>NW_019167937.1:14344406-14383310 GCF_002303985.1 Durio zibethinus | reverse complement strand
CCACGGCTTGGGCATCCCGTCTCTCTGGCCGGCGTAGTGCCCGCCCGCCCGCTCGCCCTCTCGTTTCGTCGGTTGGCTTAGGCATACGGAGTTCATTCATAGTCTAAGATCAGACCGGACTGAGGGTTGTGACAGCACATGTTGGGCTCAGGCATGTGCTGGTGCCGTATTTTTCTTCGTCGGGGCACCATCACCAGAGCATCACCAGAGAACCTGACCGGCGACATTGGGGTTCTGACGATCGGGGGGGCCTTGGGGGTGTGCGCACATGATGTGCGATGGGTGCTGGTACTTGGCCCTTATATTGGCCACCTATCCCTCATCAAACCTTGAGAACTCACACCCCCTTAAAGAGCATTTGAGATTTTACATGTTTGCTACCAGTAGCCATTAAAGTGTCTAAAATGGGCACACTTTTTTCAAATGGTCACAAAATCTTGTACACTTCGAGTTTTTAGCTGAATTTTTTTTTGCATGCCAAAAAAAATACAAGGATCACGTCTAGAAAGTTTGGGGCCAAAACTCCTTCTGAAAAAATTTTAAAAAATCCTGAACCGTAAAAAGTTTCAAAAATTGTGAAAAATAGAAAACGAGTATTCTTGCCATGAAACTTCATGTGATGGCTTAAGGGTCCATTGTATGAATTTAAAAGCCATAAAAATGGCATTGGCATGCAAAAATATGAAGATGTTTCTAAACCCACCTACCACCCTATCGATCCAGGGCTTGCGCATCCCGTCTCTCTGGTCAGCGTAGTGCCCGCCCGCACGCTCGTTTCGTCGGTTGGCTTAGGCATACGGAGTTCATTCACAGTCTAAGATTGGACTAGACCAAGAGTTGCGGCAGCAAGATCGGCAGCACGAAGAGAGGGACCTGGTCGATCCTCAGCTTACGAATCCCGCCCCTCTGGCAGGCTGAATGCCCGCACGCTCGTTTCGTGGGTTGACTTAGGCATACAGAGTTCATTCCTAGTCTAAGCATACGGAGTTCATTCCTAGTCTCAGATCTGACCGGACCGAGGGTTGCGGCAACACATGCTGGTTTCGGGCATGTGCTGGTACCGCATTTTTCTTCACTGGAGCATCGTCGAAGAACCTGACCGGCGGCATTGGGGTTCCGACGATCGGAGGGGCCGGGGGGTGTGCGCACATGATGTGCGATGGCTGCTGGTACTTGGCCCTTATATTGGCCCCCTATCCCTCTTCAAACCTTGAGAACTCACACCCTCTTAAAGAGCATTTGAGATTTTACAGGTCTGCTGCCAGCAGCCATTAAAGTGTCTGAAATGGGAACACTTTTTTCAAATGGTCAGAAAATCTTGTACGCTTCGAGTTTTTAGCTGAATTTTTTTGTGCGTGCAAAAAAAGATAGAGGGATCACGTCTACCACGTTTGGTTCCAAAACTCCTTCCAAAAAAATTTTAAAAAATCCCGAACTGTAAAAAGTTTCAAAAATTGTTTAGGGTTTAGGGTTTAGGGTTTAGGGTTCCAAAACTCCTTCCAAAAAAGTTTCAAAAAAAGAAAACGAGTCGTCTTCCCATGAAACTTCACATGAAGGCTTAAGGGACCATTGTATCAATTTACAAGCCATAAAAATGGCATTGGCATGCAGAAATATGAAGATGTGCCTAAACCCACCTACCACCCTATCGATCCACGGCTTGCGCATCCCATCTCTCTGGCTGGCGTAGTGCTCGCCCGCCTGCTCGTTTCATCGACTGGCTTAGGCATACGGAGTTCATTCCCAGTCTAAGATCAGAGTGGACCAAGGGTTGCGACAGCAGGATTGGCAGCACACAGAAGGGGACCCAGTCGGTCCCCGGCTTGCACATCCCGCTCCTCTGGCCGGCTGAGCGCCTGTACGCTCGTTTCGTGGGTTGACTTAGGCATATAGAGTTCATTCCCAGTCTAAGCATACGGAGTTCATTCCAAGTCTAAGATCGAGTCGGATTGAGGGTTGTGGTAGCACATGCTAGGCTTGGGCATATGCTGGTGCCGCATTTTTCTTTGTCGGGGCACCATCGTCGGAGAATCAGCAGAGAACCTGACCGGTAGCATTGGGGTTCCGGCGATCGGGGGGGCTAGGGGGTGTGCGCACAATATGTGTGATGGGTGCTGGTACTTGGCCCTTATGTTCGCGCCCTATCCCTCATCAAACCTTGAGAACTCACACCCCCTTAAAAAGCATTTGAGATTTTACCGGTTTGCTACCAGTAGCCACTAAAGTGTCTGAAATGGGGACACTTTTTTCAAATGGTCACAAAATCTTGTACACTTCGAGTTTTTAACTGAATTATTTTGTGCATGCCAAAAAAAATAAAAGGATCACTTCTACCAAGTTTGGGGCCGAAACTCCTTCCGAAAAAATTTTAAAAAATCCCAAACCGCAAAAAGTTTCAAAAATCGTGAAAAATAGAAAACGAGTCGTCTCGCCATGAAACTTCACGTGAAGGCTTAAGGGACCATTGTATAAATTTACAAGCCATAAAAATGGCATTGGCAAATAGAAATATGAAGATGTACCTAAACCCACCTACCACGCTATCGATCCACGGCTTGCACATCCCGTCTCTCTGGCCGGCGTAGTGCCCGCCCGCCCGCCCGCTTGTTTCGTTGGATGGCTTAGGCATACGGAGTTCATTCCCAGTCTAAGATTGGACCAGACTGAGGGTTGTGGCAGAAGGATCGGCAGGACGCAGAGGGGGACCCGATCGATCCCCGGCTTGCGCATTCGACCCCTTCGGCCAGCTGAGCACCCACACGCTTGTTTCGTGGGTTGACTTAGGCACACAGAGTTCATTCCCAGTCTAAGCTTACGGAGTTCATTCCCACTCCAAGATCAGATCGGACCGAGGGTTGCGGCAGCACATGTTGGGCTCGGGCATGTGCTGGTGCCATTCTTTTCTTCAGCGGGGCACCATCATCGGATCATCATCGAAAAACCTGACCGACGGCATTGGGGTTCCGGCGATCGGGGGGTCTGCACACATGATGTGCCATGGGTGCTGGTACTTGGCCCTTATATTGGCCCCCTATCCCTGATCAAACCTCGAGAACTCACACCCCATTAAAGAGCATTTGAGATTTTACAGGTTTGCTGCCAGTAGCCATTAAAGTGTCTGAAATGGGGACACTTTTTTCAAATGGTCACAAAATCTTGGACAGTTCGTGTTTTTAGTTGAAGTTTTTTGTGCATGCCAAAAAAAATACAAGGATCATGTCTACTAAGTTTGGGGCCAAAACTCCTTCTGAAAAAATTTTAAAAAATCCCGAACCGTAAAAAGTTTCAAAAATCTTGAAAAATAGAAAACGAGTCGTCTTGCCATGAAACTTCACGTGAAGGCTTAAGGGACCATGGTATGAGTTTGCAAGCCCTAAAAATGGCAGTGGCACACTGAAATATAAAGATGTGCCAAAATCCACCTACCACCCTATCGATCCACGGCTTGCGCATCCCGTCTCTCTGGTCGACGTAGTGCCCGCCTGGCCGACCGCCCGTTCATTTCGTCGGTTGGCTTAGGCATACGGAGTTCATTCCCAGTCTAAGATCAGACTGGACCGATGGTTGCAGCAGTAGGATCGGCAGCACTCAGAGGAGGACCCGGCCGATCCCCAGCTTTCGCATCCCGCCCTTTTGGCCTACTGAGCGCACGCACGCTCATTTCGTGGGTTGACTTAGGCATACGGAGTTCATTCCCAGTCTAAGCATACGGAGTTCATTCCCAGTCTAAGATCGGACCGGACCGAGGGTTGCAGTAGCACATGCTGGGCTCGGGCATGTGCTAGTGCCGCATTTTTCTTCGCTGGGGCATCATCGCCGGAGCATTGCCAGAGAACCTGACCGACGGCATTGGGGTTCCAGCAATAGAGGGGGCCGAGGGGGGGTGTGCGCACATGATGCGCGATGGGTGCTGGTACTTGGCCCTTATATTGACCCCCTATCCCTCATCAAACTTCAAGAACATACACCCCCTTCAAGAGCATTTCAGATTTTACAGGTTTGCTGCCAGTAGCAATTAAAGTGTCTGAAATGGGGACATTTTTTTCAAATGGTCACAAAATCTTGTACACTTTGAGTTTTTAGCTGAATTTTTTTGTACATGCCAACAAAAATACAAGAATCACGTGTACCAAGTTTGGGGCCAAAAATCCTTCCAGAAAAATTTTAAAAAATCTCAAACCCCAAAACGTTTCAAAAATTATGAAAAATAGAAAACGAGTCATCTTGCCATGAAACTTCACGTGGAGGCTTAAGGGACCATTGTAAGAATTTACAAGCCAAAAAAATGGCATTAGCAAGTAGAAATATGAAGATGTGCCTAAACCCACCTACCACCCTATAGATCCACGGCTTGCGCATCCCATCTCTTTGGCCTGCGTAGTGCCCGTCTGCTCGCTCGCTTGCTCGTTTCGTCGGTTGGCTTAGGTATACGAAGTTCATTCCCAGTCTAAGATCAGACTGGATCGAGGGTTGCGATAGTAGGATCGACAGCACGCAGAGGGGGACCCGGTCGATCCCCGACTTGCGCATCCCGCCCCTCTGGCCGACTGAGCACCCGCACGCTCGTTTCGTGGGTTGACTTAGGCATACGGAGTTCATTCCCAGTCTAATATCGAACTAGACTGAAGGTTGTGGCAGCACATGCTGGGTTCGGGCATGTGTTGGTGCTGCATTTTTCTTCACCGGGGCATCATCACCGGAAAACTATCCGACGGCATTTGGGTTCCGACGATCGGGGGGGTCGGGGGGTGGGTGTGCGCACATGATGTGCCATGGGTGCTCATACTTGGCCCTTATATTGGCCCCCTATCCCTCATCAAACCTCGATAACTCACACCCCCTTAAAGAGCATTTGAGATTTTACAGGTTTGCTACTAGTAGCCATAAAAGTGTTTGAAATGGGGACACTTTTTTCAAATGGTCACAAAATCTTGTACACATCAAGTTTTTAGCTGAATGTTTTTGTGCATGCCAAAAAAAATACAAGGATCACGTCTAAAAATTTTGGGGCCAAAATTCCTTTCGAAAAAATTTTAAAAAATCCAGAACTGCAAAAAGTTTTAAAAATTGTGAAAAATAGAAAACGAGCCGTCTTGCCATGAAACTTCACGTGAAGGCTTAAGGGACCATTGTATGAATTTACAAGCCATAAAAATGGCATTGGCACGTAGAAATATGAAGATGTGCCTAAACCCACCTACAACCCTATCGATCCACGGCTTGCGCAACCCATCTCTCTGGCCGGCGTAGTGCCCGCCCGCCCCCCGCCCGCTTGTTTCGTCGGTTGGCTTAGGCATACGGAGTTCATTCCTAGTCTAAGATAAGGCCAGACTGAGGGTTGTAGCAGCAGAATAGGTAGCACGTAGAAGGGGACCCGGTCGATCCTCGACTTGCGCATACCGCCCCTCTGGCCGATTAAGCGCTTGCACGCTCGTTCCATGGGTTGACTTAGGCATACGGAGTTCATTCCCAGTCTAAGCATACGGAGTTCATTGTCAGTCTAAGATTGGATCGGACCAAGAGTTACGGTAGCACATGCTGGGCTCAGGCATGTGCTGGGGTCGTTTTTTCTTCACCAGGACACCATCGTCAGCGCATCATCGGAGAACCAGACCAACAGCATTGGGGTTCTGGCGATCGGGGGGGCCGGGGGGTGTGCACACATGATGTGCGATGGGTGCTGGTATTTGGCCCTTATATTGGCCCCCTATTCCTCATCAAACCTCAAGAACTCACACCCCCTTAAAGAGCGTTTGAGATTTTACAGGTTTGCTACCAGTAGCAATTAAAGTGTCTAAAATGGGGACACTTTTTTCAAATGGTCACAAAATCTTGTACACTTCTAGTTTTTAGCTTAATTTTTTTGTGCATGCCAACAAAAATACGAGGATCACGTCTACCAAGTTTGGGGCCAAAACTCCTTTCAAAAAAATTTTAAAAAATCTCGAACCGTAAAACGTTTCAAAAATCATGAAAAATAGAAAACGAGTCGTCTTGCCATGAAACTTCACGTGAAGGCTTAACGGACCATTCTATGAATTTACAAGCCATAAAAATGGCATTGGCATGCAGAAATATGAAGATGTGCCTAAACACACCGACCACCCTATCGATCCACGGCTTGCGCATCCCGTCTCTCAGGTCGACGTAGTGCCCCCCGCCCGTCCGCCCATTCGTTTCATCGGTTGGCTTAGGCATACGGAGTTCATTCCCAGTATAAGATTGGACCAAACAAAGGGTTGCGATAGCAAGATCGGCAGCACGTAGAGGGGGAGCCGACCGATCCACAGCTTGTGCATCCCGTCCCTCTGGCCGACTGAGCGCCCGCACGCTCGTTTCATGGGTTGACTTAGGCATACGGAGTTCATTCCCAGTCTAAGCTTACGGAGTTCATTCCCAGTCTAAGATCAGACCAGACCGAGGGCTGCGGTAGCACATGCTGGGCTCGGGCATGTGCTGGTGCCGCATTTTTCTTCGTCAGGGCACCATCGTCGGAGCAACGTTAGAGAACCTGACTGGCGGCATTGGGGTTTCGACGATCGGGGGGGCCAGGGGGTGTGCGCACTTGATCTGCGATGGGTGCTAGTACTTGGCCCTCATATTGGCCCTAGATCCTTCATCAAACCACGAGAACTCACACCCCCTTAAAGAGCATTTGAGATTTTACAGGTTTGCTGCCAGTAGCAATTAAAGTGTCTGAAATGGGGACACTTTTTTCAAATGGTCACAAAATCTTGTACACTTCGAGTTTTTAGCTGAATTTTTTTGTGCATGCCAACAAAATACAAGGATCATGTCTACCAAGTTTGGGGCCAAAAAACCTTCCAAAAAAATTTTAAAAAATCCCGAACCGTAAAAAGTTTCAAAAATTGTGAAAAATAGAAAACGAGTCGTCTTACCATGAAACTTCACGTGAAGGCTTAAGGGACCATTGTATGAATTTACAAGCCATAGAAATGGCATTGGCATGCAAAAATATGAAGATGTGCCTAAACCCACCTACCACCCCATCGATACATGACTTGCGCATCCCGTCTCTCTGGCCGACGTAGTGCCCGCCCACCCTCTCGTTTCGTCGGTTGGCTTAGGAATACGGAGTTCATTCCCAGTCTAAGATCGGATTGGACTGAGGGTTGCAGCAGCAGGATTGACAGCATGCAAAGGGGGACCCGGCCGATCCCCGGCTTGCGCATCCCGCCCCTCTGGCCGGCTGAGCGCCTACACGCTCGTTTCGTGGGTTAACTTAGGCATACGGAGTTCATTCCCAGTCTAAGCATACGAAGTTCATTCCCAGTCTAAGATCAAATTAGATCAAGGGTTGCTGCAGCACATGCTGGGCTCGGGCATGCGCTGGTGCCGTTTTTTCTTCGTCGGGGCACCATCGTCGGAGCATCATTGGAGAACCTGACCGACAGCTTTGGGGTTTCGACGATCGGGGGGGCCGGGGGGTGTGCGCACATGATGTGCGATGGGTGCTGGTATTTGGCCCTTATATTGGCCCCCTATCCCTCATCAAACCTCGAGAACTCACACCCCCTTAAAGAGCATTTGAGATTTTACAGGTTTGCTGCCAGTAGCAATTAAAGTGTCTAAAATGGAGACACTTTTTTTAAATGGTCACAAAATCTTGTACACTTCAAGTTTTTAGCTTAATTTTTTTGTGCATGCCAACAAAAATACAAGGATCACATCTACCAAGTTTGGGGCCAAAACTCCTTTTGAAAAAATTTTGAAAAATCCCGAACCATAAAAAGTTTCGAAAATCATGAAAAATAGAAAGCAAGTCGTCTTGCCATTAAACTTCACGTGAAGGCTTAAGGGACCATTATATGAATTTACAAGCCATAAAAATGGCATTGGCATGCAAAAATATGAAGATGTGCCTAAAGCTACCTACCACCCTATTGATCCACGGCTTGCGCATCCCGTTTCTCTGGCCGGCGTAGTGCCCGTCCGCCCGCCTGCTCGTTTCGTCGGTTGGCTTAGGCATATAGAGTTCATTCCCAGTCTAAGATCAGACCGAACCAAGGGTTGCAGCAGCAGGATCGGTAGCATGCTGAGTTGGACCCGACCGATCCCCGGCTTGCGCATCCCGCCCCTCTGGCCGGCTGAGCACCCGTATGCTTGTTTCGTGGGTTGACTTAGGCATACGGAGTTCATTCCCAGTCTAAGCATATAGAGTTCATTCCCAGTCTAAGATCGGACCAGACCAAGGGTTACGGCAGCACATGCTGGGCTTGGGCATCTGCTAGGGCTACATTTTTCTTTGCCGGGGCACGATCACCAGAGCATCACCGGAGAACCTGACCGGCAGCATTGGAGTTCAGGTGATTTGGGGGGTCGGGGGGGTTTGCACGCATGATGTGCGATGGGTGCTGGTACTTGGCCCTTATATTGGCCCCTATCCCTCATCAAACCTCGAGAACTCACACCCCCTTAAAGAGCATTTGAGATTTTAGAAGTTTGCTGCCAGTAGCCATTAAAGTGTCTGAAATGGGGACACTTTTTTCAAATGGTCACAAAATCTTGTACAGTTCGAGTTTCTAGCTAAATTTTTTTATGCATGCCAAAAAAAATAAAAGGATCATGTCTACAAAGTTTGGGAACAAAACTCCTTGCGAAAAAATTTTAAAAAATCCCTAACGGCAAAAAGTTTCAAAAATTATGTAAAATAGAAAACGAGTCATCTTGCCATGAAACTTCACGTGAAGGCTTAAGGGACCATTGTGTGAATTTACAAGCCACAAAAATGGCATTGGCATGAAGAAATACGAAGATGTGCCTAAACCCACCTACCACTCTATCGATCCACGGCTTGCGTATCCCATCACTCTGGCTGGCGTAGTGCCCGCCCGCTCGTTTCGTCGGTTGGCTTAGGCATACGAAGTTCAGTTCATTCCCAGTCTAAGATTGGACCAGACCAAGGGTTGTGGTAGTAGGATTGGCAGCACACAGAGGGGGACCCGACCGATCCCCGACTTGCGCATCCTGCCCTTCTGGCCGACTGAGCGCCCGCTCGCTCGTTTCGTGGGTTGACTTAGGCATACAGAGTTTATTCCTAGTCTAGGCATACGAAGTTGATTCCCAGTCTAAGATCGGATCGGACCGTAGGTTGCAGCAACACATGCTAGACTGGGGCATGTGTTGGTGCTGCTTTTTTCTTCATCGGGGCACCATCATCGGAGCATTGTCGAAGAACCTGATCGGCGGCATTAGGGTTCCGGCGATCGGGGGGGCAGGGGGGTGTGCGCACATGATGTGCGATGGGTGCTGTTACTTGGCCCTTATATTGGCCCCCTATCCCTCATCAAACCTCGAGAACTCACACCCCCTTAAAGAGCATTTGAGATTGTACAGGTTTGCTGTCAGTAGCCATTAAAGTGTCTGAAATGGGGACACTTTTTTCATATGGCCACAAAATCTTGTACACTTCCAGTTTTTAGCTGAATTTTTTTATGCATGCCAAAAAAAATACAAGGATCACTTTTACCAAGTTTAGGGCCAAAACTCCTTCCAAAAAAATTTTAAAAAATCCAAACCGTAAAAAGTTTCAAAAATTATGAAAAATAGAAAACGAGTCATCTTGCCATGAAACTTCATGTGAAGGCTTAAGGGACCATTGTATGAATTTACAAGCCATAAAAATGGTAGTGGCATGTAGAAATATGAAGATGTGCCTAAACCCACCTACCACCCTATCAATCCACGGCTTGCGCATCCCGTCTCTCTGGTCGGCGTAATGCCCGCTCGCTCGTTTTGTCGATTGGCTTAGGCATACAGAGTTCATTCCCAGTCTAAGATCAGACCAGACCGACGGTTGCCATAGTAGGATCAGAAGCAAGCAGTGGGGAACCCAGCCGATCCCTGGCTTGCGCATCCCGCCCCTCTGGTCGACTGAGCGCCCGCACGCTGGTTTCATGGGTTGACTTAGGCATATGAAGTTCATTACCAGTCTAAGATCGGACCAGACCGAGGGTTGCAGCAGCATATGCTAGGCTCGGGCATGTGCTGGTGCAACATTTTTCTTCGTCGGGGCACCATCACCGAAGCATCGTCGGAGAACCTGACCGACGGCATTGGGGTTCCAGTGATCGGGGGGCCGAGGGGGTGTGTGCACATGATGTGTGATGGGTGCTGGTACTTGGCCCTTATATTGGCCCCCTATCCCACATCAAACCTCGAGAACTCACACCCCCTTAAAGAGAATTTGAGATTTTACAGGTTTGCTGCCAGTAGCAATTAAAGTGTTTGAAATAGGGACACTTTTTTCAAATGGTCACAAAATCTTGTACACTTGGATTTTTTAGCTGAATTTTTTTGTGCATGCCAAAAAAAATACAAGGATCACGTCTACCAAGTTTGGGGCCTAACAACCTTCTGAAAAAAGTTTAAAAAATCCCAAACCGTAAAAAGTTTTAAAAATCATGAAAAATAGAAAATGAGTCGTCCTGCCATGAAACTTCACGTGAAGGCTTAAGGGAGCATTGTATGAATTTAGAAGCCATAAAAATGGCATTGGCATGGAGAAATATGAAGATGTGCCTAAAGCCACCTACAACCCTATCGATCCACGGCTTGCACATCCCGTCTCTCTGATCGACGTAGTGCCAGCCCACCCACCCGCCCACCCGCTCATTTCATCGGTTAGCTTAAGCATACGGAGTTCATTCCCAGTCTAACATCAGACCGGACCGAGGCTTCCAGTAGCAGGATCGGTAGCACGCAGAGGGGGACTCGGTCTATCCCTGGCTTGCGCATCCCGCCACTCTGGCCGACTGAGCGCCCGCACGCTCGTTTCATGGGTTGACTTAGGCATACGAAGTTCATTCCCAGTCTAAGATCGGACTAGACCGAGGGTTGCAGCAGCAAATGCTGGGCTTGGGCATGTGCTGGTGCTGCATTTTTCTTCGTCGGGGCACCATCGCCGGAGCATCATCGGAGAACCTGACTGGCGGCATTAGGGGGGCCGGGGGGTGTGCGCACATGATGTGCGATGGGTGCTGGTTTTTGGCCCTTATATTGGCCCCCAATCCCTCATCAAACCTTGAGAACTCACACCCGCTTAAAGAGCATTTGAAATTTTACAGGTTTGCTGCCAGTAGCAATTAAAGTGTCTGAAATGGGGACACTTTTTTCAAATGGTCACAAAATCTTGAACACTTCGAGTTTTTAGCTGAATTTTTTTGGGCATGCTAACAAAAATACAAGGATCGTGTCTACCAAGTTTGTGGCCAAAACTCCTTCCAAAAATTTTTAAAAAACCCAAACCGTAAAAGGTTTCAAAAATTCGTGAAAAATAGAAAACGAGTCATCTTGCCATGAAACTTGACGTGAATGCTTAAAGGACCATTGTATGAATTTACAAGCCATAAAAATGGCATTGACATGCAGAAATATGAAGATGTGCCTAAACCCACCTACCACCCTATCGATCCACAGCTTGCGCATCCCGTCTTTCTGGCTGGCATAGTGCCCGCCCGCCAGCCAACTCGTTTCGTCGGTTGGCTTGGGCATACAAAGTTCATTCCCAGTCTCAGATCAGACCAGACAGAGGGTTATGGTAGCAGGATCAGTAGCACGCAGAGGGGTACCCGCCCGATCCCCGACTTACGTATCCCACCCCTCTGGTCGGCTGAGTGCCCGCATGCTCGTTTTGTGGGTTGACTTAGGCATACGGAGTTCATTCCCATTCTAAGCATACGAAGTTCATTCCCAGTCTAAGATTGGACCAGACCAAGGGTTACGGCAGCACATCCTGGGCTCAGGCATGTGATGGTGCCACATTTTTCTTCACCGGGGCACCATCACTGGAGCATCGCCGGAGAACCTGACCGGCAGCATTAGGGTTCCGGTGATTGGGGGGGCCGGGGGGTGTGTGTACATGATGTGCGATGGGTGCTGGTACTTAGCCTGTATATTGGCCCCCAATCCTCATCAAACCTCAAGAACTCACACCCCCTTAAAGAGCATTTGAGATTTTACAGGTTTGCTGCCAGTAGCCATTAAGGTGTCTGAAATGGGGACCTTTTTTTCAAATGGTCACAAAATCTTGTACACTTCGAGTTTTTAGCTGAAATTTTTTGTGCATGCCAAAAAAAATACAAGGATCACATCTACAAAGTTTGGGGCCAAAACTCCTTCCGAGAAAATTTTAAAAAATATCAAACCGCAAAAAGTTTTGAAAATCGTGAAAAATAAAAAATGAGTCGTCTTGCCATGAAACTTCATGTGAAGGCTTAAGGGACCATTGTATGAATTTAAAAGCCATAAAAATGGCATTGGCATGCAAAAATATGAAGGTGTGCCTAAACCCACATACCACCCTATCGATCCACGGCTTGCGCCTTCGTCCCTCTGGCCGGCGTAGTGTCGGCCCGCCCGCCCTCTCATTTCATCGGTTGGCTTAGGCATACGGACTTCATTCCCAGTCTAAGATCCAACCAGACCGAGGGTTTCGGCAGTAGGATCGACAGCATGCAGAGGGGGACCCAGTCGATCCCCGACTTGCGCATCCCGCCCCTCTGGCTGGCTGAGCACCTGCACGGTCGTTTCGTGGGTTGACTTAGGCATACGGAGTTCATTCCCAGTCTGAGCATATGGAGTTCATTCCCAGTTTAAGATCAAACCAGACCAAGGGTTGCAGCAGCACATGCTGGGCTCGGGCATGTGTTGGTGCCGTATTTTTCTTCGTCGGGGCACCATCGTCAGAGCATCGCCGAAGAACCTGACCGACGACATTGGGGTTTCGGCGATCGGGGAGGCCGGGGGGGTGTGCGTACATGGTGTGCGATGGGTGCTGGTACTTGGCCCTTATATTGGCCCCTTATCCCTCATCAAACCTCGAGAACTGACAGCCCCTTAAAGAGCATTTGAGATTGTACAGGTTTGCTACCAGTAGCAATCAAAGTGTCTGAAATGGGGACACTTTTTTCAAATGGTCACAAAATCTTGTACACTTTGAGTTTTTAGCTGGATTTTTTTGTGCATGCCAAAAAAAATACAAGGATCACATCTACCAAGTTTGGGCCCAAAACCCCTTCGAAAAAATTATAAAAAATCCCGAACCGTAAAAAGTTTCAAAAATAGTGAAAAATAGAAAACGAGTCGTCTTGCCATGAAACTTCACGTGAAGGCTTAAGGGACCATTGTATGAATTTGCAAGCCATAAAAATGGCATTGGCACGTAGAAATATGAAGATGTGCCTAAACCCACCTACCACCCTATCGATCCACGGCTTACGCATCCCGTCTCTCTGGCCAGCGTAGTGCCCGCCTACCCGTTCGCCTGCCCGCTCGTTTCGTCGGTTGGCTTGGCATATGGAGTTCATTCCCCGTCTAAGATTGGACCAAACCAAGTGTTGTGGAAGCAGGATCGGTAGCAGACAGAAGGGGACCCGACCGATCCCCGGCTTGCGCATCCTGCCCCTCTGCCCAGCTGAGAGCCCGCACGCTCGTTTTGTGGGTTGACTTAGGCATACGGAGTTCATTCATAGTCTAAGCACACGAAGTTCATTCCCAGTCTAAGATCGGACTGGACCGAGGGTTGTGGCAGCACATGCTAGGCTCAGGCATGTGCTGGTGCCGCATTTTTCTCTGACGGGGCACCATCGCCAGAGCACCGTCGGAGAACCTAACCGGCGGCATTGGGGTTCCGACGATCGGGGGGCCGGGGGGGTGTGCGCACATGATGTGCGATGGGTGCTGGTACTTGGCCCTTATATTGGACCCCTATCCCTCATGAAACCTCAAGAACTCACGCCCCCTTAAAGAGCATTTGAGATTTTACAGGTTTGCTGCCAGTAGCAATTAAAGTGTTAGAAATGAGGACACTTTTTTCAAATGGTCATAAAATCTTGTACACTTCGACTTGTTAGCTGAAATTTTTTGTGCATGCCAAAAAAATTACAAGGATCACGTCTACCAAGTTTGGGGCCAAGACTCCAAGCGAAAAAGGTTTAAAAAATCCTGAACCGTAAAAAGTTTTGAAAATCATGAAAAAATAGAAAACGAGTCGTCTTGCCTTGAAACTTCACGTGAAGGCTTAAGGGACCATTGTATGAATTTACAAGCCGTAAAAATGGCATTGGCATGCAGAAATATGAAGATGTGCCCAAACCCACCTACCAACCTATCGATCCATGGCTTACGCATCCCGTCTTTCTAGCCGGCGTAGTGCCTGCCCCCCCGCCTGTCCGCTCGTTTCGTCAGTTGGCTTAGGCATACGGAGTTCCTTGCCAGTCTAAGATTGGACCGGATCAAGGGTTATGGCAGTAGGATCGATAGCACATAGAAGGGGACCCGGCCGATCCCCGGCTTGCGTATCCTGCCCTTCTAGCCGACTGAGTGCTCGCACGCTCGTTACGTGGGTTGACTTAGGCATACGGAGTTCATTCCCAGTTTAAGCATACGGAGTTCATTCCCAGTCTATGATCAGATCGGACCGAGGGTTGCGGCAGCACATGCTGGGCTCGGGCATTTCCTGGTGCCGCATTTTTCTTCGCCGGGGCACCATCGTCGGAGCATCGTCGGAGAACCTGACCGACTCCATTAGGTTTTTGACGATCGGGGGGGTCGGGGGGGGGGTGTGCGCACTTGATGTGCAATGGGTGCTGGTACTTGGCCCTTATATTGGCCCCCTATCCCTCATCAAACCTCGAGAACTCACACCCCTTAAAGAGCATTTGAGATTTTACAGGTTTGCTGCCAGTAGCCATTAAAGTGTCTGAAATGGGGACACTTTTTTCAAATGGTGACAAAATCTTGTACACTTCGAGTTTTTAGCTGAATTTTTTTGTGCATGCCAACAAAATTACAAGGATCACGTCTACCAAGTTTGGGGCGAAAACTCTTTTCAAAAAAATTTTCCAAAATCCCGATCCGTAAAAAGTTTGGAAAATCGTGACAAATAGAAAACGAGTCGTCTTGCCACGAAACTTCACGTGAAGGCTTAAGGGACCTTTGTATGAATTGACAAGCCATAAAAATGGCATTGGCACGTAGAACTATGAAGATGTGCCTAAACCCACCTCCAACTCTATCGATCCACGGCTTGCGCATCCCGTCTCTCTGGCTGGCGTAGTGCCCGCCTGCCCGCCAGCTAGCTCGTTCCGTCGATTGGCTTGGGCATACGGAGTTCATTCTCAGTCTATGATCAGACCAAACCGAGGGTTGCGGCAAGAGGATCGGCAGCATGCAGAGCGGGTCCCAGTCGATCCCCGACTTACGCATCCCACCCCTCTGGCCGACTAAGCGCCCGCACGCTCGTTTCGTGGGTTGACTTAGGCATACGGAGTTCATTCCCAATCTAAGCATACAGAGTTCATTCCCAGTCTAAGATCGGACTGGACCAAGGGTTGCAGTAGCACATGCTAGGCTCGGGCATTTGCTGGTGCTGCATTTTTCTTCGTCGGGGCACCATCGCCAGAGCATCGCCGGAGAACCCGACCGGCGGCATTGGGGTTCCAGCGATCGGGGGGGTGTGCGCACATGATGTGCGATGGGTGCTGGTACTTGGCCCTTATATTGGCCCCCTATCCCTCATGAAACCTCAAGAACTCACACCCCCTTAAAGAGCATTTGAGATTTTACAGGTTTGCTGTCAGTAGCAATTAAAGTGTCTAAAATGGGGACACTTTTTCAAATGGTCAAAAATCTTGTACACTTCGAGTTTTTAACTGAATTTTTTTGTGCATGCCAAAAAAAATACAAGGATCACGTCTAGCAAGTTTGGGGCCAAAACTCCTTCCGAAAAAGTTTTAAAAAATCCGAACCGTAAAAAGTTTCAAAAATCATGAAAAATAAAAAACGAGTATTCTTGCCATGAAACTTCATGTGAAGGCTTAAGGGACCATTGTATGAATTTACAAGCCATAAAAATGGCATTGGCACACAGAAATATGAAGATGTGCCTAAACCCACCTACCACCCTATCGATCCACGGCTTACGCATCCTGTCTCTCTAGCCCGCGTACTGCCCGCCCGCCCGCCCGCCCGCTCATTTCGTCAGTTGGCTTAGGCATATGGAGTTCATTCCTAGTCAAGGATCAGACCGGGTTGAGGGTTGCGATAGCAAAATCGATAGCACGCAGAGACGGACCTGACCGATCCCCTGCTCGTGCATCCCGTCCCTCTGGCCGGCTGAGCGCCTGCACGCTCGTTTCGTGTGTTGACTTAGGCATACGGAGTTCATTCCCAATCTAAGCGTATAGAGTTCATTCCCAGTCTAAGATCGGATCGGGCCGAGGGTTGTGGCAGCATAAGCTGGGCTCGGGCATGTGCTGGTACCGTATTTTTCTTCGTCGGGGCACCATCACCGGATAATCGTCGGAGAACCTGACCGACGGCATTGGGGTTCCGGTGATCGGGGGTGCCGGGGGGGTGCGCGCACATGATGTGCGATTGGTGCTGGTACTTGGGCTTTATATTGGCCCCCTATCCCATCAAACCTCGAGAACTCACACCCTCTTAAAGAGCATTTGAGATTTTACAGGTTTGCTGCCAGTAGCCATTAAAGTGTCTGAAAATGGGGACACCTTTTTCAAAAGGTCGCAAAATCTTGCAGACTTCGAGATTTTAGCTGAATTTTTTTTTGCATGCCAACAAAAAAACAGGGATCATGTCTACCATGTTTGGGGCCAAAACTCCTTTCGAAAAAATTTTAAAAAATCCCAAACTGTAAAAAGTTTTGAAAATCATGAAAAATAGAAAATGAGTCATCTTGCCATGAAACTTCACGTGAAGGCTTAAGGGACCATTGTATGAATTTACAAGCCATAAAAATGGCATTGGCATGTAGAAATATGATGATGTGCCTAAACCAACCTACCACCCTATCGATCAACGGCTTACGCATCCCGTGTCTCTGGCTGGCGTAGTGCCCACCCGCCCGCCCACTCATTTCGTCGGTTGGCTTTGGCATATGGAATTGATTCCTAGTCAAGGATCAGACCGGGCTGAGGGTTGTGGTAGTAGGACTGACAGCACGTAGAGACAGACCCGATCGATCCCCGGCTCGTGCATCCCACCCTTTTGGCCGGCTGAGCCCCCGCACGCTCGTTTCGTGGGTTGACTTAGGCATACAGAGTTCATTCCCAATCTAAGCATACGGAGTTCATTCCTAGTCTAAGATCGGACCAGACCGAGGGTTGCGGCAGCACATGCTGTTCTCGGGCATGTGCTGGTGCAGCATTTTTCTTCGTCGGGGCACCATCACCGGAGCATCACCAGAGAACCTGACCGACGGCATTGGGGTTCCGACGATCGAGGGGGCCGATGGGGGTGTGCGCACATGATGTGCCATGGGTTTTACAGGTTTGCTGCCAGTAGCTATTAAAGTGTCTGAAATGGGGATACTTTTTTCAAATGGTCGCAAAATCTTGTACACTTCAGGTTTTTAGCTGAATTTTTTTGTGCATGCCAACAAAAATACAAGGATCACTTTTACCAAGTTTGGGGCCAAAACCCCTTCCAAAAAAATTTTAAAAAATCTCGAACCTCAAAAAGTTTTAAAAATCGTAAAAAATAAAAAACGAGTCGTCTTGCCATGAAACTTCACGTGAATTTACAAGCCATGAAAATGGCATTGGCACGTAAAAATATGAAGATGTGCCTAAACCCACCTACCACTCTATCGATCCATGGCTTGCGTATCCTGTCTCTCTGGCCGACTTAATGCCCGCCAGCCCGTTCATTTCATCGGTTTGCTTAGGCATGCGAAGTTTATTCCCAGTCTAAGATCGGATCGGACCGAGGGTTACGGCAGCAGGATTGGCAGCACGTAAAGGGGGACCCGACCAATCCCTGGCTTGCACATCCCACCCCTCTGGCCGGCTAAGCGCCCGCACGCTCGTTTCGTGGGTTGACTTAGGCATACGGATTTCATTCCCAGTCTAAGCATACAGAGTTCATTCCCAGTCTAAGATTGGATTGGGCTGAGAGTTGCAGCAGCACATGCTGTGCTCGGGCATGTGCTAGTGCCGCATTTTTCTTCGTTGGGGCACCATCGTCGGAGCATCGTTGGAGAACCTGACCGGTGGCATTGGGGTTCCGGCAATCAGGGGGGCCGGAGGGGGTGTGCGCACATGATGTGCGATGGGTGCTGGTACTTGGCCCTTATATTGGTCCCTTATCCCTCATCAAACCTCGAGAACTCACACCCCCTTAAAAGGCATTTGAGATTTTACAGGTTTGCTGCCAGTAGCTATTAAAGTGTCTGAAAAGGTGACACTTTTTTCAAATGGTCACAAAATCTTGTGCACTTCGTGTTTTTAGCTGAATTTCTTTATGGATGCCAATAAAAATACAAGGATCATTTCTACCAAGTTTGGGGCCAAAACTCCCTCCGAAAAAGTTTTAAAAAATCTCGAACCTCAAAAAGTTTCAAAAATCGTGAAAAAAAGAAAACGAGTCGTCTTGCCATGAAACTTCACGTGAAGGCTTAAGGGACCATTGTATGAATTTACAAGCCATAAAAATGGCATTGGCATGCAGAAATATACAGATGTGCCTAAACCCAGCTACCACCCCAACGATCCACGGCTTGCGCATCCCGTCTCTCTGGCCGGCGTAGTGCCCGCTCGCCCACTCGTCCGCTCGTTTCGTCTGTTGGCTTAGGCATACGGAGTTCATTCCCAATCAAAGATCAGACCAGACCGAGGGTTGCGATAGCAGATGCTGGGCTCGGGCATGTGCTGGTGCCGCATTTTTCTTCGTCAGGGCACCATCGTCGGAGCATCGCCAGTGAACCTGACCAGCAGCATTGGGGTTCCGACGATCGGGGGGGCCGGGGGGTGTGCGCACATGAGGTGCGATGGGTGCTGGTACTTGGCCCTTATATTGGCCCCCTATCCCTTATCAAACCTCGAGATCTCTCACCCCCTTAAAGAGCATTTGAGATTTTATAGGTTTGCTGCCAGTAGCCATTAAAGTGTCTGAAATAGGGACACTTTTTTCAAATGGTCACAAAATCTTGTACACTTCGAGTTTTTAGTTGAATTTTTTTGTGCATGCGAACAAAAATAAAAAGGATCACGTCTACCAAGTTTGGGGACAACACTCCTTCCGAAAAAATTTTAAAAAATCCTGAACCGTAAAAATTTTTGAAAATCGTCAAAAATAAAAAACGAGTCGTCTTGCCATGAAACTTCACGTGAAGGCTTAAGGGACCATTGTATGAATTTACAAGCCACAAAAATGGCATTGGCACGTAGAAATATGAAGATGTGCTTGAACCCACCTACCACCCTATCGATCCACGGCTTACGCAACCCGTATCTCTGGCTGGCATAGTGCCCGCCCGCTCGCCCGCTCCCTCGTTTCGTCGGTTGCCTTAGACATATGGAGTTCATTCCCAGTCTAAGATCCAATCGAACCGAGGGTTACGGCAGCAGGATGGGCGGTTGAGCGCCCGCACGCTCATTCCATGGGTTGACTTAGGCATATGGAGTTCATTCCCAGCCTAAGCATACAGAGTTCATTCCCAGTCTAAGATTGGACCAGACCGAGGGTTGCGACAACACGTGCTGGGCTTGGGCATGTGCTGGTGCCGCATTTTTCTTTATCGGGGCACCATCGTCGGAGCATCACCGAAGAACTTGACCGACAGCATTGGGGTTCCGACGATTGGAGGGGTCGGGGGGGTGTGCGCACATGATGTGTGATGGGTGCTGGTACTTGGCCCTTTTATTGGCCCCCTATCCCTCATCAAACCTCAAAAACTCACACCCCCTTAAAGAGCATTTGAGATTTTACAGGTTTGCTACCAGTAGCCATTAAAGTGTCTGAAATTGGGACACTTTTTTCAAATGGTCACAAAATCTTGTACACTTCGAGTTTTTAGATGAATTTTTTTGTGCATGCCAACAAAAATACAAGGATCATGTCTACCAAGTTTGTTGCCAAAACTCCCTCCAAAAAAATTTTAAAAAATCCCGAACCGCAAAAAGTTTCAAAAATCATGAAAAATAGAAAACGAGTCGTCTTGCGATGAAACTTCATGTGAAGGCTTAAGGGACCATTGTATGAATTTACAAGCCATAAAAATGGCATTGGCAAGCAAATATATGAAGATGACCCTAAACCCACCTACCACCCTATCGATCCACGGCTTGCTTATCCTGTCTCTCTGGCCGGCGTAGTGCCTGCCCACTCGGTCGTTTCGTCGGTTGGCTTAGGCATACGGAGTTCATTCCCAGTCTAAGATCAGACCGGACCGAGGGTTGTGGCAGCATGACCGACAGCATGCAGAGAGGGATCCGGTTGATCCCCGGCTTGCGCATCCCGCCCCTCTGTCCGGCTGAGCGCCCGCACACTTGTTTCATGGGTTGACTTAGGTATACGACGTTCATTCCCAGTCTAAGCATACGGAGTTCATTACCAGTGTAAGATCAGACTGGATTGAGGGTTGCGGCAGCACATGCTGGGCTCGGGCATGTGCTGGTGTCGCATTTTTCTTCACCGGGGCACCATCGCTGAAGAATCGCTAGAGAACCTGACCGACGGCATTGGGGTTCCGATGATCGGGGGGTCGGAGGGGTGTGCGCACATGATGTGCGTGGGTGCTGGTACTTGGCCCTTATATTGGCCCCCTGTCCCTCATCAAACCTCGAGAACTCACACCCCCTTAAAGAGCATTTGAGATTTTACAGGTTTGCTGCCAGTAGCCGTTAAAGTGTCTGAAATGGGGACACTTTTTTCAAATGGTCACAAAATCTTGTACACTTCGAGTTTTTAGCTGAATGTTTTTGTGCAGGACAACAAAAATACAAGGATCAGGTCTACCAAGTTTGTTGCCAAAACTCCCTCCGAAAAAATTTTAAAAAATCCTGAACCGTAAAAAGTTTCAAAAATCATGAAAAATAGAAAACGAGTCATCTTGCGATGAAACTTCACGTGAAGGCTTAAAGGACCATTGTATGAATTTACAAGCCATAAAAATGGCATTGGCATGCAGAAATATGAAGATGTACCTAAACCCACCTACCACCCTATCGATCCACAACTTACGTATCCCGTCTCTTTGGCCGGCGTAGTGCCCGCCCGCCCGCCTGCTCGTTTCGTCGGTTGGCTTAGGCATACGAAGTTCATTCCCAGTCTAAGATCAGACTAAACAGAGGGTTACGGCAGTAGGGTTGGCAGCAGGATTGGCAGCACGCAGAGTGGGACCTAGTCGATCCTCGGCTTGCGCATCCCGCCCCTCTAGCCGGCTGAGCGCCCGCACGCTCGTTTCATGGTTACTTAGGCATATGGAGTTCATTCCTAGTCTAAGATCAGACTGGACCAACGGTTGCAGCAGCACATGCAAGGCTCGAGCATGTGTTGGTACCGCATTTTTCTTCGTCGGGGCACCATCGCCGAAGCATCGTCAGAGAACCTGACCGACGGCATTGGTGTTCCAATGATTCGGGGGGCCGGGGGGGGTGTGCGCACATGATGTGCGATGGGTGCTGGTACTTGGGCCTTATATTGGCCCCCTATCCCTCATCAAACCTTCAGAACTCACACCCCCTTAAAGAGCATTTGAGATTTTACAGGTTTGCTGCCAGTAGCAATTAAAGTGTCTGAAATGGGAACACTTTTTTCAAATGGTCACAAACTCTTGTACACTTTGATTTTTTAGTTGAATTTTTTTGTGCATGCCAAAAAAAATACAGGGATCATGTCTACCAAGTTTGGGGCCAAAACCCCTTCCAAAAAAATTTTAAAAAATCTCGAACCGTAAAAAGTTTCAAAAATCATGAAAAATAGAAAACGAGTCATCTTGCCATGAAACTTCACGTGAAGGCTTAAGGGACCATTGTATGAATTTAAAAGTCATAAAAATGGCATTGGCACGTAGAAATATGAAGATGTGCCTAAACCCACCTACCACCCTATCGATCCACGGCTTGCGCATCCTGTCTCTTTGGTCGGCGTAGTGCCTGCCCGCCCGCTCGTTTCGTCAGTTGGCTTCGATACGGAGTTTATTCCCAGTCTAAGATTAGACCGGATGGAGGGTTGCAGCAGTAGGATCGGTAGCACGTAGAAGGGGACCCGACCGATCCCCGGTTTACGCATTCCGTCCCTCTGGCCGGCTGAGTGCCCGCACGCTCATTTTGTGGGTTGACTTAGGCATACGGAGTTCATTCCCAGTCTAAGCTGATGGAGTTCATTCCTAGTCTAAGATCGGACCGGACCAAGGGTTACGGCAGCACATGCTGGGCTCGGGCATGTGCTGGTGCCGCATTTTTCTTCGTCGGGGCACCATCGTCGGAGAACCTGACCAGCAACATTGGGGTTCCGACGATCGGGGGTGCTGGGGGGGTGTGCGCACATGATGTGCGATGGGTGCTGGTACTTGGCCCTTCTATTGGCCCCCTATCGCTCATCAAACCTCAAGAACTCATACCCCCTTAAAGAGCATTTGAGATTTTACAGGTTTGCCGCCAGTAGCCATTAAAGTGTTTGAAATGGGGACACTTTTTTCAAATGGTCACAAAATCTTGTACACTTCTAGTTTTTAGCTAAATTTTTTTGTGCATGCCAAAAAAAATACAAGGATCACATCTACCAAGTTTGGGACGAAAACCCCTTCCAAAAAAAATTTAAAAAATCCCGAACCACAAAAAGTTTTAAAAATCATGAAAAATAGAAAATGAGTCGTCTTGCCATGAAACTTCAGGTGAAGGCTTAAGGGACCACTGTACGAATTTACAAGCCATAAAAATGGTATTGGCACATAGAAATATGAAGATGTGCCTCAACCCACCTACCACCCTATTGATTCACGGCTTGCGCATCCCGTCTCTCTGGTCGGCGTAGTGCCCGCCCGTTCGCCCGCTCGTTTTGTCGGTTGGCTTAGGCATACAGAGTTCATTCCCAGTCTAAGATCGGACCAGACCAAGGGTTGCGACAGCACATGCTGGGCTCGGGCATGTGCTGGTGTCGCATTTTTCTTCACCGGGGCACCATCGCTGAAGAATCGCTAGAGAACCTGACCGACGGCATTGGGGTTCCGATGATCGGGGGGTCGGAGGGGTGTGCGCACATGATGTGCGTGGGTGCTGGTACTTGGCCCTTATATTGGCCCCCTGTCCCTCATCAAACCTCGAGAACTCACACCCCTTTAAAGAGCATTTGAGATTTTACAGGTTTGCTGCCAGTAGCCGTTAAAGTGTCTAAAATGGGGACACTTTTTTCAAATGGTCACAAAATCTTGTACACTTCGAGTTTTTAGCTGAATGTTTTTATGCATGCCAACAAAAATACAAGGATCAGGTCTACCAAGTTTGTTGCCAAAACTCCCTCCGAAAAAATTTTAAAAAATCCTGAACCGTAAAAAGTTTCAAAAATCATGAAAAATAGAAAACGAGTCATCTTGCGATGAAACTTCACGTGAAGGCTTAAAGGTCCATTGTATGAATTTACAAGCCATAAAAATGGCATTGGCATGCAGAAATATGAAGATGTGCCTAAACCCACCTACCACCCTATCGATCCACAACTTACGTATCCCGTCTCTCTGGCCGGCGTAGTGCCCGCCCGCCTGCTCGTTTCGTCGGTTGGCTTAGGCATACGAAGTTCATTCCCAGTCTAAGATCAGACCAAACAGAGGGTTACGGCAGTAGGGTTGGCAGCAGGATTGGCAGCACGCAGAGTGGGACCTGGTCGATCCTCGGCTTGCGCATCCCGCCCCTCTAGCCGGCTGAGCGCCCGCACGCTCGTTTCATGGTTACTTAGGCATACGGAGTTCATTCCTAGTCTAAGATCAGACTGGACCAACGGTTGCAGCAGCACATGCAAGGCTCGAGCATGTGTTGGTACCGCATTTTTCTTCGTCGGGGCACCATCGCCGAAGCATCGTCAGAGAACCTGACCGACGGCATTGGTGTTCCAATGATTCGGGGGGCCGGGGGGGGTGTGCGCACATGATGTGCGATGGGTGCTGGTACTTGGCCCTTATATTGGCCCCCTATCCCTCATCAAACCTTCAGAACTCACACCCCCTTAAAGAGCATTTGAGATTTTACAGGTTTGCTGCCAGTAGCAATTAAAGTGTCTGAAATGGGAACACTTTTTTCAAATGGTCACAAACTCTTGTACACTTTGATTTTTTAGTTGAATTTTTTTGTGCATGCCAAAAAAAATACAGGGATCATGTCTACCAAGTTTGGGGCCAAAACCCCTTGCAAAAAAATTTTAAAAAATCTCGAACCGTAAAAAGTTTCAAAAATCATGAAAAATAGAAAACGAGTCATCTTGCCATGAAACTTCACGTGAAGGCTTAAGGGACCATTGTATGAATTTACAAGTCATAAAAATGGCATTGGCACGTAGAAATATGAAGATGTGCCTAAACCCACCTACCACCCTATCGATCCACGGCTTGCGCATCCTGTCTCTTTGGTCGGCGTAGTGCCTGCCCGCCCGCTCGTTTCGTCAATTGGCTTCGATACGGAGTTTATTCCCAGTCTAAGATTAGACCAGATGGAGGGTTGCAGCAGTAGGATCGGTAGCACGCAGAAGGGGACCCGACCGATCCTCGGCTTACGCATTCCGTCCCTCTGGCCGGCTGAGTGCCCCCACGCTCATTTCATGGGTTGACTTAGGCATACGGAGTTCATTCCCAGTCTAAGCTGACGGAGTTCATTCCTAGTCCAATATCAGACCGGACCAAGGGTTACGGCAGCACATGCTGGGCTCGGGCATGTGCTGGTGCTGCATTTTTCTTCGTCGGGGCACCATCGTCGGAGAACCTGACCAGCAACATTGGGGTTCCGACGATCGGGGGTGCTGGGGGGTGTGCGCACATGATGTGCGATGGGTGCTGGTACTTGGCCCTTATATTGGCCCCCTATCGCTCATCAAACCTCAAGAACTCACACCCCCTTAAAGAGCATTTGAGATTTTACAGGTTTGCCGCCAGTAGCCATTAAAGTGTTTGAAATGGGGACACTTTTTTCAAATGGTCATAAAATCTTGTACACTTCTAGTTTTTAGCTAAATTTTTTTGTGCATGCCAAAAAAAATACAAGGATCACATCTACCAAGTTTGGGACGAAAACCCCTTCCAAAAAAAATTTAAAAAATCCCGAACCTCAAAAAGTTTTAAAAATCATGAAAAATAGAAAATGAGTCGTCTTGCCATGAAACTTCAGGTGAAGGCCTAAGGGACCACTGTACGAATTTACAAGCCATAAAAATGGTATTGGCACATAGAAATATGAAGATGTGCCTCAACCCACCTACCACCCTATTGATCCACGGCTTGCGCATCCCGTCTCTCTGGCCGGCGTAGTGCCCGCCCGTTCGCCCGCTCGTTTTGTCGGTTGGCTTAGGCATACAGAGTTCATTCCCAGTCTAAGATCGGACCAGACCAAGGGTTGCGACAGCACATGCTGGGCTTGGGCATGTGCTGGTGCCGCATTTTTCTTCGTCGGGGCACCACCATCGGAGCATCGCCAGAGAACCTGACCTGCGGCATTGGGGTTCTGACGATCGGAGGGGCCAGGGGGGTGTGCGCACATGATGTGCGATGGGTACTGGTACTTGGCCCTTATATTGGCCCCCTATCCCTCATCAAACCTCAAGATCTCTGACCCCCTTAAAGAGCATTTGAGATTTTACAGGTTTGCTGCCAGTAGCCATTAAAGTGTCTGAAATGGGGACACTTTTTTCAAATGGTCACAAAATCTTGTACAATTTGAGTTTTTGGCTGACTTTTTTTGTGCACACCAAAAAAAATACAAGGATCACATATACCAAGTTTGGGGCCAAAACCCCTTCCAAAAAAATTTTAAAAAATCCCGAACCGCAAAAAGTTTTAAAAATCGTGAAAAATACAAAATGAGTCGTCTTGCAATGAAACTTCACGTGAAGGCTTAAGGGACCACTGTATGAATTTACAAGCCATAAAAATGGCATTGGCACATAGAAATATGAAGATGTGCCTAAACCCACCTACCACCCTATCGATCCACGGCTTGCGCATCCCGTCTCTCTGGCCGGCATAGTGCTCGCCCGCCTGCCCGCTCGTTTTGTCGGTTGGCTTAGGCATACGGAGTTCATTCCCAGTCTAAGATCAGACTGGACCGAGGGTTCCAGCAGCACATGCTGGGCTCGAGGATGTGGTGGTGCCGCATTTTTCTTCGTCGGGGCACCACCGTCGGAGCATCGCCAGAGAATCTGACCAACGGCATTGGGGTTCCGACGATCGGGGGGGCCGGGGGGTGTGCTTACATGAGGTGCGATGGGTGCTGGTACTTGGCCCTTATATTGGCCCCCTATCCCTTATCAAACCTCGAGATCTCTCACCCCCTTAAAGAGCATTTGAGATTTTACAGGTTTGCTGCCAGTAGCCATTAAAGTGTCTGAAATGGGGACACTTTTTTCAAATGGTCACAAAATCTTGTACACTTCGAGTTTTTAGCTGAATTTTTTTGTGAATGCCAATAAAAATACAAGGATCACGTTTGCCAACTTTGGGGCCAAAACTCCTTCCGAAAAAATTTTAAAAAATCCCGAACCGTAAAAAGTTTCAAAAATCAAGAAAAATAGAAAACGAGTGGTCTTGCCATGAAACTTCACGTGAAGGCTTAAGGGACCATTGTATGAATTTACAAGCCATAAAAATGGCATTGGCAAGCAAATATATGAAGATGACCCTAAACCCACCTACCACCCTATCGATCCACGGCTTGCTTATCCTGTCTCTCTAGCCGGCGTAGTGCCTGCCCACTCGCTCGTTTCGTCGGTTGGCTTAGGCATACGGAGTTCATTCCCAGTCTAAGATCAGACCGGACCGAGGGTTGTGGCAGCATGACCGACAGCATGCAGAGAGGGATCTGGTTGATCCCCGGCTTGCGCATCCCGCCCCTCTGTCCGGCTGAGCGCCCGCACACTTGTTTCATGGGTTAACTTAGGTATACGGCGTTCATTCCCAGTCTAAGCATACGGAGTTCATTACCAGTGTAAGATCAGACTGGATTGAGGGTTGCGGCAGCACATGCTGGGCTCGGGCATGTGCTGGTGTCGCATTTTTCTTCACCGGGGCACCGTCGCTGAAGAATCGCTAGAGAACCTGACCGACGGCATTGGGGTTCCGATGATCGGGGGGTCGGAGGGGTGTGCGCACATGATGTGCGTGGGTGCTGGTACTTGGCCCTTATATTGGCCCCCTGTCCCTCATCAAACCTCGAGAACTCACACCCCCTTAAAGAGCATTTGAGATTTTACAGGTTTGCTGCCAGTAGCCGTTAAAGTGTCTGAAATGGGGACACTTTTTTCAAATGGTCACAAAATCTTGTACACTTCGAGTTTTTAGCCGAATGTTTTTGTGCATACCAACAAAAATACAAGGATCAGGTCTACCAAGTTTGTTGCCAAAACTCCCTCCGAAAAAATTTTAAAAAATCCTGAACCGTAAAAAGTTTCAAAAATCATGAAAAATAGAAAACGAGTCATCTTGCGAGGAAACTTCACGTGAAGGCTTAAGGGACCATTGTACGAATTTACAAGCCATAAAAATGGCATTGGCATGCAGAAATATGAAGATGTGCCTAAACCCACCTACCACCCTATCGATCCACAACTTACGTATCCCGTCTCTCTGGCCGGTATAGTGCCCGCCCGCCCGCTTGCTCGTTTCGTCGGTTGGCTTAGGCATACGAAGTTCATTCCCAGTCTAAGATCAGACCAAACAGAGGGTTACGGCAGTAGGGTTGGCAGCAGGATTGGCAGCACACAGAGTGGGACCTGGTCGATCCTCGGCTTGCGCATCCCGCCCCTCTAGCCGGCTGAGCGCCCGCACGCTCGTTTCATGGTTACTTAGGCATACGGAGTTCATTCCTAGTCTAAGATCAGACTGGACCAACGGTTGCAGCAGCACATGCATGGCTCGAGTATGTGCTGGTACCGTATTTTTCTTCGTCGGGGCACCATCGCCGAAGCATCGTCAGAGAACCTGACCGACGGCATTGGTGTTCCAATGATTCGGGGGGCCGGAGGGGGGTGTGCGCACATGATGTGCGATGGGTGCCGGTACTTGGCCCTTATATTGGCCCCCTATCCCTCATCAAACCTTCAGAACTCATACCCCCTTAAAGAGCATTTGAGATTTTACAGGTTTGCTGCCAGTAGCAATTAAAGTGTCTGAAATGGGAACACTTTTTTCAAATGGTCACAAACTCTTGTACACTTTGATTTTTTAGTTGAATTTTTTTATGCATGCCAACAAAAATACAAGGATCATGTCTACCAAGTTTGGGGCTAAAAACCCTTCCAAAAAAATTTTAAAAAATCTCGAACCGTAAAAAGTTTCAAAAATCATGAAAAATAGAAAACGAGTCATCTTGCCATGAAACTTCACGTGAAGGCTTAAGGGACCATTGTATGAATTTACAAGTCATAAAAATGGCATTGGCACGTAGAAATATGAAGATGTGCCTAAACCCACCTACCACCTATCGTCCACGGCTTGCGCATCCTGTCTCTTTGGTCGGCGTAGTGCCTGCCCGCCCGCTCGTTTCGTCAGTTGGCTTCGATACGGAGTTTATTCCCAGTCTAAGATTAGACCGGATGGAGGGTTGCAACAGTAGGATCAGTAGCACGCAGAAGGGGACCCGACCGATCCCCGGCTTACGCATTCCGTCCCTCTGGCCGGCTGAGTGCCCGCACGCTCATTTCGTGGGTTGACTTAGGCTGACGGAGTTCATTCCCAGTCTAAGCTGACGGAGTTCATTCCTAGTCTAAGATCGGACCGGACCAAGGGTTACGGTAGCACATGCTGGGCTCGGGCATGTGCTGGTGCCGCATTTTTCTTCGTCGGGGCACCATCGTCGGAGAACTTGACCAGCAACATTGGGGTTCCGACGATCGGGGGTGCTGGGGGGGTGTGCGCACATGATGTGCGATGGGTGCTGGTACTTGGCCCTTATATTGGCCCCCTATCGCTCATCAAACCTCAAGAACTCACACCCCCTTAAAGAGCATTTGAGATTTTACAGGTTTGCCGCCAGTAGCCATTAAAGTGTTTGAAATGGGGACACTTTTTTCAAATGGTCACAAAATCTTGTACACTTCTAGTTTTTAGCTAAATTTTTTTGTGCATGCCAAAAAAAATACAAGGATCACATCTACCAAGTTTGGGACGAAAACCCCTTCCAAAAAAAATTTAAAAAATCCCGAACCACAAAAACTTTTAAAAATCATGAAAAATAGAAAATGAGTCGTCTTGCCATGAAACTTCAGGTGAAGGCTTAAGGGACCACTGTACGAATTTACAAGCCATAAAAATGGTATTGGCACATAGAAATATGAAGATGTGCCTCAACCCACCTACCACCCTATTGATCCACGGCTTGCGCATCCCGTCTCTCTGGCCGGCGTAGTGCCCGCCCGTTCGCCCGCTCGTTTTGTCGGTTGGCTTAGGCATACAGAGTTCATTCCCAGTCTAAGATCGGACCAGACCAAGGGTTGCGACAGCACATGCTGGGCTTGGGCATGTGCTGGTGCCGCATTTTTTTTCGTCGGGACACCACCGTCGGAGCATCGCCAGAGAACCTGACCTGCGGCATTGGGGTTCTGACGATCGAAGGGGCCAGGGGGGTGTGCGCACATGATGTGCGATGGGTACTGGTGCTTGGCCCTTATATTGGCCCGCTATCCCTCATCAAACCTCAAGATCTCTGACCCCCTTAAAGAGCATTTGAGATTTTACAGGTTTGCTGCCAGTAGCCATTAAAGTGTCTGAAATGGGGACACTTTTTTCAAATGGTCACAAAATCTTGTACAATTTGAGTTTTTGGCTGACTTTTTTTGTGCACACCAAAAAAAATACAAGGATCACATATACCAAGTTTGGGGCCAAAACCCCTTCCAAAAAAATTTTAAAAAATCCCGAACCGCAAAAAGTTTCAAAAATCGTGAAAAATAGAAAATGAGTCGTCTTGCAATGAAACTTCACGTGAAGGCTTAAGGGACCACTGTATGAATTTACAAGCCATAAAAATGGCATTGGCACATAGAAATATGAAGATGTGCCTAAACCCACCTACCACCCTATCGATCCACGGCTTGCGCATCCCGTCTCTCTGGCCGGCATAGTGCTCGGCCGCCTACCCGCTCGTTTTGTCGGTTGGCTTAGGCATACGGAGTTCATTCCCAATCTAAGATCAAACCAGACCGAGGGTTGCAGCAGCACATGCTGGGCTCGAGCATGTGCTGGTGCCGCATTTTTCTTTGTCGGGGCACCACCGTCGGAGCATCGCCAGAGAATCTGACTAGCGGCATTGGGGTTCCGACGATCGGGGGGGCCGGGGGGTGTGCTTACATGAGGTGCGATGGGTGCTGGTACTTGGCCCTTATATTGGCCCCCTATCCCTTATCAAACCTCGAGATCTCTCACCCCCTTAAAGAGCATTTGAGATTTTACAGGTTTGCTGCCAGTAGCCATTAAAGTGTCTGAAATGGGGACACTTTTTTCAAATGGTCACAAAATCTTGTACACTTCGAGTTTTTAGCTGAATTTTTTTGTGCGTGCCAATAAATACAAGTATCACGTTTGCAACTTTGGGGCCAAAAACTCCTTCCGAAAAAAAATTTTAAAATCCCGAACCGTAAAAAGTTTCAACAATCAAGAAAAATAGAAAACGAATGGTCCTTGCAATGAAACTTCACGTGAAGGCTTAAGGGACCCTTATGATTACAAGCCCATAAAAATGGCAATTGGCCATAGAAAATAATGAAGATGTGCCTAAACCCACCTACCATGCATCGATCCACGGCTTGCACATCCCGTCTCTTTGGCCGGTGTAATGCCCGCCTACCCACCCGCCCGCTTGTTTCCCCAGTTGGCTTAGGCATATGGAGTTCATTCCCAGTCTAAGATCGGACCGGACTGAGGGTTGCAGCAGCAGGATCGATAGCACGTAGAGGGGGACCTAGCCGATCCTTAGCCTGCACATCGCGCCCCTCTGGCCGGCTAAGCGCCCGCATGCTCGTTTCTTGGGTTGACTTAGGCATACGGAGTTCATTCCCAGTCTAAGCATAAAGAGGGTTGCGGCAGCACTTGTTGGGCTTGGGCATGTGCTGCTGCCGCATTTTTCTTTGTCGGGGCACCATCGTCGGAGCATTGCCGAAGAACCTGACCGGCGGCATTTGGGTTCCTACGATCGGGGGGTCGAGGGGGAGGGTTTGCGCACATGATTTGCGATGGGTGCTGAATATTTTTGTGCATCCCAACAAAAATACAAGGATCATCTCTGCCAAGTTTGGGGCCAAAACTCCTTCCGAAAAAATTTTAAAAAATCCCAAACTACAAAAAGTTTCAAAAATCGTGAAAAATAGAAAACGAGTCGTCTTGCTATGAAACTGCACGTGAAGGCTTAAGGGACCATTGTATGAATTTACAAGCCATAAAAATGGCATTGGCATGCAAAAATATGAAGATTTGCCTAAACCCACATACCACCCTATCGATCTACGGCTTGCGCATCCCGTCTCTCTGGCTGGCGTAGTGCCCGTCCGCCCGTTCGTCTGCTTGTTTCATCGGTTGGCTTAGGCATACAGAGTTCATTCCTAGTCTAAGATCGGATCAGATCGAGGGTTGCGCTAACAGGATCAGCATCACACAGAAGGGGACCCAACCGATCCCCAGCTTACGCGCCCCGCCCCTCTGGCCGCCTAAGCGCCCGCACGCTCGTTTCATGGGTTGACTTATGCATACAGACTTTATTCCAAGTCTAAGATCGGACCAGACCGATGGTTGCGATAGCACATGCTGGGCTCGTTTCATCGGATGGCTTAGGCATATGATGTTCATTACCAGTCTAAGATTAGATTAGACCGAGGGTTGCGACAGCAGGATGGGTAGCACACAGAGTGGGACCCGATCGATCCTCGGCTTACGCATCTCGCCCCTCTGGCGGGCTGAGCGCCCGCACGTTCGTCTCATGGGTTGACTTAAGCATACGAAGTTCATTCCCAGTCTAAGCATACGGAGTTCATTCCCAGTCTAAGATCGGACCGGACCAAGGGTTGTGACAGCACATGCTGGGCTCGGGCATGTGCTGGTGCCACATTTTTCTTCACCGGGGCACCATCATCGGAGAACCTGACCGGCGGTATTGGGGTTCTGGCGATCAGGGGGGCCAGGGGGGTGTGCGTACATGATGTGCGATGGGTGTTGGTACTTGGCCCTTATATTGGCCATTTATTCCTCATCAAACCTCGAGAACTCACACCCCCTTAAAGAGCATTTGAGATTTTACAAGTTTGCTGCCTGTAGCCATTAAAGTGTTTGAAATGGGGACACTTTTTTCAAATGGTCGCAAAATCTTGTACACTTTGAGTTTTTAGCTGAATTTTTTTGTGCATGCCAACAAAAATAGAGGATCACTTCTAAGAAGTTTGGGGCCAAAAATCCTTTCGAAAAAAATTTTTAAAAAATCTTGAACCGTAAAAAGTTTCAAAAATCGTGAAAAATAGAAAACGAGTCGTCTTGCCATGAAACTTCACGTGAAGGCTTAAGGGACCATTGTATGAATTTACAGTCTCTAAAAATGGCATTGGCACGTAGAAATATGAAGATGTGCCTAAACCCACCTACCACCCTATCGATCCACAGCTTGCGCATCCCGTCTCTCTGGTCGGCGATCGGACCGGACCGAGCGTTGCTACAGCACATGCTGGGCTCGGGCATGTGCTGGTGGTAGTAGGATCGGCAGCACGCAGAGGGGGACCTGGCCGATCCCCGGCTTGCGCATCCCGCCCCTCTGGCCGGTTGAGCGTCCACACGTTCGTTTCGTGGGTTGACTTAGGCATACGGAGTTCATTCCCAATCTAAGCATACGGAGTTCATTCCCAGTCTAAGATAGGACCGGACCGAGGGTTACGGCAGCACATGCTGGGCTCGAGAATGTGCTGGTGTCACATTTTTCTTCGCGACGCACCATCGTCGGAGCATCGTCGAAGAACCTGACCGGCGGCATTGGGGTTCCGGCGATCGAGGGGGCCGGGGGGTATGCGTACATGATGTGTGATGGGTGCTGGTACTTGGCCCCTTTATATTGGCCCCCTATCCCTCATCAAACCTTGAGAACTCACACCCCCTTAAAGAGCATTTGAGATTTTACAGGTTTGTTGCCAGTTGCCTTTAAAGTGTCTAAAATGGGGACACTTTTTTCAAATGGTCACAAAATCTTGTACACTTGGAGTTTTTAGCTGAAATTTTTTGTGCAAGCCAAAAAAAATACAAGGATCACGTCTACCAAGTTTGGGACCAAAAATCATTCCGAAAAAAGTTTAAAAAATCCCGAACCGCAAAAAGTTTCAAAAATCATCAAAAATAGAAAACGAGTCGTCTTGCCATGAAACTTCACGTGAAGGCTTAAGGGACCATTGTAAGAATTTATAAGCCATTAAAAATGGCATTGGTATGCGAAAATATGAAGATGTGCCTAAACCCACCTACCACTCTATCGATCCACGGCTTGCGCATCCTGCCTCTCTGGCCGGCGTAGTGCCCACCCTCCCACTCGTCCGCTCATTTCATCGGTTGGCTTACGTATACGGAGCTCATTCCTAGACTAAGATCAGACCAGACTGAGAGTTGTAGTAGTAGGATCAGCAGCACGCAGAGGAGGAGCCGACCGATCCCCGACTTGCGCACCCGCCCTTCTGGCCGACTGAACGCCCGCATGCTGGTTTCGTGGGTTAACTTAGGCATACGAAGTTCATTGCCATTCTAAGATCGGACCAGACCGAGGGTTGCGGCAGCACATGCTAGGCTGGGGCATGTGCTGGTGCCGAATTTTTCTTCACCGGGGCACCATCGTCGAAGCATTGTCGGAGAACCTGACCGGCGGCATTGGGGTTCCGGCGATCGGGGGGCCGGGGGGTGTGCGCACATGATGTGCGATGGGTGCTGGTACTTGGCCCTTATAGGTTTGGCCCCCTATTCCTCATCAACCTCGAAACCTCACACCCCCTTAAAGAGCATTTGAGATTTTACAGGTTTGCTGCCAGTAACCATTAAAGTGTCTGAAATGGGGTCACTTTTTTCAAATGGTCACAAAATCTTGTACACTTTGAGTTTTTGGCTGAATTTTTTTATGCATGCCAACAAAAATACAAGGATCACGTCTACCATGTTTGGGGCCAAAACTCCTTCCAAAAAATTTTTAAAAAATCCCCAACCGTAAAAAGTTTCAAAAATCATGAAAAATAAAAAATGAGTCATCTTGCCAAGAAACTTAACGTGAAGGCTTAAGGGACAATTGTTCGAATTTAGAAGCCATAAAATGGTATTGGCACGCAGAAATATGAAGATGTGCCTAAACCCACCTACCACCCTATCAATCCACGACTTGTGCATCCCGTCTCTTTGGCCGGCGTAGTCCCCGCCCGCCCGCTCGTTTCATCGGTTGGCTTAGGCATACGGAGTTCATTCCCAGTCTAAGATCAGACCAGATCGAGGGTTGGGGCAGCAGGATCGGCAACACACAGATGGGGACCCGATCGATCCCCAGCTTGCGCATCTCGCCCCTCGGGCCGACTGAGCGCCTGTACGCTCGTTTTATTGGTTGACCTAGGCATACAGAGTTCATTCCCAATCTAAGCATACGGAGTTCATTCCCAGTCTAGGATCGGACCGGACCTAGGGTTACGACAGCACATGCTGGGTTCAGGCATATGCTGGTGTCACATTTTTTTTCGCCTAGGCACCATCGCCAGAGCATCGTCAGAGAATCTGATCGGTGGCATTGGGGATTCAGGGATCGAGGGGATCGGGGGGTGTGTGCGCACATGATGTGTGATGGGTGTTGGTATTTGGCCCTTATATTGGCCCTTATATTGGCCCCTCGATCGTGAAAAATAAAAAATGAGTCGTCTTGCCATTAAACTTCACGTGAAGGCTTAAGGGACCATTGTATGAATTTAAAAGCCATAAAAATGGCATTGGCATGCGAAAATATGAAGATGTGCCTAAACCCACCTACCATCCTATCGATGCACGGCCTGCGCATCCCGTCTCTCTGGCCGGCGTAGTAACCGCCCGCCCGCTCATTTTATCGGTTGGCTTAGGCATAAGGAGTTCATTGCCAGTCTAAGATCGGACCAGACTGAGGGTTGCAGCAGCAGGATTGGTAGCACACAGAGGGGGACCCGACCGATCCCCGGCTTGTGCATCCAGTCCCTCTGGCCGGCTGAGCGCCCGCACGCTCGTTTCGTGGGTTAACTTAGGCATATGGAGTTCATTCGCAGTCTTAGCATATGGAGTTCATTCCGAGTCTAAGATCAGACCGGACCTAGGGTTGCGGCAATGCATGTTGGGCTCGAGCATGTGCTGGTGCCGTATTTTTATTCGCCGGGGCACCATCGTCGGAGAACCTGACCGGCGGCATTGGGGTTCCGGGAATCGAGGGGGCCGGGGGAGGGTGCGCACATGATGTGCGATGGGTGCTGGTACTTGGCCCTTATATTGGCCCCCTATCCCTCATCAAACCTCGAGAACTCACACCCCCTTAAAGAGCATTTGAGATTTTATAGGTTTGCTGCCTGTAGCCATTAAAGTGTCTGAAATGGGGACACTCTTTTTAAATGGTCACAAAATCTTGTACCAAGTTTTAAAAATCGTGAGAAATAGAAAACGAGTCGTCTTGCCATAAAACATCATGCGAAGGCTTAAGGGATCATTGTATGAATTTACATGCCATAAAAATGGGATTGCCATGCAGAAATATGAAGATGTGCCTAAATCCACCTACCACTCTATCGATCCACGGCTTGCACATCCCGTCTCTCTGGCTGGCGTAGTGCCCGCCCGCCCGCCCGCTCGTTTCGTCGGTTGGCTTAGGCATACGGAGTTCATTCCCAGTCTAAGATCAGACTAGATCGAGGGTTGTGGCAGCACATGCTGGGCTCGGGCATGTGCTGGTGCCGTATTTTTCTTCGTCGGAGCATCCCCGGAGAACCTGACCAGCGGCATTGGTGTTCCAACGATCGGGGGGGCCGGGGGGTGCACACATGATATGTGATGGGTGCTGGTACTTGGCCCTTATATTGGCCCCCTATCCCTCATCAAACCTTGAGAACTCACACCCCTTTAAAGAGCATTTGAGATTTTACAGGTTTGCTGCCAGTAGCCATTAAAGTGTCTTAAATGGGGACACTTTTTTCAAATGGTCACAAGATTTTGTACACTTCGAGTTTTTAGTTGATTTATTTTGTGCATGCCAATAAAAACACAGGGATCACTTCTACCAAGTTTGGGGCCAAAAATCCTTCTGAAAAAATTTTAAAAAATTTTGAACCGTAAAAAGTTTCAAAAATCATGAAAAATAGAAAACGAGTCGTCTTGCCATGAAACTTCACATGAAGGCTTAATGGGACCATTGCATGAATTTACAAGCCATAAAAATGGCATTGGCACGTAGAAATATGAAGATGGGCCTAAACCCACGTACCACCCTATCGATCCACGGCTTGCACATCCCGTCTCTCTGACCGACGTAGTGCCCGCCCGCCCGCCTGCTCATTTCGTCGGATGGCTTAGGCATACGGAGTTCATTCGCAGTCTAAGATCAGACCGGATTGAGGGTTGCAGCAGCACATGCTGGGATCGGCGATGTGCTGGCGCCGCATTTTTCTTCGTCGGAGCATCGCCAGAGAACCTGACCGGCGGTGTTGGGGTTCCGGCGATCGAGGGGGCCGGGGGGGTGTGCGCACATGATATGCGATGGGTGCTGATACTTGGCCCTTATATTGGCCCCCTATCCCTCACCAAACCTCAAGAACTCACACCCCCTTAAAGAGCATTTGAGATTTTACAGGTTTGCTGCCAGTAGCCATTAAAGTGTCTAAAATGGGGACACTTTTTCCAAATGGTCACAAAATCTAGTATACTTCGAGTTTTTAGCTGATTTTTTTTGTGCATGCCAACAAAAATACGAGGATCACATCTACCAGGTTTGAGGCCAAAAATCCTTCTAAAAAAATTTTCAAAAATCCCGAACCCCAAAAAGTTTCAAAAATCATGAAAAATAGAAAACGAGTCGTCTTGCCATGAAACTTCACATGAAGGCTTTAGGGACCATCGTATGAATTTACAAGCCATAAAAATGGCATTGGCACTTAGAAATATGAAGATGTGCCTAAACCCACCTACCACCCTATCGATCCACGGCTTGCGCATCCCATCTCTCTAGCCGGCGTAGTGCCTGCCCGCCCACTCGCACGCTCGTTTCGTTGGTTGGCTTAGGCATACAGAGTTCATTCCCAGTCTAAGATCAGACCAGACCAAGGGTTATAGCAGCAGGATCGCAGGACGTAGAGGGGGACCCGACCGTTCCCCGACTTGCGCATCCTGCCTCTCTGGTCGGCTGAGCACCCGAACGCTCGTTTCGTGGGTTGACTTAGGCATACAGAGTTCATTCCCAGTCTAAGCATACTTAGTTCATTCCTAGTCTAAGATCAGATCACACCGAGGGCTGCGGTAGCACATGCTGGGCTCGGGCATGTGCTGGTATCATAATTTTCTTCGCTGGGGCACCATCGTCGGAGCATCGCCGGAGAACCTGACCGACGACATTGGGGTTCCGGCGATCGGGGGGCCCGGAGGGGGTGTGCGCACATGATGTGCGATGGGTGCTGGTACTTGGCCCTTATATTGGCCCCCTATCCCTCATCAAACCTCGAGAACTCACACCCCCTTAAAAAGCATTTGAGATTTTACAGGTTTGCTACCAGTAGCCATTAAAGTGTCTGAAATGGGGACACTTTTTTCAAATGGTCACAAAATCTTGTACACTTTGAGTTTTTAGCTGAATTATTTTGTACATGCCAACAAAAATAGAAGGATCACGTCTACCAAGTTTGGGGCCAAAAATCTTTTCGAAAAAATTTTAAAAAATCTCGAACTGCAAAAAGTTTCAAAAATCATGAAAATTTAGAAAACGAGTCATTTTGCCATGAAACTTCACGTGAAGGCTTAAGGGACCATTGTAGGAATTTAGAAGCCATAAAAATGGCACTGGCACGTAGAAATATGAAGATGTACCTAAACCCACCTACCACCCTATCGATCCACGGCTTGCACATCCCGTCTTTTTGGCCGGCATAGTGCCCGCCCGCCCGCCTGCCTGTTCGTTTCGTCAGTTGGCTTAGGCATACGGTGTTCATTCCCAGTCTAAGATCGGACTGGACCGAGGGTTACGGCAACACATGCTGGGCTAGGGCATGTGCTGGTACCGAATTTGTCTTCACCGGGGCACCATCCGTCCGGACAAACCTGACCGACGGCACTTGGGGGTTCCGGTGATCGGGGGGGTCGGGGGTTGTGCCCCATTGATGTGCGATTGGGTGTTGGTACTTGGCCCTTATATTGGCCCCCTATCCCTCATCCACGTGAATTTACAGCCAAAAAAATGGCACTTCGGCACGTACGAAAATATGAAGCATGTGGCCTAAACCCCATACCACCCCTATCGATCCACCGGCTTAACGGCATCCCATCTCTCTTAGTCGGCGTAGTGCCCGCCCGTCTGCCCATTTGTTTCGTCGGTTGGCTTAGGCATACGGAGTTCATTCCCAGTCTAAGATCAAACTGGACCGAGGGTTAGGGCAGCACATGCTGGGCTCGAGCATATGCTGGTGCCATATTTTTCTTCACCGGGGCACCATCGTCGGAGCATCGTCAGAGAAGCTGATCGACGGCAATTGGGGTTCCGACGATCGGGAAGGCTAGGGGGTGTACGCACATGATGTGCGATGCGTGCTGGTACTTGGCCCTTATATTGGCCCCTTATCCCTCATCAAATCTCGAGAACTCACACCCTCTTAAAGAGCATTTGAGATTTTACAGGTTTGCTGCCAGTAGCCATTAAAGTGTCTGAAATGGGGACACTTTTTTCAAATGGTCACAAAATCTTG
>NW_019167937.1:14270994-14343406 GCF_002303985.1 Durio zibethinus | reverse complement strand
CTGAATTTTTTGTGCATGCCAACAAAAATACAAGGATCGCGTCTACCAAGTTTGGGGCTAAAAATCCTTTCGAAAAAATTTTAAAAAATCCCAGACCGCAAAAAAGTTTTGAAAATCATGAAAAATAGAAAACGAGTCGTCTTGCCATGAAACTTCACGTGAAGGCTTAAGGGACCATTGTATGAATTTACAAGCCATAAAAATGGCATTGGCATGTAGAAATATGAAGATGTGCCTAAACCCACCTACCAACCTATCGATCCACGGCTTGCGCATCCTGTCTCTCTGGCCAACGTAGTGCCTTCCCGCTCGCTCATTTCGTCAGTCGGCTTAGGCATACGGAGTTCATTCCCAGTCTAAGATCAGACCAGACCGAGGGTTGGGGTAGCAGGATCAGTAGCACACAGAGGGGGACTCGACCGATCCCCAACTTGCGAATCCTGCCCCTCTGGCCGGTTGAGCGCCCATACGCTCGTTTCGTGGGTTGAGTTAGGCATACGGAGTTCATTCCCAATCTAAGCATACGGAGTTCATTCCCAGCCTAAGATCAGACTGGACAGAGGGTTTCGGGAGCACATGCTGGGCTCGGGTATGTGCTGGTGCTGCATTTTTCTTCAGCAGGGCACCATCGTCAGAGCATCTCTGGAGAACCTGGCCGGTGGCATTGGGGTTCCGACGATCGGGGGGGCCGAGGGTGGTGTGCACACATGATGTGCGATGGGTGCTGGTACTTGGCCCTTATATTGGCCACCTATCCCTCATCAAACCTCGAGAACTCACACCCCCTTAAAGAGCATTTGAGATTTTACAGGTTTGCTGCCAGTAGCCATTAAAGTGTCTGAAATGGGGATACTTTTTTCAAATGGTAACAAAATGTTGTACACTTCGAGTTTTTAGCTGAATTTTTTTGTGCATGCCAACTAAAATACAAGGATCATGTCTACCAAGTTTGGGGCCAAAAATCCTTCCTAAAAATTTTAAAAAATCTCAAACTGCAAAAAGTTTCAAAAATCGTGAAAAATAGAAAACGAATCGTCTTGCCATAAACTTCACGTGAAGGCTTAAGGGACCATTGTATGAATTTACAAGCCATAAAAATGGCATTGGCACACAGAAATATGAAGATGTGCCCAAACCCACCTACCAACCTATCGATCCAAGGCTTGCGCATCCCGTCTCTCTGGCCTATATAGTGCCCGCCCGCCCGCTCGTTTCGTCGGTGGGCTTAGGCATACGAAGTTTATTCCCAGTCTAAGCATACGGAGTTCATTCCCAGTCTAAGATCAGACCGAAACGAGGGTTGCGGTAGCACATGCTGGGCTCGGGCATGTGCTGGTGCCACATTTTTCTTCGTCAGGGCACCATCACCGGAGCATCGCTGGAGAACCTGACCGACGGCATTGGGGTTCCAGCGATCGAGGGGGCCGGGGGGTGAGCACACATGATGTGCGATTTTACACCCCCTTAAACAACATTTGAGATTTTACAAGTTTGCTGCCAGTAGCCATTAAAGTGTCTGAAATGGGGACACTTTTTTCAAATGGTCACAAAATCTTGTACACTTCGAGTTTTTAGCTGAAATTTTTTTTGAATGCCAAAAAAAATACAAGGATCACGTCTACCAAGTTTGGGACAAAACTCCTTCCGAAAAAATTTTAAAAAATCTTGAATCGTAAAAAGTTTCAAAAATCATGAAAAATAGAAAACGAGTAGTCTTACCATGAAACTTCACGTGAAGGCTTAAGGGACCATTGTATGAATTTACAAGCCATAAAAATGGCATTGGCATATAGAAATATGAAGACATGCCTAAAGCGACCTACCACTCTATCGATCCACGGCTTGCGCATCACGTCTCTCTGGCCGGTGTAGTGCCCGCCCGCCTGCCCGACTGCTCGTTTCGTCGGTTAGCTTAGGTATACAGGGTTCATTCCCAGTCTAATATCAGACTAGACTGAGGGTTGCGACAGTAGGATCGGCAGCACACAGAGGGGGACCCGATCGATCCTCGGCTTGTGTGTCCCGCCCCTCTGGCCGGCTGAGCACCTGCACGCTCCTTTCGTGGGTTGACTTAGGCATACGGAGTTCATTCCCAGTCTAAGCATAAGGAGTTCATTCCCAGTCTAAGATCGAACCGGATCGAGGGTTGCGGCCACACATGATGGGCTCGGGCATGTGCTGGTGCCGCATTTTTCTTCGTCGGGGCTCCATCGTCAGAGCGTCGCCGGAGAACCTGACCGGCGGCATTGAGGTTCTAGCGATCAGGGGGGCCGGGGGGGGTGTGCGCACATGATGTGCGATGGCTGCTGTACTTGGCCCTTATATTGGCCCCCTATCCCTCATCAAACCTCGAGAACTCACACCCCCTTAAAGAGCAATTTGAGATTTTACATGTTTGCTGCCAGTAGCCATTAAAGTGTCTGAAATGGGGACAGTTCTTTCGAATGGTCACAAAATCTTGTACACTTCGAGTTTTTAGCAGAATTTTTTTTTGCATGCCAAAAAAATACAAGGATCATGTCTACCAAGTTTGGGGCCAAAACTCCTTCCGAAAAAATTTTCAAAAATCTCGAACCGCAAAAAGTTTCAAAAATTATGAAAAATAGAAAAGGAGTCGTCTTGCCATGAAACTTCACGCGAAGGCATAAGGGACAATTGCATGAATTTACAAACCATTAAAATGGCATTGGCATGTAGAATTATGAAGATGTGCCTAAACCCACCTACCACCCTATTGATCCACGGCTTACGCATCCCGTCTCTCTGGCCGGTGTAGTGCCCGTCCGCATGCCCGCCCGCTTGTTTCGTCGGTTGGCTTAGGCATACGAAGTTCATTCCCTGTCTAAGATCAGATCGAATCGAGGGTTACGGCAGCAGGATCGATAGTACACAGAGGGGGACCCGACTGATCCCCGACTTGCGTATCCCACCCCTCTGGCCGGTTGAGCATCCGCACGCTCGTTTCATGGGTTGACTTAGGCATACGGAGTTCATTCCCAGTCTAAGCATACAGAGTTCATTCCCAGTCCAAGATCGGACTGGATCAAGGGTTGCGACAGCACATGCTAGGCTTGGGCTTGTGCTGGTGCCACATATTTCTTCGTCGGGGCACCATCGTTGGGGCATCACTGGAGAACCTGACTGGCGGCATTGGGGTTCCGGTGATCGAGGGGCCGGGGGGGTGTGTCCACATGATGTGCGATGGGTGCTGGTACTTGACCCTTATTTTCACCACTATCCCTCATCAAACTTGGAGAACTCACACCCCCTTAAACAACATTTGAGATTTTACAAGTTTGCTGCCAGTAGCCATTAAAGTGTCTGAAATGGGGACACTTTTTTCAAAAGGTTGCAAAATCTTATACACTTCAAGTTTTTAGCTGAATTTTTTTTTTGCATGCCAACAAAAATACAAGGATCACGTCTACCAAGTTTGGGGCCAAAACTCCTACCGAAAAATTTTAAAAACTCCTGAACCGTAAAAAGTTTCAAAAATCGTGAAAAATAGAAAATGAGTCGTCATGCCATGAAACTTCACGTGACGGCTTAAGGGACCATTGTATGAATTTACAAGCCATAAAAATGGCATTTGCACGTAGAAATATGAAGATGTGCCTAAACCCACTTACCACCTTATCGATCCACGGCTTGCACATCCCATCTCTCTGGCCGATGTAGTGCCCGCCTGCCCGTCCGCCCGCTCGTTTTGTCGGTTGGGTTAGGCATACGGAGTTCATTTCCAGTCTAACATTAGACCTGACTGAGGGTTGTGGTAGTAGGATTGGCAGCACGCAGAGGGGGACTCGACCGATCCCCGGCTTGCGCATCTCGCTCCTCTGGCTGGCTGAGCGCCCATACGCTCGTTTCATGGGTTGACTTAGGCATACGGAGTTCATTCCCAGTCTAAGCATACGGAGTTCATTCCCAGTCCAAGATCGGACTGGACCAAGGGTTGTGGCAACACATGCTGGGCTTGGGCTTGTGCTGGTGCCACATATTTCTTCGTCGGGGCACCATCGTTGGGGCATCACTGGAGAACCTGACCGGCGGCATTGGGGTTCCGGCGATCGAAGGGGCCAAGGGGGTGTGTGCACATGATGTGCGATGGGTACTGGTACTTGACCCTTATTTTCACCCCCTATCCCTCATCAAACTTGGAGAACTCACACCCCCTTAAACAGCATTTGAGATTTTACAGGTTTGCTGCCAGCAGCCATTAAAGTGTCCGAAATAGGGACACTTTTTTCAAAAGGTTACAAAATCTTATACACTTTAAGTTTTTAGCTGAATTTTTTTCTGCATGCCAACAAAAATACAAGGATCACGTCTACCAAGTTTGGGGCCAAAACTCCTACCGAAAAATTTAAAAAACTCCTGAACCACAAAAAGTTTCAAAAATCGTGAAAAATAGAAAATGAGTCGTCTTGCCATGAAACTTCACGTGACAGCTTAAGGGACCATTGTATGAATTTACAAGCAATAAAAATGGCATTTGCATGTAGAAATATGGAGATGTGCCTAAACCCACCTACCACCCTATCGATCCATGGCTTGCACATCCCATCTCTCTGGCCGACGTAGTGCTCGCCTGCCTGCCCGCCCGCTCGTTTCGTCAATCGGCTTAAGCATGCGGAGTTCATTCCCAGTCTAACATTAGACCCGACCGAGGGTTACGGCAGTAGGATCGGTAGCACGCAGAGGGGGACCCGACCGATCCCCGGCTTGCGCATCCCGCCCTCTGGCCGGCTGAGCGCCCACTCGCTCGTTTCATGGGTTGACTTAGGCATACGGAGTTCATTCCCAGTCGAAGATCAGACCGGACCGAGGGTCACGGCCACACATGCTGGGCTCAAGCATGTGCTGGTGCCGCATTTTTCTTCACCGGGGTACCATCGTCGGAGAACCTGACCGGCGGCATTGGGGTTCCAGCGATCGGGGGGGCCGGGGGGTGTGCGCACATGATGTGTGATGGATGCTAGTACTTGGCCCTTATATTGGCCCCGTATCCCTCATCAAACCTTGAGAACTCACACCCCCTTAAAGAGCATTTGAGATTTTACAGGTTTGCTGCCAGTAGCTATTAAAGTGTCTAAAATGGGGACACTTTTTTCAAATGGTCACAAAATCCTGTACACTTCGAGTTTTTAGCTGAATTTTTTTTTGCATGCCAACAAAAATACAAGGATCACGTCTACCAAGTTTGGGGCCAAAAATCCTTCCAAAAAATTTTAAAAAATCCCGAACGGCAAAAAGTTTCAAAAATCGTGAAAAATAGAAAATGAGTCGTCTTGCCATGAAACTTCACGTGACAGCTTAAGGGACCATTGTATGAATTTACAAGCAATAAAAATGGCATTTGCATGTAGAAATATGGAGATGTGCCTAAACCCACCTACCACCCTATCGATCCATGGCTTGCACATCCCATCTCTCTGGCCGACGTAGTGCTCGCCTGCCTGCCCGCCCGCTCGTTTCGTCGGTTGGCTTAAGCATGCGGAGTTCATTCCCAGTCTAACATTAGACCCGACCGAGGGTTGCGGCAGTAGGATAGGTAGCACGCAGAGGGGGACCCGACCGATCCCCGGCTTGCGCATCCCGCCCCTCTGGCCGGCTGAGCGCCCACTCGTTCGTTTCATGGGTTGACTTAGGCATACGGAGTTCATTCCCAGTCGAAGATCAGACCGGACCGAGGGTCACGGCCACACATGCTGGGCTCAAGCATGTGCTGGTGTCGTATTTTTCTTCGTCGGGGCACCATCGCCGGAGAACCTGACCGGCGGTATTGGGGTTCCAACGATCAGGGGGGGCCGGGGGGTGTGCGCACATGATGTGCGATGGATGCTAGTACTTGGCCCTTATATTGGCCCCGTATCCCTCATCAAACCTTGAGAACTCACACCCCCTTAGAGAGCATTTGAGATTTTACAGGTTTGCTGCCAGTAGCCATTAAAGTGTCTGAAATGGGGACACTTTTTTCAAATGGTCACAAAATCCTGTACACTTCAAGTTTTTAGCTGAATTTTGTTTTGCATGCCAACAAAAATACAAGGATCACGTCTACCAAGTTTGGGGCCAAAAATCCTTCCAAAAATTTTAAAAAATCCCGAACGGCAAAAAGTTTCAAAAATCGTGAAAAATAGAAAATGAGTCGTCTTGCCATGAAACTTCACGTGAAGGCTTCAGGGACCATTGTATGAATTTACAAGCCATAAAAATGGCACTGGCATGCAGAAATATGAAGATGTGCCTAAACCCACCTACCACCCTATCGATCGAAGGCTTGCGCATCCCGTCTCTCTGGCCGACGTAATGCCCGCCCGTTCGTTTCGTCAGTTAGCTTAGGCATACGGAGTTCATTCCCAGTATAAGATTGGACCAGACCGAGGTTTGCAGTAGCAGGATCGGCAGCATGCAGAGGGGGACCAGGCCGATCCCTGGCTTGCGCATCCCGCCCCTCTGGCCGACTGGGCGCCCGTATGCTCGTTTGGTGGGTTGAGTTAGGCATACGGAGTTCATTCCCAGTCTAAGCATACGGAGTTCATTCCCAGTCTAAGATCGGACTGGACCAAGGGTTGCGGCAGCACATGCTGGGCTCGGGCATGTGCTGGTGCCGCATTTTTCTTCGTCGGGGCGCCATCGTCGGAGCATCGCTAGAGAACCTGACCGACGGCGTTGAGGCTCCGACGATCGGGGGTGCCGGGGGGGTGTGCACACATGATGTGAGATGGGTGCTGGTACTTGGCCCTTATATTGGCCCTTATCCCCAATCAAACCTCAAGAACTCACACCCCCTTAAAGAGCATTTGAGATTTTACAGGTTTGCTGCCAATAGCCATTAAAGTGTCTGAAATGGGGACACTTTTTTCAAATGGTCACAAAATCTTGTACACTTCGAGTTTTTAGCTGACTTTTTTTATGCATGGCAAAAAAAATACAAGGATCACGTCTACCAAGTTTGGGTTCAAAACTCCTTCCAAAAAAATTTTAAAAAATCTCGAACCGTAAAAAGTTTTCAAAAATCCTAAAAAATAGAAAACGAGTCGTCTTGCCTTGAAACTTAACATGAAGGCTTAAGGGACCATTGTATGAATTTACAAGCCATAAAAATGGCATTGGCTCGCAGAAATATGAAGATGTGCCTACACCCACCAACAACCCTATCTATCCACAGCGTGCGCATCCCGTCTTTCCGGTCGACGAAGTGCTCGCCCGCCCGCCCGCCCACTCGTTTCATTAGTTGGCTTAGGCATACGGAGTTCATTCCCAGTCTAAGATTGGGCCAGATCGATGGTTGTGGCAGTAGGATTGGCAGCACACAGAGGGGGACCCGAGCGATCCCCGGCTTGCGCATCCTGCCCCTCTGGCCGATTAAGTGCCCGCACGCTCGTTTCGTGGGTTGACTTAGGCATACATAGTTCATCCCCAGTCTAAGCATACGGAGTTCATTCATAGTCTAAGATTAGACTGGACTGAGGGTTCCCACAGCACCTGCTGGGCTCGGGAATGTGCTGGTGCCGTATTTTTCATCATTGGGGCACCATCGTTGGAGCATCACCGGAGAACCTGACCGACGGCATTAGGGTTCCGGTGATCGGGGGGGCTGAGGGGGGTGTGCGCACATGATGTGCGATGGGTGCTGGTACTTGGCCCTTATATTGGCCCCCTATCCCTCATCAAACTTTGAGAACTCACACCCCCTTAAAGAGCATTTGAGATTTTACAGGTTTGCTGCCAGTAGCCATTAAAGTGTCTGAAATGGGGACACTTTTTTCAAATGGTCACAAAATCTTGTACACTTCGAGTTTTTAGCTGAATTTTTTTATGCTTGGCAAAAAAAATACAAGGATCACGTCTACCAAGTTTGGGTTCAAAACTCCGTCCGAAAAAATTTTAAAAAATCCCGAACCGCAAAAAGTTTCAAAAATCTTGAAAAATAGAAAACGAGTCGTCTTGCCTTGAAACTTAACGTGATGGCTTAAGAGACCATTGTATGAATTTACAAGGCATAAAAATGGCATTGGGACGCAGAAATATGAAGATGTGCCTAACCCACTAACAACCCTATCTATCCCCCCCCACACGACGTGCGCATCCTGTCTCTCTGGCTGACGAAGTGCTCACCTGCCCGCCCGCTCGCTCGTTTCATCGGTTGGCTTAGGCATACGGAGTTCATTCCCAGTCTAAGATTGGATCGGGCCAAGGCTTGTGGTAGTAGGATCAACAGCATGCAGAGAGGGACCCGGCCGATCCCCGGCTTATGCATCCTGCCCCTCGGCCGGCTGAGCGCCCGCATGCTCGTTTTTTGTGGGTTGACTTAGGATACAGCGTTCATCCCCATCCTAAGATACGGAGTTCATTCCAGTCTAAGATCAGACTGACTGAGGGTTGCGCAGCAAGCACATGTTGGGCTTCGAGCAATTGCTACCGGTGCCGCATTTTCCTTCATCGGGGCACCATCACCAGGAGCAATACGTTGGAGAACCTGACCGACGGCATTGGGGTTCCGACGATCGGGGGGGTCGAGGGGGGTGTGCGCACATGATGTGCGATGGGTGCTGGTACTTGGCCCTTATATTGGCCCCCTATCCCTCATCAAACCTCGATAACTCACATCCCCTTAAAGAGCATTTGAGATTTTACAGGTTTGCTGCCAGTAGCCGATAAAGTGTCTGAAATAGGGACACTTTTTTTAAATGGTCACAAAATCTTGTACACTTTGAGTTTTTAGCTGAATTTTTTTGTGCATGCCAACAAAAATAAATGGATCACTTCTACCAAGTTTGGGGCTAAAGCACCTTTTGAAAAACTTTTAAAAAATCCAGAACCGTAAAAAGTTACAAAAATCGTGAAAAATAGAAAACGAGTCGTCTTGCCATGAAACTTCACGTGAAAGCTTAAGGGACCATTGTATGAATTTACAAGCCATAAAAATGGCATTGGCATGCAGAAATATGAAGATGTGCCTAAACCCACCTACCACCCTATCGATCCATGGCTTGCACATCCCGTCTCTCTGGCCGACGTAGTGCCTACCCGTCCGTTCGCCTGCTCGTTTCGTCGGTTGGCTTAGGCATACGGAGTTCATTCCCAGTCTAAGATCAGATCCGACCGATTGTTGTGGCAGCAGGATCGGCAGCATGCAGAGGGGGACCCAGTCGATCCCCGGCTTTCGCATCCTGCCCCTCTGGACGACTGAGTGCCCGCACGCTCGTATCGTGGGTTGACTTAGGTATACGGAGTTCATTCCCAGTCTAAGCATACAAAGTTCATTCCCAGTCTAAGATCGGATTGGACTGAGGGTTACGGTAGCACATGCTAGGTTCGGCATGTGGTGGTGCCGCAATTTTCTTCATCGGGGCACCATGGCCGGAGCATCGTTGGAGAACCTGATCGATGCCATTGGGGTTTCGACGATCGGGAGGGCCGGGGGGGTGGGCGCACGTCATGTGCTATGGGTACTGGTACTTGGCCCTTATATTGGCCCCTTGTCCCTCATCAAACCTTGAGAACTCACACCCCCTTAAAGAGCATTTGAGATTTTACAGGTTTGCTGCCAGTAGCCATTAAAGTGTCTGAAATGCGGACACTTTTTTCAAATGGTCACAAAATCTTGTACACTTCAATTTAGCTGAATTTTTTTGTGCATGCCAAAAATAGTACAAGGATCACGTCTACCAAGTTTGGGGTCAAAACTCCTTCGAAAAAATTTTAAAAAATCTCGAACCTTAAAAGGTTTCAAAAATCATAAAAAATAGAAAACGAGTCGTCTTGCCATGAAACTTCATGTGAAGGCTTAAGGGACCATTTTATGAATTTACAAGCTGTAAAATTGGCATTGGCACACAAAAATATGAAGATGTGCTAAACTCACCTACCACCCCATCGATTCACGGCTTGCGCATCCCGTCTCTCTGGCCGACGTAGTGCCCGCTCGCCCGCCCGCTCGTTTTGTCGGTTGGCTTAGGAATAGGGAGTTCATTCCCAGTCTAAGATCGAACCCGACCAAGGGTTGTGGTAGCACGCAGAGGGGGACATGGACGATCCCGGCTTGCGCATCCCGCCCCTCTGGCCGACTGAGTGCCGCACGCTCGTTTCGTGGCTTGACTTAGGCATACGGAAAGTTCATTCCCAGTCTAAGCGTACGGAGTTCATTTCCAGTCTAAGATCAGACCTGACCGAGGGTTGCGATAGCACATGCTGGGCTCGGGCATGTGCTGGTGCTGCATTTTTCTTCGCTGGGGCACCATCGTCGAGCATCGCCGGAGAACCTAACCGACGGCATTGGGGTTCTAGTGATCGGGGGGCCGGGGGGTGTGCGCACATGATGTGTGATGGGTGCTTGTACTTGGCCCTTATATTGGCCCCCTATCCCTCATCGAACCTCGAGAACTCACACCCCCTTAAAGAGCATTTGAGATTTTACAGGTTTGCTGCTTGTAGCCATTAAAGTGTCTAAAATGGGGACACTTTTTTTAAATGGTCACAAAATCTTGTACACTTCGAGTTTTTAGCTGGATTTTTTTGTGCATGCCAATAAAAATACAAGGATACGACTAAAAAGTTTGGGGCCAAAACTCCTTCCGAAAAACTTTTAAAAAATCTCAAACCGCAAAAAGTTTCAAAAATCGTGAAAAATAGAAAACGAGTCGTCTTGCCATGAAACTTCACGTGTAGGCTTAAGGGACCATTGTATGAATCTACAAGCCATAAAAATGGCATTGGCACACAGAAATATGACGATGTGCCTAAACCCACCTACCACCCTATCGATCCACGGCTTGCGCATCCCGTCTCTCTGGCCGACGTAGTTCCCGCCCACCCGCCCGTCCGTTCGTTTCGTCAGTTGGCTTAGGCATATGAAGTTCATTCCTAGTCTAAGATCAGACCGAACCAAGGGTTGCGACAGCAAGATCGGTAGCAGGTAGAGGGGGACTCGGCTGGTCCCCGGCTTGCACATCCTGCCCCTCTGGCCAGCTGAACGTGCACACGCTCCTTTCGTGGGTTGACTTAGGCATACAGAGTTCATTCCCAGTCTAAGATCAGACCAGACTGAGGGTTGCAGCAGCACATGTTGGGCTCGGGCATGTGCTGGTGCCATATTTTTCTTCGTTAGGGCACCATCGCCAGAGCATCGTCGGAGAACCTGACCGACGGCATTAGGGTTCCGACGATCGGGGGGGCCGGGGGGGTGTGCGCACATATGTGCGATGGGTGCTGGTACTTGGCCCTTATATTGGCCCCCTATCCCTCATCAAATCTTGAGAACTCACACCCCTTAAAGAGCATTTGAGATTTTACAGGTTTGCTGCCAGTAGCCAATGAAAGTGTTTGAAATGGGGACACTTTTTTCAAATGGTCACAAAATCTTGTACACTTCGAGTTTTTAGCTGAATTTTTTTGTGCATGCCAACAAAAATTCAAGGATCACGTCTAAAACGTTTGGGGCCAAAACTCCTTCCGAAAAAACTTTTAAAAAATCTCGAACCGCAAAAAGTTTCAAAAATCATAAAAAATAGAAAACGAGTCGTCTTGCCATGAAACTTCATGTGAAGGCTTAAGGGACCATTTTATGAATTTACAAGCTGTAAAATTGGCATTGGCACACAAAAATATGAAGATGTGCGTAAACTCACCTACCACCCCATCGATTCACGGCTTGCGCATCCCGTCTCTCTGGCCGACGTAGTGCCCGCTCGCCCGCCCGCTCATTTTGTCGGTTGGCTTAGGAATAGGGAGTTCATTCCCAGTCTAAGATCGAACCCGACCAAGGGTTGTGGTAGCACGCAGAGGGGGACATGGACGATCCCCGGCTTGCGCATCCCGCCCCTCTGGCCGACTGAGTGCCCGCACGCTCGTTTCGTGGCTTGACTTAGGCATACGGAGTTCATTCCCAGTCTAAGCGTACGGAGTTCATTTCCAGTCTAAGATCAGACCTGACCGAGGGTTGCGATAGCACATGCTGGGCTCGGGCATGTGCTGGTGCTGCATTTTTCTTCGCTGGGGCACCATCGTCGGAGCATCGCCGGAGAACCTAACCGACGGCATTGGGGTTCCAGTGATCGGGGGGCCGGGGGGTGTGCGCACATGATGTGTGATGGGTGCTTGTACTTGGCCCTTATATTGGCCCCCTATCCCTCATCGAACCTCGAGAACTCACACCCCCTTAAAGAGCATTTGAGATTTTACAGGTTTGCTGCCAGTAGCCAATGAAAGTGTCTGAAATGGGGACACTTTTTGCAAATGGTCACAAAATCTTGTACACTTCGATGTTTTTAGCTCAATTTTTTTGTGCATGCCAAAAAAAATACAAAGATCATGTCTACCAAGTTTGGGGCCAAAACTCCTTCCAAAAAATTTTAAAAAATCCCAAACCAAAAAAAGTTGTGAAAATCGTGAAAAATAGAAAATGAGTTGTCTTGCCATGAAACTTCACGTGAAGGCTTAAGGGACCATTTTCTGAATTTACAAGCCATAAAAATGGCATTGGCACATGGAAATATGAAGATGTGCCTAAACCACCTACCACCCTATCGATCCACGGCTTGCGCATCCCGTCTCTCTGGTCGGCATTGTGCCCGCCCGTCCGCTCGTTTCGTCGGTTGGCTTAGGCATACAGAGTTCATTCCTAGTCTAAGATCAGACCAGAAAGAGGGTTGTGGTAGCAGGACCGGCAACACACAGAGGGGGACCCGGCCGATCCTCGGCTTGCACATCCCGCCCCTCTGGTCGGCTAAGCGCCCGCACGCTCATTTCGTGGGTTGACTTAGGCATACGGAGTTCATTCCCAGTCTAAGCATACGGAGTTCATTCCCAGTCTAAGATCGGACCGATCCGAGGGTTACGACAGCACATGCTTGGGCTCGGGCATGTGCTGGTGTCGCATTTTTCTTCACCAGGGCACCATCATCGGAGCATCGCTGGAGAACCTGACAGGCGGCATTAGGGTTCCTACGATCAGGGGAGCCAGGGGGGTGTGCGCACATGATGTGCGATGGGTGCTGGTACTTGGCCCTTATATTGGCCCCTTGTCCCTCATCAAGCCTTGAGAACTCACACCCCTTTAAAGAGCATTTGAGATTTTACAGGTTTGCTACCAGTAGCCATTAAAGTGTATGAAATGCGGACACTTTTTTCAAATGGTCACAAAATCTTGTACACTTTAAGTTTCTAGCTAAATTTTTCTGTGCATGCCAACAAAAGTACAAGGATCTCGTCTACCAAGTTTGGGGCCAAAACTCCTTCCGAAAAAATTTAAAAAATCCCAATCCGTAAAAAGTTTCAAAAATCATGAAAAATAGAAAACGAGTCGACTTGCCATGAAACTTCACGTGAAGGCTTAAGGGACCATTGTATGAATTTACAAGCATTAAAATTGGCATTGGCACACAGAAATATGAAGATGTGCCTAAACCCACCAACCACCCTATCGATTCACGGCTTGTGGGTCCCGTCTCTCTGGCCGACGTAGTGCCCGCCCGCCTGCCCGCCCGCTCGTTTCGTCGGTTGGCTTAAGTATATGGAGTTCATTCCCAGTCTAAGATCGAACTGGACTGAGGGTTGTGGTAGCACGCAGAGGGGGACCTGGCCGATCCCCGGCTTGCGTATCCCACCCCTCTGGCCGACTGAGCGCCCACATGCTCGTTTCGTGGGTTGACTTAGGCATACGGAGTTCATTCTCAGTCTAACCATACGGAGTTCATTCCCTGTCTAAGATCAGACTGTACCGAGGGTTGCGACAGCACATACTGGGCTCGAGCATGTGCTGGTGCTACATTTTTTCACCGAGGCACCATCCTCGGAGCATCACCGGAGAAGCTGACCAGCGGCATTGGGGTTCCGATGATCGGGGGGTCGGGGGGGCCGGTGGGGGTATGCGCACATGATGTGTGATGGGTGCTGGTACTTGGCCCTTATATTGGCCCCCTATCCCTCATCAAACCTCAAGAACTCACACCCCCTTAAAGAGCATTTCAGATTTTACAGGTTTGCTGCCAGTAGCTATTAAAGTGTCTGAAATGGGGACACTTTTTTCAAATGGTCACAAAATCTTGTACACTTCGCGTTTTTAGCTGAATTTTTTTGTGCATGCGAAAAAAAATAAAATGATCACATCTACCAAGTTTGGGGCCAAAACTCATTCCGAAAAAATTTTAAAAAATCTCGAACCGCAAAAAGTTTCAAAAATCGTGAAAAATAGAAAACGAGTCGTCTTGCCATGAAACTTCACGTGAAGGCTTAAGGGACCATTGTATGAATTTACAAGCCATAAAAATGGCATTGGCTTGCAGAAATATGAAGATAGGCCTAAACCCACCTACCACCCTATCGATCCACAGCTTGCGCATCCCGTCTCTCTGGCCGGTGTAGTGCCAGCCCGCCCGTCCGACCGCTCATTTCGTTGGTTGGCTTACGCATACAGAGTTCATTCCCAGTCTAAGATCGAATCAGACCGAGGGTTGCGGTAGCACAAGCTGGGCTCGGGCATGTGCTGGTGCCGTATTTTTCTTCACCGGGGCACCATCGTCGGAGCATTGCCGGAGAACCTGACCGACGGCATTGGGGTTCCGACGATGGGGGGCCCGGGGGGGTGTGCGCACATGATGTGCGATGGAAGCTGGTATTTGGCCCTTATATTGGCCCCCTATCCCTCATAAAACCTCAAGAACTCACACCCCCTTAAAGAGCATTTCAGATTTTACAGGTTTGCTGCCAGTAGCTATTAAAGTGTCTGAAATGGGGACACTTTTTTCAAATGGTCACAAAATCTTGTACACTTCGAGTTTTTAGCTGATTTTTTTTATGCATGCCAACAAAACTACAAGGATCAAGTCTACCAGGTTTGGGGCCAAAAATCCTCTCGCAAAAATTTTAAAAAATCTCAAACCGTAAAATGAGTCATCTTGCCAAGAAACTTCACGCGAAGGCTTAGGGGACCATTGTATGAATTTACAAGCCATAAAAATGGCATTGGCATCCAGAAATATGAAGATGTGCCTAAACCCACCTACCACTCTATCGATAGATGGCCTGTGTATCCCGTCTCTCTAGCCGACGTAGTGACCGCCCTATCGCCCGCCTGCTCGTTTCGTCGGTCGGCTTAGGCATATGGAGTTCATTCCCAGTCTAAGATTGAACCGGATTGAGGGTTGCGGCAGCAGGATCAGCAGCACGCAGAGGTGGACTCGATCGATCCCCGATTTACGCATCCCACCCCTTTGGCCAGTTGAGAGCCCACACGCTCGTTTCGTGGGTTGACTTAGGCAACGGAGTTCATTCCAGTCTAAGCATACGCAGTTCATTCCCAGTCTAAGCATACAGAGTTCATTCCCTGTTTAAGATCGGATTGGACCGAGGGTTGTGGCAGCACATGCTGGGCTCAGGCATGTGCTGGTTTCTCATTTTTCTTCGTCGGGGCACCATCGCCGGAGCATCGTCGGAGAACCTGACCGACGGCATTGAGGTTCCTACGATCGGGGGGACCGGGGGGGTGTGCGCACATGATGTGCGATGGGTGCTTGTACTTGGCCCTTATATTGGCCCCCTATCCCTCATCAAACCTCGAGAAGTCACACCCCCATAAAAAGCATTTCAGATTTTACAGGTTTGCTACCAGTAGCCATTAAAGTGTTTGAAATAGGGCAATTTTTTCTAATGGTCACAAAATCTTGTACACTTCGAGTTTTTAGCTGATTTTTTTTGTGCATGCCAACAAAAATACAAGGATCACATCTACCAAGTTTGTGGCCAAAAATCCTTCCGAAAAATTTTTGAAAAATCCCAAACCGTAAAAAGTTTTAAAAATCGTGAAAAATAAAGAACAAGTCGTCTTGCCATGAAACTTCACGTGAAGGCTTAAGGGACCATTGTATGAATTTACAAGCCATAAAAATGGCATTGGCTTGCAGAAATATGAAGATAGGCCTAAACCCAACCACCCTATCGATCCACAGCTTGCGCATCCCGTCTCTTTGGCCGACGTAGTGCCCGCCTGCCCGCCCGCCCACTCGTTTCATCGGTTGGCTTAGGCATACGGAGTTCATTCCCAGTCTAAGATCAGATCGGACCAAGGGTTGCGGCAGCACATGCTGGACTCAGGCATGTACTGGTGCCGCATTTTTATTCACCAGGGAACCATCACCAGAGCATCTCAGAGAACCTGACGGAAGGCATTGAGGTTCAAGGCGATCGAGGAGGTAGGGGGTGTGCACGCATGATGTGCGATGGGTACTTGTACTTGCCTCTTATATTGGCCCCCTATCCCTCATCAAACCTCGAGAACTCACACCCCCTTAAAGAGCATTTGAGATTTTACAGGTTTGCTGCTAGTAGCTATTATCTGAAATGGGGACATTTTTTTCAAATGGTCACAAAATCTTGTACACTTCGAGTTTTTAGCTGATTTTTTTTGTGCTTGCCAACAAAAATACAAGGATCACGTCTACCAGGTTTGGGGCCAAAACTCCTTTCGAAAAAATTTTAAAAAATCCCAAACCGTAAAAAGTTTCGAAAATCATGAAAATAGAAAATGAGTCGTCTTGCCATGAAACTTCACGTGAAGGCTTAAGGTACCATTGTATGAATTTACAAGCCATAAAAAAGGCATTGGCACATAGAAATATGAAGATGTGCCTAAACCCACCTACCACACTATCGATCCATGGCTTGCACATCCCGTCTCTCTGGCTGGCGCAGGGCCCACCCGCCCGCTCATTTCGTCGGTTGGCTTAGGCATACGGAGTTCATTCCCAGTCTAAGATCGAACCTGACCGAGGGTTACGATAGCACATGCTGGGCTTGGGCATGTGCTGGTGCCATATTTTTCTTCGTCGGGGCACCATCGCCGGAGAACTTGACTGACGGCATTGGGGTTCCGACGATCAGGGGGGTCAGGGGGGTGTGCTCACATGAGGTGTGATGGGTGCTGGTGCTTGGCCCTTATATTGGCCCCCTATCTCTCATCAAACCTCGAGAACTCACACCCCCTTAAAGAGCATTTCAGATTTTACAGGTTTGCTCCCAGTAGCCATTAAAGTGTCTAAAATGAGGACACTTTTTTCAAATTGTCACAAAATCTTGTACACTTTGAGTTTTTAGCTAATTTTTTTTCTGCATGCTAACAGAAATACAAGGATCAGGTCGACCAAGTTTGGGCCAAAACTCCTTCCAAAAAAATGGCATTGTATGAATTTACAAGCCATAAAAATGGCATTGGCACGTAGAAATATGAAGATGTGCCTAAACCCACCTACCACCCTATCGATCAATGACTTACGCATCCCGTCTCTCTGGCCGGCGTAGTGCCCGCCCGTCCGCCCGCTTGTTATTTGGTTGGCTTAGGCTTACGGAGTTCATTCCCAGTCTAAGATTGGACCGAAACAAGGGTTGCGGCAGCAAGATCAGCAGCACGCAGAGGGGGACCCGATTGATCCTCAGCTTCCGCATCCCACCCCTATGGCCGACTGAGCGCCCGTACGCTCGGTTTGTGGGTTGACTTAGGCATATGGAGTTCACTCTCAGTCTAAGCATACGGTGTTCATTCCCAGTCTAAGATCGGACTGGACCAAGGGTTACGGTAGCACATGCTGGGCTCGAGCATGTGCTGGTGCCGTATTTTTCTTCGCCGGGGCACTATCACCGGAGCATCGCCGGAAAACCTGACCAACGGCATTAGGGTTCCGACAATCGGGGGGCCGGGGGGCTGTGCGGACATAATGTGCGATGGGTGCTGGTACTTGGCCCTTTTATTGGCCCCCTATCCCTCATCAAACCTCGAGAATTCACACCCCCTTAAAGAGCGTTTGAGATTTTACAGGTTTGCTGCCAGCAGCCATTAAAGTGTTTGAAATGGGGTCACTTTTTTCAAATGGTCACAAAATCTTGTACACTTTGAGTTTTTAGCTGATTTTTTTTGTACATGCCAACAAAAATACAAGGATCACGTCTACCAATTCTAGGGTCAAAGCTCCTTTCGAAAAAATTTTAAAATATCCCAAACCGTAAAAAGTTTCAAAAATCTTGAAAAAAAGAAAACAAGTCATCTTGCCATGAAACTTCACATGAAGGCTTAAGGGACCATTGTATGAATTTACAAGCCATAAAAATGGCATTGGCATGTAGAAATATGAAGATGTGCCCAAGCCCACCTACCACCCTATCGATCCACGGCTTGCGCATCCCGTCTCTCTGGCCGGCGTAGTGCCCGCCTGCCCGCCCACCCGCTCGTTTCATCGGTTGGCTTAGGCATATGTAGTTCATTCCCAGTCTAAGATCAGACCAGACCGATGGTTACGGTAGCAGGATCGGCAGCACGTAGAGGGGGACTTGGTCGATCCTCGGCTTGTGCATCTCGCCCCTCTAGCCGGCTGAACGCCTGCACAAATGTTTCGTGGGTTGACTTAGGCATACAGAGTTCATTCCCAGTCTAAGCATACGGAGTTCATTCCCAATCTAAGATTGGACCGGACCAAGGGTTATGGTAGCACATGCTGGGCTCGGGCATGTGCTGGTGCCGCATTTTTCTTCGTCGGGGAACCATCGCCAAAGCATCGTCAGAGAACCTGACCGACGGCATTGGGGTTCAGGTGATCGGGGGGCGGGGGTTGTGCGTGCATGATGTGCGTTGGGTATTTGTACTTGGCCCTTATATTGGCCCCCTCTCCATCATCAAACCTCGAGAACTCACACCCCCTTAAAGAGCATTTGAGATTTTATAGGTTTGCTGCTAGTAGCCACTAAAGTGTCTGAAATAGGGACACTTTTTTTAAATGGTCACAAAATCTTGTACACTTCAAGTTTTTAGCTAATTTTTTTGTGCATGCCAACAAAAATACAAGGATCACATCTACCAAGTTTGGGGCCAAAACTCCTTCTGAAAAAATTTTAAAAAATCCCGAACCGCAAAAAGTTTCAAAAATCGTGAAAAATAGAAAATGAGTCGTCTTGCCATGAAACTTCACATGAAGGCTTAAGTGACCATTGTATGAATTTACCAGCCATAAAAATGGCATTGGCACGTAAAAATATGAAGATGTACCTAAACCCACCTACCACCCTATCGATCCACGGCTTGTGCATCCCATCTTTCTGGTCGACGTAGTGCCCGCCTGCCTGCCCGCCCGCTCGCCCGCTCGTTTCATCGGTTGGCTTAGGCATACGTAGTTCATTCCCAGTCTAGGATCAGACAGGATCGAGGGTTGCAGCAGTAGGAAAGGTAGCACGCAGAGGGGGAGCCGGCCAATCCCCGGCTTGCGCATCCCTCCCCTCTGGCCGACTAAGCGCCCGTACACTCATTTCATGGGTTGACTTAGGCATACGGAGTTAATTCTAGTCTAAACATACGGAGTTCATTCTCAGTCTAAGATCGGACCAGACTGAGGGTTGCGACAACACATGTTGGGCTCGGGCATGAGCTGGTGCCGCATTTTTCTTCGTCGGGGCACCATCGTCGCAGCATCATCGGAGAACCTGACCGACGACATTGGGGTTCAGGCGATCGGGGGGGTCGGGGGTGGTGTGCACACACGATGTGCGATGGGTGCAGGTACTTGGCCCTTATATTGTCCCCCTATCCCTCATCAAACCTCGAGAACCCACACCCCCTTAAAAAGCATTTGAGATTTTATAGGTTTGCTGCCAGTAGCCATTAAAGTGTCTGAAATGGGGACACTTTTTTCAAATGGTCACAAAATCTTATACACTTCGAGTTTTTAGCTGATTTTTTTGTGCATGCCAACAAAAATACAAGGATCACGTCTACCAAGTCGGGGGCCAAAACTCCTTCCAAAAAAATTTTAAAAAATCCAGAATGATAAAAAGTTTCAAAAATCATGAAAAATAGAAAACGAGTCGTCTTGCCATGAAACTTCATGTGAAGGCTTAAGGGACCATTGTATGAATTTACAAGCCATAAAAATGGCATTGGCATGCAGAAATATGAAGATGTGCATAAACCCACCTACCACCCTATCGATCCACGACTTACGCATCCGTCTCTCTGGCTGACGTAGTGCCCGCCCACCCATCCGCCCGTTCGTTTCGTCGGTTGGCTTTGGCATACAGAGTTCATTCCCAGTCTAAGATCAGACCAGACTGAGGGTTGCGACAGCACATGCTGGGCTCCAGCATCTGTTGGTGCCGTAGTTTTCTTCGTCGGGGCACCATCGTCGGAGCATCGCCGGAGAACCTGACCGGCGGCATTGGGGTTCCGACGTTCGAGGGGGCTGAAGGGGGTGTGTGCACATGATGTGCGATGGGTGCTGGTACTTGGCCCTTATATTGGCCCCCTATCCCTCATCAAACCTTGAGAACTCACACCCCCTTAAAGAGCGTTTGAGATTTTACAGGTTTGCTACCAGTAGCCATTAAAGTGTCTGGAATGGGGACACTTTTTTCAAATGGTCACAAAATCTTGTACACTTCAAGTTTTTAGCTGAATTTTTTGATGCATGCCAACAAAAATACAAGGATCACATTTACCAAGTTTGGGGCCAGAACTCCTTCCGAAAATATTTTAAAAAATCTGGAACCGCAAATAGTTTCAAAAATCATGAAAAATAGAAAACGAGTTGTCTTGCCATGAAACTTCACGTGAAGGCTTAAGGGGACCATTGTATGATTTTACAAGTGATAAAAATGGAATTGGCACATAGAAATATGAAGATGTGCCCATACCCACCTACCACCCTATCGATCCAAGGCTTGCACATCCCGTCTCTCTGGCCGGCGTAGTGCCCGCCCGCCCGCCCTTCCGCTCGTTTCGTCGATTGGCTTAGGCATACGAAGTTCATTCCCAGTCTAAGATCGGACTGGACCGAGGGTTACGACAGCACATGCTAGACTCGAGCATGTGCCGGTGCGGCATTTCTCTTCGTCGGGCACCATCGTCGAAGCATCACCAGAGAACCTGACCGGCGGCTTTGGGGTTCTGGTGATTAGGGGGCCGGGGGGTGTGCGCACTTGATGTGCGATGGGTGCTGGTACTTGACCCTTATATTGGCCCCCTATCCCTCATCAAACCTCGAGAACTCACACCCCCTTAAAAAGCATTTGAGATTTTACAGGTTTGCTGCCAGTAGCCATTAAAGTGTCTTAAATGTGGACACATTTTTCAAATGGTCACAAAATCTTGTACACTTTGAGTTTTTAGGTGAATTTTTTTGTGCATGTGAACAAAAATACAAGGATCACGTCTACCAAGTTAGGGGCCAAAAATCCTTCCGAAAAAATTTTAAAAAATCCCAAACCACAAAAGTTTCAAAAATCGTGAAAAATAGAAAACGAGTGTCTTGCCATGAAACTTCACGTGAAGGCTTAAGGGACCATTGTACGAATTTACAAACCATAAAACTGGCATTGGCATGAAGAAATATGAAGATGTGCCAAAACCTACCTACCACCCTATCGATCCACGGCTTACGCATCCCGTCTTTTTGGCCGGCATAGTGCCCGCCCGCCCGCTCGTTTCGTAGGTTGGCTTAGGCATACAGAGGTCATTCCCAGTCTAAGATCAGACTGGACTGAGGGTTGCAGCAGCAGGATCGGCAGCATGCAGAGGGGGACCTTGTTGATCCCCGACTTGCGCATCCCGCCCCTTTGGTCGGCTGAGCGCGCGCACGCTCGTTTCGTGGCTTGACTTAGGCATACGGAGTTCATTCCCAGTCTAAAATCAGATCGGACCAAGGGTTGCGACAGCACATACTGGGCTCGAGCATGTGCTGGCACCGCATTTTTCTTCACCGGGGCACCATCGTCGGACGGCATTGGGGTTCCTACGATCGGGGGGGTCGGAGGGGTGTGCGCACGTGATGTGCGATGGGTGTTGGTACTTGGCCATTATATTGGCCGCCTATCCCTCATCAAACCTCGAGAACTCACACCCCCTTAAAGAGCATTTGAGATTTTACAGGTATGCTGCCAGTAGCCATTAAAGTGTCTGAAATGGGGACACTTTTTTCAAATGGTCCCAAAATCTTGTACACTTCGTGTTTTTAGCTGAATTTTTTTATGCATGCCAAAAAAAATACAAGGATCACGTCTACCAAGTTTGGGGCCAAAACTTCTTCCAAAAAAATTTTAAAAAATCCTGAACCGTAAAAAGTTTCGAGAATCGTGAAGAATAGAAAACGAGTCGTCATACCATGAAACTTCACATAAAGGCTTAAGGGACCATTGTATGAATTTACAAGCCATAAAAATGGCATTCATGCACAGAAATATCAATCCACCTACCACTCTACCGATCCACGACTTGCGTATCCCGTCTCTCTGGCTGGCGTAGTGCCCGCCCGTTCGTTTCATCAGTTGGCTTAGACATACGGAGTTCATTCCCAGTCTAAGATCGAACCAGATCGAGGGTTGAGGTAGCACATGCTGGGCTAGGGCATGTGCTGGTGCCGTATTTCTCTTCGTCGGGGCACCATCGCCGGAGCATCGCCGAAGAACCCGACCGACGGCATTAGGGTTCCGACGATCGGGGGGGCCGGGCGGTGTGCGCACATGATGTGCGATGGGTGCTGGTACCTGGCCCTTATATTGGCCCCCTATCCCTCATCAAACCTCAAGAACTCACCACCCTCTTAAAGAGCATTTGAGATTTTACAGGTTTTGCTACCAGTAGCCATTAAAGTGTATGAAATGGGGACAATTTTTTCAAATGGTCTCAAAATCTTGTACAGTTCGACTTTTTAGCTGAATTTTTTTTTGCATGGCAACAAAAATACAAGGATCACGTCTAAGAAGTTTGGGGCCAAAACTTCTTCCAAAAAAATTTTAAAAAATCCCAAACCGTAAAAAGTTTCAAAAATCATGAAAAATAGAAAACGAGTCATCTTGCCATAAAACTTCACGTGAAGGCTTAGGGGACCATTGTATGCATTTCCAAGCCATTAAAATGGCATTGGCATGCAGAAATATGAAGATGTGCCTAAACCCACCTACCACCCTATCGATCCACGGCTTGCGCATCCCGTCTCTCTGGCCGGCGTAGTGCTTGCCCGCCCGCCCGCCCGCTCGTTTCGTCGGTTGGCTTAGGCATAAGGAGTTCGTTCCCAATCTAAGATCATGCTGCATCAAGGGTTGCGGCAGCAGGATCGACAGCACGTATAGGGGGACTCGATCGATCCCCGGCTTGCGCATCCCGCCCCTTTGGCCTACTGAGAGCCCGCACGCTCGTTTCGTTGGCATACAGAGTTCACTTCTAGTCGAAGCATATGGTGTTCATTCCCAGTCTAAGATCGGACTGGACCGAGGGTTCCGGTAGCACATGCTAGGCTCGAGTATGTGCTGGTGCCACATTGGTCTTCACCAGGGCACTATCATCGGAGCATCACCGGGGCACTATCATCGGAGTATGTGCCCGCCCGCTCGTTTCGTAGGTTGGCTTAGGCATACGGAGGTCATTCCCAGTCTAAGATCAGACTGGACTGAGGGTTGCAGCAGCAGGATCGACAGCATGCAGAGGGGGACCCTGTTGATCCCCGACTTGCGCATCCCGCCCCTCTGGCCGGCTGAGCACGTGCACGCTCGTTTCGTGGCTTGACTTAGGCATACAGAGTTCATTCCCAGTCTAAAATCAGATCGGACCAAGGGTTGTGACAGCACATGCTGGGCTCGAGCATGTGCTGGCACCGCATTTTTCTTCACCGGGGCACCATCGTCGGACGGCATTGGGGTTCCTACGATCGGGGGGGCCGGAGGGGTGTGCGCACGTGATGTGCGATGGGTGCTGGTACTTGGCCATTATATTGGCCGCCTATCCCTCATCAAACCTCGAGAACTCACACCCCCTTAAAGAGCATTTGAGATTTTACAGGTCTGCTGCCAGTAGCTATTAAAGTGTCTGAAATGGGGACACTTTTTTCAAATGGTCCCAAAATCTTGTACACTTCGAGTTTTTCGCTGAATTTTTTGTGCATCCCAAAAAAAATACAAGGATCACGTCTACCAAGTTTGGGGCCAAAACTCCTTCCAAAAAAATTTTAAAAAATCCGAACCTTAAAAAGTTTTGAAAATCGTGAAAAATAGAAAACGAGTTGTCTTGCCACGAAACTGAGGGTTGTAGCAGCACATGCTGGGCTCAAGCATGTGCTGGTGGTGCATTTTTTTTCACCGGGGCACCATCGCCGGAGCATCGCTGGAGCATCGTCGGAGAACCTGACCGAATGAACCCATACCGACGGCATTGGGGTTCTGGCGATCTGGGGGGCCGAGGGGGGTGTCCGCATATGATGTGCGATGGGTGCTGGCACTATGCCCTTATATTGGCCTCCTATCTCTCATCAAACCTCGAGAACTCACAACCCCTTAAAGAGCATTTGAGATTTTATTGGTTTGCTACTAGTAGCCATTAAAGTGTCTGAAATGGGGACACTTTTTTCGAAAGGTCACAAAATCTTGTCCACTTCGAGTTTTTAGCTAAATTTTTTTGTGCATGCCAAAAAAAATACAACGATCACGTCTACCAAGTTTGGGGCCAAAACTCCTTTCGAAAAATATTTTAAAAATCTCGAACCGTAAAAAGTTTCAAAAATCATGAAAAATAGAAAACGAGTCGTCTTGCCAAGAAACTTCACGTGAAGGCTTAAAAGACCATTGTATGAATTTACAAGCCATAAAAATGGCATTGCATACAAAAATATGAAGATGTGCCCAAACCCACCTACCACCCTATCGATCCATGACTTGCTCATCTGGTCTCTCTAGCCGACGTAGTGCCCGTCCGTCTGCCCGCCTGCTCGTTTTGTCGGTTAGCTTAGGCACACGGAGTTCTTTCCCAGTCTAAGATCAGACCGAACTGAGGGTTGTGACAGCAGGAACGGCAGCACGCAAAGGGGGACCCAGACGATCCCCGGCTTGCGCATCCCGCCCCTCTGGCCGGTTGAGCGCCCGTACGCTCGTTTCGTGGGTTAACTTAGGGACACGGAGTTCATTCCCAGTCTAAGCATACGAAGTTCATTCGCAATCTAAGATCGGACCAGATCGAGGGTTGCGGTAGCACATGCTAGGCTCGGGCATGTGCTGGTGTCGTATTTTTCTTCATCGGGGCACCATCATCGGAGCATCGCCTGAGAACCTGACAGGTGGCATTGGTGTTCCGACGATCAGGGGGCCGGGGGGTGTGCGTACATGATGTGCAATGGGTTCTGGTACTTGGCCCTTATATTGGCCCCCTATCCCTCATCAAACCTCGAGAACTCACATCCCCTTAAAGTGCATTTGAGATTTTACAGGTTTGCCGCCAGTAGCCATTAAAGTGTCTGAAACGGGGACACTTTTTTCAAATGGTCACAAAATCTTGTACACTTCGAGTATTTAGCTGAATCTTTTTGTTCATGCCAACAAAAATACAAGGATCAGGTCTACCAAGTTTGGGGCTGAAACTCCTTCCAAAAAAATTTTAAAAAATCCCGAACCGCAAAAAGTTTTGAAAATCGTGAAAAATAGAAAACAAGTCATCTTGCCATGAAACTTCACGTGAAGGCTTAAGGGACCATTGTATGAATTTACAAGCCATAAAAATGGCATTGGCATGTAGATATGCCTAAACCCACCTACCACCCTATCGATCCATGGCTTACACATCCCGTCTCTCTGGCCGGCGTAGTGCCGGCCCGCCTGCTCGTTTCGTCGGTTGGCTTAGGCATATGGAGTTCTTTCCTAGTCTAAGATCAGACCGGATTGATGGTTGAGGCAGCAGGATCGGCAGCACGCAGAGGGGACCCGACCGATCCCGGGCTTGCGCATCCCGCCCTTTTGGATGGCTGAGCGCCCGCATGCTCTTTTCGTGGGTTGACTTAGGCATACGGAGTTCATTCCCAGTCTAAGATCAGACCAGACTGAGGGTTGGGGCAGCACATACTGGGCTCGGGCATGTGCTGGTGGCACATTTTTCTTCACCGGGGCGCCCTCGTCGAAGCATCGTCGGAGAACCTGACCGGATGCATTGAGGTACCAACGGCATTGGGGTTCCGACGATCGGGGGGGCCGGGGGGTTTGTGCGCATATGATGTGTGATGGGTGCTGGCAGTTGGCCTTTATATTGGCCCCCTATCCCTCATCAAACCTCGAGAACTCACACCCCCTTAAAGAGCATTTGAGATTTTACAGGTTTGCTACCAAGCAGCCACTAATGTGTCTGAAATGGGGACACTTTTTTCAAACGGTCCGCAAAATCTGTACACTTCGAGTTTTTAGCTGAATTTGGTTTTGCATGCCAACAAAAATACAAGGACACGTCTACCAATTTGGGCCAAAACTCCTTCTAAAAAATTTTAAAAAAATCCGAACGTAAAAAGTTCAAAATCATGAACCAATAGACAAACGAGTTGTCTCGCCATGAAACTCACGTGAAGGCTTAAGACCATTTATGAATTAAAAGCCATAAAAATGGCATTGGCATGCAGAAATAGTAGAAGATGTCCTAACCACCTACCACTTTATCGATCCACGCTTTGCGCATTTGACTCTCTGGTCGCATGCTTGCTCCGCTTGCCCGCCCGGCCCGCGTCCGCTTTGTTTCGTCCATTGGCTTAGGCATATGGAGTTCATTCCCAGTCTAAGATCAGACCAGACCAAGGGTTGCGGCAGCAGGATCGACAGCACATAGAGGGGGACCTGACCGATCCCCGACTTGCGCAACCCGCCCCTCTGGCCGGCTGAGCGTCCGCATGCTTGTTTCGTGGGTTGACTTAGGCATACGGAGTTCATTCCCAATCTAAGCATACAGAGTTCATTCCCAGTCTAAGATCGGACCGGACCGAGGGTTGCAACAGTACATCTTGGGCTCGGGCATGTGCTGGTGCTGTATTTCTCTTCACTGGGGCACCATCGCCGGAGCATCGACGGAGAACCTAACTGACGGCATTAGGGTTCCGACGATCGGGGGGACCGGGGGGTGTCCGCACATGATGTGTGATGGGTGCTGGTGCTTGGCCCTTATATTAGGCCCCTATCCCTCATCAAACCTCAAGAACTCACACCCCCTTAAAGAGCATTTGAGATTTTACAGGTTTGCTGCCAATAGCCATTAAATTGTCTGAAATGGGGACACTTCTTTCAAATGGTCACAAAATCTTGTACACTTCTAGTTTTTAGCTGATTTCTTTTGTGCATGCCAATAAAAATACAAGGATCACGTCTACCAAGTTTGGGGCCAAAAACCGTTACGACAAAATTTTAAAAAATCCCGAACCGTAAAAAGTTTCAAAAATCGTGAAAAATAAAAACCGAGTCGTCTTGGCATGAAACTTCACGTGAAGGCTTAAGGGACTATTTTATGAATTTACAAGCCATAAAAATAGCATTGGCACATAAAAATATGAAGACGTGCCTAAACCCACCTACCACCCTATCGATCCACGGCTTGCGCATCCCGTCTCTCTGGTCGGCGTAGTGCTCGCCCGCCCGCTCGTTTCGTCGGTTGGCTTAGGCATACGGGGTTCATTACCAGTCTAAGATCGGACCGGACTGAGGGTTTTGGCAGCACATGCTGGGCTCGGGCATGTGCTGGTGCCATATTTTTCTTCGTCGGGGCACCATCGTCGAAGCATCGTCGGAGAACCTAACCGACAGCATTAGGGTTCCGGCGATCGGGGGGGTTGGGGGGTGTGCGTAAATGATGTGTGATAGGTGCTAATACTCGACCCTTATATTGGCCCCCTATCCCTCATCAAACCTCGAGAACTCACACCCCCTTAAAGAGCATTTGAGATTTTACAGGTTTGCTGCCAATAGCCATTAAATTGTCTGGAATGGGGACACTTTTTTCAAATGGTCACAAAATCTTGTACACTTCTAGTTTTTAGCTGATTTCTTTTGTGCATGCCAATAAAAATACAAGGATCACGTCTACCAAGTTTGGGGCCAAAAACCGTTACGACAAAATTTTAAAAAATCTCGAACCGCAAAAAGTTTCAAAAATCGTGAAAAATAAAAACCGAGTCGTCTTGGCATGAAACTTCACGTGAAGGCTTAAGGGACCATTCTATGAATTTACATGCCATAAAAATAGCATTGGCATGCAAAAATATGAACACATGCCTAAACCCACCTACCACCCTATCGATCCACGACTTGCGCATCCCGTCTCTCTGGCCGGCGTAGTGCCCGCCCGCCCGCTCGCTCGTTTCGTCGGTTGGCTTAGGCATACGGGGTTCATTACCAGTCTAAGATCGGACCGGACTGAGAGTTGTGGCAGCACATGCTGGGCTCGAGCATGTGCTGGTGTCGCATTTTTCTTCGTCGGGGCACCATCGTCAGAGCATCGTCGAAGAACCTGACCGACGGCATTAGGGTTCCGACGATCGGGGGGGTTGGGGGGGTATGCGCACATGATGTGCGATGGGTGCCGGTACTCAGCCCTTATATTGGCCCCCTATCCCTAATCAAACCTTGAGAACTCACACCCCCTTAAAGAGCATTTGAGATTTTACAGGTTTGCTGCCAGTAGCCATTAAAGTGTCTGAAATGGGGACACTTATTTCAAATGGTCACAAAATCTTGCACACTTCGAGTTTTTAGCTGAATTTTTTGTGCATGCCAACAAAACTACAAGGAGCACGTCTACAAGTTTGGGGCCAAAACTCCTTACGAAAAAATATTCCAAAATCCCGGACCGTAAAAAGTTTCGAAAATCATGAAACATAGAAAACGAGTCGTCTTGCCATGAAACTTCATGCGAAAGCTTAAGGGACCATTGTATGAATTTACAAGCCATAAAAATGGCATTGGCACGCAGAAATATAAAGATGTGCCTAAACCCGCCTACCACCCTATCGATCCACGGCTTGCGCATCCTATCCCCTGGCCGGCGTAGTGCCTGCCCGCCCGCCTGCTCGTTTCATCGGTTGGCTTAGGCATACGGAGTTCATTCCCAGTCTAAGATCGGACTGAACAAAGGGTTGCAACAGCAGGATCGACAGCACATAGAGAGGGACCCAGCCTATCCCCGATTTGTGCATCCTGCCCCTCTGGACGGCTGAGCGCCCGCACGTTCGTTTCGTGGGTTGACTGAGGCATACGAAGTTCATTCCTAGTCTAAGCATACGGAGTTCAGTCCTAGTCTAACATCGGATCGGATCGAGGGTTGCGGCAGCACATGCTGCGCTCGGGCATGTGCTGGTGCCGCATTTTTCTTCGTCGGGGCAACATTGCCGGAGCATCGTCGGAGAACCTGGCCGGTGGCATTGGGGTTCTGGCGATCGGGGGGCCAGGGGGGTCTGCGCACATGATGTGTGATGGTAGTTGGCCCTTATATTGGCCCCCTATCCCTCATAAAACCTTAAGAACTCACACCCCCTTAAAGAGCATTTGAGATTTTACAGGTTTGTTACCGGTAGCCATTAAAGTGTCTGAAATAGGGACACTTTTTTCAAATGGTCACAAAATCTTGTCCACTTTGAGTTTTTGGCTGAATTTTGTTGTGCATGCCAAAAAAAATACAAGGATCATGTCTACCAAGTTTGGGGAGAAAACTCCTTCTGAAAAAATTTTAAAAAATCTGAACCGTAAAATGTTTTGAAAATCATGAAAAATAGAAAACGAGTCGTCTTGCCATGAAACTTCATGTGAAGGCTTAAGGGACCATTGTACGAATTTACAAGCCATAAGAATGGCGTTGGCACATAGAAATATGAAGGTGTGCCTAAACCCACCTACCACCCTATCGAACCACGGCTTGCGCTTCCCGTCTCTCTGGTCGGCGTAGTGCCCGCCCGCTCGTTCCGTCGATTGGCATAGGCATACGGAGTTCATTCCCAGTCTAAGAGCAGACCAGATTGAGGGTTGCGGCAGTAGGATCGATAGCATGCAGAGGGGGACCCGATCGATCCTCGGCTTGCACATCTTGCCCCTTTCGCCTGCTGAGCGCCCGCACGCTCGTTTCGTGGGTTGACTTAGGGATACGGAGTACATTCCCAATCTAAGCATACGAAGTTCATTCCCAGTCTAAGATCAGATCGGACCGAGGGTTGCGATAGCACACGCTGGGCTCGGGCATGTGCTGGGCTCGCATTTTTCTTCGCTGGGGCACCATCACTGACCGACGGCTTTGGGGTTCCAACGATCGGGTGGGCCGGGGGGTGTGCGCACACGATGTGCGATGGGTGCTGGTACTTGGCCCTTATATTGGCCCCATATCCCTCATCAAACCTTGAGAACTCACACCCCCTTAAAGAGCATTTGAGATTTTACAGGTTTGCTGCTAGTAGCCATTAAAGTGTCTAAAATGGGGACACTGTTTTCAAATGGTCACAAAATCTTGTACACTTCGAGTTTTTGGCTGAATTTTTTTGTGCATGCCAAAAAAAATACAAGGATCACATCTACGAAGTTTGGGGCCAAAACTCCTTCCGAAAAAATTTTAAAAAATCTGAACCGCAAAAAGTTTCAAAAATCATGAAAAATAGAAAACGAGTCGTCTTGCCATGAAACTTCGCGTGAAGGCGTAAGGGACCATTGTATGAATTTACAAGCCATAAGAATGGCATTGGCACAAAAAAATATGAAGATGTGCCTAAACCCACCTACCACCTTATCGATCCACGGCTTGCGCTTCCTGTCTCTCTGGTCGACGTAGTGCCCGCCCGTTCGTTTCATCGGTCGACTCAGGCAAACGGAGTTCATTCCCAGTCTAAGATTAGATCGGATTGAGGGTTACGACAGCAGGATTGGTACCTCACAGAGGAGGACCCGACCGATCCCCGACTTGCACATCTTGCCCCTCTGGCCGGCTAAGCGCCCATACGCTCGTTTCGTGGGTTGACTTAGGCATACGGAGTTCATTCCGAGTCTAAGATCGGATCAGACCAAGGGTTACGGCGGCACATGCTGGCCTTAGGCATGTGCTGGTGCCACATTTTTCTTCGTCGGGACACCATCGCTGGAGAACCTGACCGGCGGCATTACGGTTTCGATGATCGTGGAGCCGGGGGGTGTGCTCACATGATGTGCGATGGGTGTTGGTACTTGGCCCTTATATTGGACCCTTATCCCTCATCAAACCTCGAGAACTCACACCCCCTTAAAGAGCATTTGAGATTTTACAGGTTTGCTGCCAGTAGACATTAAAGTGTCTGAAATGGGGACACTTTTTTCAAATGGTCACAAAATCTTATACACTTCGTGTTTTTAGCTGAATTTTTTTGTGAATGCCAAAAAAAAATACAAGGATCACGTCTACCAAGTTTCGGGCCAAAACTCCTTCCGAAAAAATTTTAAAAAATCCCGAACCGTAAAAAGTTTTGAAAATCATGAAAAATAGAAAACGAGTCATCTTGCCATTCAACATCACGTGAAGGCTTAAGGGAACATTGTATGAATTTACAAAAATGGCATTGGCATGCAGAAATATGAAGATGTGCCTAAACCCACCTACCACCTTACCGATCCACGGCTTGCGCATCCCGTCTCTCTGGGTGGCATAGTGCCCGCCTGCCCGCCCACTTGTTTCGTCAGTTGGCTTAGGCATACGGACTTCATTCCCAGTCTAAGATCAGACCGAACCAAGGGTTACGGTAGCAAGATCGACAGCACGTAGAGGGGGACCCGATCGATCCCCGACTTGCCCATCCCGCCCCTCTGGCCGATTGAGCACCCACACACTCGTTTCGTGGGTTGACTTAGGCATACGGAGTTCATTCCCAGTCTAAGATCGGACCGGACCGTGGGTTGCGGCAGCACATGCTGGGCTCGGGCATGTGCTGGTGTCATATTTTTTTTCGTTGGGGCACCATCGCCGGAGCATCGCGGAGTACCTGACCAATGGCATTGGGGTTCCGACAATCGGGGGGGCCGGGGGGGTGTGCGCACATGATGTGCGATGGGTGCTGGTAGTTGGCCCTTATATTGGCCCACTATCCCTCATCAAACCTTGAGAACTCACAACCCCTTAAAGTGCATTTGAGATTTTACAGGTTTGCTGCCAGTAGCTATTAAAGTGTTTGAATTGGGGACACTTTTTTCAAATGGTCACAAAATCTTGTACTCCTCAAGTTTTTAGCTGAATTGTTTTGTGAATGCCAACAAAAATACAAGGATCACGTTTCAAAAATATTAAAAAATCCTTTCGAAAAAATTTTAAAAAATCCCTAACCACAAAAAGTTTCAAAAATCATGAAAAATAGAAAACGAGACGTCTTGCCATGAAACTTCACGTGAAGGCTTAAGGGACCATTGTATGAATTTACAAGCCATAAAAATGGCTTTGGCATGCAGAAATATGAAGATATGCCTAAACCCACCTACCACCCTATCGGTACACGGCTTGCGCATCCCGTCTCTCTGGCTGGCGTAGTGCCCGCCCGCTCGTTTTGTCGATTAGCTTAGGCATACGAAGTTCATTCCTAGTCTAAGATCAGACCAGACTGAGGGTTGTAGTAACAGGATCGGCATCACGTAGATGGGGACTCGACCAATCCCCGGCTTGCGCATCCCGCCTTTCTGGCCGACTGAGCGCCCGCACGCTCGTTTTGTGGGTTGACTTAGGCGTACGGAGTTCATTCCCAGTCTAAGATCCATCCGGACCGAGGGTTACGGCAGCACATGCTGAGCTCAGGCATGTTCTGGTGCTGTATTTTTCTTCGTCGAGGCACAATCACCGGAGAATCATCGGAGAACCTGACCGGCGGCATTGGGGTTTCGATGATTGAGGGGGTCGGGGGGGTGTGCGCACATGGTGTGTGATGGGTGCTGGTACTTGGCCCTTATATTGGCCCCCTATCCCTCATCAAACCTCGAGAACTCACACCCCCTTAAAAAGCTTTTGAGATTTTACAGGATTGCTGCCAGTAGCCATTAAAGTGTCTGAAATGGGGAAACTTTTTTCAAATGGTCACAAAATCTTGTACACTTCGAGTTTTTAGCTGAATTTTTTTGTGCATCCCAAAAAAAATACAAGGATCACGTCTACCAAGTTTGGGGCCAAAACTCCTTCTGAAAAAATTTTAAAAAATCTGAACCGCAAAAAGTTTTGAAAATCATGAAAAATAGAAAACGAGTCATCTTGCCATGAAACTTCACGTGAAGGCTTAAGGGACCATTGTATGAATTTACAAGCCATAAGAATGGCATTGGCACACAGAAATATGAAGATGTGCCTAAACCCACCTACGACCCTATCGATCCACGGCTTGCGCTTCCCGTCTCTCTGGTCGGCGTAGTGCCCGCCCGCTCATTTCGTCGGTTGGCTTAGGCATACGGAGTTCATTCCAAGTCTAAGATCAGACCGCATTGAGGGTTGCGGCAGCAGGATCGACAGCACACAAAGGGGGACCCGACCGATCCCCGACTTGCGCATCTCACCCCTCTGGCCTGTTGAGTGCCCGCACGCTCATTTCGTGGGTTCACATAGGCATACGGAGTTCATTCCCAGTCTAAGATCGGATCAGACCGAGGGTTGTGGTAGCACATGCTGGGCTCGGGCATGTGCTGGTGCCACATTTTTCTTTGCCGGGGCACCATCGCCAGAGCACCGCTGGAGAACCTGACCGACGACATTGGGGTTCCGACGATTGAGGGGGCCGGGGTGGGTGTGCACACATGATATGTGATGGGTGCTGGAACTTTGCCCTTATATTGGCCCCCTATCCCTCATCAAACCTCGAGAACTCACACCCCCTTAAAAAGATTTTGAGATTTTATAGGATTGCTGCCAGTAGCCATTAAAGTGTCTGAAATGGGGAAACTTTTTTCAAATGGTCACAAAATCTTGTACACTTCGAGTTTTTAGCTGAATGTTTTTATGCATGCCAAAAAAAATACAAGGATCATGTCTACCAAGTTTGGGGCCAAAACTCCTTCCAAAAAAATTTTGAAAAAAGCCGAACCGCAATAGGTTTTGAAAATCGTAAAAAATAGAAAACGAGTCGCCTTGCCGTGAAACTTCATGTGAAGGCTTAAGGGACCATTGTATGAATTTACAAGCCATAAAAATGGCATTGGCACGCAAAATATATGAAGATGTGCCTAAACCCACCTACCACCCTATCGATCCACGGCTTGTGCATCCCGTCTCTCTGGCCGACATATATCCCACCCGTCCGCCCGTCCGCTCGTTGTGTCGGTTGGCTTAGGTATACAGAGTTCATTCCCAGTCTAAGATCGGATCGGACCGAGGGTTGTGGCAGCAGGATCGATAGCACGCAGAGGGGGACTCGATCGATCCCCGGCTTGGGCATCCCACCCCTCTAGCCGGCTGAGTGCCCACACGCTCGTTTCGTGGGTTGACTTAGGCATACGAAGTTCATTCCCAATCTAAGCATATGGAGTTCATTCCCAGTCGAAAAAATTTTAAAAAATCCCGTCTCTTTGGCGGCGTAGTGCCCGCACGCTCATTTCGACGGTTGGCTTAGGCATACGGAGTTCATTCCCAGTCTAAGATCGGACCGGACTGAGGGTTGCAGCAGCACATGCTGGGCTCGGGCATGTGCTGGTGCCGCATTTTTCTTCGTTAGGGCACCATCGCCGGAGCACCATCGGAGAACCTGACCGGTGGCATTGGGGTTTCGGTGATCGGGGTGGCCGGGGGGGTGTACGCACATGATCTGCGATGGGTGCTGGTACTTGGCCCTTATATTAGCCCTCTATCCCTCATCAATCCTTGATAACTCACACCCCCTTAAATAGCATTTGAGATTTTACAGGTTTGCTGCCAGTAGCCAGTAAAGTGTTTGAAATAAGGACACTTTTTTCAAATGGTCACAAAATCTTGTACACTTCGAGTTTTTAGCTGAATTTTTTTATGCATGGCAACTAAAGTACAGTGATCACGTCTACCAAGTTTGGGGCCAAAACTCATTTCGAAAAAATTTTAAAACATCCCGAACCGTAAAAAGTTTCAAAAATCATGAAAAATAAAAAACGAGTCGTCTTGTAATCAAACTTCACGTGAAGGATTAAGGGACCATTGTATGAATTTACAAGCCATAAAAATGGCATTGGCAAGCACAAATATGAAGATATGCCTAAACCCACCTACCACCCTATCAATCCACGGCTTGCGCATCCCGTCTCTCTGGTCGGTGCAGTGCCCGCCCGCCTGCCCACCCGCTCGTTTCGTCGATTGGCTTAGGCATACGGAGTTCATTCCCAGTCTAACATCGGATCGAACCAAGCGTTGCCATAGCAGGATCGACAGCACGGAGAGGGGGACCCGACCAATCCCCGGCTTGCGCATCCCGCCCCTCTGGCCGGCTGGCGCCCGCACGCTCATTTCGTGGGTTGACTTAGGCATATGGAGTTCATTCCTAGTCTAAGCATACGGAGTTCATTCCCAGTCTAAGATCGGACCAGACCGAGGGTTGCGGCAGCACATGCTAGGCTCGAGCTTGTGTTGGTGTCGCATTTTTCTTCGTCGGGGCGCCATCGTCGGAGCATCACTGGAGAACCTGACCGGCGACTATTGGGTTCCGACGATCGGGGGGCCGGGGGGGCCGTGCGCACATGATGTGCGATGGGTGCTGGTACTTGGCCCTTATATTGGCCCCCTATCCCTCATGAAACCTCGAGAACTCACACCCCCTTAAAGAGCATTTGAGATTTTACAGGTTTGCTGCCAGTAGCCTTTAATGTGTTTGAAATGGGGACACTTTTTCCAAATGGTCACAAAATCTTGTACTCTTCGAGTTTTTAGCTGAATTGTTTTATGCATGCCAACAAAAATACAAGGATCACGTCTTCCAAGTTTAGGGCCAAAACTCTTTCCGAAAAAATTTTAAAAAATCCCGAACCATAAAAAGTTTTAAAAATCATGAAAAATAGAAAATGAGTCGTCTTGCCATGAAACTTCTCGTGAAGGCTTAAGGGACCATTGTATAAATTTACAAGCCATAAAAATGGCATTGGCACTTAGAAATATGAAGATGTGACTAAAGCCACCTACCACCCTATCGATCCACGGCTTGCGCATCCCGCCTCCCTGGCCGACGTAGTACCCGCCCGCCCACCCACCCACTCATTTCGTCGGTTGGCTTAGGCATATGGAGTTCATTCCCAGTCTAAGATCGAACCGGACTGAGGGTTACGGCAGTAGGATCGGCAGCACGTAGAGGGGGACCTGGCCGATCCCCGGCTTGTGCATCCCACCCCTCTAGCCGTTTCGTGGGTTGACTTAGGCATACGGAGTTCATTCCCAGTCTAAGCATACAGAGTTCATTCCCAGTCTATGATCGGACTGGACCGAGGATTACGACAGCACATGCTGGCTCGGGCATGTGCTGGTGCCGCATTTTTCTTCATCGGGGCACCATCACCGGAGCACGATCGTCGGAGCATCGTCCGAGAACCTGACCGGCGGCATTGGGGTTCTGGCGATCGGTGGGGTCAGGGGGGGTTGTGCGCACATGATGTGCGATGGGTGCTAGTACATGGCCCTTATATTGGCCCCCTATCCCTCATCAAACCTCGAGAACTCGCACCCCCTTAAAGAGCATTTGAGATTTTACAGGTTTGCAGCCAGTAGCCACTAAAGTGTCTAAAATGGATACACTTTTTTCAAACGGTCACAAAATCTTGTACACTTTGATTTTTTAGCTGAACTTTTTGTGCATGCCAACAAAAATACAAGGATCACGTCTACCAAGTTTGGGGTCAAAACTCCTTCCGAAAAAATTTTAAAAAATCTTGAACCGTAAAAAGTTTCAAAAATCCTAAAAAATAGAAAACGAGTCGTCTTGCAATGAAACTTCACATGAAGGCTTAAGGGACCATTGTATGAATTTACAGGCCATAAAAATGGCATTGGCATGTAGGAATATGAAGATGTGCCTAAACCCACCTACCACCCTATCGATCCACGGCTTGCGCATCCCGTCTCTCTTGTCGGTGTTGTGCCCGCCCGCCCGCCCTCCCGCTCATTTCGTCAGTTGGCTTAGGCATACGAAGTGCATTCTGAGTCTAAGATCAAATTAGATCAGACTGATGGTTGCGATAGCAGGACCGGCAGCACACAGAGGGGGGCCCGACCGATCCCCGGCTTGCATATCCTGCCCCACTGGCCGGCTGAGCGCCCGTATGCTCGTTTCATGGGTTGACTTAGGCATACGGAGTTCATTCCCTGTCTAAGCATAAGGAGTTCATTCCCAGTCTAAGATTGGACTGGATTGAGGGTTACGGCAGCACATGCTGGGCTCAAGCATGTGTTGGTGCTGCATTTTTCTTCGTCGGGGCACCATTGTCGGAGCATCGCCGGAGAACCTGATCAGCGACATTAGGGTTCCGGTGATCGGGGGGGTCGGGGAGTGTACGCACATAATGTGCGATGAGTGCTGGTACTTGGCCCTTATAATGGCCCCCTATCCCTCATCAAACCTCGAGAACTCACACCCCCTTAAAAAGCATTTGAGATTTTATAGGTTTGCTGCCAATAGCCATTAAAGTGTCTGAAATGGGGACACTTTTTTCAAATGGTCACAAAACCTTGTACACTTCAAGTTTTTAGCTGCATTTTTTTGTGCATGCCAACAAAAATACAAGGATCACGTCTACCAATTTCGGGGCCAAAACTCCTACCAAAAAAATTTTAAAAAATACCCAACCCTAAAAAGTTTCAAAAATCATGAAAAATAAAAAACTAGTCATCTTGCCATGAAACTTAACGTGAAGGCTTAAGGGACCGTTGTATAAATTTACAAGCCATAAAAATGGCATTGGCACACAAAAATATGAAGATGTGCCTAAACCCACCTACCACCCTATCGATCCACGGCTTGCGCATCCCGTCTCTCTAGCCGACGTAGAGCCCACCCGCCCACCCTCCCACTCGTTTCGTCGGTTGGTTCAGGCATACGAAGTTTATTCCAGTCTAAGATCAGACCGAACCGAGGGTTGCGACAGCAGGATCGGTAACACGCTGAGGGGGACCCTTTCGATCCCCGACTTGTGCATCCCACCCCTCTGGTCGGCTGAACGTTCGCACGCTCGTTTCATGGGTTGACTTAGGCATACGGAGTTCATTCCCAGTCTAAGCATACAGAGTTCATTCCCAGTCTAAGATTGGACCTGATCGAGGGTTACGGTAGCACATGCTGGGCTCGGGCAAGTGCTGGTGTCGCATTTTTCTTTGCCTGGGCACCATCACTAGAGCATCATCGGAGAACCTGACCGACGGCATTGGGGTTTCGACGATCAAGCGGTCGGGGGGTGTACGCACATGATGTGCGATGGGTGCTAGTACTTGGCCCTTATATTGGCCCCCTATCCCTCATCAAACCTCGAGAACTCACACCCCCTTAAAGAGTATTTGAGATTTTATAGGTTTGCTACCAGTAGCCATTAAAATGTCTACCATGAAACATCACGTGAAGGCTTAAGGGACCATTGTATGAATTTACAAGCCATAAAAATGGCATTAGCTAGCACAAATATGAAGATGTGCCTAAACCCACCTACCACCCTATCTATCCATGTCTTGCGCATCCCGTCTCTCTGGCCGGTGTAGTGCCCGGCCGCTCGTTTCATCGGTTGGCTTAGGCATACAGAGTTCTTTCCTAGTCTAAGATCAGACCGACCGAGGGTTGCAGTAACAGGATCGGCAACATGCAGAGGGGGACCCGACTGATCCCCGACTTGCGCATCCCGCCCCTCTGGCCGGCTGAACGGCCACCCGCCCACCCGCCTGCCGCTCGTTTCGTTGGTTGGCTTAGGCATACGGAGTTCATTCATAGTCTAAGATCGGACCAGACCAAGGGTTGTGGCAGCAGGATCAGCAACACGCAGAGGAGGACCCGACTGATCCTCGGCTTGTGCATCCTGCCCCTCTGGCCGGTTGAGAGCCCGCACGCTCGTTCCGTGGGTTGACTTAGGCATACAGAGTTCATTCCTAGTCTAAGCATACGAAGTTCATTCCCAGTCTAAGATCAGACCGGATAGAGGGTTGCGACAGCACATGCTGGGCTCGGGCATGCGTTGGTGTCGTATTTTTCTTCACCGGGGCACCATCACCAGAGCATCGTCGGAGAACCTGATCGCGACATTGGCGTTCCGGTGATCGGGGGGTGTGCGCACATGATGTGCGATGGGTGCTAGTACTTGGCCCTTATATTGGCCCTGTATCTCTCATCAAACCTCGAGAACTCACACCCTCTTAAAGAGCATTTTAGATTTTACAGGTTCGCTACCAGTAGCCATTAAAATGTCTGCCATGACTTCACGTGAAGGCTTAAGGGACCATTGTATGAACTTACAAGCCATAAAAATTGCATTGGCATGCACAAATATGAAGATGTGCCTAAACCCACCTACCACCCTATCAATCCACGGCTTGCGCATCCTGCCCCTTTGGCCGGTTAAGTGCCCGCAAGCTCGTTTCATGGGTTTACTTAGGCATACGGAGTTCATTCCCAGTCTAGGCATACAGAGTTCATTCCCAATTTAAAGATCGGATCGGATCGAGGGTTGCGACAGCACATGCTGGGCTCGATCATGTGCTGGTGCCGCATTTTTCTTCGTTGGGGCACCATCGTCGGAGCATCTTTGGAGAACCTGACCGGCGGCATTGGGGTTTCGGCGATTGGGGGGGCCGGGGGGTGTGCACACATGATGTGTGATGGGTGCTGGTACTTGGCCCTTGTATTGGCCCCCTATCCCTCATCAAACCTCGAGAACGCACACCCCCTTAAAGAGCATTTGAGATTTTACAGGATTGCTGCCAGTAGTTATTAAAATGTCTGAAATGACGGCACTTTTTTCAAATGGCCACAAAATCTTGTGCACTTCAAGTTTTTAGCTGACTTTTTTTGTGCATGCCAACAAAAATACAAGGATCATGTCTACCAAGTTTGGGGCCAAAACTCCTTCCAAAAAAATTTTTAAAAATCTCACGCTCGTTTCGTGAGTTGACTTAGGCATACGAAGTTCATTCCCAGTCTAAGCATACGGAGTTCATTCCCAGTCTAAGATCAAACCAGACCGAGGGTTGCGGTAGCACATGCTGGGCTCGGGCATGTGCTGGTGCTGCATTTTGCTTCGTCGGGGCACCATCGTCGGAGCATCGCCGGAGAACCTAATCAGCGGCATTGGGTTTCCGGTGATCGGGGGGCCGGGGGGGCTGTACGCACATGATGTGCGATGGGTGCTGGTACTTGGCCCTTATATTGGCCCTCTATCCCTCATCAAACCTCAAGAACTCACACCCCCTTAAAGAGCATTTGAGATTTTACAGGTTTGCTGCCAGTAGCCATTAAAGTGTCTTAAATGGGGACACTTTTTTCAAATGATCACAAAATCTTGTACACTTTTAGCTGAATTTTTTTGTGCATGCCAACAAAAATACAAGGATCACGTCTACCAAGTTTGGCACCAAAAATCCTTTCAAAAAAATTTTAAAAAATCCCGAACCACAAAAAGATTTGAAAATCGTGAAAAATAGAAAACGAGTCGTCTTGCCATGAAACTTCATGTGAAGGCTTAAGGGACCATTGTATGAATTTACAAGCCATAAAAATGGCATTGGCACACATGAATATAAAGATGTGCCTAAACCCACCTACCACCCTATCGATCCACGGCTTGCGCATCCCATCTCTCTGGCCGGCGTAGTGCCCGCCCGCCTGCTCGTTTCATCGGTTGGCTTAGGAAAATGGAGTTCATTCCCAGTCTAAGATCAGACCGGACTGAGGGTTGCTGCAGCAAGATCGGTAGCAAGCGAGGGGGGACCCGACTGATCCCCGACTTGCTCATCTCACCCCTCTGGTCAGCCGAGCGCCCGTACGCTCGTTTAGTGGGTTGACTTAGGCATACAAAGTTCATTCCCAATCTAAGCATACGGAGTTCATTCCCAGTCTAAGATCGAACCAGACCGAGGGTTGCGGTAGCACATGCTAGGCTCGGGCATGTGCTGGTGTCGTATTTTTCTTCATCGCGGCACCATCGTCGGAGCATCGTGGGAGAACCTAACCGACGGCATTGGGGTTCCGGTGATCGGGGGTCCGGGGGGGTGTACGCACATGATGTGTGATGGGTGCTGGTACTTGGCCCTTATATTGGCCCCCTATCCCTCATCAAACCTCAAGAACTCACACCCCCTTAAAGAGCATTTGAGATTTTACAGGTTTGCTGCCAGTAGCCATTAAAGTGTCTTAAATGGGGACACTTTTTTCAAATGATCACAAAATCTTGTACACTTTGAGTTTTTAGCTGAATTGTTTTGGGCATGCCAACAAAGATACAAGGATCACGTCTACCAAGTTTGGGGCCAAAAATCCTTCCAAAAAAATTTTAAAAAATCCCGAACCACAAAAAGTTTTGGAAATCGTGAAAAATAGAAAACGAGTCGTCTTGCCATGAAACTTCACGTGAAGGCTTAAGGGACCATTGTATGAATTTACAAACCATAAAAATGGCATTGGCATGCAGAAATATGAAGATCTACCTAAACCCACCTATCACCCTATCGATCCACGGCTTGCGCATCCCGTCTCTCTGGCTGGCTAGTGCCCGGCTGCTTGCTCGTTTCATCGGTTGGCTTAGGCATACGGAGTTCATTCCCAGTCTAAGATCGGACCAGACCGAGGTTTATGGCAGACATGCTGGGCTCGAGCATGTGCAGGTGCCTCATTTTTATTCCCCGGGGCACCATCACCGGAGAACTTAACCGACGGCATTGGGGTTCTGACGATCGGGGGGGCCGGGGGGTGTACGCACATGATGTGCAATGGGTGCTGGTACTTGGCCCTTATATTGGCCCCCTATCCCTCATCAAACCTCAAGAACTCACACCCCCTTAAAGAGCATTTGAGATTTTACAGGTTTGCTGCCAGTAGCCATTAAAGTGTCTTAAATGGGGACACTTTTTTCAAATGATCACAAAATCTTGTACACTTTGAGTTTTTAGCTGAATTTTTTTGGGCATGCCAACAAAATACAAGGATCACGTCTACCAAGTTTGGGGCCAAAAATCCTTCCAAAAAAATTTAAAAAAATCCCGAACCGCAAAAAGTTTTGGAAATCATGAAAAATAGAAAATGAGTCGTCTTGCCATGAAACTTCACGTGAAGGCTTAATGGACCATTGTATGAATTTACAAGCCATGAAAATGGCATTGGCATGCAGAAATATGAAGATCTGCCTAAACCCACCTATCACCCTATCGATCCACGACCTGCGCATCCCGTCTCTCTGGCCGGCTAGTGCCCGCCCGCCTGCTCGTTTCGTCGGTTGGCTTAGGCATATGGAGATCATTCCCAGTCTAAGATCAGACCGGACCAAGGGTTACGGCAACAGGATCGATAGCATGTAAAGAGGGACCCGACCGATCCCTGGCTTGCTCATCCTGCCCCTTTAGCCGACTGAGCGCCCGCACACTCGTTTAGTGGGTGGACTTAGGCATACAGAGTTCATTCCCAGTCTAAGATTGGACCAGACCGAGGGTTGCGGCAACACATGCTGGGCTCGATCATGTGCTGGTGTCACATTTTTCTTCATTGGGGCACCATCGTCGGAGCATCACCGGAGAACCTGACCGATGACATTGAGGTTTCGACGATCAGGGGGGCCGAGGGGGCCAAAACTCCTTCTAAAAGAATTTTACAAAATCTCGAATCGTAAAAAGTTTTGAAAATCGTGAAAAATAGAAAACGAGTCAACTTGCCATGAAACTTCACATGAAGGCTTAATGGACCATTGTATGAATTTACAAGCCATGAAAATGGCATTGGCATGCAGAAATATGAAGAGCTGCCTAAACCCACCTATCACTCTATCGATCCACGGCTTGCGCATCCCGTCTCTCTGGCCGGCTAGTGCCCGCCCACCCGCTCGTTTCATCAATTAGCTTAGGCATACGGAGTTCATTCCCAGTCTAAGATCAGACTAGACCGACGGTTGGGACAGCACATGCTGGGCTCGGGCATGTGCTGTTGCCGTATTTTTCTTCGCTAGGGCACCATCGTCGGAGCATAGCTGGAGAACCTGACTGGCGGCATTGGGGTTCATTCCCAGTGTAAGATCGAATTGGACCAAGGGTTACGGCAGCACATGCTGGGCTCGGGCATGTACTGGTGCCAAATTTTTCTTCACCGGGGCACCATCGTCGAAGCATCGCCGGAGAACCTCACCGACGGCGTTGAGGTTCCGGCAATCGGGTTGGCCGGGGGGTGTTCGCACATGATGTGTGATGGGTGCTGGTACTTGGCCCTTATATTGGCCCCCTATCCCTCATCAAACCTCAAGAACTCACACCCCCTTAAAGAGCATTTGAGATTTTACAGGTTTGCTGCCAGTAGCCATTAAAGTGTCTTAAAGGTGGACACTTTTTTCAAATGGTCACAAAATCTTGTAGACTTCGAGTTTTTAGCTGAAATTTTTTGGGCATGCCAACAAAAATACAAGGATCACGTCTACCAAGTTTGGGACCAAAAATTCTTCCAAAAAAATTTTAAAAAATCCCAAACCGCAAAAAGTTTAGAAAATCGTGAAAAGTAGAAAACGAGTCGTCTTGCCATGAAACTTCAGGTGAAGGCTTAAGGGACCATTGTATGAATTTACAAGCCATAAAAATGGCATTGGAATGCAAAAATATAAAGATGTGCCTAAACCCACCTACCACCCTATCGATTCACGGCTTGCGCATCCCGTCTCTCTGGCCGACGTAGTGCCCGTCCGCCTGCCCGCCTGCCCGTCTGGTTGTTTCGTCGATTGGCTTAGGCATATGGAGTTCATTTCCAGTCTAAGATTAGACTAGACCAACGACTGCAGCAGTAGGATCGGGAGCACACAAAGGGGGACCCGATCGATCCCCGGCTTGCTCATCCCGTCCCTCTGGCCGGCTGAGCGCCCGCACGCTTGTTTTGTGGGTTGACTTAGGCATACGGAGTTCATTCCCAGTCTAAGCGTACAGAGTTCATTCCCAGTCTAAGATCAGACCGGACCGAGGGTTGCAACAGCACATGCTGTGCTCGGGCATGTGCTGGTGCCGTATTTTTCTTTATCGGGGCACCATCGTCGGAGCATCACCGGAGAACCTGACTGGCGGCATTAGGGTTCCGACGATCTGGGGGGCCGGGGGGGGTGTGCGCACATGATGTACGATGGGTGCTGGTACTTGGCCCTTATATTGGTCCCCTATCCCTCATCAAACCTCGAGAACTCACACCCCCTTAAAGAGCATTTGACATTTTACATGTTTGCTGCCAGTAGCCATTAAAGTGTGTGAAGTGGGGACACTTTTTTCAAATGGTCACAAAATCTCGTACACTTTGATTTTTTAGCTGAATTTTTTTAGGCATTTCAACAAAAATACAAGGATCACGTCTAATAAGTTTTGGGCCAAAAATCCTTCCGAAAAAATTTTAAAAAATCTCGAACCGCAAAAATTTTTGAAAATCATGAAAAATAGAAAACGAGTCGTCTTGCCATGAAACTTCACGTGAAGGCTTAAGGGACCATTGTATGAATTTACAAGCCATAAAAATGGCATTGGCATGCAGAAATATGAAGATGTACCTAAACCCACCTACCACCCTATCGATCCACGGCTTGCGCATCCCGTCTCTCTGGCCGACGTACTGCCCGCCCGCCCGCCTACCCGCTCGTTTCGTAGGTTGGCTTATGCATACGGAGTTCATTCCCTGTCTAAGATCGGACCAGACCGAGGGTTGCGGCAGCAGGATCGGTAGCACATAAAGAAGGACCCAGCTGATCCCTGCCTTGCGCATCCCACCCCTCTGGCCGACTGAGCGCCCGCACTCTCTTTTCGTGGGTTGACTTAGGCATACTGAGTTCATTCCCAGTCTAAGCATACAGAGTTCATTCCCAGTCTAAGATCAGACCAGACCGAAGGTTGCGGTAGCACATACGGGGCTCGGTCATATGCTGGTGTCACATTTTTCTTCATCGAGGCACCATCGTCGGAGCATCACCGGAGAACCTGACCGACGGCATTGAGGTTTCGACGATCGAGGGGGCCGGGGGGGTGTGCGCACGTGATATGTGAAGGGTGCTGGTACTTGGCCCTTATATTGGCCCCCTATCCCTCATCAAACCTTGAGAACTCACACCCCCTTAAAGAGCATTTGAGATTTTACAGGTTTGCTGCCAATAGCCATTAAAGTGTCTTAAATGGGGACACTTTTTTCAAATGGTCACAAAATCTTGTATACTTCGAGTTTTTACCAGATTTTTTTTATGCATGCCAACAAAAATACAAGGATCATGTCTACCAAGTTTGGGGCTAAAACTCCTTCCGAAAAAATTTTTAAAAAATCTTGAACCGCAAAAAGTTTCAAAAATCATGAAAAATAGAAAACGAGTCGTCTTGCCATGAAACTTCACGTGAAGGCTTAAGGGACCATTGTATGAATTTACAAGCCATAAAAATGGCATTGGCATGCAAAAAATGAAGATGTGCCTAAACCCACCTACCACCCTATCGATCCCTGGCTTGCACATCCCGTCTCTCTAGCCGGAGTAGTGCCCGCCCGCCCGCTCGATTCGTCGGTTGGCTTAGGCATACGGAGTTCATTCCCAGTCTAAGATCAGACCAGATTGAGGGTTGTGGCACCAGGATCAGTAGCACACAAAGGGGGACCCGACCGATCCCCGGCTTGCTCATCCCGCCCCTCTGGCCGGCTGAGCGCCCGCACGCTCGTTTAGTGGGTGGACTTAGGCAAATGGAGTTCATTCCCAGTCTAAGCATATGGAGTTCATTCCCAGTCTAAGATCGAACCAAACTGAGGGTTGCGGTAGCACATGCTAGGCTCGGGCATGTGCTGGTGTCGTATTTTTCTTCATCGGGGCACCATCGTCGGAGCATTGTCGGAGAACTTAACCGACGGCATTGGGTTTCGGCGATCGGGGGGGCTGGGGGTGTACGCACATGATGTGCGATGGGTGCTGGTACTTGGCCCTTATATTGGCCCCCTGTCCCTCATCAAACCTCAAGAACTCACACCCCCTTAAAGAGCATTTGAGATTTTACGGGTTTGCTGCCAGTAGCCATTAAAGTGTCTTAAATGGGAACACTTTTTTCAAATGGTCACAAAATCTTGTACACTTTGAGTTTTTTGCTGAATTGTTTTGTGCGTTCCAACAAAAATGCAACGATCACGTCTACCAAGTTTGGGGCCAAAACTCCTTCCGAAAAAATCTTAAAAAATTTTGAACCACAAAAAGTTTTGAAAATCGTGAAAAATAGAAAACGAGTCGTCTTGCCATTAAACTTCACGTGAAGGCTTAAGGGACCATTGTATGAATTTACAACCCATAAAATTGGCATTGGCACACAGAAATATGAAGATGTGCCTAAACCCACCTACCACCCTATCGATCCATGGCTTGCGCATCCCGTCTCTCTGGCCGGCATAGTGCCCGCCCGCTCGCCTTCTCTTTTCATCGGTTGGCTTAGGCATACGGAGTTCATTCCCAGTCTAAGATTGGACCAGACCGAGGGTTGTAGTAGTAGGATCGGCAGCATGCAGAGGGGGACCCGACTTGTCCCCGGCTTGCGCATCTCGCCCCTATGCCGGCAGAGTGCCCGCATGCTCATTTCTTGGGTTGACTTAGGCATACGAAGTTCATCCCCAGTCTAAGCATACAGAGTTCATTCTCAGTCTAAGATCGGACCAGACCGAGGGTTGCGGCAGCACATGCTGGGCTCGATCATGTGCTGGTGTCATATTTTTCTTCGACGGGGCACCATCGCCGGAGAACCTGACCGACGACATTGGGGTTTCGACGATCGGGGAGGCCAGGGGGGTGTGCGCACATGATGTGCGAAGGGTGCTGGTACTTGGCCCTTATATTGAACCCCAATCCCTCATCAAACCTTGAGAACTCACACCCCCTTAAAGAGCATTTGAGATTTTACAGGTTTGCTGCCAGTAGCCATTAAAGTGTCTGAAATGGGGACACTTTTTTCCAAATGGTCACAAAATCTTGTACACTTCGAGTTTTTAGCTGAATGTTTTTGTGCATGCCAACAAAAATACAAGGATCACGTATACCAAGTTTGGGGCTAAAAATCCATCCGAAAATATTTTTAAAAATCTCAAACCGTAAAAAGTTTTAAAAATCGTGAAAAATAAAAAACAAGTCGTCTTGCCATGAAACTTCACATGAAGGCTTAAGGGACCATTGTATGAATTTACAAGCCATAAAAATGGCATTGGCATGCAGAAATATGAAGATGTGCCTAAACCCACCTACCACCCTATCAATCCACGGCTTGCGCATCCCGTCTCTCTAGCCGACATAGTGCCTACCCGCCCGCTCGCCCGTTTGTTTCGTCGGTTGGCTTAGGCATATGGAGTTCATTCCCAGTCTAAGATTAGACCTGACTGAGGGTTGCAGCAGTAGGATCGACAGCACGCAGAGAGGGACCCGACCGATTTACGCATCCCGCCCCTCTGGCCGGCTAAGCGCCTGCACGCTCGTTTCGTGGGTTGACTTAGGCATACAGAGTTCATTCCTAGTCTAAGCATATGGAGTTCATTCCCAGTCTAAGATCAGATCGGATCGAGGGTTACGACAGCACATGCTGGGCTCGGGCTTGTGCTGGTGCCACATTTTTCTTCATCGAGGCACCATCGCCGGAGTATCGCCAGAGAACCTGATCGGCGGCATTAGGGTTCCGATGATCGGGGGGCCGGGAGGTGTGCGCACATGATGTGCGATGGGTGCTGGTACTTGGCCCTTATATTGGCCTTCTATCCCTCATCAAACCTGGAGAACTCACACCCCCTTAAAAAGCATTTGAGATTTTACAGGTTTGCTGCCAGTAGCCGTTAAAGTGTCTGAAATGGGCACACTTTTTTGAAATGGTCACAAAATCTTGTACACTTCGAGTTTTTAGCTGAATTTTTTTTGCAAGTGAACAAAAATACAACTATTACGTCTACCAAGTTTGGGGCCAAAACTCATTCCGAAAAAATTTGAAAAAATCTTGATCCGAAAAAAGTTTTGAAAATCGTGAAAAATAGAAAACGAGTCGTGTTGCCATGAAACTTCACGTGAAGGCTTGAGGGACCATTGTACGAATTTAAAAGCCATAAAAATCTCATTGGCACATAGAAATACGAAGATGTGCCTAAACCCAGCTACCACCCTATCGATCCACAACTTGCGCATCCCATCTCTCTGGCCGACGTAGTGCCCGCCCGCCCGCCTGCCCCCTCGTTTCGTCGGTTGACTTAGACTTACAAAGTTCATTCCCAGTCTAAGATTGGACCGAACCGAGGGTTGTGGCAGCAAGATCAACTGCATGCAAAGCGGGACCCGATCGATCCCCGGCTTGCGCATCCCGCCCCTTTGGCCGACTGAGTGCCCGTACGCTCATTTCGTGGGTTGACTTAGGCATACGGAGTTCATTCCCAGTGTAAGATCGGACCGGACCGAGAGTTGCAGCAGCACATGCTGGGCTCCGGCATGTGCTGGTGCCGCATTTTTCTTCGTCGGGGCACCATCGTCGGAGCATCACCGGAGAACCTAACCGGTGGCATTTGTGTTTCGATGATCGGGGGGGTGTGCGCACATGATGTGCGATGGGTGCTGGTGCTTGGCCCTTATATTGGCCCCCTATCCCTCATCAAACCTTGTGAACTCACACCCCCTTAAAGTGCATTTGAGATTTTATAGGTTTGCTGCCAGTAGCCATTAAAGTGTCTGAAATGGGGACACTTTTTTAAAATGGTCACAAAATCGTGTACACTTCGAGTTTTTAGCTGAATTTTTTATGCATGCCAACAAAACACTAGGATCACGTCTACCATGTTTGGGGCCAAAACTCCTTCCGAAAAAATTTTAAAAAATCTCGAACCGCAAAAAAGTTTCAAAAATCGTGAAAAATAGAAAATGAGTCGTCTTGCGATGAAAGTTCATGTGAAGGCTTAAGGGACCATTGTATGAATTTACAGTCCATAACAATGTCATTGGCATGCAGAAATATGAAGATGTGCCTAAACCCACCTACCACCCTATCGATCCACGGCTTGCGCATCCCGTCTCTCTGACCGGCGTAATGCCCGCCCACCCGCCCGCTCGTTTCGTCGGTTGGCTTAGGCATACGGAGTTCATTCCCAGTCTAAGATTGGGCCAGACCGAGGGCTATGGCAGCAAGATCAGTAGCACGCTGAGGGGGCCCCGGCTAATCCCCGGTTTGTGCATCCCGCCCCTCTGGCCGACTGAGCGCCCGCACGCTCGTTTCGTGGGTTGACTTAGGCATACGGAGTTCATTCCCAGTCTAAGCATATGGAGTTCATTCCCAGTCTAACATCGGACCGGACCGAGGGATACGACAGCACATGCTGGGCTCGGGCATGTGCTGTTGCCGCATTTTTCTTCGTCGGGGCATCGTCGGAGAACCTGACCAACGGCATTAAGGTTATGGCGATCGGGGGGGCCAGGGGGTGTGCGCACATGATGTGTGATGGGTGCTGGTACTTGGCCCTTATATTGGCCCCCTATCGCTCATCAAACCTTGAGAAATCACACCCCCTTAAAGAGCATTTGAGATTTTACAGGTTTGCTGCCAGTAGCCATTAAAGTGTCTGTAATGGGGACATTTTTTTCAAATGGTCACAAAATCTTGTACACTTCGAGTTCTTAGCTGAATTTTTTTGTGCATGCCAACAAAAATACAAGGATGATGTCTACTAAGTTTGGTGCCAAAACTCTTCCAAAAAAATTTTAAAAAATCCTGAACTACAAAAAGTTTCAAAAATCGTGAAAAATAGAAAACGAGTCATCTTGCCATGAAACTTCACGTGAAGGCTTAAGGGACCATTGTATGAATTTAGAAGCCATAAAAATGGCATTGGCATATAGAAATATAAAGATGTGCCTAAACCCACCTACCACCCTATCGATCCACGGCTTGCACATCCCGTCTCTCTGGCCGGGGTAGTGCCCGCCCGCCCGCTGGTGTCGTCGGTTGGCTTAGGCATACATAGTTCATTGCCAGTCTAAGATTGGACTGGAATGAGGGTTGTGGCAGCAGGATCGGTAGCATGCAAAGGGGGAACCAGCCGATCCCCGGCTTACGCATCCCGCCCTCTGATCGGCTGGGCGTCCGTACGCTCATTTCGTGGTTTGACTTAGGCATACGGAGTTCATTCCCAATCTAATCATACGGAGTTCATTCCCAGTCTAAGATCAGACTAGACTGAGGGTTACGACGGCACATGCTGGGCTCGGGCATGTGCTGGTGCCTCATTTTTCTTCATCGGGGCACCATCACCGGAGCATCGTCGGAGAACCTGACCAGCGGCATTGGGGTTTCGACGATTGGGGGGGCCGGGGGGGTGTGCGCACATGATGGGTGAAGGGTGCTGGTACTTGGCCCTTATATTGGCCCGCTATCCCTCATCAAACCTTGAGAACTCACAGCCCCTTAAAGAGTATTTGAGATTTTACAGGTTTGTTGCAAGTAGCCATTAAAGTGCTTGAAATGGGGACACTTTTTTCAAATGGTCACAAAATCTTGTACACTTTGAGTTTTTAGCTGAAATTTGTTGTGCATGCCAAAAAAAATACAAGGATCTTGTCTACCAAGTTTGGGTCTAAAACTCCTTTCGAAAAAATTTTAAAAAATCCTGAACCGTAAAAAGTTTTGAAAATCATGAAAAATAAAAAATGAGTCGTCTTGCCATGAAACTTCACGTGAAGGCTTAAGGGACCATTGTATGAATTTACAAGCCATAAAAATGGCATTGGCATGTAGAAATATGAAGATGTGCCTAAACCCACCTACCACCGTATCGATCCACGTTGTCACGGACTAAGCTTTCTTTCAACAAGCAATAGACCGTGCGGCACTTGAATGGTTGCTCCCAACCAAGTCAGCCTTTAATAGATCGATATCTGAACAAATAACCATAAGCTATGGTTAGTCACAAGCATTCATAATAAGGCACAACATATCGAGATCAATCTCAAGCACACACACAGGAAGGCATATTCGCATCAAGAAAAAGAAAAACACATCGAGGTAACAATCAGGACATTCAATCGGAATGAGTTTTATTATAAATGGGACTCATACATCGGGACCTCCCACCGTCACCAGGGCCAGGGGGCAGCCCTTGGTGGGTGGCCTAAGCTCGCATAGCAACCGGTGAGACAGCCCAACACTACACTGCCGGCTCACCCCCCTAAAGAGCCTTAGAGATTTTAGAGCTATACTACCAGTAACCATTACAATGTTTGAAATGGGGACACTTTTCCTAGCACAAGGGATCTACCCGGCCATGGCCCTATACATGGGTGGCTCATGGCAACCTAAGTCCCGGTCATGGCCCTATACAAGGTTAGCTCATGACATCTTCCCCCCACCTATTCTATCAGCGTCCTCATCGACTTGCTGGCTTGAAATTATTCAATCTTTCTTTGAAATCTTTGGAGGTTGTGTTCTCTCTCCCAGCTGGTTTCTTCTGGTCCTAATCCTTCCCACTTCACTAAGTACTCTCGAACTAGTCTTCGAGATATCTTGGTTTCCTTGTCAGCTAAGATCTCTTCGAATCGATGCTTTGAGGGTGGCTTTATGGTGATGGCGGTTCTGGTTGGCTCCCTTCAGCTAGCATCTGTAGGATCTACATGAAAAGGTTTAGGTTGCTCACATGAAATACTAGGTGCACCTTTATCCACTTTGGTGGGTCAATTTTGTAAGAAGCATTCCCTATCTTGGAAAAGACCCTTACTGGACCTTCATATTTGTGCACCAGTCTACAATCTCTCTTTCTCAGGAACCTGGTTTGTTCAGGAACTAGTCAGACAAGAACCAAATCACCAGCTTGAAATTGTTGAGCTCTATGACCCTTGTCTGCCCATTTCTTCATCCGCTTTGATGCTTTCTCTAGGTAGGCTTGCGTAATCTCTGTGTTTTGTTTCCACTCCTTGCTGAGATTGAAGGCTCTCGGATTCTTTCCTCCATATTATTCCAAGGAAGTGTGGGGTAGCCTTGAAAATTTTTCGGTGACCACCTCAAATGGGCTCTTGTCGGTGGAAGAGCTTTTGTTGGAATTAAAGCAGAGTTAAGCCATCCAATAATGAAGGCCAGTTTTTCTAATTAGCTTGAACAAAATGCCTTAAGTATTCCTCTAATAATCCGTTGAACCGTTCTATTTGACCATCGATTTGAGGGTGATAGCTTGAGGAGATGTTGAGTTAGGACCCTAATATCTTGAAAAGTTCTCTCCAGAAGGACCCCGTGAATCTCAGATCTCGATCGCTGACAATGTTTTGAGGGAGGTGCCAGTATTTGACCACATGTTTGAATAATAGTTGAGCTGTGTCTTCCGCTGTGTAATACTTGGGAGCGGGAATGAATGTGGCATACTTAGAGAACCGATCAATTACCACCAAAATCGCTCTAAGGTCACCAACCTTGGGTAGGCTTGGAATGAAATCGAGAGAGATGCTTTCCCAAGGTCTGGTGGATACTGGTAGTGGTTCAAGCATGCCTGCAGGTTTCCTCCTTTCAACCTTGTCTTGTTGGCAAATGAGGCAAGTCTTCGTATAGTCCATCACATCTTGTGGCATGTGAGGCCAATAGTATCCCTGTTTCAATAACACCAAAGTGCGTTGCCAACCCGGGTGTCCCGCCCATGGTGTGTCATGACATTCCCTCATTAGCATCTGTCTCAGACCTTATGTTCTTGGCACAAATACTCGAGGTCCCTTGGTCCATAGGACCCTATTTTCTTGCCAGAAGTACTTGGACTTCCCTTCTTCCACTAGCTTCAGGATGGCACAAGCTTGTGGGTCCTTCCTTAAGTGATCTCCAATCAACTTGTGAATGTCTGTAGTGGCTCTACTAGCCGCCATTGAGGCAATTCTTCTAAGGGCCACTAGATCTGCTTGCCTGCTCAATGCATCGGCCACTTGATTGGTCTTTCCAACGGTGTGCTCAAAACAAAAGTTAAATTCTACTAAAAATTCCTGCCACCTAGCTTGTTTTGTCGTAAACCTTGGTTGGGTAAGAAAATGGCTAACGGCCGTATTGTCTGTCTTCACGACAAAGTGTGAACCTAACAAGTAATGTCACCAAGCCCTCAAGCAGTGAACCACCGTGAGGAGTTCTTTTTCCTGAGCCGTATATTTCTTTTCAGCTTCACTTAGCTTCCTACTTTCAAATGCTACCGGGTGATGTTGTTGCAAAAGCACTCCTCCAATAGCAAAATCGGATGCATCCATCTGAACTTTGAAGGGCTTTTCAATATCAAAGAGAGCTAAGATGGGATCCTTCATAACAGCATCCTTCAATCCCTCGAAAGCCTCTTAGCACTTGCTCATCCAACACCATTTACGCTCCTTCTTCAATAGCTCTGTGAGGGCTATGGTCTTGCGAGAGTACCCTTCCACAAACCTTCTATAATAGTTGGCTAGTCCCAAAAATGAGAGGAGCTCACTAACATTCTTTTGTGTTGTCCACTCCTTGATGGCCCTAACCTTTCTTATGTCCATTCGAATGTGGCCACGTTCGACAATGTGATCGAGAAAATGGATTCGGGTCTGAGCAAATGCACACTTCTCCCTTTTTACATATAATTGGTGGTCATGTAATCTTTGAAGTACCTGGCGTAGGTGATCTTGATGCTCTTCCAAAGTGGAGCTATATACCACTATATCGTCTAAATAGATGACTACAAATTTGTCTAAGTAGTCATGGAACACCTGATTCATCAATGTACAAAATGTGGCAGGAGCATTGGTCAGTCCAAAAGGCATAATAAGAAATTCAAATGCACCATACCGTGTCACACAAGTGGTCTTTGGCTCATCTCCCTCAGTAATTCAGACCTGATGGTAGCCAGATCTCAGGTTCAATTTGGAGAAGTACTTGGCCTGGCTCAATTGATCAAACAAGTCTGCTATAAAAGGAATAGGATATTTGTTTCTCACGGTGACTTTGTTCAGGGCCCTGTAGTCAACACATAATCGCAAACTTCTGTCGTGCTTCTTCTGAAATAGCACTGGCACTCCGAAAGGAGCCTTTGATGGTCTGATGAACCTGACTTGTAGTAGCTCATCTAACTATTTTCTTAGTTTGGCCAACTCTGGTGGGGCCATGCGGTAGGGCGTTTTAGTAGGGGGTTTCACTCTTGGGAGGAGCTCGATTTCATGGTCCACTGCTCGTCGAGGGGGTAAAACTTTAGGCAACATCTCTGGCATCACCTCTTTGAATTCTTCCAACACTTTTTCCACACCATCAGGTATGGGTTCTACTTTCGACCCTTCTTTGTAAATCGACACCACCACAAAGGAGGGTTCCCCTCTTTTTATCCCTTTCTTAAACTACAAAGCTGAAATCATTTTCTTCCCACTCTTTGGTAGGATGTTGGCTGGCACCATACATGGGTGTTCTCCTAAGAACAACAAGCAGCTAGCGACGGGGATAGGGATAACTTGAGCCAACATCATGAAGTCCAATCTAAGGACAACATCAAAGTCATCCATGAGGGAAACTGTAAAGTCTACCTTCCCTCCCATGGCCCCAATCGGGTTGTCACACTTTTGGAGCTTTCACTGATCGCCAAGGCTGGCGAATTGACCGCCTTCATTCGTCCATAATCTTTACTAATCTGAAGACCACAACTTTTTACTTCTTCTGGTGTGATGAAAGTGTCGGTTGCACCCGTATCCACCATGGCCTTGGTGGCTTTCTCATTGATCATCAAGTTCACATACATCAAGCCTCTACTCTGCTCTTTCTTTATAGTGTTCAATTGGGTGTGGAGGGCATTGAGGAACCTTATTGAACCCATCCTGGCTGGCTCCTCTTCAGCTTCTTCAATGCTCTTGAGCATTTTTGTGGACTCTTGAGATGAGGTCCTTAAGGCATTAAGGGCTCCCCTGTGTGGGCATTCAGCCACCCGATGCGGCCCCTTGCAAAGAAAGCAAGCTAGCGGTTGTCTAGGCTTGAAAATCCATGCATTGCTTGTCTTGGGCTGGGTGCTATCTCGACAAAAGGACCTCCTGTTTGATCTCCCACTGAAGGGTCGGTCCAACCTAGTCATCTTTCCCCCACTCCCAAAGTTAAAGCTACTGCCAACTGATGGAGGATTTTCCATTTTAAGGAGCCATCATTGTAATCGTGAAGATGTTCAGCTGCAGCCGTGGCCATGGCCACATCTTGCACTTTCTGCCTTTGTAGTTCTGTCCTTGCCCAAGGCTTGAGGCCCTCAAGAAAATAAAACATCTTGTCCTTTTCGAACATGTCTCAAATATCCAACATCAGGGTGGAAAAGCTCTTCACAAATTCTCGCACTATTTCGATTTGCACCAACTCTCGAAGTTTCCTTTGAGCCATATATTCCACATTCTCAGGGAAAAACTGTTTTTCAATTCTCGCTTCAAATCCGTCTAAGTCTTAATCGGGCACTCGTCATCGACAAACTTGGAGTGCCACCACAGCTTGGCATCCCCTGCGAGGTACATCGACGCCATTGTCACCTTGTCTTCCTCTGAATTTGTGTGTACAGCCCGAAAGTATTGCTCCATGTCAAGCAAGAAATTTTTAAGTTCCTTAACATCCCTTGCCCCCTCATAGCATCGAGGCTCCGGCACCTTGGGCCTTTGTCCCCTTTCCATCGAGCTTGAACCCGATCTGGCCATAGCCATTTGTTGGATGCTCACCTGTGCTCTGAGCTCCTTAAACCCCTTTTGGAGAATGTTCAAGGCATCTCTAGCCTCTTCGCTCACATTGTGGAGAGTATCGGACAACTCCTGTTGGGTTGTCTCGATCTCCCTCACTCGGTCTTTCGTCACCATATGAGTTTTCATTACGGCCACCACAGCCTTAAGTTCCTTAATTCTCTGTCGATGATCCGATCCACCATTTGTGGCCATCTCATCCATTTTCTAGCACTTCTCAACCGTGCTCTGATACCACGTGTCATGGACTAAGCTTTCTCTCAACAAGTAATAGACCGTGCGGCACTTGAATGGGTGTTCCCAACCAAGTCAGCCTTCAATAGATCGATATCTGAACAAATAACCATAAGCTATGGTTAGTCACAAGCATTCACAATAAGGCACAACATATCGAGATCAATCTCAAGCACACACACAAAAAGGCATATTCGCATCAAGAAAAAGAAAAACACATCGAGGTAACAATCGAAACATTTAATTGGGATGAGTTTTATTATAAACGAGACTCATACATCAGGACCTCCCACCATCACCAGGGCCAGGGGGCAGCCCTTGGTGGGTGGCCTAAGCTCGCATAGCAACCGGTGAGACAGCCCAACACTACGCTGTCAGCTCACCCCCCCTAAAGAGCCTTAGAGATTTTAGAGGTATGCTACCAGTAACCATTACAATGTTCGAAATGGGGACACTTTTCCTAGCACAAGGGATCTACCCGGCCAAGGCCCTATACATGGGTGGCTCATGGCAACCTAAGTCCCGATCATGGCCCTATACAAGGTTGGCTCATGACACATGGCTTGCGCATCCCGTGTCTCTGGCCGGTGTAGTGCCCACCCGCTTGTTTCGTCGGTTGGCTTAGGCATACGGAGTTTATTCCTAGTCTAAGATCGGACCAAACCGAGGGTTGTGGCAGCAGGATCGGTAGCACGCAGAGGGGGACCTGATCGATCCCCCGCTTGCGCATCCCGCCCCTCTGGCCGGTTGAGCGATCGCACGCTCATTTCGTGGGTTGACTTAGGCATACAGAGTTCATTCCCAGTCTAAGCATACGGAGTTCATTCCCAGTCTAAGATCAGACCGGATCGAGGGTTACGGCAGCACATGCTAGGCTCGGGCATGTGTCGGTGCCACATTTTTCTTCGTCGAGGCACCATCGTCGGAGAATCGTTGGAGAACCTGACCGGTGGCATTGAGGTTCCAGCGATCGGGGGGACCGGGGGGGGGGCGCGCACATGATGTGCGATGGGTGCTGGTACTTGGCCCTTATATTGGCCCCCTATCCCTCATCACACCTTGAGAACTCACACCCCTTAAAGAGCATTTGAGATTTTACAGGTTTGCTGCCAGTAGCCATTAAAGTGTCTGGAATGGGGACACTTTTTTCAATGGTCACAAAATCTTGTACACTTCGAGTTTTTAGCTGAATTGTTTTGTGCATGCCAACAAAAATACAAGGATGACGTCTACCAAGTTTGGGGCCAAAACTCCTTCCGAAAAAATTTTAAAAAATCTCGAACCGTAAAAAGTTTAAAAATTTGTGAAAAATAGAAAAGAAGCCGTCTTGCCATGAAACTTCATGTGAAGGCTTAAGGGACCATTGTATGAATTTAAAAGCCATAAAAAATGGCATTGGCACGTAGAAATATGAAGATGTGCCTAAACCCACCTAACACCCTATAGATCCACAGCTTGCACATCCCACCTCGCTGGCCGACGTAGTCCCCTCCCGCCCGCCCGCTCGTTCCATTGGTTGGCTTAGGCATACGGAGTTCATTCCCAGTCTAAGATCGGGCCGGACTGAGGGTTGTGGCAGTAGGATCGGCAGCACGCAGAGGGGGACCCGGTCAATCCCTGACTGGCGCATCCAGCCCCTCTGGCCGACTGAGAGCTCGCACGCTCGTTCAATGGGTTAACTTAGGCATACGGAGTTCATTCCCAGTCTAAGCATACGGAGTTCATTCCCAGTCTAAGATCGGATCAGATCGAGGGTTACGGCAGCACATGCTGGGCTTGAGCATGTGCTGGTGCCTTATTTTTCTTCGTCGGGGCACCATCGTCGGAGCATCGTCGGAGAACCTGATCGGCGGCATTGGGGTTTCGGCGATCGGGGGGGCTGGGGGGTGGCGCACATCATGTGCGATGGGTGCTGGTACTTGGCCCGTATATTGGCCCCCTATCCCTCATCAAACCTTGAGAACTCACACCCCCTTAAAGAGCATTTGAGATTTGACAGGTTTGTTACCAGTAGCCATTAAAGTGTCTGAAATGGGGACACTTTTTCCAAATGGTCACAAAATCTTGTACACTTTGAGTTTTTAGCTGAATTTTTTTGTGCATGCCAAAAAAAATACAAGGATCACGTCTACCTAGTTTAGGGCCAAAACTCCTTCCGAAGAAATTTTTAAAAATCCCGAACCGCAAAAAGGATCAAAAATCGTGAAAAATAAAAAACGAGTCGTCTTACTATGAAACTTCACATGAAGGCTTAAGGGACCATTGTATGAATTTACAAGCCATAAAACTAAGGGTTACGACAGCAGGATCGACAACACGCAAAGGAGGACCTGATCGATCCCCGGCTTGCGCATCCTACCCCTCTGACCGGTTGAGCACCCTCACGCTCGTTTCATGGGTTGACTTAGGCATACGGAGTTCATTCCCAGTCTAAGCATACGGAGTTCATTCCCAGTCTAAGATCGGATCGGACCGAGGGTTGCGGCAGCACATGCTGGGCTTGGGCATGTGTTGGTGCCGCATTTTTCTTCGCCGGGGCATCATCGTCAGAGCATCGTCGGAGAACCTGACCGACGGCATTGGGGTTTCGGCGATCAGGGGGGCCCGGGGGTGTGCACACATGATGTGCGATGGGTGCTGGTACTTGGCCCTTATATTAGCCCACTATCCCTCATCAAACCTCGAGAACTCACACCCCCTTAAAAAGCATTTGAGATTTTACAGGTTTGCTGCCAGTAGCCATTAAAGTGTCTGAAATGGGGACACTTTTTTCAAATGGGTACACTTCGAGTTTTTAGCTGAATTTTTTTGCGCATGCCAAAAAAAATACAAGGATTACGTCTACCAAGTTTGGGGCTAAAACTCCTTTTGAAAAAATTTTAAAAAATCCCAAACCGTAAAAAAGTTTTGATAATCGTGAAAAATAGAAAACGAGTCGTCTTGCCATGAAACTTCACGTGAAGGCTTAAGGGACCATTGTATGAATTTACAAGCCATAAAAATGGCATTGGCACATAGAAATATGAAGATGTGCCTAAACCCACCTACCAACCTATCGATCCATGGCTTGCGCATCCCGTCTCTCTGGCCGGCGTAGTGCCCTCCCTCCCGCTTGTTTCGTCGGTTGGCTTAGGCATATGGAGTTCATTCCTAGTCTAAGATCAGACCAGACCGAGGGTTGGGGCAGCAGGATTGGCAGTAGGCAGAGGGGGACTCAGCCGATCCCCGGCTTGCGCATCCTGCCCCTTTGGCCGGCTGAGCGCCCGCATGCTCGTTCCGTGGCTTGACTTAGGCATACGGAGTTCATTCCCAGTCTAAGCATACGGAGTTCATTCCTAGTCTAAGATCAGACCGGACCAAGGGTTTCGACCGCACAAGCTGGGCTCGAGCATGTGCTGGTGCCGCATTTTTCGTCGTTGGGGCACCATCACCGGAGCATCTCCGGAGAACTTTACCGACGGCATTGGGGTTCCGGCGATCGGGGGGGCCGAGGGGGGTGTGCGCACATGATGTGTGATGGGTGCTGGTACTTGGCCCTTATATTGGCCCCCTATCCCTCATCAAACCTCGAGAACTCACACCCCCTTAAAGAGCATTTGAGATTTTACAAGTTTGCTGCCAGTAGCCATTAAAGTGTCTAAAATGGGGACACTTTTTTCAAATGGTAACAAAATCTTGTACACTTCAAGTTTTTAGCTGAATTTTTTTGTGCATGCCAATAAAAATACAAGGATCACGTCTACCAAGTTTAGGGCCAAAACTCCTTCCTGAAGAAATTTTAAAAAATCCCAAACCGCCAAAAGGATCAAAAATCGTGAAAAATAAAAAATGAGTCGTCTTGCCATGAAACTTCACGTGAAGGCTTGAGGGACCATTGTATGAATTTACAAGCCATAAAAATGGCATTGGCATGCAGAAATATGAAGATGTGCCTAAACGCACCTATCACCCTATCGATCCACGGCTTGCGCATCCCGTCTCTCTGGCCGGCGTAGTGCCTGCCCGCCCGTCCGCTCGTTTCATCGGTTGGCTTAGGCATACAGAGTTCATTCCCAGTCTAAGATTGGATAGGTCTGAGGATTGCGGCAGTAGGATCAACAGCATACAGAGGGGGACCCGATCGATCATCGACTTGCGCATCCCACCCCTCTGGCTGGCTGAGCGGCTGCACGGTCGTTTCGTGGGTTGACTTAGGCATACGGAGTTCATTCTCAGTTTAAGACCAGACCAGACCGAGGGTTGCGAGAGCACATGCTGGGCTCGGGCATGTGCTGGTGCCGCATTTTTCTTTGTCGGGGCACCGTCGCTGGAGCATCGCCGGAGAACCTGACCGGCGGCATTGGGGTTCCGGTGATCGAGGGGGCCGGGGGGGTGTGCGCACATGATGTGCGATGGGTGCAGGTACTCTGCCCTTATATTGGCCCCCTATCCCTCATCAAACCTCGAGAACTCACACCCCCTTAAAGAGCATTTGAGATTTTACAGGTTTGCTGCCAGTAGCCATTAAAGTGTCTGAAATTGGGACACTTTTTTCAAATGGTCAGAAAATCTTGTACACTTCGAGTTTTTAGCTGAATTTTTTTGTGCATGCCAAAAAAAATACAAGGATCCTATCTACCAAGTTTGGGGGTAGAACTCCTTCCAAAAAAATTTTAAAAAATCCCAAACCGTAAAAAATTTTGAAAATCATGAAAAATAGAAAATGAGTCGTCTTGCCATGAAACTTCATGTGAAGGCTTAAGGGACCATTGTATGAATTTACAAGCCATAAAATTGGCATTGGCACATAGAATATGAATATGTGCCTAAACTCACCTACCAACCTATCGATTCACGGCTTGCGCATCCCGTCTCTCAGGCCGGCGCAGTGCCCTCCCGCCCGCTCGTTTCATCGATTGGCTTAGGCATACGGAGTTCATTCCCAGTCTAAGATCAGACCAGACCGAGGGTTGTGGCAGCAGGATTGGCAGCACGTAGAAGGGGACTCGGTCGATCCCCGGCTTGCGCATCCCGCCCCTCTGGCCGGCTGAGCGACCGCACGCTCATTTCGTGGGTTGACTTAGGCATACGGAGTTCATTCCCAGTCTAAGCATACGGAGTTCATTCCCAGTCTAAGATCAGACCGGATCAAGGGTTTCGGCAAGACATGCTGGGCCCGAGCACGTGCTGGTGCCATATTTTTCTTCGTCGGGGCACCATCGCCGGAGCATCTCCGGAGAAACTGACTGGCGACATTAGGGTTTCGGCGATCGGGGGGGCCAAAGGGGGATGTGCGCACATGATGTGCGATGGGTGCTGGTACTTGGCCCTTATATTGGCCCCCTATCCCTCATCAAACCTCGAGAACTCATACCCCATAAAGAGCATTTGAGATTTTAAAGGTTTGCTGCCAGTAGCCATTAAAGTGTCTGAAATGGGGACACTTTTTTCAAATGGTCACAAAATCTTCTACACTTTGAGTTTTTAGCTGAATTTTTTTGTGCATGCCAACAAAAATACAAGGATCACGTCTACCAAGTTTGTGGCCAAAAACCTTTCTGAAAAAATTTTAAAAAATCCCAAACCGTAAAACGTTTTAAAAATCGTGGAAAATAGAAAACGAGTCATCTTGCCATGAAACTTCACGTGAAGGCTTAAGGGACCATTGTATGAATTTACAAGCTATAAAAATGGCATTGGCACATAGAAATATGAAGATGTGCCCAAACCCTCCTACCAACCTATCGATCCACGGCTTGCGCATCCCGTCTTTCTGGCTGACGTAGTGCCCGTCCGCCCGCCCGTTCGTTTCATCGGTGGGCTTAGGCTTACGGAGTTCATTTCCAATCTAAGATCCGATCGGAATGAGGGTTGCGACAGCAGGATCGACAGCAAGCAGAGGTAGACCCGACCGATCTCCTGCTTGCTCATCCCGCCCCTCTGGCCGGCTGAGCGCCCGCAACGCTCATTTTGTGGGTTGACTTAGGCATATGGAGTTCATTCCCAGTCTTAGCATACGGAGTTCATTCCCAATCAAAGATCCGATCGGACCAAGGGTTGTGGCAGCACATGTTGGGCTCGGGTATGTGCTGGTGCCGTATTTTTCTTCGCTGGGGCACCATCGCCGGAGAACCTGACAGGCGACATTGGGGTTCCGACGATCGAGGGGGCCGGGGGGGTGTGCGCACTTGATATGTGATGGGTGCTGGTACTTGGCCCTTATATTGGCCCCTATCCCTCATCAAACCTCGAGAACTCACACCCTCTCAAAGAGCATTTGAGATTTTACAGGTTTGCTGCTAGTAGCCATTAAAGTGTCTGAAATGGGGACACTTTTTTCAAATGGTCACAAAATCTTGTACACTTCGATTTTTTAGCTGAATTTTTTTGTACATGCCAAAAAAAATACAAGGATAACGTCTACCAAGCTTGGGGCAAAAAATCATTCCAAAAAAATTTTTAAAAATCCTGAACCGCAAAAAGTTTTAAAAATTGTGAAAAATAGAAAACGAGTCGTCTTACTATGAAACTTCACATGAAGGCTTAAGGGACCATTGTATGAATTTACAAGCCATAAAAATGGCATTGGCATGTAGAAATATGAAGATGTGCCTAAACCCACCTACCACCCTATCGATCCACGACTTTCGCATCCCGTTTCTCTGGCTGGCGTCGTGCCCACTCGCCCGCCCGCTCGTTTCATTGGTTGGCTTAGGCATACGGAGTTCATTCCCAGTCTAAGATCAGACCAGACCGAGGGTTGTGGTAGCAGGATCGGCAGCATGCAGAGGGGGACCCGGTCGATCCCGCGTCCCGCCCCTCTGGTCGGCTGAGGGCCCGCACGCTCGTTTCATGGGTTGACTTAGGCATATGGAGTTCATTCCCAGTCTAAGATTGGATCGGATCGAGGGTTACGGCAGCACGTGCTAGGCTCAGGCATGTGCTAGTGCCACATTTTTCTTTGTCGGGGCACCTTTGCAGGAGCATCGTCGGAGAACCTGACCGGTGTGCACAAATGATGTGCGATGGGTGCTGGTACTTGGCCCTTATATTGGCCCCCTATCCCTCTTCAAACCTCGAGAACTCACACCCCCTTAAAGAGCATTTGAGATTTTACAGGTTTGCTGCCAATAGCCATTAAGGTGTCTGAAATGGAGACACTTCTTTCAAATGGTCACAAAATCTTGTACACTTCCAGTTTTTAGCTGAATTTTTTTATGCATGCCAACAAAAATACAAGGATCACATCTACCAAGTTTAGGGCCAAAAATTCTTCCGAAAAAATTTTAAAAAATCCCGAACCGCAAAAAGGATCAAAAATCATGAAAAATAAAAAATGAGTCGTCTTGCCATGAAACTTCACGTGAAGGCTTAAGGGACCATTGTATGAATTTACAAGCCATAAAAATGGTATTGGCATGCATAAATATGAAGATGTGCCTAAACCCACCTACCACCCTATCGATTCACGGCTTACGCATCCCGTCTCTCTGGTCGATGTAGTGCCCGCCCGCCCGTTCGTTTCGTCAGTTGGCTTAGGCATACGGAGTTCATTCCCAGTCTAAGATCAGATCGGATCGAGGGTTACGGAAGCAAGATCGGCAGCACACAGAGAGGGACTCGGTCGATCCCCAACTTGCACATCCCGCCCCTCTGGCTGGATGAACGCCCACACGCTCGTTTCATGGGTTGACTTAGGCATACGGAGTTCATTCCCAATCTAAGCATGCGGAGTTCATTCCCAGTCTAAGATCGGACCGGACCGAGGGTTGCGACATCACGTGCTGGGCTTGGGCAATGAGCTGGTGCCGTATTTTTCTTTGCCGGGGCACCATCGCCAGAGCATCATCGGAGAACCTGACCGATGACATTGGGGTTTCAGCAATCGGGGGTGACAGCAGGATCGACAGCATGCAGAGGGGGACCCAACCGATCCCTAGCTTGCGTATCCCACCCCTCTGGCCGGTTGAGCGCTTGCACAGTCGTTTCGTGGGTTGACTTAGGCATACGAAGTTCATTCCCAGTCTAAGATCGGACCATACCAAAGGTTACGGTAGCAAATACTGGGCTCGAGCATGTGCTGGTGCCGCATTTTTCTTCACCGGGGCACCATCGTCGGAGCATCACTGGAGAACCTGACCGGCGACATTGGGGTTCTGGCGATTGGGGGGTCGAGGCCGATGTGCGAACTTGATGTGTGATGGGTGCTCGTACTTGGCCCTTATATTGGCCCCCTATCCCTCATCAAACTTTGAGAACTCACACCCCCTTAAAGAGCATTTGAGATTTTATAGGTTTGCTGCCAGTAGCCATTAAAGTGTCTGAAATGGGGACATTTTTTTCAAATGGTCACAAAATCTTGTACACTTTGATTTTTTAGCTGAATTTTTTTATGCATGCCAACAAAAATAAAAGGATCATGTCTACCAAGTATGGGGCCAAAAAACCTTTCGAAAAAATTTTAAAAAATCCGGAACTGCAAAAAGTTTTGAAAATTGTGAAAAATAGAAAACGAGTCGTCTTGCCATGAAACTTCATGTGAAGGCTTAAGGGACCATTGTATGAATTTACAAACCATAAAAATGGCATTAGCACGTAGAAATATGAAGATGTACCTAAACGCACCTACCACCCTATCGATCTGCGGCTTACGCATCCCGTCTTTCTGGCCGACGTAGTGCCCGCCCACCCTCCCGCCCACTCGTTTCGTCGGTTGGCTTAGGCATACAGGGTTCATTCCCAGTCTAAGATCACACAGGTCTGAGGGTTACGGTAGTAGGATCGGCAACATGCAAAGGGGGACCTGGCTGATCCCCAAATTGCGCATCCTACACCTCTGGCCGACTAAGCGCCCGCACGCTCGTTTTGTGGGTTGACTTAGGCATATGGAGTTCATTCCCAGTCTAAGCATACGGAGTTCATTCTCAATCTAAGATCAGACCGGATCGAGGGTTGTGACAGCACATGCTGGGCTCAGGCATGTGCTGGTGCTACATTTTTCTTCACCGGGGCACCATCACCGGAGCATTACCGGAGAACCTGATCGATGACATTGGGGTTCTGACGATCGGGGTGCCCGGGGGTGTGTGCGCACATGATGTGCGATGGGTGCTGGTACTTGGCCCTTATATTGGCACCTATCCCTAATCAAACCTCGAGAACTCACACCCCCTTGAAGAGCATTTGAGATTTTACAGGCTTGCTGCCAGTACCCATTAAAGTGTCTGAATGGGGACACTTTTTCAAAATGATCAAAAATTCTTGTACACTTCGAGTTTTTAGCTAAATTTTTTTGTGCATGGTAGAAAAAAGTACAAGGATCACGTCTAACAAGTTTGGGTTCAAAACTCCTTTCGAAAAAATTTTAAAAAATCTCGAACCGTAAAAAGTTTGGGAAATCGTGAAAAATAGAAAACGAGTCGTCTTGCCTTGAAACTTCACGTGAAGGCTTAAGGGACCATTGTATGAATTTACAAGTCATAAAAATGGCATTGGCATGTAGAAATATGAAGATGTGCCTAAACCCACCTACCACCCTATCGATCCACGGCTTGCGCATCCTGTCTCTCTAGCCGACGTAGTGCCCGCCCGCCCGCACGCTCGATTCGTCGGTTGGCTTAGGCATACGGAGTTCATTCCCAGTCTAAGATTAGACCAGACCGAGGGTTGTGGCAGTAGGATCGGTAGCATGCAGAGGGGGACCCGGTCGATCCCCGGCTTGCTCATCCTGCCCCTCTGGCCGGCTGAGCGCCTGTACGCTCGTTTCGTGGGTTGACTTAGGCATATGGAGTTCATTCCCAGTCTAAGCATACGGAGTTCATTCCTAGTCTAAGATCGCACTGGATCAAGGCTTACAACAGCACATGTTGGGCTTGGGCATGTGCTGGTGACGCATTTTTCTTCGTCGAGGCACCATCGCCGGAGCATCGCTGGAGAACCTGACCGACGGCATTGGGGTTCCGACGATCGGGGGGTTCGGGGGGGGGTGTGCGCACATGATGTGTGATGGGTGCTGGTACTTGGCCCTTATATTGGCCCCCTATCCCTCATCAAACCTTGAGAACTCACAGCCCCTTAAAGAGCATTTGAGATTTTACAGGTTTGCTGCCAGTAGCAATTAAAGTGTCTGAAATGGGGTCACTTTTTTCAAATGGTCACAAAATCTTGTACACTTTGAGTTTTTTGCTAAATTTTTTTGTGCAAGCCAAGAAAAATACAACGATCGTGTCTACTAAGTTTGGGTTAAAAACTCCTTCCGAAAAAATTTTAAAAAATCCCGAACCGTAAAAAGTTACAAAAATTGTGAAAAAAAAAAAACAAGTCGTCTTGCCATGAAACTTCACGTGAAGGCTTAAGGGAACATTGTATGAATTTACAAGCCATAAAAATGGCATTGGCATGCAGAAATATGAAGATGTGCCTAAACCAACCTACCACCCTATCGATCCACGGCTTGTGCATCCCGTCTCTCTGGACGGGGTAGTGCCCGCCCGCCTGTTCGTTTCATCAGTTGGCTTAGGCATACGGAGTTAATTCCCTATCTAAGATTGGATCGGACTGAGGGTTGTGGCAGTAGGATCGACAGAATGCAGAAGGGGACCCGATTGATCCCCGGCTTGCGCGTCCCGCCCCTCTGGCCGGCTGAGTGCCCGCACGCTCGTTTCGTGGGTTGACTTAGGCATATGGAGTTCATTCCCAGTCTAAGATTGGATCAGACCGAGGGTTACGGTAGCACGTGCTAGGCTCAGGCATGTGCTGGTGTCGTATTTTTCTTCGTCGGGGCACCATTGTCGAAGCATCGTCGAAAAACCTGACCGGTGGCATTGGGGTTCCAGCGATCGGGGGGGCCGGGGTGGTGTGCGCAAATGATGTGCGATGGGTGCTGGTACTTGGCCCTTATATTGGCCCCCTATCCCTCTTCAAACCTTGAGAACTCACACCCCCTTAAAGAGCATTGGAGATTTTACAGGTTTGCTGCCAGTAGCCATTAAAGTGTCTGAAATGGGGACACTTTTTTCAAATGGTCACAAAATCTTGTACACTTTGAGTTTTTAGCTGAATATTTTTATGCATGCCAACAAAAATACAAGGATCATGTCTACCAAGTTCGGGGCCAAAACTCCTTCCAAAAAAATTTTAAAAAATCTCGAACCGTAAAAAGTTTGGAAAATTATGAAAAATAAAAAATGAGACCTTTTGTGAAATTTTTTCTTTTTTTAATTTTTGAGACCTTTTGTGAAATTTTTTTTTCAAAAATTACCCCCCAGTATAGAGGGTGATCCTTGGTTCAGGTTCTTCAGAAAAAGAAATCATAACAGGCTCAAAGGGGTAGCAATAAATGGTTTTTTGAATGGTAAAAGAAAGATGGCCATTTTTCATCTCAATTGTGAATACCTTTCTTGAACATCATCTATTGAACAAAGCTCATGAAATATTACACATCTTCAAGACATATCTATTTCATCTCCAGTAACAGCCTATTTTTGCTCAAATCATCTTCTCATATTAATATGGATGAGTTCTCAAAATTAAATCCCAGAATTATTGTTATCATATTCTAAATATTCATCATCTAAAATTTAAGAATGGGAGTGTAAAGTTATGAAAGGTAACGGAGCATGGAGTAATGGTCAAGTGAAAGAGAAAAATGTAATGAAATGCATTGACTTGCCTTTATTAAAATGATAACAAGTGAAGTCACATTGCAAAAAGAAATCCAACAATCACTCGAAAAGAAATCCTAACATGACAAAAGAAACCTTCAACCAGCCTTATCTCTATTTTTTAAAATTGTCCCCCTATGCGATCAGGTGAAAAATCTATATTGACATCTTGTCCCTCAATTCATTGTGACCCTCCGGACCCTTTCTGTTCTTGACTTTCACTCAGAGCGCTAACATTAGATGTTGTTGCTTTTCCTTGATCAAAACTTACCATTCCATCATTGATCAACCGTTGCACCTTATACTTTAAAGTAGTGCAATTTTTAATAGAATGGCCAGTAATTCCATAGTGATAGTCGCAGTGGGCTGTAGGATCATACCACTTTGGGTAGGGTGGTTTAAGCGGCTCCACATGGCTGGGGGCAATGAAATGGCTATTATAGAGTTCTCGATATAACTCTATATAAGTCATAGGGATTGGATCAAATACAAGTTTTTCTCGAGTAGTTCGTTGTTCTCATGAACCACTTGCTGGGTTAATAAGGCGAATTTGGGTTCTTACAAGAGCTTGAATTTTAAGGCTGTATGTAAGATCTTGAGGGCTATAAATTGATCGGTATGTGGATGAATAAGGTGGTTGTGGAGCCAGCTGGTATGGGTAGGATGAGACATTATTCACAGTAGGATAGTATGAAGAGTAACCTTGGGATGAATAAGGTTGATAACCCCTGAATTGTTGTCTATCAAAGCTCACAGCTTGAGCTTGAGCTTCTTTTTTTTCTAATGCCTTCTTGGTTTCTCCTCCTTTCAACTTGCCATTTTTTATGGCACTTTCAATAATTTCTCCAGAGATCACCATGTCGGCAAAATTCTTTTTTGCATTCCCTATCATCTTTTCATAATATGGAGGTTTTAAAGTGCTAACAAATAGCACTGTAGTTTTTTTCTCGGTCAGTGGAGGTTGTACCTGTGAAGCTATATCTCTCCATCTCTAGGCGTATTCTTTAAAAGACTCATTTGCCTTTTTCCCTAGATTCTATAAAGACAAACGATCAGGAGCCAAATCGATAATGTGTCGATATTGATTGATGAAGTCATGAGCCATATCGCTCCAAGAGTGAATGTGGGTCCTATCCAACTGAACATACCACCTGGCAGCAGAACCAGTAAGGCTATCCTAGAAGACATGCATCAAGAGTTTTTCATCATGTGCATGAGCTGCCATCTTTCTGCAATACATGGTGATATGGGTTTTGGGGCACTTTGTACCGTCATATTTTTCAAATTTTGGTACTTTAAACTTATGGGGATAACCACATTAGGAACTAGGCAGAGCCCAGTAGCATCAACTGACCCATAAAAGCTAAATCCTTCCACAGCCTGTAGCCTCTGCTCTAGCATGCTAATTTTAGAGCTTTCCTCAGCTTTCACCCTTATCTTTTCCTTCTCCTTCTCTTTTAAATCATCTAGATAAGGAATTGGTTCTGCTGCCTTTTCAGTGAAGACAGGATTTATATAGCTATTATACTGCCCTGGGTTGAAAGTTGATGGCATTCCAGGATGTGTTGGATATGTAAAATGTTGTGGTGGGACCTCTTGGGCAGACTGGGCTTGAGGTGGGCCAAAACCTGGAAGGGTACAAAGGGTCAGTCATTTCTTACTGGCTTGTACTTCCTTCAACTCTTTTTCCTTTATTCATGTTATTAAGGGCCTCCAGAATCTTGCTTAGTTCACTTCAATCTTCTCCTGAGCTTTTTCTAGCTTTTCAAATCTATGAGAACTTTCCTCCTCCATTTGCCTTGTTCTGGATCTTGTGTTGTATGGATGAGCAGGGTTTTCACTAGATGGAGCTATCCTCGGACCTTGAGTACCATACTTATGATTAGAAATGTTATGCTGTGCCTTATGTATGATGCTTTGATACACAAATGAAATGTACATTTTTCTGAATGAAATCTAGTATGAAATGAATGCAAATGATTGTGTTAAAACATGATCATAAAAATAATGCAGATGCATACAATCAGACAAACAACATAGTTAGTTCCATGGATGAAATGAAAGTGATGCTGATGCATAATGTTACATATGATAAAAATAATACAAAAAGTTAAACAATCAAAATGATTAGACAAACACCCTTTTTGTGTCTTAATTTCAGGGTATATCTATCATTGGGTAGAAAGGGCTCTATCCTAGGTCTAGGCACTCTTAAGGTTCACTATATGCGGTTTTTGGGTCAAAGTCTAAAGGTCCTCAAATTGTTCCTTACATCCTTGTCCATCACAGACTAGTAAGGCACCCTAATCCTCACCCATTACAGGCTACAAGCAGAAAAGGTTCAATTTGAGTGGGAGTATTTCGCTAGCCACTACGGAGGCATTAGACCTCACAAAAGCAATAGGTACTTTACTCCCTCCTAGAGGGATGGAGCTCGGGTGTAGGGCTCATGTTATGCACATGCACATGAATGACATAATTAACAAAGCAAATAAACATGAATGAATAATAACACATATATATAGAAGGGTTTAATTTTATTCGACTTTTGGATAACACAAATTATTTGCTGGCCTGACTCTCAAGGTCCCCAGCGGAGTCGCCAAGCTGTCATAACGTCTAGATCCGGGAATCTATCGCTAGACATTGACTTTAGGGAGTCGCCACTAATCTTTTTTATCTAGGTGCGATTGGCCACCTATGGAATCTGTCCTTTCAGGGAACACCTAAATTTAAGGGTCCCTAAAAGAATAGGTTCGAGTCTACTAACCAGAATAGAGTTGGGGAGTTCGGTTACGTGTGAGGAAGGTTATAGCACCCTCACAACGCCCATCAAAAGATGGTACCAGCTTAAATTTGTGTTATCCAAAGTGCCTTAAAATTTTACCAAGTAATTAATTATTAGAAATTATTCTCAATTGACTCTAATACTTTTAGCAGAAAATTGAGAAAATTCCCTCACCTCAAGAGTATGCAAGAAAAACTACTGCTTCACTTGCAGAGGCTCCATCGTCGGATTGGTTAAAGAAAAATCAAAATCAAAATCAAAATAGAAAGGAAGGAGAGAATGACTGTTCTTGTGTGGGGAAAATTGGTACTTTCAACTTTTTCCCAAAAATATTTTTTGAAAATTTATTTTTAAGGAAAATTGATACTTTCAACTTTTCCCCACAAATATTTTTTGGAAATTTATTTTTAAGGAAAATTGATACTTTCAACTTTTCCCTAAAATTATTTTTTGAAAATTTTGATTTTTAAGGAAAATTGATACTTTCAACTTTTCCTCAAAAATATTTTTTTCAAACTTTGATTTCCAAGGAAAATTGATACTTTCAACTTTTCCTCAAAAATATTTTTTTGAAACTTATTTTTAAGGAAAATTGATAGTTTCAACTTTTCTCCAAAAATATTTTTTAGAAATTTATTTTTAAGGAAAATTGATACTTTCAACTTTTCCTCCAAAATATTTTTTTTGGAAATTTTGATTTTTATTTAAAGAAAATAGAATAAAAAAATAAAAATAAAATAAAAAAAATTAAAAAAAGTAAAACAAAAATAAAAATAAAATTAAGATAAAAAGAATATTAAATAAACCTAATCTAATAAATAAAAAAAAACAAATAAACAAATAAAAGAAAAAAAAAAAAAAAACGGGGAGCGGCTCGGCTTGGCTCGGCCTAAGGAAGAGAAACGGCTCGGGGGCAGCTTGGGAAGCTCGACTCGGCTCGACTTGGCTCGGAGGGGGGCGACACGTGCGGGTCAAGAAGCGGGTTGACGCCCGGGTCGGGTCAGATTTCGACAAAACGCGCGGATCTTCAGGTTACTTAAGGCCAAAACGACGTCGTTTTGGGAGGGTATTTAAGGTCCTTCCCTCTGTTTTTCGGCAGATAGCTCCTCTCCTCTCTCTCTCTCTTCTTCCCTTTTTCTCTCCCTTCTTTATAAAAACTGAAGAACTCCGGTTGAATGTTCATCGGATTCTGGAAAATGGTGTCGAAATCTAGAAAATTTCGTCGGAGGTTCACCAGAAGTTGGCCGGAAGATCACCAGTTTCTAGGATTCTTCGTCGAAAATTGGGCAGGTCACCGAAAACTTCAAGTTTGGCCAGAATTTTCACCGGAAAGTTCAAACTTCACCAGAAAATTCATCGAAATCTGGAATTTCTAGAAATTCCCAGAAAAAAAATTGCCAAAAAGCTTCAAAAAATTTCTTCTCACTCCCAGAACACTTCTAAACCTTTTCTTAGCTCTCTATACACCCCTATTCTCTCAATCAGTAGCTTTTGCTTACTGTTTTCTCTGTGTTCTTCATTCTGTTCTAGAGGTCCCTTTTATGGGGATTGATCAGGAGTTCCTGATCAATCCCAATTCCTCCTTGGATGGGAATTCAATCTTTGAATCCAATCTGGACTCTTCTGATTGAATTCCCATTCACAATGGGATTCTTCAACTTTCAATCACAGCCATCAAAAAAAGAAAACAAAAAATAATAATACTAATCAGATAATCAAGAAAAAAATCAGATAAAATTAACAGATAATTTAAAAAAATAATAAAAAATAAAATAAGATAAACCCAAAAATATATTACAAAAAAAAAATAATAAAGATATATACATATTAATAAATAAGTAAATAGCTAAAATAAAAATAAAAGAAAAAATATACATATATAAAATAATAATAATAAAAATAAAAATAAAATAAAATAAACATATACTTACCTATTTGGGCCAGGCCCAATTGATCCGGGCCTGGACCAAATTGGGTGTCTACAGTTGCCCCTCTTTGCACATTTTCTGTGAAACAGAAATTGCGCAAAGACGTAGACACCCAATCAAGACTCAACTTAACATTTTTATTTTATTTTATTTTATTTTTTGCCCTTTTTTTCCTCTTTTTTTTTTTTTTAAATTTTGATCAAAGCTCCTCTAAACAGAGTCTCAATGACTTCGAGAAAACATAAACA
>NW_019167937.1:14246638-14266638 GCF_002303985.1 Durio zibethinus | reverse complement strand
CCGCTGAGGACGCTTCTCCAGACTACAATTCGAACGTCGGGGGCACCTGATTCTCAAGCTAGGCTCTTCTCGGTTCGTTCGTCATTACTAGGGGAATCCTGGTAAGTTTGTTTTCCTTCGCTTATTGATATGCTTAAACTCAACGGGTGATCCCGCCTGACCTGGGGTCACGACATGAGCATCGATCGAGGGATGCGGGGTGTCCGACGGGGTGTGGGGGGTCCGACCGAGGCAATCGCCAGCACCAGGGCCCAACGTGTGCCAATGGTGTTTAAGGTAACTGCCCGTATCGGGGCCCAGCATGTGCCGATGGTGATCAAGGCAAACGCCTGCACCAGGGCCCAGCGTGTGCCGATGGTGCTTGAGGCAACCGCCGATGGTACTTGAGGCAACCGCCCGTACCAGGGCCCAACGTGTGCCGATGGTGCTGGAGGCAACCGCCCGCACCAAGGCCCAGCGTTTGCCGATGGTGCTCGAGGCAACCGCCCGCACCAGGGCCCAGCATGTGTCGATGGTGCTCGAGGCAACCGCCCGTACCAGGGCCCAGCATGTGCCTATGGTGTTCGAGGCAACTACCCGCACCAGGGCCTAGCATGTGCCGATGGTGATCAAGGCAACCGCCTGCACCAAGGCCCAGCATGTGCCAATGGTGCTCGAGGCAACCGCCCACACCAGGGCCTATCTTCTGCCGATGGTGGTCGAGGTAACCACCCGCACCAAGGGCCAGCACGTGCCAATGGTGATCAAGGTAACCGCCTACACCAAGGCCTATCTTATGCTGATGGCGGTCGAGGCAAGTGCCCGTACCAAAGGGCAGCCTGTGCCGATGATGGTCGATTTATGTGCCATCACCATGCGCCATCATATGCCATTGATGCTTGAAGCCTTGGTCGAAGTTTGATTTTGAGCCACGGTGCACATCTTGGGCTCGGGCATGTGCTGGTGCCGTATTTTTTTTGCTCGGGGCAGCATCGTCAGAGCATGACCGGAGAACCTGACCGATGGCATTAGCATTCCGATGATTGGGGGGCCGGGGGGTGTACGCACATGATGTGCGATGGGTGCTGGTACTTGGCCCTTATATTGGCCCCCTATCCCTCATCAAACCTCAAGAACTCACACCCCCTTAAAGAGCATTTAAGATTTTACAGGTTTGCTGCCAGTAGCCATTCAAGTATCTGAAATGGTCACAAAATCTTCTGCACTTCGAGTTTTTAGCTGAATGTTTTTGTGCATGCCAAAAAAAATAGAAGGATCATGTCTACAAAATTTGGGGCTAAAACTCCTTCTAAAATAATTTTAAAAAATCCCAAACCGTAAAAAGTTTTAAAAATCGTGAAAAATAGAAAACGAGTCATCTTGCCAAGAAACTTCACATGAAGGCTTAGGAGACCATTGTATGAATTTACAAGCCATAAAAATGGCATTGGAATCGCAGAAATATGAAGATGTGCCTAAACCCACCTACTACCCGATAGATCCATGGCTTGTGCATCCCGCCTCTCTGGCCGACGTAGTGCCCGCCTGTTCGTTTCGTGGGTTAACTTAGGCATACGAAGTTCATTCCGTGTCTAAGCCCCAGGTGAACCAAGGTTTGTGGTAGCTCGATCGGTAGCGGGATTCTCAACATATAGAAGGGGATCGGACCGATCCTCAGCTTGCGTATTATGCCTCTCCGACCAGCTCAACGCCCGTATGCTCGTTTCATGGGTTGACTTAGGCATACGGAGTTCATTCCCAGTCTAAGCATACGGAGTTCATTCCCAGTCTAAGATCGAACCGACAGCGGGATCGACAGCAGCACGTAGAGGGGGACCGAGCTGATCCCAAGCCTGAGCATCCTGCCTCTCCGGTCGGCTGAGCACCCGTACAATCATTTTATGGGTTGGCTTAGGCATACGAAGTTCATTCCATGTCTAAGTCCCAGTCGGACCGAGGGTTGTGGCAGCTGGACTGGCAGCGGGATCAGTAGCACGTAGAGGGGGATCGGACAGATCTCTGGCTTGTGCATTATGCCTCTCCGACCGACTGAGCACCCGCACGCTTGTTTCATGGTTTGACTTAGGTAAACAAAGTTCATTCCTAGTCTAAGCATACGGAGTTCATTCCCAGTCTAAGATCGGACAGGCAGTCGGATCGACAGCAGCACGCAGAGGGGGACCGGGCCGATCCCCAGCTTGCGCATCCTGCCCCTCTGGCCCGCTCAGCGCCCGCATGCTCATTTCAGGGGTTGACTTAGGCATTCGAGGTTTATTCCTGATTTAAGCCCTAGCCGAACCAAGGGGCCGACAACTGGATCGGTAGCACGCAGAGGGGGACCGGGTCGATCCTCGACTTATGCATTTTGGCTCTCCGATCAACTGAGCGCCCGCACGCTCATTTCATGGTTTGATTTAGGCATACGTAGTGCATTCCTGATCTCGACCAACCAAGGGCCAGAGGCTATTGACAGCCTTTAGGGCAACAACCAAGGGGGACCAGTAGCGGGATCCTTGGTCGGCTAGCGTATCCCACCCCCAGCGGACGATTCGGTGCCCGCACGCTCGATGCGGGGGTGGACCAAAGCGAGCAGAGTTCGTTCCCAATCGGGATCGATGGATGGGGGGCCTCGGGTCACGCCCAACACCAGAAGGGGGCGGCGTAAAAAGAATGAGGGTCGACGGGGGGAGGGACGAATCGAAGCAACAAAGGGCTGAAGCTCAATGGATCGTGGCAACAAGGCCACTCTGCCACTTACAATACCCCGTTACGTATTTAAGTCATCTGCAAAGGATTCTACCCGTCACTCGATGGGAATTGTACTCCAAGGAGGCCTGCGCGGCTCATCCGCCGTGGGGGCTGCACCTACGACACGTGCCCTTAGGGGCCATGGGCCCTTACTACGGGTCGACAATCGAGCGACGGGCGCGCGCGTCACTTCTAGTCCAGATTCTGACTTAGAGGGATTCAGTCATAATCCAATGCATGGTAGCTTCACGCCACTGGCTTTTCAACCAAGCACGATGACCAATTGTGCAAATCAATGGTTCCTCTCGTACTAGGTTGAATTACAATCATGACGCTGCCATCAGTAGGGAAAAACTAACTTGTCTCATGACGGTCTAAACCCAGCTCACGTTCCCTATTGGTGGGTGAACAATCCAATACTTGGTGAATTCTGCTTCACAATGATAGGAAAAGCCGACATCAAAGGATCAAAAAGTAACGTCGCTATGAACGCTTGGTTGCCACAAGCCAATTATCCCTGTGGTAACTTTTCTGACACCTCTAGCTTCAAATCTTGAAAGTCTAAAGGATCGATAGGCCATGCTTTCACGGTTTGTATTCGTACTGGAAATCAAAATCAAATGAGTTTTTACCCTTTTATTCCACACGAGATTTCTATTCTCGTTGAGCTCCTTTTAGGACACCTACGTTTTCTTTTAACAGATGTGCCACCCTAGCCAAACTCCCCACCTGACAATGTCTTTCGCCCGGATCGATCGACTGAGATCGGCCTTGGGTCCGAAAGAAGGGTCGTGCCCCACCTCCGATTCATGGAATAAGTAAAATAATGTTAAAAGTAGTGGTATTTCAATTTCGCCTGGAGGCTTCCACTTATCCTACACCTCTCAAGTCATTTCACAAAGTCAGACTAGAGTCAAGCTCAATAGGGTCTTCTTTCCCCATTGATTCTGCTAAGCCCGTTCCCTTGGCTATTGTTTCACTGGATAGTAGACAGGGACAGTGGGAATCTCGTTAATCCATTCATACGCGTCACTAATTACATGACGAGGCATTTGGCTACCTTAAGAGAGTCATAGTTACTCTTGCCGTTTACCCGCGCTTGGTTGAATTTCTTCACTTTGACATTCAGAGCACTGGGCAGAAATCACATTACGTGAGCATCCGCAGGGACCATCGCAATGCTTTGTTTTAATTAAACAATCGGATTCCCCTTATCTATACCAATTCTGCGTCGACTGTTTGTCGCTCGAGGAAGGCCCTCGAGGGAGGTATTCCCAGTTCGTCCCCCGGTAGGCACGCGATGACCCACTCTAGCAATGAAAGTAGCTCGAGTAGTGCACGGATAGCCGATGGGTTCGGGACTAGGACCCTGTGCCTAGCCCTCAGAGCCAATCCTTTTTCTGAGGTTACGAATCCATTTTGCCGACTTCTCTTACCTACATTGTTCCATCGACTAAAGGTTGTTCACTTTAGAGACCTAATATGGTTATGAGTATGATCGGAAGTGGACAGCACTCGGTCCTCTAGATTTTCAAGGGCCGTCGAGGGCGCACCGGATACCACGCGACGTGCGGTGATCTTCCAGCTGCTGGGCCCTACCTCCGGCTGAGCCATTTCCAGGGTGGACGGGCCGTTAAACAGAAAAAATAACTTTTTCTAAGGCCTCCACCGACGTCTCCGGACTCCCTAATGTTGCCTTCAACCGTCACGTCCTAGTTCAAGAATTTTAACCGGATTACCTTTCAAAGCTCACACGGGACGCGCTATCGGACGGGCTTCCCCCGTCTCTTAGGATCGACTAACCCATGTGTAAGTGCCATTCACATGGAACCTTTCCCTCTTCAGCCTTCAAAGTTCTCATTTGATTATTTGCTACTACCACCAAGATCTGCATCGATGACCGCTCAGCCCGAGCTCGCGCCCCAGGTTTTAGGGTGACCATCGTGCCCTCCTACTCATCGAGGCCTGGCCCTTGCCTCGATGGTTGGGTATAGGTCGTGTGCTTAAGTGCCATCCATTTTTGGGGCTAGTTGATTCGGCAAGTGAGTTGTTACACACTCCTTAGTGGATTTCGACTTCCATGACCACCATCCTACTGTCTTAATCAACCAACACCCTTTATTGGTTCTGGGTTAACACGTTGTTAGGCACCGTAACCTGGCTTTCAGTTCATCTCGCATCGCTAGTTCTGCTTACCAAAAATGGCCCACTTGGAGCTCTCGATTCTGTGGCATGACTCAACGGAGCAACTGTGCTGTCCTACCTATTTAAAGTTTGAGAATAGGTCGAGGGCGTTGCACCCCTGATGCCTCTAATCATTGGCTTTACCCGATAGAACTCGACGGGGGCTTCAACTATCCTGAGGGAAACTTTGGAAGAAACCAGCTACTAGACGGTTCGATTAGTCTTTCGCCCCTATACCCAAGTCAGATGAACGATTTACACGTCAGTATCGTTGTGGGCCTCCTTCAGAGTTTCCTCTAGCTTCGCTCCGTTCAGGCATAGTTCACCATCTTTCGGGTCCTGACGGGCATGCTCGCACTCGAACCCTTCTTAGAAGATCAAGGTCGATCGGTAGTGCACCCGCGAGGGATCCTACCAATCAGCTTCCTTGCATCTTACGGGTTTTCTGGTCCATTGACTCACACACATGTCAGACTCTTTAGTCTGTGTTTCAAGACGGGCCGGATGGGGAGCCCGCAAGCCAACGCTTGGAGCATGCTGGTGCCGGGGCACACCAAGACGGCGTGTGCTGCGTTCCACGATCGTGGCGATGACATCTCCATGGGCACATCGAAAGCTCAGGCTTGGGCTACCGCCGCGACCCGTGTCGATCCATGCCCTTAGCCAATTGGTGGACCAGCTTTCGTCATTCCACATCCGATCGGGGTGCATCGCCAGCCCCCATCTACTTCCCTCCTGACAATTTCAAGCACTTTTTGACTCTCTTTTCAAAGTCTTTTTCATCTTTCCCTGCTGTACTTGTTCGCTATCGATCTCTCGCCCGTATTTAGCCTTGGATGAAATTTACCGCCTGATTAGGGCTACATTCCCAAACAACCTGACTCGCAGACAGCGCCTCGTGGTACTATAGGGTCCGAGCACAATGGGGCTCTCACCCTCTTCGGTGCCCCTTTCTAGGGGACTTGGGCCCGGTCTGTCGCTGAAGACGCTTCTCCAGACTATAATTCAGATGTCGAGGGTGCCCAATTCTCAAGCTGGGCTCTTCTCAGTTCGCTCGTCGTTACTAGGGGAATCTTGGTAAGTTTCTTTTCCTTCGCTTATTGATATGCTTAAACTCAGCGGGTGATCCCGCTTGACCTGGGGTCGCGATGCGAGCATCGATCGAGCGATGCGGGGGGTTCAACGGGGTCTGGGTGGACAACGAGCACACGTCACCGGGGACGAGGCATGCCGGGAGCTCTACCACTAACGGTCACGGCACAATCATTGTTGGGGACTCATTTTTGGGCCAACTGTGACCCACAAGATCGCGGGAAGCCGTCTTTCGCCCGCCCCCTTCCCTCAGAGCCCGACGGGCGGAGGCTCAGAGGGGGGCGATGGTGCATGACACCCAGGCAGGCATGCCCTCGACCTAATGGCTTGGGGTGCAACTTGTGTTCAAAGATTCGATGGTTCACGGGATTCTGCATTCCACACCAAGTATCACATTTCGCTACGTTCTTCATCAATGCGAGAGCCAAGATATCCGTTGCTGAGAGTCGTTTCATTTTTTATGACAAAAAGAGTCACGGCGTCGTCCGTGCACGCACCACGAACGGGATGGCAACGATGCGCGCAATCCATTTTCATTTCGGTTTTTTCATGCGATTCACGCCGGGGGTTCATTGCTTGGCGGCGGGTGAGATGAAGTTGATCGTTTCAACGGCCTCGTAGGGGGGATGGAGCGATCGTCGCGCCCGCTCGGGGTCAGAGGGGGCTCAGGGCACTAGGGCACCCTCGCCCCCTCGGTGTTTTGTTAACGCGTTCTCGGGTCATCCGTCGAGCAGGGTTTCGACAATGATCCTTTCGTAGGTTCACCTACGGAAACCTTCTTACGACTTCTCCTTCCTCTAAATGATAAGGTTCAGTGGACTTCTCGTGACGTCGCAACAGCGGACCATCCACGTCGTCGCGATCTGAACACTTCATCGGACCATTCAATCGGTAGGAGCGATGGGCGGTGTGTACAAAGGGCAGGGATGTAGTCAATGTGAGCTGATGACTCGTGCTAACTAGGAATTCCTCATTGAAGACCAACAATTGCAATGATCTATCCCCATCACGATGAAATTTCAAAGATTACCCGGGCCTGTCGATCAAGGCTATAGACTCGTTGAATACATCAGTGTAGCGCACGTGCTGCCCAAAACATCTAAGGGCATCACAGACCTGCTATTGCCTCAAACTTTCTTGGCCTAAGCGACCATAGTCTCTTTAAGAAGCTAGCCATGAAGGATCACCTCCGCGTAGCTAGTTAGCAGGCTGAGGTCTCATTCGTTAATGGAATTAACCAGACAAATCGCTCTATCAACTAAGAATGGCCATGCACCACCACCCATAGAATCAAGAAAGAGCTCTCAGTCTGTCAATCCTTACTATGTCTGGACCTAGTAAGTTTCCCCGTGTTGAGTCAAATTAAGTCACAGGCTCCACTCCTAGTGGTGCCCTTCCGTCAATTCCTTTAAGTTTTAGCCTTGCGACCATACTCCCCCCGGAACCCAAAGACTTTGATTTCTCATAAAGTGCCGACGGAGTCCTAAAAGTAACATCCACCGATCCCTAGTCGACATCGTTTATGGTTGAGACTAGGACAGTATCTGATCGTCTTTGAGCCCCCAACTTTCATTCTTGATTAATGAAAACATCCTTGGCAAATGCTTTTGTAGTTGTTCATCTTTCATAAATCCAAGAATTTCACCTCTGACTATGAAATATGAATGCCTCTGGCTGTCCCTATTAATCATTACTCCGATCCCGAAGGCCAGCACAATAGGACCGAAATCCTATGATGTTATCCCATACTAATGTATACAAGCATAGGCCTGCTTTGAGCACTCTAATTTCTTCAAAGTAACAGTGCCAGAGGAACGACCCAGGCAATTAAGTCCAGGAGCGCATCACCGACAGTAGGGACGAGTAGATCGGTGCTCACAATGAGACGGATCGGATGACCCAACCCTAGTTCCAACTACGAGCTTTTTAACTGCAACAACTTAAATATACGTTATTGGAGCTAGAATTACCGTGGTTGCTAGCACCAGACTTGCCCTTCAATGGATCTTCGTTAAGGGATTTAGATTGTACTCATTCCAATTACCAGACTCAGAGAGCTCGATATTGTTATTTATTGTCACTACCTCCCTGTGTCAGGATTGGGTAATTTGCACGCCTGCTACCTTCCTTGGATGTGGTAGCCGTTTCTCAGGCTCCCTCTCCGGAATCGAACCCTAATTCTCCATCACCCGTCACCACCATAGTAGGCCACTATCCTACCATCGAAAGTTGATAGGGCAGAAATTTGAATGTTGCATCACCGGCACAAAGGTCGTGCGATCCGTCGAGTTATCATGAATCATCAAAGCAACGGGCATAGCCCGCGTCGACCTTTTATCTAATAAATGCATCCCTTCTAGAAGTCGGGGTTTGTTGCACGTATTAGCTCTAGAATTACTACGGTTCTTCGAGTAGTAGATAGCATCAAACAAACTATAACTGATTTAATGAGATATTCATAGTTTCACGGTCTAAATTAGTTCATACTTACACATGCATGGCTTAATCTTTGAGACAAGCATATGACTACTGGCAGGATCGATCAGGAAGCATTCCTTTGGGATGTTGGCACCGCGTGGGCCTCGATGCACCGATCGAGCAGCGAAGAGAGCCTGACGCGAAGTGCAAGCGTTGTGCGTGTCGAGCACGTGAAATGCGTAGCATCAAATGAACGGGGGCAGAGAGCCCGTACCCGCTAAAGGTTTGCATCTGAGAGTACGATCAAACGCCGGTGCATCAATACGGCCAGAAATGATTGGGTGGCATGTTTGGGACACCGGCCACGATTGACGTCTGACCCGTGGCCCCTCATGCATGCACCGTGAACAGGATGGTGACGGTGCACGCACTCTGTTTTCGTTTCGGTTCCTTGGCGTGATTCGCACCGGGGGTTCGTCGCTCAACGGTGGGCGAGACGACACCGATCGTTCCGTCTGCCCCGTAGGTGAGACAGAGCGATCGTCGTACCCGTCCGGGGTCAGAGGGGGCTCGTGGCGTTGGGGCACCCTCGCCCCCTCGATGTTTCGTTAATCCGTCGAGCGGGGTTTCGACAATGATCTTTCCATAAGTTCATCTACGGAAACCTTGTTACGACTTCTCCTTCCTCTAAATGATAAGGTTCAGTGGACTTCTTGCGACATCATGGGCGGCAGACCGTCTACGTCACCGCAATCCGAACACTTCACCGGACCATTCAATCGGTAGGAGTGATGGACGGTGTGTACAAAGGGCAAGGACGTAGTCAACGCGAGCTGATGACTCGTGCTTACTAGGAATTCCTCGTTGAAGACCAACAATTGCAATGATCTATCCCCATCACGATGAAATTTCAAAGATTACCAAGGCCTGTCGGCCAAGGCTATAGACTCGTTGAATACATCAGTGTAGCGCGCGTGCAGCACAGAACATCTAAGGGCATCACAGACTTGTTATTGCCTCAAACTTCCTTGGCCTAAGTGGCTATAGTCCCTCTAAGAAGCTAGCCACGAATGATCACCTCTGCGTAGCTAGTTAGCAGGCTGAGGTCTCATTCGTTAACGGAATTAACCAGACAAATCGCTCCACCAACTAAGAACGGCCATGCACCACCACCTATAGAATCAAGAAAAAGCTCTCAATCTGTCAATCCTTACTATGTCTGGACCTAGTAAGTTTCCCCGTGTTGAGTCAAATTAAGCCGCAGGCTCTATTCCTGGTGGTGCCCTTCCGTCAATTCCTTTAAGTTTCAGCCTTGCAACCATACTCCCCCCGGAACCTAAAGACTTTGATTTCTCATAAGGGCCGACGGAGTCCTAAAAGTAACATCCGTCGATCCCTGGTCGGCATCGTTTATGGTTGAGACTAGGACGGTATTTGATCATCTTCGAGCCCTCAACTTTCGTTCTTGATTAATGAAAACATCCTTAGCAAATGCTTTCGTAGTTGTTCATCTTTCATAAATCCAAGAATTTCACCTCTGACTATGAAATACGAATGCCTCTGACTGTCCCTGTTAATCATTACTTCGATCTTAACGACAAACACAATAGGATCGAAATCCTATGATGTTATCCCATGCTAATGTATACAAGCGTAGGCTTGCTTTGAGCACTCTAATTTCTTCAAAGTAACAGCATCGAAAGAATGACCCGGGCAATTAAGTCTAGGAGGGCATCACAGGCAGTAGGGACGAGTAGACCGATGCTCACCGTGAGGCAAACCAGATGACCCAACCCTAGTTCCAACTACAAGCTTTTTAACTGCAACAACTTAAATATACGCTATTGGAGCTAGAATTATCGTGACTGCTGGCACCAGACTTGCCCTCTAATAGATCCTCGTTAAGGGATTTAGATTGTACTCATTCCAATTACCAGACTCAGAAAAGCCCGGTATTGTTATTTATTGTCACTACCTCCCCGTGTCAGGATTGGGTAATTTGTGCGCCTGCTGCCTTCCTTGGATGTGGTAGCCATTTCTCAGGCTCTCTCTCTAGAATCGAACCCTAATTCTCCGTCACCTGCCACCACCATAGTAGGCCACTATCCTACCATCGAAAATTCATAGGGTAAAAATTTGAATGATGCATCATCGGCACAAAGGTCGTGCGATCCGTCAAGTTATCATGAATCATTAGAGCAACGGGCATAGCCAGCGTCGACCTTTTATCTAATAAATGCATCCCTTCCAAAAGTCGAGGTTTGTTGCACGTATTAGCTCTAGAATTACTACGGTTATCCGAGTAGTAGATACCATCAAACAAACTATAACTGATTTAATGAGCCATTCGTAGTTTCACAGTTTGAATTAGTTCATACTTACACATGCATGGCTTAATCTTTGAGACAAACATATGACTACTGGCAGGGTCAACCAGGAAGCATTCCTTCGAGATGTTGGCACGGCGTGGGCCTCGACGCACCGACCGAGCGACGGAGAGAGCCCATCATGGAGTGCAAGCGTCATGCGTGTCGAGCGCATGAAATGCGTAACATTAGACGAACAGGGGTCGAGAGCCCGTGCCCGTAAAAGTTTCACATCTGAAAGCACGATCGAACGTCGGTGCACCAATGCGGCCACAGATTATTGGGTGGCACGCTTGGGACACCAACCACAATTGACGTTTGACCCGTGGCCCCTCAAGACACGAAATGGATGAGGGATGGCGAGACATCCAGTTTCCATCGATTCAGGTATACGACACAGGATCCCGATCGTGCCCTCTGGGTACGATGACCGCATGGAGGAAGATTGAAGAGGATGACGGGTCGATAGTTCTATGCATCAAGCACGGAGCCTGCCAACACGCACAAACATAGCACCACTCATATGCCCATTGCGTACAAGTGGAAGCATCCACGCGCATCGGTACACAACCCACCTGATCGATTACTCGACGAGCGAGCGGAAGAAACGAGGTACGAGGCCAAGCCACAACCGCTTGGCACGAGAAAAACACGACCAAGGGCCACGAGACTACCCTTGATATCTGACAGGCAACAACAAAGTGACACCACCAATATCCGTCGAATGCATAGGCTCAAGCTCAGCTCCCCTTTTTAGTATGCACGCCAACCGATCGAGGCCATTGGTGCTTACTAGTCACCGGAGCAACCAATCATCGGACAAAATGGTCGGAAGGCATGCTTGCCCTGTATTTCACTCGAGGGACATTGCCCTGGGTGTACGCAATGGGAGGCCCATCATGCACACCTACTCCCCCCATGGGGGGAGAGAGGGGGTGCCGGACCACCACCCCCTAAAGAGCATTAGAGATTTTATAAATATGCTACCAGTAGACATTAAAGTGTTTAAAACGGGGACACTTTTTCCAAACAGGCATATCCGCATCAAGGGTGAGTAGGTGTCGATGGTGGTTGGGGCATGTGCCCGCACCAAGGGCCAGCGTGTGTCGATGGTGGTTGATACGACTACCCGCACCAAGGGCCAGCATGTGCAGATGGTGGTCGAGGTAACCGCCCACACCAGATCAAGGCATGTGCCCACACCAAGGCCCAACGTGTGTCGATGGTGTTCGACGCGAGGGCCATCTTCTACCGATGGTGGTCTAGGTAAGAGCCCGCACTAAGGGTCAGCTTGTGCCGATGGTGCTCGAAGCAACTGCTCGTACCAAGGCCTAACGTGTGCCAATGGTGCTCGAGGCAACCGCTTGTACCAGGGCCCAGCGTGTGTCGATGGTGATCGAGGCAACCGCCCCCAACAGGGCTCAGCGTGTGCCGATGGTGTTCGAGGCAACCACCCATACTAGGGCCCAGTGTGTGCCGATAGTGCTCGAGGCAATCGCCCGTACCAGGGCCCAACGTGTGTCGATGGTGGTTGAGGCAAGAGCCCGCACCAAGGGCTGGCTTGTATCGATGGTATTCGAGGCAACCACCCGTAGCAGGGCCCAGCGTGTGCCAATGGTGATCGAGGCAACCGCTCGTACCAGGGCCCAGCGTGTGTCGATGGTGTTCGACGTAACCGCCCACACCAGGGACCATCTTTTGTCGATGGTGGTCGAGGCAAGAGCCTGCACCAAGGGTCAACTTATGCCGATGGTGCTCGGAGCAATCGTTCGTACCAAGGCCCAGCGTGTGCCGATAGTGCTTGAGGTAACCGCCCGTACCAGAGCCCAGCGTGTGTCGATGGTGATCGAGGTAACCACCCGTAACGGGGCCTAGTGTGTGCTGATGGTGTTCAAGGCAACCACCCGCATCAGGGCCTAGTGTGTGCCGATGGTGCTCGAGGCAACCGCCCACACCAGGGTTCAACGTGTGTCGATGGTGGTCGAGGCAAGAGCCCACACCATGGGCCAGCTTGTGCCAATGGTGTTCAAGGTAATCGCCCGCACCAGGGCCCAGCTTGTGTCGATGGTGTTTGATGTAATCGCCCACACCAGGGGCCATATTCTATCGACGGTGGTTGAGGCAAGAGCTCGTGTCACACCTTGGGTGGGTACGCCAGGCACATCAGGCACACCAGCAGGCGAGCCAGAGGTTTAGGCCCGTAGAGTAGGCATGCTGGCAGGTATCTGCGCGTAAAGCCTAGCAAATGAGTTCAGAACGCCCGTCCAACTTACAGGCCAGCCCGTGAGACCAAGGCATGGCATACAAGCTGCTCGTACCACATGCAAAAGGGCCCAAGGTGTTGGACACACAAGGGAAGCTTCTGGAAGCAGGCAGGATCAACAGAAGCATCTTGGTAGATTTCGTTGACCCTGAAAATCAAGAGTTAGCATCTTGATTGATTGTAATCTGTATAATCCCTTGATTTTAGCCTTTATTCTAGGGATATTGCCATTAAGTGTAGCTGGAGCCTCAACTATAAATAGCGGGCTGCTCCACCCTTATTGGTACACCATCAAACACTTATGTTTCAGTGAATATAAGAGCATTTCCAGAATTTTGCCTTCTTATCCTATTTCTCTTTAACTTGTGTAATCAGCCCTTCCCGTTGTTCTAGTGCCCTCATGCTTGTGTTTAAGGCTGACTTAGGCATAAAGGAGGAGATTCCAAGCCTAAGGTCACACGGATTCTAAGTCTAAGGTCGGAGCCCGTGACAGTTGGTATCAGAGCAACTTTGATTCTGCGTGTTTGTGTTGTGTAGGTTAGATCGTGATTGAGGAGATGGCATCCCTGCTAACCAACAACCAGAGGCCCAGGAGCATGGGCGTGGAAGAAGGAGGAAAGCCAGTTTTAGAGATATCTGGTCTACCATGGACGGTAGGCTGGCCAAGGTGGAAGTGACCATGGGCAACATGGGGGAGAAGTTTGAAGGGGTAGAGACTCACATTGCATCGCTAGACTCCATAGGGGAAGAGATCCACAGTGAGCTACAAGCTACTCCCAACAAAGGCTTGGATGTGTTCACCCAAACGAATCAGACCTTGGAGGCTGAAGTGCTAACCTTGCGCAATGGCATAAAGGCCATGCGCTAGCAGATGGAAGAGCTTACCAATGAGCTCATTGCTTGTAAGACTGCCATTGGGAATGGCATGTTTGTTGGAGTGTCCAAATCCAGATTGGATGTCCCCAAGCCTAAGGAGTTCAAGGGGACTAAGGCGGCTAAGGAAGTAGACAACTACCTTTGGGGTATGGAGCAGTACTTCCAGGCCATAGGCATGCAAGACGAGGGGATAAAGGTAAGCACCGCTATTATGTATCTCACTGATGTAGCCTTATTATGGTGGAGGCGTAGGTGTGATGATGTCAGTCATGGGAACACCAAGATTAGAACCTGGATAGAGTTCCCAAAGGAGTTCAGAGAATAGTTTTACCCGGAGTATACCGATGATGAGGCACGGGCAAAGTTACGTCGGCTTAGCCAGCAAAGGGACATAAGGTAGTATGTCCAAAAATTCTCTGAATTGATGCTACAGATCTCAGATCTAGGCTAAAAGGACACCTTATTTTCTTTCATGGATGGGCTGAAGCCGTGGGTGAAGCATGAGCTACAAAGGAGGGGAGTTCATGACTTGGCTAAAGCCTTGACTACTACCGAGGCCTTGATAGAGTTCAAGCCTCTGAACAAGTTCGAGTCTACCAAGCCTAAGAGTAAGGGCAGGGATGATAGGGATTGGAAGAAGCAGTCCAAAGGGAAGGACTATGACCTGGAGTCCAAGGATGGAGACCGAGACCGTTCAACCAAAGATGGCGAGAGGAAGCCACCAGCAGGCAAGTGGAAAGCAAAAAAGGACCGAGAGCCACTAGCATGCTACCTATGTGGACGGAGCCACATAGCGCACAATTACCCGCAGAAAGGCAAGTTGGCTACTGTAGATAAGGAGTCTGACGAAGAGCCAGAGTCAGGGGTAACAAAGCTTAGGTCGTTGGTGCTCAATGCTATCCAGAGTAAGGGGAGTCGCAAGCCAAAGGGCTTGATGTTTACGGATCTGATGGTTACGGGTCAGAAGGTGAGCGCACCAGTAGACACAGGTGCATCACATCTTTTTATTTCAGGTGATGGAGCCCGAAAGCTCAAACTAAAGGTGCAAAAAAGGATTGGTACCATTAAAACGCTGAACTCCAAGGAGGTTCCAGCCATTAGAGTACCACGAGGAGTGGAGTTGCAGCTTGGAGACTAGAAAGGTAAGAAGACCATAGAGGTAATACCCCTTAACGACTATGAGTTTGTGATTGGGTTGGATTTCCTTGTTTGGATTAACGCCCTTCTTGTGCCTTTTGCCAATTGTGTTTACATCTTGGATGCACGATGCCAATGCCTTGTGCCATTGAGAAGAGGCTCTGGAGTTGGGTCGCGGGTGGTGTCAGTCATCCAATTTGCCAAGGTGGTAAGCAGACAAGAAGACACCTTCTTGGTAGCCCTAAAATATGATGAGCCAAGAGAGAAGGAGACTAAGTCACCCTTGGAGGTGCTAAAGGTGCTGAAGACTTTTAGTGATGTGATGCCCGTAAAGTTTCCTAGCAAGCTACCACCTAAGAGGGAGGTGGACCACAAGATCGAGTTGGTATCTGAGGCCAAGCCACCAGCTAGAGCCCTTTACCGAATGTCTCCACCAGAGTTGGAGGAGTTGAGGAAGCAGCTCAAAAAGTTATTTGATGCTGGCTTCATCAGGCCATCAAAGGCACCCTATGGTGCACTGGTTCTATTCCAGCACAAGCATGATGGCTTGTTACGGCTATGCATAGACTACCAAGCTTTGAACAAGCTGACCATTAAGAACAAGTACCCCATCCCACTCATTGCGGACTTGTTCGATCAACTTGGAAGCGCAAGGTGGTTCACCAAGTTGGATTTGAGGTCAGGCTACTATCAAGTCAGGAACTTAGAGGTAGATGAGCCAAAGACAGCATGTGTCACTCGGTATGGTTCATATGAGTTCTTGGTAATGCCTTACGGACTCACGAACGCCCCAACAACATTCTGCACCCTTATGAACAAGGTACTTCAATCATTTCTTGATCGATTTGTTGTGGTTTATTTGGATGACATTGTGATCTACAGCCAAACTTTGGGAGAGCATGTAGACCATGTAAGACAGGTGTTCAAGGTGTTGTGGGTGCATAAGCTGTTTGTCAAGAGGGAGAAGTGCTCATTCGTCCAGTAGGAGATCCCATTCCTTAGCCACATAGTGGGAGGTGGCAGGATACAAATGGATGAAGGCAAGATACACGCCATCTTGGGGTGGCAACCACCAGCCAAGGTCATTGAGTAAAGATTGTTCTTTTGGCTTGTTAACTACTACAGGCGCTTCATCAAAGGTCACTCAGCAATAGCCACACCATTGATTGACTTGCTCAAGAAAGGGAGAGCACGGGGAGTGGAGCGCAGGGTACCAAGAAGCCTTTGATAGGTTGAAGTGGGCTGTGACCAAAGAGCTAGTCTTGGCCTTGCTAGACCATGTAAAGTCGTATGAGGTACATACGAATGCATCAAACTTTACCATAAGGGGCGTGTTGATGCGGGAGGGACGTCCAGTCGCATTCGAGAGCAGAAAGCTAAACGAGACTGAACGTAAGTACACGATCCAAGAGAAGGAGATGACTGCAGTGGTGCACTGCTTGCGCACTTGGTGCCATTACCTATTGGGGTCAAGGTTCATGGTGAGGATGGACAATGTGGCGACCAGCTACTTCCAGACGTAGAAGAAGCTATCCCCTAAGCAGGCGAGATGGCAAGATTTTCTTGTAGAATTTGATTTCCAGATGGAGTACAAGCTAGGACGGGTGAACCTAGTGGCAGATGCCCTGAGTAGAAAGGCTAACCTTGCTGTCATTAGTCAACCAGAAGGGTCACTGGTGCCGCACATCAAGGAGGGACTTACGCATGATCCTACAGCCAAAGCTCTGATGGAGTACGCCTAGCAAGGCAAGACTAGGCGGTTTTGGATGCAGGATGGTTTGTTGTACACCAGGGGCAGTAGACTATTTGTACTGCAGCACGGAAAGCTCCGTAAGGAAGTTTTGCAAGAATGCCATGATTCAAGGTGGGTTGGACACCCCGAAGTGAGCCACACCTTGGCACTGATCAAGGACCGGTACTACTAGCCACACATGAGAGATGATGTGGAGGCCTATTTGAAGACTTGTCTTGTGTGCCAACAGGACAAGGTGGAGCTCAAGAAACCAGGGGGTCTCTTGAAGCCATTGTTAGTGCCAGAGTGACCATGGGAGAGTGTTTCTCTGGACTTTACAGTCGGTCTACCCAAAGCAGAAGGGTTTGGAAGCATCATGGTAGTGGTGGACAGGTTTTCCAAGTATGGAATCTTCATTCCAGCAACTAAAGAGTGCCCAGTCGAGGAGGTAGCTCGATTATTCCTAAAGAACATGGTTAAGTACTAGGGAGTGCCAAGAACCATTATTAGTGATCGGGACAGGCGTTTCACAGGTAGGTTATGGACTGAGTTGTTCAAGCTGTTGGGGTCAGACTTGAACTTTTCCGCCAGCATGCATCCGCAGATCGATGGGTAGATAGAACAAGTGAATGGACTATTGGAGGTCTACCTCAGGCACTATATGAGTGCCACACAAAAGGACTGGCCAAAGCTGCTAGATATTGCACAGTTTTCCTACAACTTACAAAGGAGTGAGGCAACGAACTAGAGCCCATTTGAGGTTGTGACAGGGCAACAACCACTAACACCCGGTTCGATTGCTGCAGGTTATACAGGGTTGAATCCAGTAGCATACAAGTTTGCCAAGGCATGGCAGGAGTAAACTGACTTGGCCAGAGTTTGTCTACACAAGGCGGCCAAGAGGTCGAAGAAGTGGGCAGACCAGAATAGACGGGATGTACAGTTCCAGGTTGGAGACTTGGTGTTGGTGAAACTGTATCCCATTGTGCACCATAGGGGGCTGCACAAAGCCTAGTCCGGAGGTATGAGGGACCTTTCCGAGTAGTCAAGAGGGTAGGCAAGGTTGCCTATAAGCTGGATATGCCACCCAAGCTGAGGGTACACCCGGTGTTCCATGTGAGCATGCTTAAGCCGTTCCATGAGGATGAGGGAGATCTAGGATAGGTAGAGTCAAAGTGTGCGCCATTGGGAGCAAAGGCCTTATATGAGAAGGAGGTCCACAGCATCATAGCTAACCAAAAGGTGAGACGGAAGAACTATCAACCAAGACAAAAGTACTTGGTGCACTAGAAGGGACTTTAGATAGTGAGGCGAGCTGGGAACCAGCAGATGACTTATGGTAGTTTGGGACCAGATCAGGTAGTACCATGCAGAAGACGCAACGAGGGTGTTGCGCAATTAGGTGGGGAGAATGTCACTCCCTGGGTAGGTGCGCCAGGCACAACAGCAGGTGAGCTAGAGGTTAAGGCCCGCAGACCAGGCGTGCTGGCGGGTATCTACGCGTAAAGCCTAGAAAACGAGTTCAGAACAACCCGCCCAACTTGCAGGCCAGCTCATGAGACCAAGGCCTAGCATACAAGCTACCCGCACCACATCCAGAAGGGCCCAAGGTGCTGGACACGCAAAGGAAGCTTCTGGAAGCAGGCAGGATCAACAGGAGCATCCTAGCAGATTTGGTTGACCCTGAAAATCAAGAGTTAGCATCCTGATTGATTGTAATCTATATAATCCCTTGATTTTAGGCTTTATTCTAGGGATATTGCCATTAAGTGTAGTTGGAGCCTCAACTATAAATAGAGGGCTGCTCCACCCTTATTGGTGATCGAGGCAACCGCCTGCACTAGGGCCCATATTCTGCCGATGGCAGTCAAGGCAACCGCCTGCACCAAGGGCCAGCATGTGCCAATGGTGATCGAGGTAACCGCCCACACTAGGGCCCAGCTTGTGCCGATGGCAGTCGAGGCAAGTGCCCGTACCAAAGGGCAGCCTGTGCCGATGATGGTCGATGCATGTGCCATCACCATGCGCCATTATGTGCCATTGATGGTCAAGGTCTTGGCTGAAGTTTGATATTGAGCCACGGTGCACATGTTGGGCTTGGGAATGTGCTGGTGCCCTATTTTTTTCGCTCAGGGTAGCATCACCGGAGCATCACCGGAGAACCTAACCGACAGCTTTGGGGTTCCGGTGATTGGGGGGCCAGGGGGTCTGTGCACATGATGTGCAATGGGTGCTGGTACTTGGCCCTTATATTGGTCCCCTATCCCTCATGAAACCTCGAGAACTCATAGCCCCTTAAAGAGCATTTGAGATTTTATAGGTTTGCTGCTAGTAGCCATTTAAGTGTCTGAAATTGGGACACTTTTTCCAAATGGTCACAAAATCTTCTCCACTTCGAGTTTTTAGTTGAATGTTTTGTGCATGCCAATAAAAATAGAAGGATCATGTCTACGAAATTTGGGCCAAAACTCTTTCTAAAAAAATTTTAAAAAATCTCGAACCGTAAAAAGTTTCAAAAATCGTGAAAAATAAAAAACGAGTCATCTTGCCACGAAACTTCACATGAAGGCTTAGGGGACCATTGTATGAATTTACAAGCCATAAAAATGGCATTGGTATGGCAGAAATATGAAGATGTGCCTAAACCCACCTACTACCCGATCGATCAAAGGCTTACGCATCCCGCCTCTCTGGCCGACGTAGTGCCCGCCTGCTCATTTCGTGGGTTGACTTAGGCATACGAAGTTCATTCCATGTCTAAGCCCCAGGCAGATCAAGGGTTGACTTAGGCATACGAAGTTCATTCCATGTCTAAGCCCCATCTCTTAAGATCGACTAACCCATGTGTAAGTGCCATTCACATGGAACCTTTCCCTTCTTCGGCCTTCAAAGTTTTCATTTGAATATTTGCTACTACCACCAAGATCTACATCGACAGTCGCTCCGCCCGGGCTCGCACCCTGGGTTTGCGGTGACCATCTCACCCTCTTACTTATCGAGGCCTTGCCTTGCCCCCCAACGGCCAGGTATAGGTCGCGCACTTAAACGCCATCCATTTTCGGGGCTAGTTGATTCGACAGGTGAGTTGTTACACACTCCTTAGTGGATTTCGACTTCCATGACCACCGTCCTACTATCTTAATTGACCAACACCCTTTGTGGGTTTTGGGTTAGCATGTCAGTTGGGCACCGTAACCCGACTTCT
>NW_019167937.1:14130553-14245638 GCF_002303985.1 Durio zibethinus | reverse complement strand
GTATGAATTTGCAAGCCATAAAAAATGCATTGGCACGTAGAAATATGAAGATGTGCCTAAACCCGCCTACCACCTTATCTATCCACGGCTTACGCATCCCGTCTCTCTGGCCAGCGTAGTGCCCGCCCGCCCGTTGGTTTCATTGGTTGGCTTAGGCATACAGACTTCATTCCCAGTCTAAGATCAGATTGAACCGAGGGTTGCGGCAGCAGGATTGGTAGCCACGCACGAGGGGGACCCATGGTTTTGATCCCCAGCCCTTGCGCGATCTCCTACCCCTCTGGCAGGGTTCGAGCGCCGCTACGGTCGTTTCGCAGGTTAACTTAGGCATACAGAGTCATTCCACAAGTTAAGCATACGGAGTTCTTTCCCATACTAAGATTGGGACCTGGATCCGGAGGGTTGCGGGCAGCCACATGCTGCGCTCGGGCATGTGCTGGTGCCGTATTTTTCTTCGTCGGGGCACCATCGTCGGAGCATCATCAGAGAACCTGACCGGTGGCATTGGGGTTCCGACGATCAGGGGGGCCGGGAGGGGGGTGTGTGCACATGTTGTTTGGGGCCAACAAAAATACAAGGATTACGTCTTCAAGTTTGGGGCCAAAACTCCTTCCGAAGAAATTTTAAAAAATCCCAAACCGTAAAAAGTTTGAAAATCGTGAAAAATAGAAAACAGGTCGTCTTGCCGTGAAACTCCACGTGAAGGCTTAAGGGATCATTGTATGAATTTACAAGCGATAAAAATGGCATTGGCACATAGAAATATGAAGATGTGCCTAAACCCACCTACCACCATATCGATCAACGGCTTGCGCATCCCATCTCTCTGGCCGGTGTAGTTCCCGCACTCCCGCCCGCCCACTTGTTTCTTCAGTTGGCTTAGGCATACAGAGTTCATTCCCAATCTAAGGTCAAACTAGACTGAGGGTTGTGGCAGTAGGACCGCCAGCATGTAGAGGGGGACCTGGCCGATCCCCGGCTTGCGCATCCCGCCCCTCTGGTCGGCTGAGTGCCTGCACGCTCATTTTGTGGGTTGACTAAGGCATACAGAGTTCATTCCCAGTCTAAGCATACGGAGTTCATTCCCAGTCTAAGATTGGACCAGACCAGGGGTTGCGGCAGCACATGTTTGGCTTGAGAATGTGCTGGTGCCGCATTTTTCTTCACCGGTGCACCATGGTCGGGGCATCGCCAGAGAACCTGACCGACGACATTGGGGTTCCAGCGATCGAGGGGGTCGGGGGGGTGTGCGCACATTATGTGGGATGGGTGCTGGTACTTGGCCCTTATATTGCCCCCTATCCCTCATCAAACCTCGAGAACTCACACCCCCTTAAAGAGCATTTGAGATTTTACAGGTTTGCTGCCAGTAGCCATTAAAGTGTATGAAATGGGGACACTTTTTTCAAATGGTCACAAAATCCTGTACATTTCGAGTTTTTAACTGAATTTTTTTGTGCATGCCAACAAAAATACAGGGATCACGTCTACCAAGTTTGGGGCAAAAACTCCTTTTGAAAGAATTTTAAAAAATCCTGAATCGTAAAAAGTTTCAAAAATCATGAAAAATAGAAAACGAGTCGTCTTGCCGTGAAACTTCACTTGAAGGCTTAAGGGACCATTGTATGAATTTACAAGCCATAAAAATGGCATTGGCATGCAGAAATATGAAGATGTGCCTAAACCCACCTACCACCCTATCGATCCACGGCTTGCGCATCCCGTCTCTCTGATTGGCGTAGTGCCAGCCCACTCGTTTCGTCGATTGGCTTAGGCATACGGAGTTCATTCCCAGTCTAAGATCAGACCGGACCGAGGGTTATGGTAGCAAGATCGACGGAATGCAGCGGGGGAATCGACCTATCCTCGGCTTACGCTTCCCGCTCGTCTGGCTGGCTGAACGCCCGTACACTCGTTTCGAGGGTTGACTTAGGCATACAGAGTTCATTCCCAATCTAAGCATACGGAGTTCATTCCCAGTCTAAGATCAGACCGGACAGAGGGTTGCGGCAGCACTTGCTGGGCTCGGGCATGTGCTGGTGCTGCATTTTTCTTCCCCGGGGCACCATCGTCGGAGCATCGCCAGAGAACCTGACCGACGGCATTGGGGTTCCGGTGATCGGAGGGGCCGGGGGGGTGTGCACACATGATGTGCGATAGGTGCTGGTACTTGGCCTTTATATTGGCCCCCTATCCTTCATCAAACCTCGAGAACTCACACCCCTTTAAAGAGCATTTGAGATTTTGCAGGTTTGCTGCTAGTAGCAATTAAAGTGTCTGAAATGGGGACACTTTTTTCAAATGGTCACAAAATCTTGTACACTTCAAGCTTTTGGCTGAATTTTTTTGTGCATGCCAACAAAAATACAAGATCACGTCTACCAAGTTTAGGGCCAAAAATCCTTCAAAAAAAATTTTTAAAAATCCTGAACTGTAAAAAGTTTCGAAAATCATGAAAAATAGAAAACGAGCCGTCTTGCCATTAAACTTCACGTGAAGGCTTAAGGGACCTTTGTATGAATTTACAAACCATAAAAATGGCATTGGCACATAGAAATATGAAGATGTGCCAAAACCCACCTACCACCCTATCGATCCACGGCTTGCGTGTCTCGTCTCTTTGGTCGGCGTAGTGCCCGCCCGCCATAGTACCCGCTCATTTCATCGGTTGGCTTAGGCATATGGAGTTCATTCCCTGTCTAAGATCAGACTGGATCGAGGGTTGCGGCAGCACGTAGAGGGGGACCCGATCGATTCCGCACGCTCGTTTCGTGGGTTGACTTAGGCATACAGAGTTCATTCCCAGTCTAAGCATACGGAGTTCATTCCCAGTCTAAGATCGGACCGGACCGAGGGTCACGGTAGCACATGCTGGGCTCGGGCATGTGTTGGTGCCATATTTTTCTTCGTCAGGGCACCATCGCCGGAGCATCGTCGGAGAACCTGACCGGCGGCATTGCGGTTCTCGCGATCGTGCGGGCTGGGGGGGTATGCGCACATGATATGTGATGGGTGCTGGTACTTGGCCCTTATTTGGCCCCCTATCCCTCATCAAACATCGAGAACTCACACCCCCTTAAAGAGCATTTGAGATTTTACAGGTTTGCTGCCAATAGCCATTAAAGTGTCTGAAATGGGGACACTTTTTTCACATGGTCACAAAATCTTGTACACTTCGATTTTTTAGCTGAATTTTTTTGTGCATTCCAAAAAAAATACAAGGATCACGTCTAAAAGATTTTGGGGCCAAAACTCCTTCCGAAAAAATTTTAAAAAATCCCGAAGAGTAAAAAGTTTCAAAAATCGTGAAAAATAGAAAACTACTCGTCTAGCCATGAAACTTCACGTGAAGGCTTAAGGGACTATTGTATGAATTTACAAGCCATAAAAATGGCATTGGCATGCAGAAATATGAAGATGTGCCTAAACGCACCTACCACCCTATCAATCCACGGCTTGCGCATCCCGTCTCTCTGGCCGGTGCAGTGCCCGCCCTCTCGTTCGCCCGCTCGTTTCGTCGGTTGGCTTAGGCATACGGAGTTCATTCCTAATCTAAGATCAGACCAGACTGAGGGTTGTGGCAGTAGGATCGGTAGCACGTGGAGGGGGACCTGACCGATCTCCGACTTGCGCATCCCGCCCCTCTGGCCGGTTCAGCACCCGCACGCTCGTTTCATGGGTTCACTTAGGCATACGGAGTTCATTCCCAGTCTAAGCATACGGAGTTCATTCCCAGTCTAAGGTTGGACCAGAAGGAGGGTTGTGGCAGCACATGCTAGGCTTGGGCTTGTGCTGGTGTCGTATTTTTCTTCACCGGGGCACCATCGCCAGAGCTTCGCCCAAAAAACCTGACCAGCGGCATTGGGGTTCCGGCGATCGGGGGGGCCGGGTGGGGTGTAAGCACATGATGTGCGATGGGTGCTGGTACTTGGCCCTTATATTGGCCCCCTATCCCTCATCAAACCTCGAGAACTCACACCCCCTTAAAGAGCATTTGAGATTTTACAGGTTTGCTGCAGTAGCCATTAAAGTGTCCGAAATGGGGACACTTTTTTCGAATGGTCACAAAATCTTGTACACTTCGAGTTTTTAGCTGAAGTTTTTTGTGCAAGCCAACAAAAATACAGAGATCACGTCTACCAAGTTTGGGGCCAAAACTCCTTCCGAAAAGATTTTAAAAAATCCCAAACCATAAAAAATTTCAAAAATCGTGAAAAATAGAAAATGAGTCGTCTTGCCATGAAACTTCACGTGAAGGCTTAAGGGACCATTGTATGAATTTACAAGCCATAAAATGGCATTCGCTCGTGGAAATATGAAGATGTGCCTAAACCCACCGACCACCCTATCGATCCACGACTTGCGCATCCCGTCTCTCTGGCCGACGTAGTGCCCGCTAGCTCGTTTCGTCGGTTGGCTTAGGCATACGGAGTTCATTCCTAGTCTAAGATTAGATTGGGCCAAGGGGTGTGGCAGCAGGATCGGTAGCACGCAAAGGGGCACCTGGCCGATCCCCGTCTTGCGCATCCGACCCCTTTGGTCGGCTGAGCGCCCACACGCTCGTTTCGTGGGTTGACTTAGGCATACGGAGTTAATTCCCAATCTAAGCATACAGAGTTCATTCCCAGTCTAAGATCAGACCTGACCCAGGGTTACGGTAGCACGTCCTAGGCTCGGGCATGTGTTGGTGCCGCATTTTTCTTCGTCGGGGCACCATCACCGGAGCATCGCCAGAGAACCTGACTGGCGGCATTGGGGTTTCGACGATCGGGGGGGTCGGGGGTGTCTGCGCACATGATGTGCGATGGGTACTGGTACTTGGCCCTTATATTGGCCCCCTATCCCTCATCGAACCTCGAGAACCCACACCCCCTTAAAGAGCATTTGAGATTTTACAGGTTTGCTGCCAGTAGCCATTAAAGTGTCTGAAACGGGGACACTTTTTTCAAATGGTCACAAAATCTTGTACACTTCGAGTTTGTAATTGAATTTTTTTGCGCATGCCAACAAAAATACAAGGATCACGTCTACCAAGTTTGGGGCCAAAAAAGCTTCCGAAAAAATTTTAAAAAATCCCGAACCGTAAAGAGTTTTGAAAATCATGAAAAATAGAAATCGAGTCTTCTTGCCATGAAACTTCACGTGAAGGCTTAAGGGACCATTGTATGAATTTACAAGCCATAAAAGTGGCATTGGCACATAGAAATATGAAGATGTGCCAAAACCCACCTGCCACCCTATCTATCCATGGCTTGCGTATCCCATCTCTCTGGCCGGCATAGTGCCCGCCCGCCCGCCCGCCTATTAATTTCGTCGGTTGGCTTAGGCATACGGAGTTCATTCCCAGTCTAAGATCAGACCAGAATGAGGGTTGTGGAGCAGGATCGGCAGCACGTATAGGGGGACCCGACCGATCCCCGGCTTGCACATCCAGCCCCTCTGGCCGGCTGAGCGCCCGCATGCTCGTTTCGTGGGTTGACTTAGGCATACAGAGTTCATTCCCAATCTAAGCATACAGAGTTCATTCTCAGTCTAAGATCAGATCAGACCGAGGGTTACGATAGCACATGCTGGGCTCGGACATGTGCTGGTGCCACATTTTTCTTTGTCGGGGCACCATCACCGGAGTATCGTCAAAGAACCTGACCGACGGCATTGGGGTTCTGGCGATCGGGGGGGCCAGGGGGTGAACGCTCATCATGAGCGATGGGTGCTGGTACTTGGGCCTTATATTGGCCCATTATCCCACATCAAACCTTGAAAAGTCACTCCCCCCTTAAGGAGCATTTGAGATTTTAGAGGTTTGCTGCCAGTAGCCATTAAAGTGTCTAAAATAGGGACACTTTTTTCAAATGGTCACAAAATTTTGTACACTTCGAGTTTTTAGCTAAATTTTTTTGTGCATGCCAACAAAAATACAAGGATCACGTCTGCCAAGTTTGGGGCCAAACTCCTTCCAAAAAAATTTTAAAAAATCTCGAACCGCGAAAGGTTTCAAAAATCATGAAAAATAGAAAACGAGTCGTCTTGCCTTGAAACTTCACGTGAAGGCTTAAGGGACCATTGTATGAATTTACAAGCCATAAAAATGGCATTGGCACATAGAAATATGAAGATGTACCTAAACTCACCTACCACCCTATCGATCCACGGCTTGCGCATCCCGTCTCTCTCGCCGGCGTAGTGCCCACCCGCCCGTTTGTTTCGTCGGTTGGCTTAGGCATACGGAGTTCATTCCCAGTCTAAGATCAGATCGGACCGAGGGTTGCAGCAGCATGCAGAGGGGGACCCGGCCGATCCCCGGCTTGTACATTCTGCCCCTCTAGCCGGTTGAGCACCCGCACGCTCGTTTCGTGGGTTGACTTAGGCATACGGAGTTCATTCCCAGTCTAAGCATACGGAGTTCATTCCGAGTCTAAGATCGGACCGGACCGGGGGTTGCGGCAGCGCATGTTTGGCTCGAGCATGTGCTGGCACCATATTTTTCTTCACCCAGGGCACCATCGTCGGAGCATCACCGGAGAACCTGACTGGCGGCATTAGGGTTCTGACGATCGGGGGGCCGGGGTTGGGTGTGCGCACATGATGTGTGATGGGTGCTGGTACTTGGCTGTTATATTGGCCCCCTATCCCTCATCAAACCTCCAGAACTCACACCCCCTTAAAGAGCATTTGAGATTTTGCAGTTTTGCTCCCAGTGGCCATTAAAGTGTCTGAAATGGGGGCACTTTTTTCAAATGGTCACAAAATCTTGTACAATTCGAGTTTTTAGCTGAAGTTTTTTGTGCATGCCAACAAAAATACAAGTTTGGGGTCAAAAATCCTTTCAAAAAAATTTTAAAAAATCCCCAACCGTAAAAAGTTTCAAAAATCATGAAAAATAGAAAACAAGTCGTCTTGCCATGAAACTTGACATGAAGGCTTAAGGGACCATTGTATGAATTTACAAGCCATAAAAATGGCATTGGCATGCAAAAATAAGAAGCTGTGCCTATACCCACCTACCACCCTATCGATCCATGGCTTGCGCATCCCGTCTCTCTAGCTGGCGTAGTGCCCGCCCGCCCACCCACTCGTGTTGTCGGTTGGCTTAGGCATACAAAGTTCATTCCCAATCTAAGATCAGACCGAATCGAGGGTTGCGGTAGCAGGATCGACAGCACGCAGAGGGGGACTCGACCGATCCCCGGGATGCACGCTTGTTTCATGGGTTGACTTAGGCATATGGAGTTCATTCCCACTTTAAGCATACAGAGTTCATTCCTAGTCTAAGATCAGACCAGACCAAGGGTTACGGCAACACATGCTGGGTATGGCGATGTGCTGGTGCCGCATTTTTCTTTACCGAGGCACCATCGCCGGAGCATCACTGGAGAACCTAACTGACAGCATTGGGGTTCCAGCAATCGGGGGGCCGGGAGGGGTGCGCACATGATGTACGATGGGTGCTGGTACTTGGCCCTTATATTGGCCCCCTATCCCTCATCAAACCTCGAGTACTCACACCTCTTTAAAGAGCAGTTGAGATTTTACAGGTTTGTTGCCAATAGCCATTAAAGTGTCTGAAATAGGGACACTTTTTTCAAATGGTTACAAAATCTTGTACGCTTCGAGTTTTTAGCTGAATTGTTTTGTGCAAGCCAACAAAAATACAAGGATCATGTCTACCAAGTTTGGGGCCAAAACTCCTTTCAAAAAATTTTAAAAAATCTTGAACCGTAAAGGTTTTGAAAGTCGTGAAAAATAGAAAATGAGTCATCTTGCATGAAACTTCACGTGAAGATGTGCCTAAACCCACCTACCACCCTATCGAGTCACGACTTGCGAATCCCGTCTCTCTGGTCGGCGTAGTGCCCGCCCGCCCACCCACCCACTCGTTTCATCAGTTGGCTTAGGCATACGGAGTTCATTCCTAATCTAAGATTGGTTCGGATCGAGGGTTATGGTAGTAGAATCGGTAGCAGAGGGCGACCTGGCTGATCCCCGATTTGCGCATCCCGCCCCTCTGGCCAACTGAGCGCCCGCACGCTCGTTTCATGGGTTGACTTAGGCATATGGAGTTCATTCCTAGTCTATGATCGGATCGGATCGAGGGTTGTGGCAGCACATGCTGTGCTCGGGCATGTGCTGGTGCCGCATTTTTCTTCGCCAGGGCACCATCATCGGAGCATCGCCAGAGAACCTGACCGGCGGCATTGGGGTTCCGACGATTGGGGGGGCCAGCGGGTGTGCGCACATGATGTGCGATGGGTTTGGTACTTGGCCCTTATATTGGCCCCCTATCCCTCATCAAACCTTGAGAACTCACACCCCCTTAAAGAGCATTTGAGATTTTACAGGTTTGCTGCCAGTAGCCATTAAAGTGTCTGAAATGGGGACACTTTTTTCAAATGGTCACAAAATCTTGTACACTTCGAGTTTTTAGCTGAATTTTTTTGTGCATGCCAACAAAAATACAAGGATCACGTCTACCAAGTTTGGGGCCAAAACTCCATCCAAAAAAATTTGAAAAATCTCGAACCGTAAAAAGTTTCAAAAATCATGAAAAATAGAAAACGAGTCGTCTTGCCATGAAACTTCACATGAAGGCTTAAGGGACCATTCTATGAATTTACAAGCCATAAAAATGGCATTGGCATGCAGAAATATAAAGATAAGCATAAACCCACCTACCACCCTATCGATCCACGGCTTGCGCATCCCGTCTCTCTGGCCGACGTAGTGCCCGCCCGTCCGCCCGCTCGTTTCATTGTTTGGCTTAGGCATATGGAGTTCATTCCCAGTGTAAGATCAGACCGGACCGAGGGTTACGGCAGCAGGATCCACAGCACACAGAAGGGGACCCAGCCAATCCCCAGCTTGCGCATCCCGCCCCTTTGGTCGGCTGAACGCCCGCACGCTCGTTTCGTGGGTTGACTTAGCCATATACACTTCATTCCCAATCTAAGCATATGGAGTTCATTCCCAGTATAAGCATATGGAGTTCATTCCCAGTATAAGATCAGACTGGACCGAGGGTTATGGCAGCACATGCTAGGCTCGAGCTTGTACTGGTGCCACATTTTTCTTTGTTGGGGCACCATCGCCGGAGCATCGTCAGAGAACCTGATCGGCAGCATTGGGGTTCCGGCGATCAGGGGGTCGGGGGGTGTGTGCACATGATGTGCTATGGGTGCTGGTACTTGGCCCTTGTACTGGCCCCCTATCCTTCATCAAACCTCGAGAACTCACACCCCCTTAAAGAGCATTTGAGATTTTACAAGTTTGCTGCCGTACCCATTAAAGTGTCTGAAATGGGGACACTTTTTCCAAATGGTCACGAAATCTTGTACACTTCAATTTTTTAGCAGACTTTTTTTGTGCATGCCAAGAAAAATAAAAGGATCACGTCTACCAACTTTGGGACCAAAAATCCTTCCGAAAAAATTTTAAAAAATCCCGAACCGCAAAAAGCTTAAAAAATCATGAAAAATAGAAAACAAGTCATCTTGCCATGAAACTTCACGTGAAGGCTTAAGGGACGATTGTATGAATTTACAAGCCATAAAAATGGCATTGGCACACAGAAATATAAAGATGTGCCTAAACTCACGTACAACGCTATCGATCCACGGCTTGCGCATCCTGTCTCTCTGGCCGACGTAGTGCCCGCTTTGCCCGCCCACTCATTTCGTTAGTTGGCTTAGGCATACGGAGTTCATTCCCAATCTAAGATTAGACCGGACTGAGGGTTACGATATCAGGATCGACAGCACGCAGAGGGGGACCCGATCGATCCCCGGCTTGCTCATCCCGCCCCTTTGGTCGGCTGAACGCCACAGGCTCATTTCATGGGTTGACTTAGGCATACGGAGTGCATTCCCAGTCTAAGCATACGGAGTTCATTCCCAGTCTACCATCAGACTGGACCGAGGTTTGTGGTAGCACATGTTGTGCTTGGGCATGTGCTGGTGGCGTATTTTTCTTCGTTGGGGCACCATCGTCGGAGCATTGCCGGAGAACCTGACCGACGGCATTGGGGTTTCGACGATCGGGAGGGTCGGGCAGGGGTGTGCGCACATGATGTGCGATGGGTGCTGGTACTTGGCCCTTATATTGGCCCCCTATCCCTCATCAAACCTCAAGAACTCACACCCCCTTAAAGAGCATTTGAGATTTTACAGCTTTGCTGCCAGTAGCCATTAAAGTGTCTAAAATGGGGACACTTTTTCCAAATGGTCACAAAATCTTCTACACTCCGAGTTTTTAGCTGATTTTTTTGTGCATGCCAACAAAAATGCAAGGATCACGTCTACCAAGTTTGGGGCCAAAACTCCTTTCGAAAAAATTTTAAAAAATCCCGAACCGCAAAAAGTTTCAAAAATCGTGAAAAATAGAAAACAAGTCGTCTTGCCATGAAACTTCACGTGAAGGCTTAAGGGACCATTGTATGAATTTACAAGCCACAAATTTGGCATTTGGCATTGGCATGCAGAAATATGAAGATGTGCCTAAACCCACCTACCACCCTATCGATCCACGACTTGCGTATCCCATCTCTCTGGTCGGCGTAGTGCCCGCCCGTCCGCCCGCCCACTCGTTTCGCCGGTTTGCTTAGGCATACGGAGTTCATTCCCAGTCTAAGATCGGACTGGACCGAGGGTTGTGGCAACACATGCTGGGCTCGGGCATGTGCTGGTGCCACTTTTTTCTTCACCGAGGCACCATCATCGGAGCATCGTTGGAGAACCTGATCGACGGCATTGCGGTTTCGGCAGTCGGGGGGGTCGGGGGGTGTGCGCACATGTTGTGCGATGGGTGCTGTACTTGGCCCTTATATTGGCCCCCTATCTCTCATCAAACTGTGAGAACTCACACCCCCTTAAAGAGCATTTGAGATTTTACAGGTTTGCTGCCAGTAGTCATTAAAGTGTCTGAAATGGGGACACTTTTTTCAAATGGTCACAAAATCTTGTACACTTTGAGTTTTTAGCGGGATTTTTTTTTGCATGCCAACAAAAATACAAGGATCACGTCTACCAAGTTTGGGGCCAAAAATCCTTTCACAAAAATTTTAAAAAATCCCGAACGGCAAAAAGTTTCAAAAATCATGAAAAATAGAAAACGATTCGCCTTGCCATGAAACTTCGCGTGAAGGCTTAGGGGACCATTGTATGAATTTACAAGCCATAAAAATGGCATTGGCACATAGAAATATGAAGATGTGCCTAAACTCACCTACCACCCTATCGATCCACAGCTTGCGCATCCCATCTCTCTGGCCGACGTGGTGCCCGCCCGCCTGCACGTCCGCTCGCCCGCTCGTTTAGTCGGTTGGCTTAGGCATACGGAGTTCATTCCCAATCTAAGATCAGACCGGACTGAGGGTTGCGGCAGCACATGTTGGGCTCGGGCATGTGCTGGTGCCGCATTTTTCTTCACCAGGGCACCATCGCTGGTGCATCACCGGAGAACCTGACCGGCGGCATTGGGGGTTCCGGCAATCGGGGGGGCCGGGAGGGGTGTGTGATCAAGATGTGCAGTGGGTGCTGGTGCTTGGCCCTTATATTGGCCCCTTATCCCACATCAAACCTCGAGAACTCACAGCCCCTTAAAGAGCATTTGGGATTTTACAAGTTTGTAGCCAGTAGCTACTAAAGCGTCTGAAATGGGGACACTTTTTTCAAATGGTCACAAAATCTTGTACACTTCGAGTTTTTTGCTGAATTTTTTTGTGCATGCCAAAAAAAATACAAGGATCATGTTTGCCAAGTTTGGCGGAAAAAATCCTTCTGAAAAAATTTTAAAAAATCTCAAACCCCAAAAAGTTTTGAAAATCGTGAAAAATAGAAAACGAGTCATCTTGCCATGAAACTTCACGTGAAGGCTTAAGGGACCATTGTATGAATTTACAAGCCATAAAAATGGCATTGGCACACAGAAATATGAAGATGTGCCTAAACCCGCCTACCACCCCATCGATCCATGGCTTATGCATCCCGTCTCTCTGGCTGGCGTAGCCCGCTCGCTTGCCCGCCCACTCATTTCGTCGGTTGGCTTAGGCATACGGAGTTCATTCTTAGTCTAAGATCATACCAGATCGAGGGTTACGGTAGCAAAATTTGCAGCATGCAGAGGGGGACCCAACCGATCCCCGACTTGCTCATCCCACCCCTCTGGCCGGCTGAGTGCCGCACGCTCATTTCGTGGATTGACTTAGGCATACGGAGTTCATTCCCAGTCTAAGCATACAGAGTTCATTCCCAGTCTAACATCGGACTAGACAGAGGTTTGCTGCAGCACATGCTACGCTCAGGCATGTGCTGGTGCCGCATTTTTCTTCGCCAGGGCACCATCGTCGGAGCATCGTAAGAGAACCTGACCGACGGCATTGGGGTTCCGACGATTGGGGGGGCCGGGGGGTGTGCGCACATGATGTGCGATGGGTGTTGGTACTTGGCCCTTATATTGGCCCCCTATCCCTCATCAAACCTTGAGAACTCACACCCCCTTAAACAACATTTGAGATTTTACAGGTTTGCTGCCAGTAGCCATTAAAGTGTCTGAAATGGGGACACTTTTTTCAAATGGTCACAAAATCTTGTACACTTTGAGTTTTTAGCGGGATTTTTTTGTGCATGCCAACAAAAATACAAGGATCACGTCTACCAAGTTTGGGGGCAAAACTCCATCCAAAAAAATTTGAAAAATCTCGAACCGTAAAAAGTTTCAAAAATCATGAAAAATATAAAACGAGTCGTCTTGCCATGAAACTTCACATGAAGGCTTAAGGGACCATTCTATGAATTTACAAGCCATAAAAATGGCATTGGCATGCAGAAATATGAAGATAAGCATAAACCCACCTACCACCCTATCGATCCACGGCTTGCGCATCCCGTCTCTTTGGCCGGCGTAGTGCCCGCCCGCCCGCCCGCTCGTTTCGTCGGTTGGCTTTGGCATGCGGAGTTCATTCCTAGTCTAAGATCGGACCGGACTGAGGGTTGCGGCAGCAGGATGACAGCACATAGAGGTGGACCCGACCGATCTCCGGCTTGCGCATCCCGCCCCTCTGGCCGACTGAGCGCCCGCACGGTCGTTTCATGGGTTGACTTAGCTATACGGAGTTCATTGTTTGTTGAAATGGGGACACTTTGAGTTTTTAGCTAATTGTTTTTGTGCGTGCCAAAAAAAATACAAGGATCACATCTACCATGTTTGGGGCCAAAACTCAGTCCGAAAAAATTTTAAAAAATCCCGAACCGTAAAAATTTTCGAAAAATCGTGAAAAATAGAAAATGAGTCGTCTTGCCATGAAACTTCATGTGAAGGCTTAAGGGACCATTGTATGAATTTACAAGCCATAAAAAAAAGGCATTGGCATGTAGAAATATGAAGATGTGCCTAAACCCACCTACCACCCTATCGATCCACGGCTTGCGCATCCCATCTCTCTGGTCGGCGTAGTGCCCACCTGCCCGCTCGTTTCGTTGGTTGGTTTAGGCATACGGAGTTCATTTCCAGTCTAAGATCGGATCAGACCTAGGGTTACGGCAGCACATGCTGGGTTCGGGCATGTGCTGGAGCCGCATTTTTCTTCGCCGGGGCACCATCGTCGAAACATCGTCGGAGAACCTGTCCGGCGACATTGGGGTTTTGACGATCGGGGGGACAGGGGGATGTGTGCACATGATGTGCGATGGGTGTTGGTACATGGCCCTTATATTGGCCCCCTATCCCTCATCAAACCTCGAGAACTCACACCCCCTTAAAGAGCATTTGAGATTTTACAGGTTTGCTGCCAGTAACCATTAAAGTGTCTGAAATGGGGACACTTTTTTCAAATTATCACAAAATCTTCTACACTTCGAGTTTTTAGCTGATTTTTTTTACGATTGCCAAGAAAAATACAACAATCACATCTACCAAGTTTGGGTCAAAAAGTCCCTCCGAAAAAATTTTAAAAAATCCCGAACCGGAAAACATTTGGAAAATCATGAAAAATAGAAAATGAGTCGTCTTGCCATAAAACTTCATGTGAAGGCTTAAGGGATCATTGTATGAATTTACAAGCCAGAAAAATGGCATTGGCATGCAGAAAGATGAAGATGTGCCTAAACCCACCTACCACTCTACCGATCCACGGCTTGCGCATCCCGTCTCTCTGGCTGGCGTTGTGCCCACCCGCCCGCCCGCTCATTTCGTCGGTTGGCTTAGGCATACGGAGTTCATTCCCAGTCTAAGGTCAGACCAGACCGAGGGTTGCGGCAGCACATGCTGGGCTCGACCATGTGCTGGTGCCGTAATTTTCTTTGTCGGGGCACCATTGCTAGAGAACCTGACCGGCAGCGTTGGGGTTCCAGCGATCGGGGGGCCGGGGGGGTGTGCGCACATGATATGCGATGGATGCTGGTACTTGGCCCTTATATTGGTCCCCTAGCCCTCATCAAACCTCGAGAACTCACACCCCCTTAAAGAGAATTTGAGATTTTATAGCTTTGCTGCCAGTAGCCATTAAAGTGTCTAAAATGGGGACACTTTTTTCAAATGGTCACAAAATCTTGTACACTTCGAGTTTTTAGCTAAATTTTTTTGTACATGCCAAAAAAAATACAAGGATCACGCCTACCAAGTTTGGGGACAAAACTAATTCCGAAAAAATTTTAAAAAATCTTGAACCGTAAAAAGTTTTTAAAATCGTGAAAAATAGAAAACGAGTCATCTTGCCATGAAACTTCACGTGAAGGCTTAAGGGACCATTGTATGAATTTACAAGCCATAAAAATGGCATTGGCATGCAAAAATATGAAGATGTGCCTAAACCCACCTACCACCCTATCGATCCACGATGTGCGCATCCCATCTTTCTGGTCGGCGTAGTGCTCGCCCGCCCATACGCACGATCGTTTCGTCGGTTGGCTTAGGCATACGGAGTTCATTCCCATTCTAAGATCGGACCAGACCGAGGGTTACGATAGTAGGATCGGTAGCACGCAGATGGGGACCCGACCGATCCCTGACTTGCGCATCCTGCCCCTCTGGGCGGCTGAGCGCCCGCACGCTCATTTCGTGGGTTGACTTAGGCATACAAAGTTCATTCCCAGTCTAAGCATACTTAGTTCATTCCCAGTCTAAGATCAGACTGGACCGAGGGTTGCGGTAGCACATGCTGGGCTCGGGCATGTGCTGGTGTCATATTTTTCTTCATCGGGGCACCATCGTCAGAGAATCGTCGGAGAGCCTGACCGACGACATTGGGGTTCCGACGATTGGGGGGCCGAAGGGGGTGTGCGCACATGATGTGCGATGGGTGCTGGTACTTGGCCCTTATATTGGACCCCTATCCCTCATCAAACCTTGAGAACTCAGACCCCCTTAAAGAGTATTTGAGATTTCACAGGTTTGCTGCCAGTAGCCATTAAAGTGTCTGAAATGCGGACACTTTTTTCAAATGGTCACAAAATCTTGTACACTTCGAGTTTTTAGCTAAATTTTTTTGTACATGCCAACAAAAATACAAGGATCACGCCTACCAAGTTTGGGGACAAAACTAATTCCGAAAAAATTTTAAAAAATCTTGAACCGTAAAAAGTTTTTAAAATCGTGAAAAATAGAAAACGAGTCATCTTGCCATGAAACTTCACGTGAAGGCTTAAGGGACCATTGTATGAATTTACAGGCCATAAAAATGGCATTGGCACGTAGAAATATGAAGATGTGCCTAAACCCACCTACTACCCTATCGATCCGCGGCTTGCGCATCCCGTCTCTCTGGCCGGTGAAGTGCCCGCCCGCCCGCTTGTTTCGTTGGTTAGCTTAGGCATACGGAGTTCATTCCCAGTCTAAGATCAGACCGGACTGAGGGTTACGGCAATAGGATCAGCAGCATGCAGAGGGGGACCCGGTCGATCCCCGGCTTACGCATCCCTCCCCTCTGGCCGGTTGAGCGCCTGTACGCTTGTTTCATGGGTTGACTTAGGCATACGGAGTTTATTCCCAGTTTAAGCATATAGAGTTCATTCCCAGTCTAAGATCAGACCAGACCGAGGGTTGCGGTAGCACATGCTGGGCTTCGACATGTGTCGGTGCCGTATTTTTCATCACTGGGGCACCATCGCCGGACCATCGCCGGAGAACCTGACCGACAGCATTGGGATTTCGACGATCGGGGGGGCGGCTGGGGGGTGTACGCACATGATGTGCGGTGGGTGCTGGTACTTGGCCCTTAATTGGCCCCCTATCCCTCATAAAACCTTGAGAACTGACACCCCCTTAAAGAGGAATTGAGATTTTACAGGTTTACTGTCGGTAGCCATTAAAGTGTCTGAAATGGGAATACTTTTTTCAAATGGTCACAAAATCTTATACACTTTGAGTTTCTAGCTAAATATTTTTGTGCATGCCAAAAAAAATACAACAATCACGTATACCAAGTTTGGGGCCAAAAAACCTTTCGAAAAAATTTAAAAAAATCCTGAATTGTAAAAAGTTTCAAAAATCATGAAAAATAGAAAATGAGTTGTCTTGCCATCAAACTTCATGTGAAGGCTTAAGGGACCATTGCATGAATTTACAAGCCATAAAAATGGCATTGGCACGTAGAAATATGAAGATGTGCCTAAACCCACCTACCACCCTATCGATCCATAGCTTGCGCATCCCGTCTCTCTGGTCGGTGTAGTACCCGCCTGCCCGCCCGCTCGTTTCGTCGATCCCCTTACGCATATGGAGTTCATTCCCAATCTAAGATCAGACCGCACCGAGGGTTACGGTAGCAGGATCGGCAGCACGTAGAGGGGGACTCAGTCGATCCCCGACTTGCGCATCCCGCCCCTCTGGCCGACTGAGGGCCCACACGCTCGTTTCCTGGGTTGACTTAGGCATACGGAGTTCATTCCCTGTCTAAGATCGGATCAGTCCGAGGGTTGCGGCAGCACATGCTGGGCTCAGGCATGTGCTGGTGCCGCATTTTTCTTCGTCGGGGCACCATCGTCGGAGCATCTCCGGAGAACCTGATCGACGGCATTGGGGTACCGACGATCGGGGAGCCGGGGGGTGTGTGCACATGATGTGCGATGCGTGCTGGTACTTGGCCCTTATATTGGCCCCCTATCCCTCATCAAACCTCGAGAACTCATACCCTCTTAAAGAGCATTTGAGATTTTACAGGTTTGTTGCCAGTAGGCATTAAAGTGTCTGAAATGGGGACACTTTTTTCAAATGGTCACAAAATCTTGTACACTTCGATTTTTTAGCTGCATTTTTTTGTGCATGCCGACAAAAACACAAGGATCACGTCTACCAAGTTTGGGGCCAAAACTCCTTCTGAAAAAATAAAAATGGCATTGGCACGTAAAAATATGAAGATGTGCCTAAACCCACCCACCACCCTATCGATCCACGGCTTGCGCATCCCGTCTCTCTGGTCGACGTAGTGGCCGCCCACCCGCCTGCCCGCCCATTCGTTTCGTCGGTTGGCTTAGGCATACGGAGTTCATTCCCAGTCTAAGATCAGATCGGACCGAGGGTTACAGCAGCAGGATCGATAGCACGCAGAGGGGGACCCGGTCTAAGATCGAACCAGATCGAGGGTTGTGGCAGCACATGCTGCGCTCAGGTATGTGCTGGTGCCGCATTTTTCTTCGCCGGGGAACCATCGCCAGAGCATCGTCGGAGAACCTGACCGACGGCATTGGGGTTCAGGCGATCGGGGGGGCGGGGGGGTGTGCACCCATGATGTGCGATCGGTACTTGTACTTGGCCCTTATATATTGACCCCTATCCCTCATCAAACCTCGAGAACTCACACCCCCTTAAAGAGCATTTGAGATTTCACAGGTTTGCTGCCAGTAGCTATTAAAGTGTCCGAAATGGGGACACTTTTTTCGAATGGTCACAAAATCTTGTACACTTCGAGTTTTTAGCTGATTTTTTTTTGTGCATGCCAAAAAAAATACAATGATCATGTCTACCAAGTTTGGGGTGAAAAATCCTTCCGAAAAAATTTTAAAAAATCCCGAACCGTAAAAAGTTTCAAAAATCGTGAAAAATAGAAAACAAGTTGTCTTGCCATGAAACTTCACGTGAAGGCTTAAGGGACCATTGTATGAATTTACAAGCCATAAAAATGGCATTGGCACACAAAAATATGAAGATGTGCCTAAACCCACCTACCACCCTATCGATCCACGGCTTGCGCATCCTGTTTCTCTGGCCGGCGTAGTGCCAGCCCGCCTGCCCGACCGCTCGTTTCGTCGGTTGGCTTACGCATACGAAGTTCGTTCCCAGTCTAAGATCGAATCAGACCGATGGTTGTGGCAGCACATGCTGGGCTCGGGCATGTGCTGGTGCCGCATTTTTCTTCGCCGGGGCACCATCGCCGGAGCATCGTTGGAGAACCTGACCGACGGCATTGGGGTTCCGGTGATCAGGGGGCCGGGGGGGTTGTACTCACATGATGTGCGATGGGAGCTGGTACTTGGCCCTTATATTGGCCCCGAATCCCTCATCGAACCTCAAGAACTCACACCCCCTTAAAGAGCATTTTAGATTTTACAGGTTTGCTGCCAGTAGCCATTAATGTGTCTGAAATGGGGACACTTTTTTCAAATGGTCACAAAATCTTGTACACTTCGATTTTTTAGCTGATTTTTTTTATGCAAGCCAACAAAAATACGAGGATCACGTCTACCAAGTTTGGGGCCAAAAATCCCTTCGCAAAAATTTTAAAAAATCCTGAACCGTAAAAAGTTTCAAAAATCATAAAAAATAGAAAACGAGTCGTCTTGCCATGAAACTTCACGCGAAGGCTTAGGGGACCATTGGATGAATTTACAAGCCATAAAAATGGTATTGGCATCCAGAAATATGAAGATGTGACTAAACCCACCTACCTCCCTATCGATACATGGCTTGCGTATCCCGTCTCTCTAGCCGGCGTAATGACCGCCCGCTTGCCCGTCCGCTCATTTCGTCGGTTGGCTTAGGCATACGGAGTTCATTCCCAGTCTAAGATCGAACCGGATCGAGGGTTGCCGCAGCAGGATTGGTAGCACGCAGAGGTGGACCCAATTGATCCCCGGTTTACGCATCCCGCCCCTTTGGCTGGTTGAGAGCCTACACGCTCGTTCCGTGGGTTGAATTAGGCATACGGAGTTCATTCCCAGTCCAAGCATATGGAGTTCATTCCCAGTCTAAGCATATGGAGTTCATTCCCTATCTAAGATCGGACCGGACCGAGGGTTACGGCAGCACATGCTAGGCTCGGGCATGTGCTGGTTTCTCATTTTTCTTCACCGGGGCACCATCGTCGGAGCACCGTCGGAGAACCTGACCGGCGGCATTGGGGTTCCTACAATCGGGGGGGCCGGGGGGGTGTGCGCACATAATGTGCAATGGGTGCTGGTACTTGGCCCCTTTATTGGCCCCCTATCCCTCATCAAACCTCAAGAACTCACACCTCCTTAAAGAGCATTTGAGATTTTACAGGTTTGTTGCCAGTAGCCATTAAAGTGTCTGAAATGGGGACACTTTTTTCAAATGGTCACAACATCTTGTACACTTCGAGTTTTTAGCTGATTTTTTTGTGCATGCCAACAAAAATATAAGAATCACATCTTCCAAGTTTGGGGCCAAAGCTCATTCCGAAAAAATTTTAAAAATCCTGAACCGTAAAAAGTTTCAAAAATCTTGAAGAAAAGAAAACGAGTCATCTTGTCATGAAACTTCACGTGAAGGCTTAAAGGACCATTGTATGAATTTACAAGCCATAAAAATGGCATTGGCATGTAGAAATATGAAGATGTGCCTAAACCCACCTACCACCCTATCGATCCATGGCTTGCGCATCCCGTTTCTCTGGCCGACGTAGTGCCTGCCTACCCGCCCGCCCGCTCGTTTCGGCAGTTGGCTTAGGCATACGTAGTTCATTCCAAGTCTAAGATTGGACCAGATTGAAGGTTACGGCAGCAGGATCGGCAGCACGTAGAGGGGGACCCGATCGATCTCCGGCTTGCGCATCCTGCCCCTCGGCCGGCTGAACGCCCGCACACTCGTTTCGTGGGTTGACTTAGGCATATAGAGTTCATTCCTAGTCTAAGCATACAGAGTTCATTCTTAATCTAAGATCGGACCGGACCAAGGGTTACGGTAGGACATGCTGGGCTCGGGCATGTGCTGGTGCTGCATTTTTCTTTGTCGGGGAACCATCGCCAGAGCATCGTCGGAGAACCCGACCGACGGCATTAGGGTTCAGGCGATCAGGGGGTGGGGGGTGTGCGCACATGATGTGCGATGGGTACTTGTACTTGGCCCTTATATTGGCCCTCTATCCCTCATGAAACCTCGAGAACTCACACCCCCTTAAAGAGCATTTGAGATTTTATAGGTTTACTGCTAGTAGCCATTAAAGTGTCTGAAATGGGGACAGTTTTTTCAAATGGTCACAAAATCTTGCACACTTTAGTTTTTAGCTGATTTTTTTTTGCATGCCAACAAAAATACAAGGATCACGTTTACCATGTTTAGGGCCAAAACTCCTTCTGAAAAAATTTTAAAAAATCTTGAACCGTAAAAAGTTTCAAAAATCATGAAAAATAGAAAACGAGTCGTCTTGCCATGAAACTTCACGTGAAGGCTTAAGTGACCATTGTATGAATTTACAAGCCATAAAAATTGAATTGGCACGCAGAAATATGAAGATGTGCCTAAACCCACCTACCACCCTATCGACCACGGCTTACGCATCCCGTCTCTCTGGCCGGCATAGTGCCTGCATGCTCGTCCGCCCGCTCGTTTCGTCGGTTGGCTTAGGCATACGTAGGTCATTCCCAGTCTAAGATTGGATCGGATTGAGGGTTGCGGCAGCTGGATCAACAGCACGTAGTAGGGGACCCAGTCGATCCCCGGCTTACGCATCTTGCCCCTTTGGCTGGCTTAGTGCCCGCACACTCGTTTCGTGGGTTGACTTACGCATACAGAGTTCATTTCCAGTCTAAGCATACGGAGTTCATTCCCAGTCTAAGATCAGACTGGACCAAGGGCTGCGGTAGCACATGCTGGGCTCGGGCATCTGCTGGTGCCCACATTTCTTCACGACGGGCACCATCGGCAGAGCATCATCGAAGAACCTGACTGGCAGCATTGGGTTCCGACGATCGGGCGTCAGGGTCGAGGGTGGTGTGCGTGGATTGATGTGCGATGGGTGCTTCGGTACTTGGCCCTTTATATTGTCCCCCTATCCCTCATCAAACCTCGAGAACTTCACACCGCCCTTAAAGAGCATTTGAGATTTTTACAGGTTGCTGCCAGTAGCCATTAAAGTGTCTGGAAATGCGGAAACACTTTTTCAAATGGTCAATAATCTTGTACACTTCGAGTTTTTAGCTTGATTTCTTTTATGCATTGCCAAGAAAAACAAGGATCAACGTCTTACCAGGTTGGGGGCCAAAACTCCTTCTGAAAAAATTTTAAAAATCCAGGAATGACAAAAAGTTTTCGATAATCATGAAAAATAGAAAACGAGTCGTCTTGGCCATGAAACTTCACGTGAAGGCTTAAAGCAAGGAACCATTGTAATGAATTTTAAAAGCCATAAAAATGGCATTGGCACTGCAGAATATGAAGATGTGATAAAACCCACCTACCACCCTATCGATCCACGGCTTGCGCATCCCGTCTCTCTGGGGCCGACGTAGTGCCCGCCCGCCCGGTCCGCCCACTGTTTTCATTCGGTTGGCTTAGGCCATTATAGAGTTTGATTCCCAGTCTTAGATCGGACCAGACCGAGGGTTGCGGCAGACATGCTGGGCTCCAGCATGTGCGGTGCCGCAGTTTTCTTACCGGGGCACCATCGTCGGAGCATCGCCGGGGAGAACCTGGACTGGCGGTCATTGGGGTTTCCGACGATCGGGGGGCCGAGGGGTGTGCGCACATGATGTGCGATCCGGTGCTGGTACTTGCCCTTTATATTGGCCCTCTATCCCTCATCAAACCTTGAGAACTCACACCTCCTTAAAGAGCATTTCAGATTTTACAGGTTTGCTACCAGTTAGCATTAAAGTGTCTGAAATGGGGACACGTTTTTCAATTGGTCACAAAATCTTGTACACTTCTAGTTTTTAGCTGAATTTTTTTGTGCATGCCAACAAAAATACAAGGATCATGTCTTCCAAGTTTGGGGCTAAAACTACTTCACAAAAAATTTTAAAAAATCCCGAACCACAAAAACTTTCAAAAATCATGAAAAATAGAAAACGAGTTGTCTTGCCATGAAACTTCACGTGAAGGCTTCAGGGACCATTGTATGAATTTACAAGCCATAAAAATGGCATTGGCACACAGAAATATGAAGATGTGCATAAACCCACCTACCTCCCTATCGATCCACGGCTTGCACATCCCGTCTCTCTGGCTGGCGTTGTGCCTGCCCGCCCATTCACTTGTTTCATCGGTTGGCTTAGGCATATGGAGTTCATTCCCAGTCTAAGATCAGACCGGACCGAGGGTTGCTGTAGCACATACTGGGCTCGAGCATGTGCTGGTGCCACATTTTTCATCATCGGGGCACCATCGCCGGAGCATCGCCGAAGAACCTGACTGGCGGCATTGGGTTTTCGGTTATCGGGGGGACCGGTGGCGGGTGTGCGCACATGATGTGCGGTGGGTGCTGGTACCTTGCCCTTATATTGGTCCCCTATCCCTCAGTAAACCTCGAAAACTCACACCCCCTTAAAGAGCATTTTAGATTTTACAGGTTTGCTGCCTGTAGCCATTAAAGTGTCTGAAATGGGGACACTCTTTTCAAATGGTCACAAAGTCTTGTACTTTTCGAGCTTTTAGCTGAATTTTTTTATGCGTGCCAACAAAAATACAAGGATCACGTCAACTAAGTTTGGTGCTAGAACTCCTTCTGAAAAAATTTTAAAAAATCTCGAACTGCAAAAAGTTTCAAAAATCATGAAAATTAGAAAACGAGTCGTCTTGCCATGAAACTTCACGTGAAGGCTTAAGGGACCATTGTATGAATTTACAAGCCATAAAAATGGCATTGGCACGTAGAAATATGAATATGTGCCTAAACCCACCTAACATCCTATCGATCCAAGGCTTGCGTATCCTGTCTCTCTGGCCGGCATAGTGCCCGCCTGCCCACCCTTCCGCTCATTTCGTCAGTTGGCTTAGGCATACGGAGTTCATTCGCAGTCTAAGATCGGACTGGACCAAGGCTTGCGACAGCACATGTTGGGCTCGGGCATGTGCTGGTGCCCCATTTTTCTTCACCGGGGCACCATCGTTGAAGCATCACCGGAGAACCTGACCGGCGGTATTGGGGTTCCGGCGATCGGGGTGGGCCGGGGGTGTGCACACATGATGTGCGATGGGTGTTGGTACACTTTGAGTTTTTAGCTGATTTTTTTATGCATGCCAACAAAAATACAAGGATCACGTCTACCAATTTGGGGGCCAAAACTCTTTCCGAAAAAATTTTAAAAAATCTAGAATGACAAAAAGTTTCGATAATCATGAAAAATAGAAAACGAGTCGTCTTGCCATGAAACTTCACGTAAAGGCTTAAGGGACCATCGTATGAATTTACAAGCCATAAAAATGGCATTGGCACGCAGAAATATGGAAGATGCGCCCTAAACCCACTTACCACCCTATCGATCCAAGGCTTGCGCATCCCGTCTCTCTGGCTGGCGTAGTGCCTGCCTGCCCGTTCGTTTCGTCGGTCGGCTTAGGCATACGGAGTTCATTCCCAATCTAGGATCAGGCCGGGTGCAGGTTTGTGGCAACAGGATGGGCAGCATGCAGGGGGGAACCCGATCGATCCCCGGCATGCACAACCCGCCCCTCCGACCGGCTGAGCGCCCGTACGCTTGTTTCGTGGGTTGACTTAGGCATACGAAGTTCATTCCCAGTCTAAGCATACGAAGTTCATTCCCAAGTCTAAGATCAGACCAGACCGAGGGTTTAGCGACAGCACATGGCTGGGCTTGGGCATGTGCTGGTGCTGCAGTTTTCTTCGTCGGGGCACCATCGCCGGAGAACCTGACCGGCGACATTGGGGTTCCAACGATCGGGGCCGGGGGGGTGTGCACACATGATGTGCGATGGGTGCTGGTACATGGCCCTAAAAATTGGCCCCCTATCCCTCATCAAACCTTGAGAACTCTCGCCCCCTTAAAGAGCATTTGAAATTTTACATGTTTGCTGCCAGTAGCCATTAAAGTGTCTCAAATAGGGACACTTTTTTCAAATGGTCACAAAATCTTGTACACTTCGAGTTCTTAGCTGAATTTTTTTGTGCATGCCAACAAAAATACAAGGATCACGTCTACCAAGCTTGGGGCCAAAACTCCTTCCGAAAAAAGTTTAAAAAATCCCGAACCGTAAAAAGTTTGAAAAATCTTGAAATATAGAAAACGAGGCGTGTTGCCGTGAAACTTCACGTGAAGGCTTAAGGGACCATTGTATGAATATACAAGCCATAAAAATGGCATTGGCATGCAGAAATATGAAGATGTGCCTAAACCCACCTACCACCCTATCGATCCACGGCTTGCGCATCCCGTTTCTTTGGCCGGTAAAGTGCCCTCCCGCCCGCCCACCCGCTCATTTCGTCGGTTGGCTTAGGCATATGGAGTTCATTCCCAGTCTAAGATCACACCAGACTGAGGGTTGCAGTAGTAGGATTGACAGCACGCAGAGGGGGACCCAGTCGATCCCCGACTTGGGCATCCCACCCCTCTGGCCGGCTGAGCACCCGCACGTTCGTTTCGTGGGTTGACTTAGGCATACGACGTTCATTCCCAATCTAAGCATACGGAGTTCATTCCCAGTCTAAGATTGGACCAGACCGAGGGTCACGATAGCACATGCTAGGCTCGGGCATGTGCTGGTGCCACATTTTTCTTTGTCGGGGCACCATCACCGGAGAACCTGACTGACGGCATTGGGGTTTCGACGATCGGGGGGGCCGGGGGGGTGTGCGCACATGATGTGCAATGGGTGCTGGTACTTGGCCCTTATATTGGCCCCCTATCCCTCATCAAATTTCAAGAACTCACACCCCCTCAAAGAGCATTTGAGATTTTACAGGTTTGCTGCCAGTAGCCATTAAAGTGTCTGAAATGGGGACACTTTTTTCAAATGGTCACAAAATCTTGTACACTTCGAATATTTAGCTGAATTTTTTTTTGAATGCCGACAAAAATACAAGGATCATGTCTACCAAGTTTGGGGCCAAAAATCCTTCCGAAAAAATTTAAAAAAATCCTGGACCGCAAAAAAGTTTTAAAAATCTTAAAAAATAGAAAATGAGTCGTCTTGCCATGAAACTTCACGTGAAGGCTTAAGGGACCATTGTATGAATTTACAAGCCATAAAAATGGCATTGGAACGCAGAAATATGAAGATGTGCCTAAACCCACCTACCACCCTATTAATCCACGGCTTGCGCATCCCATCTCTTTGGCCGACGTAGTGCCCGCCCGCCAGCCCGCCCGCTCATTTGGTCGGTTGGCTTAGGCATGCGAAGTTCAATCCAGTCTAAGATTGGACCAAACCGAGGGTTGCGGTAGCAAGATCGACAGCACACAGATGGGGACCCGATCGATCCCCGGCTTGTGCATCCCGCCCCTCTGGCCGGTTAAGCACCTGCACGCTTGTTTCGTGGGTTGACTTAGGCATACGAAGTTCATTCCCAGTCTAAAATTAGATCGGATCAAGGGTTGCGGCTGTAGATGCTGGGCTTGGGCATATGCTGGTGTCGCATTTTTCTTCATCGGGGCACCATCGTCGGAGCATTGCCAAAGAACCTAACCGGTGGCATTGGGGTTCCGGCGATCGGGGGGGCCGGGGGGTGTGTGCACATGATGTGCAATGGGTGCTGGTACTTGGCCCTTATATTGGCCCCCTATCCCTCATCAAATTTCAAGAACTCACACCCCCTCAAAGAGCATTTGAGATTTTACAGGTTTGCTGCCAGTAGCCATTAAAGTGTCTGAAATGGGGACACTTTTTTCAAATGGTCACAAAATCTTGTACACTTCGAGTTTTTAGCTGAATGTTTTTGTGCATGCCAACAAAAATACAACGATCATGTCAACCAATTTTGGGATCGAAACTCCTTCTGAAAAAATTTTAAAAAATCCTGAACCGTAAAATGTTTCAAAAATCATGAAAAATAGAAAACGAGTCGTCTTGCCATGAAACTTCACGTGAAGGCTTACGGACCATTGTATGAATTTGCAAGCCATAAAAATGGCATTGGCACATACAAATATGAAGATGTGCCTAAACCCACCTACCACCTTATCGATCCACGGCTTGCGCATCCCGTCTCTCTGGCCAGCATAGTGCCCGCCCGTCCGCCCGCTCGTTTCCTCGGTTGGCTTAGGCAAACGCAGTTCATTCCCAGTCTAAGATCGGACCGGACCAAGGGTTGCAGCAGCACATGCTGTGCTCGGCATGTGCTGGTGCCGTATTTTTCTTCACCGGGACACCATCACCAGAGCATTGTTAGAGAACCTGACCGGCGGCATTGGGGTTCCGGCGATAGGGGGCTGGGGTGTTGTGTGCACATGATGTGCGATGGGTGCTGGTACTTGGCCCTTATATTGGCACCCTATCCCTCATCAAACCTGGAGAACTCACACCCCCTTAAAGAGCTTTTGAGATTTTACAGGTTTCTTGCCAGTAACCATTACAGTGTCTGAAATAGGGACACTTTTTTCAAATGGTCACAAAATCTTGTACACTTCGAGTTTTTAGCTGAATGTTTTTGTGCATGCCAACAAAAATACAACGATCATGTCAACCAATTTTGGGATCGAAACTCCTTCTGAAAAAATTTTAAAAAATCCTGAACCGTAAAATGTTTCAAAAATCATGAAAAATAGAAAACGAGTCGTCTTGCCATGAAACTTCACGTGAAGGCTTAAGGGACCATTGTATGAATTTACAAGCTGTAAAAATGGCATTGGCACGCAGAAATATGAAGATGTGCCTAAACCCACCTACCACCCTATCGACCCACAGCTTGCGCATCCTGCCTCTCTGGCCGGCGTAGTGCCCGCCCACCCTCCTATCCGCTCATTTCGTCGGTTGGCTTAGGCATATGGAGTTCATTCCCAATCTAAGATCAGATCGAACCAAGGGTTATGGTAGTAGGATCGGCAGCATGTAGAGAGGGACCCGATCGATCCCCAGCTTATACATCTCGCCCCTCCGGCCGGCTGAGCGCCCGCACGCCCGTTTTGTGGGTTCACTTAGGCATACGAAGTTCATTCCCAGTCTAAGCATATGGAGTTCATTCCCAGTCTAAGATCGGACCAGACCGACGGTTGCAGCAGTACATGCTGGGCTCGGGCATGTGCTGGTGCTGTATTTTTCTTCATCGGGTTACCATAGAAGGAGCATCGACGGAGAACCTGACCGACGGCATTGGGGTTCCGACGATCGGGGGGCCGGGGGGTGTATGCATATGATGTACGATGGGTGCTAGTGCTTAGCCATTATATTAGGCCCCTATCCCTCATCAAACCTCGAGAACTCACACCCCCTTAAAGAGCATTTGAGATTTTACAGGTTTGCTGCCAGTAGCAATTAAAGTGTCTGAAATGGGGACACTTCTTTCAAATGGTCACAAAATCTTTTACACTTTGAGTTTTTAGCTGATTTTTTTGTGCATGCTAAAAAAAATACAAGGATCACGTCTACCAAGTTTGGGGTCAAAAATCATTACAAAAAATTTAAAAAATCCCAAACCGTAAAAAGTTTCAAAAATCATGAAAAATAGAAACGAGTCGTCTTGGCATGAAACTTCACGTGAAGGCCTTAAGGACCATTGTATGAATTACAAGCCATAAAAATGGCATTGGCACACAGAAATATGAAGATGTGCTTAAACCCACCTACCACCCTATCGATCCACGGCTTGCGCATCCCGTCTCTCTGGCCAACGTAGTGCCCACCTACCCGCTCGTTTCGTCAGTTGGCTTAGGCATACAGAGTTCATTCCCAGTCTAAGATCAGACCGAACCGAGGGTTACGGTAGCAGGATCGGTAGCACGCAAAGGGGGACCCGATCGATCCCTGGCTTGCTCATCCCACCCCTTTGGTCGACTGGGCACCCGCACGCTCGTTTTGTGGGTTGACTTAGGCATACGGAGTTCATTCCCAATCTAAGATTGAACCAGACCGAGGGTTACGATAGTACATGCTGGGCTCAGGCATGTGCTAGTGCCGTATTTTTCTTCACCGAGGCACCATCGTCGGAGCATCGTCGGAGAACCTGACCGGCGGCATTGGGGTTTCGATGATCGGGGGGGTCGGAGGGGGTGTGCGCACATGATGTGTGATAGGTGCTGGTAGTTGGCCCTTATACTGGCCCCCTATCCCTCCTCAAACCTTGAGAACTCACACCCCCTTGAAGAGCATTTGAGATTTTACAGGTTTGCTGCCAGTAGCCATTAAAGTGTCTGAAATGGGGACAATTTTTTCAAATGGTCACAAAATCTTGTACACTTCGAGTTTTTAGCTGTTTTTTTTTGTGCATGCCAAAAAAAATACAAGGATGACGTCTACCAAGTTTGGGTCCAAAAATCCTTCCGAAAAAATTTTAAAAAAATCTTGAACCGAAAAAAGTTTCAAAAATCTTGAAAAATAGAAAACGAGTCGTTTTACCATGAAACTACACGTGAAGGCTTAAGGGACCATTGTATGAATTTACAAGCCATAAAAATGGCATTGGCATGTAGAAATATGAAGATGTGGCCAAACCCACCGACCACCCTATCGATCCACGGCTTGCGCATCCTGTCTCTCTGGTCAGTGTAGTGCCCGCCCGCTCGTTTAATCGATTGGCTTAGGCATACGGAGTTCATTCCTGGTCTAAGATCAGATTGGGCCAAGGGTTGTAGCAGCAGGATAGGCAGCACATAGAGGAGGACCCGGCCAATCCTCGGCTTGCGCATCTCGCCCCTCTGGTCGGCTGAGCGCCCGCACGCTCGTTTCGTGGGTTGACTCTGCATACGTAGTTCATTTCCAGTCTAAGCATACGGAGTTCATTCCTAGTCTAAGATCCGACCAAACCGAGGGTTGTGGCAGCACATGCTGGGCTCGGGCATGTGCTGGTGCCGTATTTTTCTTCGTTGAGGCACCATCGCCAAAGCATCATCGGAGAACCTGATCGGGGCATTTGGGTTCCGGCGATCGGGGGGTCGGGGGGTGTGCGCACATGATGTGCGATGGGTGCTGGTACTTGGCCCTTATATTGGCCCTCTATCCCTCATCAAACCTCGAGAACTCACACCCCTTAAAGAGCATTTGAGATTTTACAGGTTTGTTGCCAGTAGCCATTAAAGTGTCTGAAATGGGGACAATTTTTTCAAATGGTCACAAAATCTTGTACACTTCGAGTTTTTAGCTGAATGTTTTTGTGCAAGCCAACAAAAATACAAGGATCTCGTCTACCAAGTTTGGGGCCAAAACTCCTTTCGAAAAAATTTTAAAAAATGGTGAACCGTAAAAAGTTTCAAAAATCATGAAAAATATAAAACGAGTCATCTTGCCAGTAAGCTTAACGTGAAGGCTTAAGGGACCATTGTACGAATTTACAAGCCATAAAAATGGCATTGGCATGAAGAAATATGAAGATGTGCCTAAACCCACCTACCACCCTATCGACCCATGGCTTGCACATCCTGTCTCTCTGGCCGACGTAGTGCCCGGCCGCCCGCCCACCCACTCGTTTCGTCGGTTGGCTTAGGCATACGAAGTTCATTCCCAGTCTAAGATCGGACTAGATCGAGGGTTACGGCAGCAGGATTGGTAGCATGCAGAGAAGGACCCAGCCAACCCCCGGCTTGCCCATCCCACCCCTCTGGCCTGCTGAGCGCCCACACGCTCGTTTCGTGGGTTGACTTAGGCATACGGAGTTCATTCCCAGTCTACGATCGGACCCGATCGAGGGTTGCGACAGCACATGCTTGGCTCGGGCATGTGCTGGTGCCGTATTTTTCTTCGTCGGGGCACCACCGTCGGAGCATCACCGGAGAACCTGATCGACGGCATTGGGGTTTCGGCGATCGGGGGGGCCGGGGGGGTGTGCGCACATAATGTGTGACGGGTGCTAGTACTTGGCCCTTATATTGGCCCCCTATCCCTCATCAAACCTCGAGAACTCACACCCCTTAAAGAGCATTTGAGATTTTACAGGTTTGCTGCCAGTAGCCATTAAAGTGTCTGAAATGGGGACACTTTTTTCAAATGGTCACAAAATCTTGTACGCTTTGAGTTTTTACCTGATTTTTTTTGTACAAGCCAACAAAAATACAAGGATCATGTCTAAAAAGGTTGGGGCCAAAACTCCTTTCGAAAAAATTTTAAAAAATCCCGAACTGCAAAAAGTTTCGAAAGTCATGAAAAATAGAAAACGAGTGGTCTTGCCATGGAACTTCACATGAAGGCGTAAGGGACCATTGTATGAATTTACAAGCCATAAAAATGGCATTGGCATGCAGAGATATGAAGATGTGCCTAAACCCACCCAGCACTCTATCGATCGACAGCTTGCGCATCCCGTCTCTCTGGCCGACGTAGTGCCAGCCTGCCCGCCCGCCCGCTCGTTTCGTCAGTTGGCTTAGGCATACGGAGTTCATTCCCAGTCTAAGATTGGACTGGACTGAGGGTTGCGACAGCACATGCTGGGCTCGGGCATGTGCTGGTGCCGTATTTTTCTTCATCGGGGCACCATCGCCGGAGAACCTAACCGACAGCATTGGGGTTCCGGCGATCAAGGGGGCGAGGGGGTGGCTTGCACACATGATGTGCGATTGGTGCTGGTACTTGGCCCTTATATTGGCCCCCTATCCCTCATCAAACCTCAAGAACTCACACCCCCTTAAAGAGTATTTGAGATTTTACAGGTTTGCTGCCAGTAGCCATTAAAGTGTCTAAAATGGGGACACTTTTTTTAAATGGTCACAAAATCTTGTACACTTCGAGTTTTAGTTGAATTTTTTTGTGCATTCCAAAAAAAATATAAGGATCACGTCTACCAAGTTTGGGGCCAAAACTCCTTCTGAAAAAATTTGAAAAAATCCCGAACCGCAAAAAGTTTTGAAAATAGTGAAAAGTAGAAAACGAGTCATCTTGCCATGAAACTTCACGTGAAGGCTTAAAGGGACCATTGTATGAATTTACAAGCCATAAAAATGGCATTGGCACACAGAAATATGAAGATGTGCCTAAACCCACCTACCACCCTATCGATCCACGGCTTGCACATCCCGTCTCTATGGCCCGCATAGTGCCCGCCTGCCTGTTTGTTTCATTGGTTGGCTTAGGCATACGGAGTTCATTCCGAGTCTAAGATTGGACCAGACCGAGGGTTACGGCAGTAGGACCGGCAGCATGCAGAGGGGGACTCGATCGATCCCCGGCTTGCGCATCCCGCCCCTCTGGCCGACTAAGCGCATACACGCTCGTTTCGTGGGTTGACTTAGGCATACGGAGTTCATTCCCAGTCTAAGATCGGACCAGGCTGAAGGTTGCGGTAGCACATGCTGGGCTCGAGCATGTGCTGGTGCCGCATTTTTCTTCGCCGGGGTGCATCGTCGGAGCATCGCCGGAGAACCTGACCGACGGCATTGGGGTTCCGACGATCGGAGGGGCCGGGGGGGTGTGCACACATGATGTGCGATGGGTGCTGGTACTTGGCCCTTATATTGGCCCCCTATCTCTCATCAAACCTCAAGAACGCACACCCCCTTAAAGAGCATTTGAGATTTTACAGGTTTGCTGCTAGTAGCCATTAAAGCGTCTCGAATGGGGACACTTTTTTCAAATGACCACAAAATCTTGTACACTTCGCGTTTTTAGTTGAATTTTTTTGTGCATGCCAATAAAAATACAAGGATCACGTCTACCAAGTTTGGGGCCAAAAATCCTTCTGAAAAAATTTTAAAAAATCTCAAACCGCAAAAAGTTTCAAAAATCATGAAAAATAGAAAACGAGTCGTCTTGCCATGAAACTTCACGTCAAGGCTTAAAGGACCATAATATGAATTTACAAGCCATAAAGATGGCATTGGCATGCAGAAATATGAAGATGTGCCTAAACCCACCTACCACCCTATCGATCCACGACTTGCGCATCCCGTCTCTCGAGCCGGCGTAGTGCCCGCCCGCCCGTCCGCCCGTCCGCCCGTCCGCCTGCTCATTGGCTTAGCCATACGGAGTTCATTCCTAGTCTAAGATCAGACCAGACTGAGGGTTGCGGTAGCAGGATCGGCAACACGCAGAGGGGGACCCGATCGATCCTTGGCTTGCGCATCCCACCCTTCTGGCCGACTGAGCGTCCGCACACTCATTTCGTGGGTTGACTTAGGCATACAGAGTTCATTCCCAGTCTAAGCATACGGAGTTCATTCCCAGTCTAAGATCGGATAGAACCGAGGGTTGCGGCAGCACATGCTGGGCTCGGGCATGTGCTGGTGCCGCATTTTTCTTCACCGGGGCACCATCGTCGGAGAACCTGACCGACGACATTGGGGTTCCGATGATCGGGGGGGCCGGGCGGGTGTGCGCACATGATGTGCGATGGGTGCTGGTACTCGGCCCTTATATTGGCCCCCTATCCCTCATCAAACCTCGAGAACTCACATCGCCTTAAAGAGCATTTGAGATTTTATAGGTTTGCTGCCAGTAGCCATTAAAGTGTTTGAAATGGGGACACTTTTTTCAAATGTTCACAAAATCTTGTACACTTCGAGTTTTTAGCTGAATTTTTTTATGCAAGCCAACAAAAATACAAGGATCACGTAGTTTGCGGCCAAAACTCCTTCTGAAAAAATTTTAAAAAATCTCGAACCGCAAAAAGTTGCAAAAATCGTGAAAAATAGAAAACGAGTGTCTTGCCACGAAACTTCACGTGAAGGCTTAAGGGACCATTTTATGAATTTACAAGCCATAAAAATGCCATTGGCTCACAAAAATATGAAGATGTGCCTAAACCCACCAACCACCCTATCGATCCACGGCTTGCGCATCCCGTCTCTCTGGCTGACGTAGTGTCCGCCCGCCCGCCCGCCTGCTCGTTTCGTCGGTTGGCTTGGGCATACGAAGTTCATTCCTAGTCTAAGATCAGACCAGACCGAGGGTTGCGGTAGCAAGATCGGCAGCACCTGGGGGGACTCGGTCGATCCCCGACATGCGCGTCGTGCCCCTCTGGTCGGTTGAGCGCCCGCATGCTCGTTTCGTGGGTTGACTTAGGCATACGGAGTTCATTCCTAGCCTAAGCATACGAAGTTCATTCCCAGTCTAAGATCAGACCAGACCGAGGGTTCCGATAGCACATGCTGGGCTCGGGCACGTGCTGGTGCCGCATTTTTCTTCGCGGGGCACCATCGTCGGAGAACCTGACTGGCAGTATTGGGGTTCCGGTGATGGGGGGCCAGGGGGTGTGCGCACATGAAGTGCGGTGGGTGTTGGTACTTGGCCCTTATATTGGCCCCCTATCCCTCATCAAGCCTCGAGAACTCACACCCCCTTAAAGAGGATTTGAGATTTTACCGGTTTGCTGCCAGTAGCCATTAAAGTGTCTAAAATGGGGACATTTTTTTCAAATGGTCACAAAATCTTGTACACTTTGAGTTTTTTGCTAATTCTTTTTGTGCATGCCAACAAAAATACAAGGATCACGTCTACCAAGTTTGGGGCCAAATCTCCTTCCGAAAAAAGTTTAAAAAATCTCGAACTGCAAAACATTTCGTGAAAAATAGAAAACGAGTCGTCTTGCCATGAAACATCTTGTGAAGGCTTAAGGGACCATTGTATGAATTTTCAAGCCATAAAAATGGCATTGGCACGCAGAAATATAAAGATGTACCTAAACCCACCAACCACCCTATCGATCCACGGCTTACGCATCCCGTCTCTCTGGCCGACGTAGTGCCCGCCTGCCCGCCCGCTCGTTTTGTCGGTTGGCTTAGGCATACGGAGTTCATTCCTAGTCTAAGATCAGACTGGACTGAGGGTTGCGGCAGCACATGCTGGACTCGAGCATGTGCTGGTGCCGTAATTTTCTTCGTCGGGGCACCATCGTCGGAGCATCGCCAGAGAACCTTACCGACGGCATTGGGGTTCCGGCGATCGGGGGGTCAAGGGGTGTGCGCACATGATGTGCGATGGGTGCTGGTACTTGGCCCTTATATTGGCCCCCTATCCCTCATCAAATCTCGATAACTCACAACCCCTTAAACAGCATTTGAGATTTTACAGGTTTGCTGCCAATAGCCATTAAAGTGTCTGAAATGGGGACACTTTTTTCAAATGGTCACGAAATCTTGTACACTTCGAGTTTTTAGCTGAATTTTTTTTTTTGCATGCCAACAAAATTACATGGATCATGTCTACCAGGTTTGCAGCCAAAACTCCTTCCGAAAAAATTTTAAAAAACCCCGAACCGTAAAAAGTTTCAAAAATCATGAAAAATAGAAAACGAGTCGTCTTGCCATGAAACTTCACGTGAAGGCTTAAGGGACCATTGTATGAATTTACAAGCCATAAAAATGGCATTGGCACACAGAAATATGAAGATGTCCCTAAACCCACCTACCACCCTATCGATCCACGGCTTGCGCATCTCGTCTCTCTGGCAGACGTAGTGCCCGTCCGTCCGTCTGCTCGTTACGTCTGTTGGCTTAGGCATACAGAGTTCATTCCCAGTCTAAGATTGGACCAGACTGAGGGTTGCGGTAGCAGGATCGATAGCACGTAGAGGGGGACTCGGCTGATCCCTGGCTTGTGCATCCCGCCCCTCTGGCCGGCTGAACGCCCGCACGCTCGTTTTGTGGGTTCACTTAGGCATACGGAGTTCATTCCCAATCTAAGCATATGGAGTTCATTCCCAGTCTAAGATCGGATCAGATCTAGGGTTACGGTAGCACATGCTGGGCTCGGGCATGTGCTGGTGTTGCATTTTTCTTCATCGGGGCACCATCGTCGGAGCATCGTCAGAGAACCTGACAGGCGGCATTGGGGTTTCGACCACCGGGGGGCCGGGGAGGGTGTGCGCATATGATGTGTGATGGGTGCTGGTTCTTGGCCCTTATATTAGCCCCCTATCCCTCATCAATCCTTGAGAACTCACTCCCCCTTAAAGAGCATTTGAGATTTTACAGGTTTGCCGCCAGTATCCATTAAAGTGTCTGTAATGGGGACACTTTTTTCAAATAGTCACAAAATCATGTACACTTCGAGTTTTTAGCTGAATTTTTTTGTGCATGCCAAAAAAAATACAAGGATCACCTCTACCAAGTTTGGGGCCAAAACTCCTTCCAAAAGAATTTTAAGAAATTTCGAACCGTAAAAAGTTTCCAAAATCATGAAAAAGAGAAAACGAGTCGTCTTGCCATGAAACTTCACGTGAAGGCTTAAGGGACAACTGTATGAATTTACAAGCCATAAAAATGGCATTGGCACACAAAAATATGAAGATGTCCCTAAACCCACCTACCACCCTATCCATCCATGGCTTGCACATCTCATCTTTCTGGCCGACGTAGTGCCGACCCGCCCGTCCGTCCGCTCTTTTCGTCGGTTGGCTTAGGCATATAGAGTTCATTCCCATCCTAAGGTTGGACCAGATCGAGGGTTACGGTAGCAGGATCGACAGCACGCAGAGGGGGACCCGACTGATCCTCAGCTTGCGCATCCCGCCCTTCTGGCCGGTTGAGAGCCCGCAAGCTCATTTCATGGGTTAACTTAGGCATATGGAGTTCATTCCCAGTCTAAGCATACAGAGTTCATTCCCAGTCTAAGATTGGCTCGGGCATGTGCTGGTGCTGCATATTTCTTCGTCGGGGCACCATCATCGGAGCATCGTCGAAGAACCTGACCAACGGTATTGGGGTTCCAGCGATCGAGGGTGCCAGGGAGGCGTGCGCACATGATGTAAGATGGGTGCTGGTACTTGGCCCTTATATTGGCCCCCTATCCCTCATCAAACCTCAAGAACTCACAGCCCGTTAAAGAGCATTTGAGATTTTACAGGTTTGCTGCCAGTAGCCATTAAAGTATCTGAAATGGGGACACTTTTTTCAAATGGTCACAAAATCTTGTACACTTCGAGTTCTTAGCTGATTTTTTTTGTGCATGCCAACAAAAATACAGGGATCACGTCTCCCAAGTTTGGGGCCAAAAATCTTTTCGAAAAAATTTTAAAAAATCCTGAACCACAAAAAGTTTCAAAAATCATGAAAAATAGAAAATGAGTCATCTTGCCAAGAAACTTTACGTGAAGGCTTAAGGGACCACTGTATGAATTTACAAGCCATAAAAATGGAATTGGCATGCAGAAATATGAAGATGTGCCTAAACCCACCTACCACCCTATCGATCCATAGCTTACGCATCCCGTCTCTCTGGTCGGTGTAGTGCCCGCCGTTTATTTTGTCGGTTGGCTTAGGCATACGGAGTTCATTCCCAATCTAAGATCGGACCGGACCAAGGGTTGTGGTAGCAGGATCGGTAGCATGAAGAGGGGGACCCGATCGATCCTCGGCTTGTGCATCTCGCCCCTCTGGCTGGTTGAGAGCCCGCACGCTCGTTTCGTGGGTTAATTTAGGCATATGGAGTTCATTCCCAGTCTAAGATCGGACTGGACCGAGGGTTGCGGCAGCACATTCTGGGCTCGAGCATGTGTTGGTGCCGTATTTTTCTTCGTCGGGGCACAATCGTCGGAGCATCACCGGAGAACTTGAGCGACGGCATTGGGGTTCTGACGATTGGGGGTGCCAGGTGGGGTGTGCGCACATGATGTGCGATGGGTGCTGGTACTTGGCCCTTATATTGGCCCCCTATCCCTCATCAAACCTCGAGAACTCACACCCCCTTAAAGAGCTTTTGAGTTTTTACAGGTTTGCTACTAGTAGCTATTAAAGTGTCTGAAATGAGGACACTTTTTTCAAATGGTCACAAAATCTTGTACACTTCGAGTTCTTAGCTGAATTTGGTTGTGCATGCCAAAAAAAATACAAGGATCACGTCTACCATATTTGGGGCCAAAAATCCTTTCGAAAAAATTTTAAAAAATCCCGAATCGTAAAAAGTTTCAAAAATCATGAAAAATAGAAAACGAGTCGTCTTGCCATGAAACTTCACGTGAAGGCTTAAGGTACCATTGCATGAATTTACAAGCCATAAAAAATGGTATTGGCACGTAGAAATATGAATATGTGCCCAAACCCACCTACCACCCTATCGATCCACGACTTCGCATCCCGTCTCTCTGGTCGGCGTAGTGCCCGCCCACCCGTCCGCCCGCTCGTGTCGTCGGTTGGCTTACGCATACGGAGTTCATTCCTAGCCTAAGATTGGACCAGACCAAGGGATGCGGTAGTAGGATCGACAACATGCAAAGGGGGACCCAACCGATCCCCGACTTGCGCACCCGTCCCTCTGGCCGGCTGAGCGCCCGCATGCTCATTTCGTGGTTTGACTTAGGCATATGGAGTTCATTCCCAGTCTAATCATATGGAGTTCATTCCTAATCTAAGATCGGACCGAACTGAGGGTTGCAGCAGCACATGCTAGGCTCGGGCATGTGCTGGTGGCGCATTTTTCTTAGTTGGGGCATCATCATTAGAGCATCGCCGGAGAACTTGACCGGCGACATTGGGGTTCCGACGATCGGGTGGGCCGGGGGGTGTGCGGACATGATGTGCGATGGGTGCTGGCACTTGGCCCTTATGTTGGCCCCATATCCCTCATCAAACATCGAGAACTCACACCCCCTTAAAGAGCATTTGAGATTTTACAGGTTTGCTGCTAGTAGCCATTAAAGTGTCTGAAATGGGGACTCTTTTTTCAAATGGTCACAAAATCTTGTACACTTTGAGTTCTTAGCTGAATTTTTTTGTGCATGCCAAAAAAAATACATGGATCACATCTACCAAGTTTGGGGCCAAAATGCCTTTCGAAAAAATTTTAAAAAATCTAAACCGCAAAAAGTTTCAAAAATCATGAAAAATAGAAAACGAGTCGTCTTGCCATGAAACTTCACCTGAAGGCTTAAGGGACCATTGTATGAATTTACAAGCCATAAGAATGGCATTGGCACACAAAAATAAGAAGGTGTGCCTAAACCCACCTACCACCCTATCGATCCACGGCTTGCGCTTCCCGTCTCTCTAGTCGACGTAGTGCCCGCCCGCTCGTTTCGTCGGTTGCCTTAGGAATACGGAGTTCATTCCCAGTCTAAGATCAGACCAGATTGAGGGTTACGGTAGTAGGACGGCAGCACACAGAGGGGGACCCAGCCGATCCCCGGTTTGCGCATCTCGCCCCTCTGGCCGGTTGAGCGCCGGCACGTTCGTTTCATGGGTTGACTTAGGCATACGGAGTTCATTCCCAATCAAGCATACAGAATTCATTCTAGTCTAAGATCGGACCGGATCAAGGGTTGCGATAGCACATGCTGGGCTCGGGCATGTGCTGGTGTCACATTTTTCTTCATCGACGCACCATCATTGGAGCATCGTCGGAGAACCTGACCGACAACATTGGGGTTCCGACAATCGGGTGGGCCGGAGGGGTGTGCACATATGATCTATGGTGGGTGCTGGTACTTGGCCCTTATATTTGCCCCATATCCTTAATGAAACCTCGAGAACTCACACCCCCATAAAGAGCATTTGAGATTTTACAAGTTTGCTGCCAGTAGCCATTAAAGTGTCTGAAATGGGACACTTTTTTCAAATAGTGACAAAATCTTGTACACTTCAAGTTTTTTGCTGAATTTTTTTGTGCATGCCAAAAAAAATAAAAGGATCACGTCAACCAAGTTTGGGGCCAAAACTCCTTCCGAAAAAATTTTAAAAATTTTGAACCGTAAAAAGTTTCGAAAATCATGAAAAATAGAAAAATGAGTAGTCTTGCCATGAAACTTCACGTGAAGGCTTAAGGGACCATTGTATGAATTTGCAAGCCATAAAAATGGCACTGGCACACAGAAATATGAAGATGTGCCTAAACCCACCTGCCACCCTATCGATTCACGACTTGCGCATCCCGTCTTTCTGGCTGGCTGAGCGCCCGCACGCTCATTTCGTGGGTTGGCTTAGTCATACGGAGTTCATTCCCAATCTAAGATCAGACCGGAACAAGGGTTGCGCCAGCACATGTTGGGCTCGGGCATGTGCTAGTGCCGTATTTTTCTTCGCCGGGGTACCATTGTCGGAGCATCGCCGGAGAACCTGACCGACGGCATTGGGGTTCCGACGATCGGGTGGGTCGGGGGGGTGTGCGCACATGATGTGTGATGGGTGCTGGTACTTGGCCCTTATATTGGCCCCCTATCCCTCGTGAAACCTCGAGAACTCACACCCCCTTAAAGAGCATTTGAGATTTTACATGTTTGCTGCCAGTACCTATTAAAGTGTCTGAAATGGGGACACTTTTTTCAAATGGTCACAAAATCTTGTACACTTTGAGTTTTTAGCTGAATGTTTTTGTGCAAGCCAACAAAAATACAAGGATCACATCTACCAAGTTTGGGGCCAAAACTCCTTCCGAAAAAACTTTGAAAAATCCCAAACCGTAAAAAGTTTTGAAAATCGTGAAAAATAGAAAACGAGTCGTCTTGCCATGAAACTTCACGTGAAGGCTTAAGGGACCATTGTATGAATTTACAAGCCATAAAAATGGCATTGGAATGCAAAAATATGAAGATATGCCTAAACCCACCTACCACCCTATCGATCCATGGCTTGCGCATCCCGTCTCTCTAGTCGGCGTATATCCCGCCCACCCGCCCGCCCGCTCGTTTTGTTGATTGGCTTAGTCATACGGAGTTCATTCCTAGTCTAAGATCAGATCGGACCGAGGGTTGCGACAGTAGGATCGATAGCATGCAGAGGGGGACTCGGTCGATCCCCGACTTGCGCATCCTGCCCCTCTGGCCGACTGAGCGCCCGCACGCTCATTCTGTGGGTTGACTTAGGCATACGGAGTTCATTCCTAGTCTAAGCATACGGAGTTCATTCCCAGTCTAAGATTGGATCAGATCGAGGGTTGCGGCAGCACATGCTGGGCTCGGGCATGTGCTGGTGCCGCATTTTTCTTCACCGAGGCACCATCACCGGAGCATCGTCAGAGAACTTGACCGGCGGCATTGGGGTTCCGACGATCGGGGGGGCCGGGGTGGGTGTGCGCACATGATGTATGATGGGTGCTGGTTGTTGGCCCTTATATTAGCCCCCTGTCCCTCATCAAACCTCAAGAACTCACACCCCCTTAAAGAGCATTTGAGATTTTACAGGTTTGCCGCCAGTATCCATTAAAGTGTCTGTAATGGGGACACTTTTTTCAAATGGTCATAAAATCTTGTACACTTTGAGTTTTTAGCTGAATTTTTTGTGCATGCCAACAAAAATACAAGGATCATGTCTACCAAGTTTGGGGTCAAACTCCTTCCAAAAAAATTTTAAGAAATTCTGAACCGTAAAAAGTTTCCAAAATCGTGAAAAAGAGAAAACGAGTCGTCTTGCCATTAAACTTCAGGTGAAGGCTTAAGGGACAATTGTATGAATTTACAAGCCATAAAAATGGCATTGGCACACAAAAATATGAAGATCTCCCTAAACCCACCTACCACCCTATCGATCTACGGCTTGCACATCTCGTCTTTCTGGCCGACGTAGTGCCCGCCCGCGTGTCCGTCCGCTCGTTTCGTCGGTTGCTTAGGCATTAGAGTTCATTCCCAGTCTAAGATCGAACCAGACCGAGGGTTACGATAGCAGGATCGGCAGCACGCAGAGCGGGACCCGACTAATCCCCGACTTGCGCAACCCGCCCCTCTGGCCGGCTGAGAGCCCGCAAGCTCATTTCTTGGGTTAACCTAGGCATATAGAGTTCATTCCCAGTCTAAGCATACAGAGTTCATTCCCAGTCTAAGATCGGCTCGGGCATCTGTTAGTGCTGCATTTTCTTCGTCGAGGCACCATCGCCAGAGCATCACCAAAGAACCTGACCAACGGCATTGGGGTTCCGGCGACCGGGGGTGCTAGGGAAGTGTGCGCACATGATGTAAGATGGGTGCTGGTACTTGGCCCTTATATTGGCCCCCTATCCCTCATCAAACCTCAAGAACTCACACCCTGTTAAAGAGCATTTGAGATTTTACAGGTTTGCTGCTAGTAGCCATTAAACTGTCTGAAATGGGGACACTTTTTTCAAATGGTCACAAAATCTTGTACATTTCGAGTTCTTAGCTGAATTTTTTTCTGCATGCCAAAAAAAATACAAGGATCACGTCTACCAAGTTTGGCACCAAAACTCCTTGCGAAAAAATTTTAAAAAATCCCGAACCGTAAAAAGTTTCAAAAATCATGAAAAATAGAAAATGAGTTGTCTTGCCAAGAAACTTCACGTGAAGGCTTAAGGGACCATTGTATGAATTTACAAGCCATAAAAATGGCATTGGCATGCAGAAATATGAAGATGTGCCTAAACCCACCTACCACCCTATCGATCCACGGCTTGCGCATCCCGTCTCTCTGGCCGGTGTAGTGCCCACCGCTCATTTCGTCGGTTGGCTTAGGCATACGGAGTTCATTCCCAATCTAAGATCGGACTGGACCAAGGATTGCAGCAGCAGGATCGACAGCACGTAGAGGGGGACCCGGTTGATCCCTGGCTTGTGCATCCCGCTCGTCGGCCGGTTGAGATCCCGCACGCTCGTTTCGTGGGTTAACTTAGGCACATGGAGTTCATTCCTAGTCTAAGATCGGACCGGACCAAGGGTTGCGGCAGCACATTCTGGGCTCAGGCATGTGCTGGCGCCGCATTTTTCTCTGTCGGGGCACAATCACCGTAGCATCGCCGGAGAACTTGACAGACGGCATTGGGGTTCCGATGATTGGGGGTGCTGGTGGGGTGTGCGCACATGATGTGCGATGGGTGCTAGTACTTGGCCCTTATATTGGCCCCCTATCCCTCATCAAACCTTGAGAACTCACATCCCCTTAAAGAGCTTTTGAGATTTTACAGGTTTGCTACCAGTAGCTATTAAAGTGTCTGAAATGGGGACACTTTTTTCAAATGGTCACAAAATCTTGTACACTTCGAGTTCTTAGCTGAATTTTTTTGTGCATGCAAAAAAAATACAAGGATCACGTCTAACAAGTTTGGGGCCAAAAATCCCTTTCGAAAAAATTTTAAAAAATCCCAAACCACAAAAAAGTTTCAAAAATCATGAAAAATAGAAAACGAGTCATCTTGCCATGAAACTTCACGTGAAGGTTTAAGGGACCATTGCATGAATTTACAAGCCATAAAAAATGGTATTGGCACTAGAAATATGAAGATGTGCCCAAACCCACCTACCACCCTATCGATCCATGGCTTGCGCATCCCGTCTCTCTGGTCGGCGTAGTGCCCGCCCACCCGCCCGCCCCCTCATGTCGGTGGTTGGCTTAGGTATACGGAGTTCATTCCCAGCCTAAGATTGGACCAGATCAAGGGATGCGGTAGTAGGATCAGCAGCATGCAAAGGGGGACCTTGCCGATCGCTGGCTTGCGCATCCCGTCCCTTTGGCCGGCTGAGCGCCCGCACGTTCGTTTCGTGGTTTGACTTAGGCATATGGAGTTCATTCCCAATCTAATCATATGGAGTTCATTCCCAGTCTAAGATCGGACTGAACTGAGGGTTGCAACAACACATGCTAGGCTCGGGCATGTGCTGGTGCCGCATTTTTGTTAGTCGGGGCACCATCATCGGAGCATCACCGGAGAACCTGACCGGCGACATTGGGGTTTCGACGATCGAGTGGGCCGGGGGGTGTGCGCACATGATGTGCGATGGGTGCTGCTACTTGGCCCTTATGTTGGCCCCATACCCCTCATCAAACCTCGAGAACTCACACTCCCTTAAAGAGCATTTGAGATTTTACAGGTTTGCTGCTAGTAGCCATTAAAGTGTCTGAAATGGGGACTCTTTTTTCAAATGGTCACAAAATCTTGTACACTTCGAGTTTTTAGCTGAATTTTTTTTTGCATGCCAAAAAAAATACATGGATCACGTCTACCAAGTTTGGGGCTAAAATGCATTCTGAAAAAATTTTAAAAAATCTAAACGGCAAAAAGTTTCGAAAATCATGAAAAATAGAAAACGAGTCGTCTTGCCATGAAACTTCACGTGAAGGCTTAAGGGACCATTGTATGAATTTACAAGCCATAAGAATGGCATTGGCACACAAAAATATGAAGGTGTGCCTAAACCCACCTACCACCCTATCGATCCACGGCTTGCGTTTCCCGTCTCTCTGGTCGACGTAGTGCCCGCCCGCTCGTTTCGTCGGTTACCTTAGGCATACGGAGTTCATTCCCAGTCTAATCATATGGAGTTCATTCCCAGTCTAAGATCGGACTGAACTGAGGGTTGCAGCAGCACATGCTAGGCTCGGGCATGTGCTGCTGCCACATTTTTCTTAGTCGGGGCACCATCATCGGAGCATCGCCGGAGAACCTGACCGACGACATTGGGGTTCCAATGATCGAGTGGGCCAGGGGGTGTGCGCACATGATGTGCGATGGGTGCTGGTACTTGGCCCTTATGTTGGCCCCATATCCCTTATCAAACCTCGAGAACTCACACTCCCTTAAAGAGCATTTGAGATTTTACAGGTTTGCTGCTAGTAGCCATTAAAGTGTCTGAAATGGGGACTCTTTTTTCAAATGGTCTCAAAATCTTGTACACTTCGAGTTTTTAGCTAATTTTCTTTGTGCATGCCAACAAAAATACAAGGATCACGTCTAACAAGTTTGGGGCCAAAACTCCTTCTGAAAGAATTTTAAAAAATCACAAACCGTAAAAAGTTTCAAAAATCGTGAAAAATAGAAAAAGAGTCGTCTTGTCATGAAACTTCACGTGAAGGCTTAAAGGACCATTGTATGAATTTACAAGCCATAAAAATGGCATTGGCACGTACAAATATGAAGATGTGCCTAAACCCACCTACCACCCTATTGATCCATGGCTTACGCATCCCGTCTCTCTGGCTGGCGTAGTGCCCGCCCGCCTGCCCGCCCGCTCATTTCGTCGGTTCCCAATCTAAGATCAGACCGGACCGAGGGTTACGGTAGCACATGTTGGGTTCGGGCATGTGCTGGTGCCGCATTTTTCTTCTTCGGGGCACTATCGTCGGAGCATCGTCAGAGAACCTGACCGGCGGCATTGGAGTTCCGACGATCGGGGGGGCCGGGGGGAGGGTGTGCGCACATGATGTGTGATGGGTGCTGGTACTTGGCCCTTATATTGGCCACCTATCCCTCATCAAACCTTGAGAACTCACACCCCCTTAAAGAGCATTTGAGATTTTATAGGTTTGCTGCCAGTAGCCATTAAAGTGTCTGAAATGGGGACACTTTTTTCAAATGGACACTTCGAGTTTTTTGCTGACTTTTTTTGTGCATGCCAACAAAAATTCAGGGATCACGTCTACCAAGTTTGGGGCCAAAACTCCTTCTGAAAAAATTTAAAAAAATCGCAAACCGTAAAAAGTTTCAAAAATCGTGAAAAATAGAAAACGAGTCGTCTTGCCATGAAACTTCACGTGAAGGCTTAACGGACCATTGTATGAATTTACAACCCATAAAAATGGCATTGCCATGTAGAAATATGAAGATGTGCCTAAACCCACCTACCACCCTATCGATCCACGGCTTACGCATCCAGTGTCTCTTGCCGACGTAGTGGCCGCCCACCCGCTCGTTTCGTCGATTGGCTTAGGCATACGGAGTTCATTCCCAGTCTAAGATCAGACCGGACTGAGGGTTGCGGCAGCAGGATTAGTAGCATGCAGAGGGGGACCCGGTCGATCCTCAGCTTGCGCATCCCGCCCCTCTGGCCAGCTGAGCACCGCACACTCGTTTTGTGGGTTGACTTAGACATACGGAGTTCATTCCCAGTCTAAGCATACGAAGTTCATTCCCAGTCTAAGATCGGACCAGACCGAGGGTTGTGGCAGCACATGCTAGGCTCGGGCATGTGCTGGTGCCGCATTTTTCTTCATCGGGGCACCATCGTCGGAGCTTCGCCGAAACTTGACCGGCGACGTTGGGGTTCCGGCAATTGCTGGGGCCGGGGGGGGTGTGCGCACATGATGTGCGATGGGTGCTAGTATTCGGCCCTTGTATTGGTCCCCTATCCCTCATTAAACCTCGAGAACTCACACCCCCTTAAAGAGCATTTGAGATTTTACAGGTTTGCTACTAGTAGCCATTAACGTGTTTGAAATGGGGACACTTTTTTCAAATGGTCACAACATCTTGTACACTTCGAGTTTTTGGCTGAATTGTTTTGTGCAAGCCAAAAAAAATACAAGGATCATGTCTACCAAGTTTGGGTTCAAAACTCCTTCCGAGAAAATTTTTAAAAAATCTCGAACCGTAAAAAGTTTCAAAAATCGTGAAAAATAGAAAACGAATCGTCTTGCCATGAAACTTCACGTGAAGGCTTAAGGGACCATTGTATGAATTTACAAGCCATAAAAATGGCATTGGCATGCAAAAATAAGAAGATGTGCCTAAACCCACTTATCACCCTATCGATCCACGGCTTGCGCATCCCGTCTCTCTGGCCGGCGTAGTGCCCGACCGCCTGCCCGCCCACTCGTTTCGTCGGTTGGCTTAGGCATACGGAGTTCATTCCTAGCCTAAGATAGGACTGAACCGAGGGTTACGGCAGCAGGATCGGCAGCACACAGAGAGGGACCCGACCAATCCCCGGTTTGCGCATCCCGCCCCTTTGGCCGGTTGAGCGCCCGCACTCTCGTTTCATGGGTTGACTTAGGCATACGAAGTTCATTCCCAGTCTAAGCATATGGAGTTCATTCCTAGTCTAAGATCGGACTGGACCGAGTGTTGCGGCAGCAAATGCAAGGCTCGGGCATTTGCTGGTGCCGCATTTTTCTTCGTCAGGGCACCATCGTCGGAGTTTCGCCGGAGAACCTGACCGGCGGCGTTGGGGTTTCGGTGATTAGTGGGGCCGGGGGGCGTGCGCACATGATGTGCGATGGGTGCTAGTACTTGGAACTTGTATTGGCCCCCTATCCCTCATCAAACCTCAAGAACTCACACCCCCTTAAAGAGCATTTGAGATTTTATAGGTTTGCTGCCAGTAGCCATTAAAGTGTCTGAAATGGGGACACTTTTTTCAAATGGACACTTCGAGTTTTTTGCTGACTTTTTTTGTGCATGCCAACAAAAATGCAGGGATCACGTCTACCAAGTTTGGGGCCAAAACTCCTTCTAAAAAAATTTAAAAAAATCGCAAACCGTAAAAAGTTTCAAAAATCGTGAAAAATAGAAAACGAGTCGTCTTGCCATGAAACTTCACGTGAAGGCTTAACGGACCATTGTAGGAATTTACAACCCATAAAAATGGCATTGCCATGTAGAAATATGAAGATGTGCCTAAACCCACCTACCACCCTATCGATCCACGGCTTACGCATCCAGTGTCTCTTGCCGACGTAGTGGCCGCCCACCCGCTCGTTTCGTCGGTTGGCTTAGGCATACGGAGTTCATTCCCAGTCTATGGTTGGCTTAGGCATACGTAGAGGGGGGACTTGGTCGATCCCCGACTTGCGCATCCCACCTCTCTGGCCGATTGAGCGCCCACACGCTCGTTTCATTTGTTGACTTAGGCATACAGAGTTCATTCCCAGCCTAAGCAAACGGAGTTCATTCCTAGTCTAAGATCAGACTGAACCAAGATTTACGGTAGCACATGCTGGGCTCGGGTATGTGCTGGTGTCACATTTTTCTTCGTCAGGGCACCATCGTCGGAGCATTATCGGAGAACCTGACCGGTGGCATTGGGGTTCCGACGATCGGGGGGGCTGGGGGGTGTGTGCACATGATATGTGATGGGTGCTGGTACTAGGCCCTTATATTGGCCCCCTATGCCTCATCAAACCTCGAGAACTCACACCCCCTTAAAGAGCATTTGAGATTTTACAGGTTTGCTGCCAATAGCCATTAAAGTGTCTGAAATAGGGACACTTTTTTTAAATGGTCACAAAATCTTATACACTTCGACTTTTTAGCTGAATTTTTTTGTGCATACCAAAAAAAATACAAGGATCACGTCTACCAAGTTTGGGGCCAAAACACATTCCGAAAAAATTTTAAAAAATCCCGAACCGCAAAAAGTTTCAAAAATAGTGAAAAATAGAAAACGAGTCGTATTGCCATGAAACTTCACGTGAAGGCTTAAGGGACCATTGTATGAATTTACAAGCCATAAAAATGGCATTGGCATGCATAAATATGAAGATGTGCCTAAACCCGCCTACCACCCTATCGATCCACGGCTTGCGCATCCCGTCTCTCTGGCCGGCGTAGTGCCTGCCCGCCCGCCTGCCTGCTCATTTCGTCGGTTGGCTTAGGCTTATGGAGTTCATTCCCGGTCTAAGATTGGACCGAACTGAGGGTTGCGATAGCAGGATCTGTAGCAAGCAGAGGGGGACCCGATCGATCCCCGGCTTGCGTATCTCGCCCCTCTGGCTGGTTGAGCGCCCACACACTCATTTCGTGGGTTGACGTAGGCGTACGGACTTCATTCCCAGTCTAAGTATACGGAGTTCATTCCTAGTCTAAGACCATACCAGACTGAGGGTCGCGGTAGCAGGATCGACAGCACGCAGAGGGGGACCTGGTCGATCCCCGGCTTGCGCATCCCGCCCCTCTGGCCGACTGAGCGCCCGCACTCTAGTTTCACGGGTTGACTTAGGCATACGAAGTTCATTCCCAGTCTAAGATCAGACCAGACTGAGGGTTGCGGCAGCACATGCCGGGCTCGGGCATGTGCTGGTGCCGTATTTTTCTTCACTGGGGCACCATCGCCGGAGCATCACCGGAGAACCTGATCGATTGCCTTGGGGTTCCGGCGATCGAAGGGGCAGGGGGTGTGCACACATGATGTGCGATGGTGCTGGCACTTGGCCCTTATATTGGCCCCTATGCCTCATCAAACCTTGAGAACTCACACCCCTTAAAGAGCATTTGAGATTTTATCGGTTTGCTGCCAGTAGCCATTAAAGTGTCTCAAACGGGGACACTTTTTTCAAATGGTCATAAAATCTTGTACACTTCGAGTTTTTAGCTGAATTTTTTTGTGCATGCCAAAAAAAATACAAGTATCACGTCTACCAGGTTTGGGGCCAAAACACCTTCCAAAAAAATTTTAAAAAATCTGGAACCGCAAAAAGTTTCAAAAATCGTGGAAAATAGAAAACGAGTCGTCTTGCCATGAAACTTCACGTGAAGGCTTAAGGGCCATTGTATGAATTTACAAGCCATAAAAATGGCATTGGCATGCAGAAATATGAAGATGTGCCTAAACCCACCTGCCACCCTATCGATCCATGGCTTGCGCATCCCGTCTCTCTGGCCGGCGTAGTGCCCGCCCGCTCATTTCATCGGTTGGCTTAGGCATACGAAGTTCATTCGCAGTCTAAGATCGGACCGAAACAAGGGTTGCAGCAGTAGGATCGACAGCACGAAGAGGGGGACCCGACCGATCCCCGGCTTGCGCATCCCGCCCCTCGGCCGACTGAGCGCCCACACGCTCGTTTCGTGGGTTGACTTAGGCATACGGAGTTCATTCCCAGTCTAAGCATACAGAGTTCATTCCCAATCTAAGATCAGATCAGACTGAGGGTTACGGCAGCACATGCGAGGATCGGGCATGTGCTGGTGTCGCATTTTTCTTCGTAGAGGCACCATCGTCGGAGCATCACCGGAGAACCTGACCAACGGCATTGGGGTTCCGGTGATCGGGGGGGCCGGGGGGGCTGTGCGCACATGATGTGCGATGGGTGCCAGTACTTGGCCCTTATATTGGCCCCCTATGCCTCATCAAACCTTGAGAACTCACACCCCCTTAAGGAGCATTTGAGATTTTACAGGTTTGCTGCCAATACCCATTAAAGTGTCTGAAATGGGGACACTTTTTTCAAATTGTCACAAAATCTTGTACACTTCGAGTTTTTAGCTGAATTGTTTTTTGCATGCCAAAAAAAATACAAGGATCACGTTTACCAAGTTTTTGGCCAAAACTCCTTCCGAAACAATTTTAAAAAAATCCTGAACTGCGAAGGTTTTCAAAAATCGTGAAAAATAGAAAACGAGTCATCCTGCCATGAAACTTCACGTGAAGGCTTAAGGGACCATTGTATGAATTTACAAGCCATAAAAATGGCATTGGCATGCAGAAATATAAAGATGTGATTAAACCCACCTACCACCCTATCGATCCACAGCTTGCGCATCCCGTCTCTCTGACCGACGTAGCGCCCGCCCGTCCGCCCGCCCGCTCATTTCGTCAGTTGGCTTAGGCATACGGAGTTCATTCCCAGTCTAAGATTGGACCAGACTGAGAGTTGCGACAACAGGATCGACAGCACGTAGAGGGGGACCCGGTCCATCCCCGGCTTGCGCATTCCACCCCTCTGGCCGGCTGAGCGCCCTGCACGCTCATTTCATGGGTTGACTTAGACATACGGAGTTCATTCTAAGTCTAAGCATACGGCGTTCGTTCCCAGTCTAAGATCAGACTGGACCGAGGGTTGCTACAGCACATGCTGGGCTCAGGCATGTGCTGGTGCCGTATGTTTCTTCGTCGAGGCACCATCGTCGGAGAACCTGATCGGCGGTATTGGGGTTCCAGCGATTGGGGGGGCCGGGGGGTGTGCGCAAATGATGTGCGATGGGTGCTGGTACTTGGCCCTTATATTGGCCCCCTATCCCTGATCAAACCTCGAGAACTCACACCCCCTTAAAGAGCATTTGTGATTTTACAGGTTTGCTGCCAGTAGACATTAAAGTGTCTGAAATGGGACACTTTTTTCAAATGGTCACAAAATCTTGGGCACTTGGAGTTTTTAGCTGAATTTTTTTGTGCATGCCAATCAAAATGCAAGGATCACGTATACCAAGTTTGGTACCAAAAATCGTTTTGAAAAAATTTTAAAAAATCCCAAGCCGCAAAAAGTTTCAAAAATCGTGAAAAAGAGAAAACGAGTCATCTTGCCATGAAACTTAACGTGAAGGCTTAAGGGACCATTTTATGAATTTACAAGCCATGAAAATGGCATTGGCACGTAGAAATATGAAGATGTGCCTAAACCTAACTACCTCCCTATCGATCCACGGCTTGCGCATCCCGTCTCTCTGGCTGGCGTAGTGCCCGCCCGCCCGCCCGCTCGTTTCATCGGTTGGCTTAGGCATATGGAGTTCATTCCCAGTCTAAGATTGGACCGGACCAAGGGTTGGGGCAGCAGGATCGGCAGCACGCAGAGGGGAACCCGACCGATCCCCGGCTTGTGCAACCTACCCCTCTGGCCGATTGAGCGCCTGCACGCTCGTTTCATGCGTTGACTTAGGCATATGGAGTTCATTACCAGTCTAAGCATACGGAGTTCATTCCCAGTCTAAGATTGGATCAGACCGAGGGTTGCGGTAGCACATGCTAGGCTCGGGCATGTGCTGGTGCCCGGGCACCATCGCCGGAGCATCCCCGGAGAACCTGATCGATAGCATTGTGGTTTCGACGATCGAGGGGTTGGGGGGTGTGCGCACATGATGTGTGATCGGTGCTGGAACTTGGCCCTTATATTGGCCCCCTATCCCTCATTAAACCTTGAGAACTCACACCTCCTTAAAGAGCATTTGAGATTTTACAGGTTTGTTGCCAGTAGCCATTAAAGTGTCTGAAATGGGGACACTTTTTTCAAATGGTCAGAAAATCGTGTGCACTTTGAGTTTTTAGCCGAATTTTTTTGTGCATGCCAAAAAAAATATAAGGATCACGTCTCCCAAGTTTGGGGCCAAAACTCCTTTTGAAAAATTTTAAAAAATCTCGAACTGCAAAAAGTTTCAAAAATCGTGAAAAATAAAAATCAAGTCGTCTTGCCATGAAACCTCATGTGAAGGCTTAAGGGACCATTGTATGAATTTACAAGCCATAAAAATGGCATTGGCACACAGAAATATAAAGATGTGCCTAAACCCACCTACCACCGTATCGATCCACGGCTTGCGCATCCCGTCTCTCTGGTCGGTGTAGTGCCCGTCCACCAGCCCGCCCGCTCATTTCGTCGGTTGGCTTAGGGATACGAAGTTCATTCCCAGTCTAGGATCAGACTGGACGGAGGGTTACGGTAGCAAGATCGATAGCACGTAGAGGGGGACCCGGCCGATCCCTGACTTTCGCATCCCGCCCCTCTGGCTGGCTGAGCGCCCGGACGCTCGTTTCGTGGGTTCACTTAGGCATACAGAGTTCATTCCCAGTCTAAGCATACGAAGTTCATTCCCAGTCTAAGATCGGACTGGACCGAGGGTTGTGGCAGCACATGTTGGGCTCGGGCTTGTGCTGGTTCCACATTTTTCTTGGTCGGGGCACCATCATCGGAGCATCGTCGGAGAACCAGATCGGCGGCATTGGGGTTCTGACGATCGGGGGGCCGAGGGGGTGTGCGCACAGGATGTGCGATGGGTGCTGGTACTTGGCCCATATATTGGCCACCTATCACTCATCAAACCTCGGGAGCTCACACCCCTTAAAGAGCATTTGAGATTTTACAGGTTTGCTGCCAGCGGCCATTAAAGTGTTTGAAATGGGGACACTTTTTTCAAATGGTCACAAAATCTTGTACACGTAGAGTTTTTAGCTAAAGTTTTTTGTGCATGCCAACAAAAATACAAGGATCACATCTCCCAAGTTTGGGGCCAAAACTCCTTCCAAAAAAATTTTAAAAAATCCCAAACCATAAAAAGGTTCGAAAATCATGAAAAATAGAAAACGAGTCATCTTGCCATGAAACTTCTCGTGAAGGCTTAAGAGACCATTGTATGAATTTACAAGCCATAAAAATGGCATTGGCACACAGAAATATGAAGATGTGCCTAAAGCCACCTACCACGCTATCGATCCACGGCTTGTGCATCCCGTCTCTCTGGCCGACGTAGTGTCCGCCCGCCCGCTTGTTTCATCGGTTGGCTGAGGCATACAGAGTTCATTCCCAGTCTAAGATTAGACCAGACCGAGGGTTGTGGTAGCAAGATCCGCAGCACACAAAAGGGGACCCGACCAATCCCCGACTTGTGCATCCCGCCCCTTTGGCCGGCGTAGTGCCCGCACGCTTATTTCGTGGGTTGACTTAGGCATACGGAGTTCATTCCCAGTCTATGATCAGACCAGACCGAGGGTTGCGACAGGACATGCTGGGCTTGGGCATGTGTTGGTGCCGCATTTTTCTTCGCCGGCGTACCAACACCGGAGCATCGCCAGAGAACCTGACCGACGGCATTGGGGTTCCGATGATCGAGGGGGCTGGGGGGGTGTGCGCACATGATGTGTGATGGGTGCTGGTACTTGGCCCTTATATTGGCCCCCTATCCCTCATCAAACCTTGAGAACTCACACCCCCTTAAAGAGCATTTGAGATTTTACAGGTTTGCTGCCAGTAGCCTTTAAAGTGTCTCAAATGGGGACACTTTTTTCAAATGGTCACAAAATCTTGTACAATTCGAGTTTTTAGCTGAATTTTTTTGTGCATGCCAAAAAAAATAAAAGGATCATGTCTACCAAGTTTGGGGCCAAAATTCCTTCCGAAAAAATTTTAAAAAATCCCGAACAGCAAAAAGTTTCAAAAATCGTGAAAAATAGAAAACGAGTCATCTTGCCATGAAACTTCACGTGAAGGCTTAAGGGACCAATGTATGAATTTACAAGCCATAAAAATGGCATTGTTACACAGAAATATGAAGATGTGAATAAACCCACCTACCACCCTATCTATCCACGGCTCGCGCTTCCCGTCTCTCTGGCCGGCATAGTGCCCGCCCGCTCGTTTCATCGGTTGGCTTAGGCATACGGAGTTCATTCCCAGTCTAAGATCGGACAAAACCGAGGGTTGTGGCAGCAGGATCGGTAGCACGCAGAGGGAGACCCGACCGATCCCTGGCTTGTGCATCTCGCCCCTCAGGTCGGCTGAGCGCCCGGACGCTCGTTTCATCGGTTAACTTAGGCATACGGAGTTTATTCCCAGTCTAAGCATACGGACTTCATTCCCAGTCTAAGATCGGATCAGATCGAGGGTTGTGGCAGCACATGGCCCGAGCATGTGTTGGTGCCACATTTTTCTTCATCGGGCACCATCGCCGGAGCATCACCAGAGAACCTGACCGACGGCATTGGGGTTCCAGTGATCGGGGGGCCCGGGGGCGTGTGAGCACATGATGTGCGATGGGTTCTGGTACTTAGCCCTTATGTTGGCCCCCTATCCCTCATCAAACCTCGAGAACTCACACCCCCTTAAAGAGGATTTGAGATTTTACAGGTTTGCTGCCAGTAGCCACTAAAGTGTCCGAAATGGGGACACTTTTTTCAAATGGTCACAAAATCTTGTACACTTCGAGTTTTTAGCTGAATTGTTTTATGCATGCCAACAGAAATACAAGGATCATGTCTACCAAGTTTGGGGCCAAAACTCCTCCCAAAAAAATTTTAAAAAATCCTGAACCGCAAAAAGTTTTCAAAATCGTTAAAAATAGAAAACAAGTCGTCTTGCCATGAAACTTCCCGTGGAGGCTTAAGGGACCATTGTATGAATTTACAAGCCATAAAAATGGCATTGGCAAGCAGAAATATGAAGATGTGTCTAAACCCACCTACCACCTAATTGATCCACGGCTTACGCATCCCGTCTCTCTGGCCGACGTAGTGCCCGCCCGCCCGCCCTCTCATTTCGTCGGTTGGCTTAGGCATACGGAGTTCATTCCCAGTCTAAGAGCGGACCAAATTGAGGGTTGTGGCAGCAGGATCGGTAGCACGCAAAGGGGGACCCGGCCGATCCCTGGCTTGCACATCTCGCCCCTCTGGCCGGCTGAACGCCCACGCGATCGTTTCATGGGTTGACTTAGGCATACGGAGTTCATTCCCAGTCTAAGCGTACGGAGTTCCTTCACAGTCTAAGATCGGACCGGACCGAGGGTTGCAGCAGCACATGCCAGGCTCGGGCATGTGCTGGTGCCGTATTTTTCTTCGTCGGGGCACCATCGCCTTAGCATCGTCGAAGAACCTGACCGGCGGCACTGGGGTTCCGATGATCGGGGGGGCCGGGGGGGTGTGAACACATGATGTGCGGTGGGTGCTGGTACTTGGCCCTTATGTTGGCCCCCTATCCCTCATCAAACCTCAAGAACTCACACCCCCTTAAAAAGGATTTGAGATTTTACAGGTTTGCTGCCAGTAGCCGTTAAAGTGTTTGAAATGGGGACACTTTTTTCAAATGGTGACAAAATCTTGTACACTTTGAGTTTTTAGCTAATTTTTTTTTGTGCGTGCCAACAAAAATACAAGGATCACATCTACCATGTTTGGGGCCAAAACTCCTTTCGAAAAAATTTGAAAAAATCTCGAACAAAAAAAGTTTCAAAAATTGTGAAAAATAAAAAACGAGTCATCTTGCCATGAAACTTCACGTGAAGGCTTAAGGGACCATTGTATGAATTTACAAGCCCTAAAAAAGGCATTGGCATGCAAAAATATGATGATGTGCCTAAACCCACCTACCACCCTATTGATCCACGGCTTGCGCATCCCGTCTCTCTAGTTGGCGTAGTGCCCGCCCGGCTGCCCGCCCGCTCGTTTTGTCGGTTGGCTTAGGCATACGGAGTTCATTCCCAGTCTAAGATTGGATCGGACCTAGGGTTGCAGTAGCACATGCTGGGTTTGGGCATGTACTGGTGCCACATTTTTCTTCGTCGGGGCACCATCGTCGGAGCGTCACCGGAGAATCTGACCGACGGCATTGGGGTTCCGAGGATCAGGGGGCCGGGGGGTGTGCGCACATGATGTGCAATGAGTGCTGGTACTTGGCCCTTATATTGGCCCCCTATCCCTCATCAAACCTCGAGAACTCACACCCCCTTAAAGAGCATTTGAGATTTTACACGTTTGCTGCCAGTAGGGGTGTAAATGATACATTAGTACTCGTAAGCTACTCGGGTTCAATTCGAAAAAAATTCGAATTCGGTTCGATGATTGTCGAGTCGAGCTCAACCTCGAGTAGCTCGACTTATCGATCGAGCTGAATTTGAGTATTATTATATCTGACTCGAGTAGCTCGTGAGCCTAATCGAGCTTTTATATTTAAATATATTTTTATTATTTTAATTAATAAAATATTTCGAGTCTGAGTTCGAGTTCGAGCATGAATAATCAAATTCTTGTCGAGTATTCGAATCGAGCTTATTTTTACATATTAATCGAGCTTAATCGAGCGAGCTCGAGTAGCTCGAATTCGATCACAAATTGAGCTCGAGCTTGAAAAATAAAACTCGATCGAGCTCGATCCGAGTATCGAGCCTCGAGTTGTGAGTCGAGCTCGAGCTCGAGCTTCTCACTACTCGACTCAGCTTGGCTCGTTTATAGCCCTAGCTGCCAGTAGCTATTAAAGTGTCTGAAATGGGGACACTTTTTTCAAATTATCACAAAATCTTGTACACTTCGAGTTTTTAGCTGATTTTTTTGTGATTGCCAACAAAAAGTCAATGATCACGTCTACCAAGTTTGGGTCAAAAACTCCTTCCGAAAAACTTTTAAAAAATCCTAAACTGCAAAACATTTGGAAAATCGTGAAAAATAAAAAACGAGTCGTCTTGCCATAAAACTTCATGTGAAGGCTTAAGGGATCAATGTATGAATTTACAAGCCATAAAAATGGCATTGGCATGCAGAAATATGAAGATGTGCCTAAACCCACCTACCACTCTATCGATCCACGGCTTGCGCATCCCGTCTCTCTGGCTGGCGTAGTGCCCGCCCGCCCGCCCGCTCGTTTTGTCGGTTGGCTTAGGTATACGGAGTTCATTCCCAGTCTAAGATCAGACCTGACCGAGGGTTGTGACAGCACATGTTGGGCTTGGGCATGTGCTGGTGCCGCATTTTTCTTCGTCGGGGCACCATCGTCGAAGCATCGCCGGAGAACCTGATCGGCGGCATTAGGGTTCTGATGATCGGGGGGGCCGAGGGGGTGTCGCACATGATGTACGATGGGTGCTGGTACTTGGCCCTTATATTGGCCCCTATCCCTCATCAAACCTTGAGAACTCACACCCCCTTAAAGAGCATTTGAGATTTTACAGGTTTGCTGCCAGTAGCCATTAAAGTGTCTAAAATGGGGACACTTTTTTCAAATGGTCACAAGATTTTGTACACTTCGATTTTTTAGCTGATTTTTTTTTCATGCCAATAAAAATACAGGGATCACTTCTACCAAGGTTGGGGCCAAAACTCCTTCCGAAAAAATTTTAAAAAATCCCAAACCGTAAAAAGTTTCAAAAATCATGAAAAATAGAAAACGAGTCGTCTTGCCATGAAACTTCACGTGAAGGCTTAAGGGACCATTGTATGAATTTACAAGCCATAAAAAAGGCATTGGCATGCAAAAATATGATGATGTGCCTAAACCCACCTACCACCCTATTGATCCACGGCTTGCGCATCCCGTCTCTCTAGTTGGCGTAGTGCCCGCCCGGCTGCCCGCCCGCTCGTTTTGTCGGTTGGCTTAGGCATACGGAGTTCATTCCCAGTCTAAGATTGGATCGGACCTAGGGTTGCAGTAGCACATGCTGGGTTTGGGCATGTACTGGTGCCACATTTTTCTTCGTCGGGGCACCATCGTCGGAGCGTCACCGGAGAATCTGACCGACGGCATTGGGGTTCCGAGGATCAGGGGGCCGGGGGGTGTGCGCACATGATGTGCAATGAGTGCTGGTACTTGGCCCTTATATTGGCCCCCTATCCCTCATCAAACCTCGAGAACTCACACCCCCTTAAAGAGCATTTGAGATTTTACACGTTTGCTGCCAGTAGGGGTGTAAATGATACATTAGTACTCGTAAGCTACTCGGGTTCAATTCGAAAAAAATTCGAATTCGGTTCGATGATTGTCGAGTCGAGCTCAACCTCGAGTAGCTCGACTTATCGATCGAGCTGAATTTGAGTATTATTATATCTGACTCGAGTAGCTCGTGAGCCTAATCGAGCTTTTATATTTAAATATATTTTTATTATTTTAATTAATAAAATATTTCGAGTCTGAGTTCGAGTTCGAGCATGAATAATCAAATTCTTGTCGAGTATTCGAATCGAGCTTATTTTTACATATTAATCGAGCTTAATCGAGCGAGCTCGAGTAGCTCGAATTCGATCACAAATTGAGCTCGAGCTTGAAAAATAAAACTCGATCGAGCTCGATCCGAGTATCGAGCCTCGAGTTGTGAGTCGAGCTCGAGCTCGAGCTTCTCACTACTCGACTCAGCTTGGCTCGTTTATAGCCCTAGCTGCCAGTAGCTATTAAAGTGTCTGAAATGGGGACACTTTTTTCAAATTATCACAAAATCTTGTACACTTCGAGTTTTTAGCTGATTTTTTTGTGATTGCCAACAAAAAGTCAATGATCACGTCTACCAAGTTTGGGTCAAAAACTCCTTCCGAAAAACTTTTAAAAAATCCTAAACTGCAAAACATTTGGAAAATCGTGAAAAATAAAAAACGAGTCGTCTTGCCATAAAACTTCATGTGAAGGCTTAAGGGATCAATGTATGAATTTACAAGCCATAAAAATGGCATTGGCATGCAGAAATATGAAGATGTGCCTAAACCCACCTACCACTCTATCGATCCACGGCTTGCGCATCCCGTCTCTCTGGCTGGCGTAGTGCCCGCCCGCCCGCCCGCTCGTTTTGTCGGTTGGCTTAGGTATACGGAGTTCATTCCCAGTCTAAGATCAGACCTGACCGAGGGTTGTGACAGCACATGTTGGGCTTGGGCATGTGCTGGTGCCGCATTTTTCTTCGTCGGGGCACCATCGTCGAAGCATCGCCGGAGAACCTGATCGGCGGCATTAGGGTTCTGATGATCGGGGGGGCCGAGGGGGTGTCGCACATGATGTACGATGGGTGCTGGTACTTGGCCCTTATATTGGCCCCTATCCCTCATCAAACCTTGAGAACTCACACCCCCTTAAAGAGCATTTGAGATTTTACAGGTTTGCTGCCAGTAGCCATTAAAGTGTCTAAAATGGGGACACTTTTTTCAAATGGTCACAAGATTTTGTACACTTCGATTTTTTAGCTGATTTTTTTTTCATGCCAATAAAAATACAGGGATCACTTCTACCAAGGTTGGGGCCAAAACTCCTTCCGAAAAAATTTTAAAAAATCCCAAACCGTAAAAAGTTTCAAAAATCATGAAAAATAGAAAACGAGTCGTCTTGCCATGAAACTTCACGTGAAGGCTTAAGGGACCATTGTATGAATTTACAAGCCATAAAAATGGCATTGGCACACAGAAATATGAAGATGTGCCTAAACCCACCTACCACCCTATCGATCCACGGTGTCACGGACTAAGCTTTCTCTCAACAAGCAATAGACCGTGCGGCACTTGAATTGTTGCTCCCAACCAAGTCAGCCTTCAATAGATCGATATCTGAACAAATAACCATAAGCTATGGTTAGTCACAAGCATTTACAATAAGGCACAACATATCGAGATCAATCTCAAGCACACACACAAGAAGGCATATTCGTATCAAGAAAAAGAAAAACACATCGAGGCAACAATCGGGACATTCAATCAGGATGAGTTTTATTATAAACGAGACTCATACATCGGGACCTCCCACCGTCACCAGGGCCAGGGGGCAGCCCTTGGTGGGTGGCCTAAGCTCGCATAACAACCGGTGAGACAACCCAACACTACACTGCCGGCTCACCCCCTAAAGAGCCTTAGAGATTTTAGAGCTATGCTACCAGTAACCATTACAATGTTTGAAATGGGGACACTTTTCCTAGCACAAGGGATCTACCCGGCCATGGCCCTATACATGGGTGGCTCATGGCAACCTAAGTCCCGGTCATGGCCCTATACAAGGTTGGCTCATGACATCCTCCCCTCACCTATTCTATCGACGTCCTCGTCAACTTGCTGGCTTGAAATTCTTCAATCTTTCTTTGAAATCTCTGGAGGTTGTGTTATCTCTCCCAGCTAGTTTCTTCTGGTCCTAATCCTTCCCACTTCACTAAGTACTCTCAAACTAGTCTTCAAGATATCTTGGTTTCCCTATCAGCTAAGATCTCTTTGCCTCGATGCTCTGAGGGTGGCTTCATGGTGATGGTGACTCTGGTTGGCTCCCTTCGACTAGCATCTATAGGATCTGCATGGAAAGGTTTCAAGTTGCTCACATGAAATACTGGGTGCACCTTCATCCACTTTGGTGGGTTAATTTTGTAAGAAGCATTCCCCACCATGGAAAGGACCCTTACTGGACTTTCATATTTACGCACCAATCTACGATCTCTCTTTCTCAGGAACCTAGTTTGTTCAGGAACTAGTCGGACAAGAACCAAATCACCAGCTTGAAATTGTTGAGCTCTACGACCCTTGTCTGCCCATTTTTTCATCCGTTTTGATGCTTTCTCCAGGTAGGCTTATGTAATCTCTGTGTTTTATTTCCACTATTTGCTAAGATTGAAGGCTCTCGGATTCTTTCCTCCATATTGTTCTAAGGAAGAGTGGGGTAGCCTTGGTAATTGTTCGATGACCACCTCAAATGGGCTCTTGTTGGTGGAAGAGCTTTTGTTGGAATTAAAGCAGAGTTGAGTCACATCTAATAATGAAGGCCAGTCTTTCTGATTAGCTTGAACAAAATGCCTCAAGTATTCTTCTAATAATCCGTTGAACCATTCTGTTTGACCATCGATTTGGGGGTGATAGCTTGAGGAGATGTTGAGTTGGGACCTCAATATCTTGAAAAGTTCTATCCAGAAGGACCTCGTGAATCTCAGATCTCAATCGCTGACAATGTTTTGAGGGAGGCCCCAGTATTTGACCACATGTTTGAATAATAGTCGAGCTGTGTCTTCCGCTGTGCAATACTTGAGAGCAAAAATGAATGTGGCATACTTAGAGAACCGATCAATTACCACCAAAATCGCTCCAAGGTCACCAACCTTGGGTAGGCTTGAAATGAAATCGAGAGAGATGCTTTCCCAAGGTCTGGTGGGTACTGGTAGTGGTTCAAGCATGCCTGCAGGTTTCCTCCTTTCAACCTTGTCTTGTTGGCAAATGAGGCAAGTCTTCGTATAGTCCATCACATCTTGTCGCATGTGAGGCCAATAGTATCCCTGTTTCAATAACGCCAAAGTGCGTTGCCAACTCGGGTGTCCTGCCCATGGTGTGTTATGACATTCCCTCATTAGCATCTGTCTCAGACCTTTTGTTCTTGGCACAAATACTCGAGGTCCCTTGGTCCATAGGACCCCGTTTTCTTGCCAGAAGTACTTGGACTTCCCTTCTTCCACTAGCTTCAGGATGGCACAAGCTTGCGAGTCCTTCCCTAAGTGATCTCCAATTAACTTGTAAATGTCTGTAGTGGCTCTACTAGCCGCCATTGGGGCAATTCTTCTAAGGGCCACTAGATCTGCTCGTCTGCTCAATGCATCAACCACTTGATTGGTCTTTCTAGCAGTGTGCTCAAAACAAAAGTCGAATTCCACTAAAAATTTCTGCCACCTAGCTTGTTTTGTCGTAAGCCTTGGTTGGGTGAGAAAATGGCTAACGGTCGTATTGTTTGTCTTCACGACAAAGTGTGAACCCAACAAGTAATGTCACCAAGCCCTTAAGCAGTGAACCACCATGAGGAGTTCTTTTTCCTGAGCCATATATTTCCTTTCAGCTTCACTTAGCTTTCTACTTTTAAATGCTACCGGGTGATGTTGTTGCAAAAGCACTCATCCAATAGCAAAATCGGATGCATCCATCTGAACTTTGAAGGGCTTTTCAATATCAGGGAGAGCTAAGATGGGATCCTTCATAACAGCATCCTTCAATCCCTCGAAGGCCTCTTGGCACTCACTCGTCCAACACCATTTACGCTCCTTCTTCAATAGCTCTATGAGAGATGTGGTCTTACGAGAGTACCCTTCCACAAACCTTCTATAGTAGTTGGCTAGTCCCAAAATAAGTGGAGCTCACTAACATTCTTCGGTGTTGTCCACTCCTTAATGGCCCTAACCTTTCCCATGTCTATTCGAATGTGGCCACATTCGACAATGTGATCGAGAAAATGGATTCGGGTCTGAGCAAATGCACACTTCTCCCTTTTTACGTATAACTGGTGGTCATGTAATCTTTGAAGTACCTGGCACAGGTGCTCTTGATGCTCTTCCAAAGTGGAGCTATATACCACTATATCGTCTAAATAGATGACTACAAATTTGTCTAAGTAGTCATGGAACACCTGATTCATCAATGTACAAAATGTGGCAGGAGCATCGGTCAGTCCAAAAGGCATAACAAGAAATTCAAATGCGCCATACCATGTCACACAAGTGGTCTTTGGCTCATCTCCCTCAGTGATTCAGACCTGATGGTAGCCAGATCTCAGGTCCAATTTGGAGAAGTACTTGGCCCGGCTCAATTGATCAAACAAGTCTGCTATAAGGGGAATGGGATATTTTTTTCTCACGGTGACTTTGTTCAGGGCCCTGTAGTCAACACATAATCACAAACTTCCGTCGTGCTTCTTTTGAAATAGCACTGGCACTCCAAAAGGAGCCTTTGATGGTCTGATGAACTCGACTTGTAGCAACTCATCTAACTGCTTTCTTAGTTCAGCCAACTCTGGTGGGGCCATGTGGTAGGGCGCTCTAGTAGGGGGTTTCACTCCTGGGAGGAGCTCGATTCCATGGTCCACTGCTCGTCGAGGGGGTAGAACTTGAGGCAACATCTCTGGCATCACCTTTTCGAATTCTTCTAACACTTTTTCCACACCATCAGGTATGGGTTCTACTTCTGACCCTTCTTTGTAAATCGGCACCACCATAAAGGAGGGTTCCCCTCTTTTTATCCCTTTCTTAAACTGCAAAGCTGAAATCATTTTCTTCCCACTCTTTGGTAGGATGTTGGTTGGCACCACACATGGGTGTTCTCCTAAGAACAACAAGCAGCTAGCGGCGGGGATAGGGATAACCTGAGCCAACATCATGAAGTCCAATCCAAGGACAACATCAAAGTCATCCATGGGGGAAACTGTAAAGTCTACCTTCCCCTCCCATGGCCCCAATCGGGTTGTCACACTTTTGAAGCTTCCACTGATCGTAAAGGCTGGCAAATTGACCGTCTTCATTCGTCCACAGTCTTTACTAATCTGAATACCACACCTTTTTGCTTCTTCTGCTGTGATGAAAGTGTCAGTTGCACCCGTATCCACCATGGCCTTGGTGGCTTTCTCATTGATCATCAAGTTCACATACATCAAGCCTCTACTCTACTCTTTCTTTATAGTGTTCAATTGGGTATGGAGGGCATTGAGGAACCTTATTGAACCCATCCTGGCTGGCTCCTCTTCAGCTTCTTCAATGCTCTCTGGCACTTTTTTGGACTCTTGAGATGAGGTCCTTAAGGCATTAAGGGTTCCCCTGTGCAAGCATTCAGCCACCCAATGCGGCCCCTTACAAAGAAAGCAAGCTAGCGGTTGTCTAGGCTTGAAAATCCCTACGTTGCTTGTCTTGGGCTGGGTGCTATCTCGACCAAAGGACCTCCTGTCTGATCCCCCACTGAAGGGTCGATCCAACCTAGTCATCTTTCCCCCACTCCCAAAATTAAAGCTACTACCAGCTGATGGAGGATTTTTCCGTTTTAAGGAGCCATCATTGTAATCGTGAAGACGTTCAGCTGCAGCCATGGCCGTGGCCACATCTTGCACTTTCTGCCTTTGTAGTTCTGTCCTTGCCCAAGGCTTAAGGCCCTCAAGAAAATAGAACATCTTGTCCTTTTCGAACATGTCCCGAATATCCAACATCAGGGTGGAAAAGCTCATCACAAATTCCCGCACCGTTTCGGTTTGCACCAACTCTCGAAGTCTCCTTCGAGCCATGTACTCCACATTTTCAAGGAAAAACTGTTTTTTCAATTCTCACTTCAGATCCATCCAAGTCTTAATCGGGCACTCGTCATCGACAAACTTGGAGCGCCACCATAGCTTGGCATCCCCTGTGAGGTACATCGACGTCATTGTCACCTTGTCTTCCTCTAAATTTATGTGTACAGCTCGAAAGTATTGCTCTATGTCAAACAAGAAATTTTCAAGTTCCTTAGCATCCCTTGCCCCCTTATAGCATCGAGGCTCCGGCACGTTGGGCCTTTGTCCCCTTTCCATCAAACTTGAACCCGATCTGGCCACAACCATTTGTAGGATGCTCACCTATGCTCTAAGCTCCTCAAACTCCTTTTGGAGAATGTTCAAGGCATCTCTAGCCTCTTCGCTCACATTGTGGAGAGTATCGGACAACTCCCGTTGAGTTGTCTCGATCTCCCTCACTCGGTCTTTTGTCACCATATGAGTTTTCATTGCGGCCACCGCAGCCTCAAGTTCCTCAATTCTCTGTCGATGATCCAGTCCACTATTTGTGGCCATCTCATCCATTTTTCTAGCACTTCTCAACCGTGCTCTGATACCACATGTCACAGACTAAGCTTTCTCTCAACAAGCAATAGACCGTGCGGCACTTGAATGGGTGCTCCCAACCAAGTTAGCCTTCAATAGATCAATATCTGAACAAATAACCATAAGCTATGGTTAGTCACAAGCATTCACAATAAGGCACAACATATCGAGATCAATCTCATGCACACACACAAGAAGGCATATTCGCATCAAGAAAAAAAAAACACATCGAGGCAACAATCGGGACATTTAATCGGGATGAGTTTTATTATAAACGGGACTCATACATCGGGACCTCCCACCGTCACCAGGGCCAGGGGGGCAGCCCTTGGTGGGAGGCCTAAGCTCGCATAGCAACCGGTGAGATAGCCCAACACTACGCTGCCGGCTCACCCCCCTAAAGAGCCTTAGAGATTTTAGAGCTATGCTACCAGTAACCATTACAATGTTTGAAATGGGGACACTTTTCCAAGCACAAGGGATCTACCTGGCCATGGCCCTATACATGGGTGGCTCATGGCAACCTAAGTCCCGGTCATGGCCCTATACAAGGTTGGCTCAAGACACATGGCTTGCGCATCCTGTCTCTCTGGCCGACGTAGTGGCCACCCGCTCGTTTCGTCGGTTGGCTTAGGCATATGGAGTTTATTCCCAGTCTAAGATCGGACCAGACCGAGGTTTGTGGTAGCAGGATCGGCAGCACGTAGAGGGGGACCCGACCAATCCCCAGCTTGCGATCCCGTCCCTCTGGCCGGTTGAGCGCCCGCAAGCTCATTTCGTGGGTTGACTTAGGCATACAGAGTTCATTCCCAGTCTAAGCATATGGAGTTCATTCCCAGTCTAAGATTGGACCAGATCAAGGGTTGCGGTAGCACATACTGGGCTCGGGCATGTGCTGGTGCCGCATTTTTCTTTGTCGGGGTACCATCGGCGGAGCATCTCTGGAGAACCTGATCGGTGACATTAGCGTTCCAGCGATCGGGGGGGCTGAGGGGGGTGTGCGCACATGATGTGCGATGGGTGCTGGTACTTGGCCCTTATATTGGCCCCCTATCCCTCATCAAACCTCGAGAACTCACACCCCCTTAAAGAGCATTTGAGATTTTACAGGTTTGCTGCCAGTAGCCATTAAAGTGTCTGAAATGGGGACACTTTTTTCAAATGGTTACAAAATCTTATACACTTCGAGTTTTTAGCTAAATTTTTTTGTGCACGCCAACAAATATACAAGGATCACATCCACCAAGTTTGGGGATAAACTCCTTCCGAAAAAATTTTAAAAAATCCCAAACCGCAAAAAATTTTGAAAATCGTGAAAAATAGAAAACGAGTCGTCTTGCCATTAAACTTCACGTGAAGGCTTAAGGGACCATTGTATGAATTTACAAGCCATAAAAATGGCATTGGCATGCAGAAATAAGAAGATGTGCCTAAACCCACCATCCAACCTATCAATCCACGGCTTACGCATCTTGTCTCTCTGGCCGGCGTAGTGCCTTCCCGCCCGCTCGTTTCGCCGGTTGGCTTAGGCATACGGAGTTCATTCCCAGTCTAAGATCAGACCAGACCGAGGGTTGGCACAGCAGGATCGGTAGCATGCAGAGGGGACTCGACTGATCCCCGGCTTGCGCATCCTGCCCCTCTGGTCGACTGAGCGCCCGTACGCTCGTTTCGTGGGTTGACTTAGGCATACGGAGTTCATTCCCAGTCTAAGCATACGGAGTTCATTCCCAGTCTAAGATCAGATCAGACCGAGGGTTTCGGTAGCACATGCTGGGCTCGGGCATGTGCTGGTGGCATATTTTTCTTCGTCGGGGCACCATCGCTGGAGCATCTCTGGAGAACCTGATCGGTGGCATTGGGGTTCCAGCGATCGGGGGGCCAAGGCGGGTGTGCGCACATGATGTGCGATGGGTGCTGGTACTTGGATCTTATATTGGCTCCCTATCCCTCATCAAACCTCGAGAACTCACACCCCCTTAAAGAGCATTTGAGATTTTACAGGTTTGCTGCTAGTAGCCAGTAAAGTGTCTAAAATGGGGTCACTTTTTTCAACTGGTCACAAAATCTTGTACACTTCGAGTTTTTAGCTGATTTTTTTTGTGCATGCCAACAAAAATACAAGGATCACGTCTACCAAGTTTGGGGCCAAAACTCCTTCTTAAAAAAGTTTAAAAAATCTTGAACCGTAAAAAGTTTTGAAAATCGTTATAAATAGAAAACGAGTTGTCTTGCCATGAAACTTCACGTGAAGGCTTAAGGGACCATTGTATGAATTTAAAAGCCATAAAAATGGCATTGGCATGTAGAAATATGAAGATGTGCCTAAACCCACCTACCACCCTATCGATCCACGGCTTGCTCATCCCGTCTCTCTGGCCGACGTAGTGCCCGTCCGCCCGCTTGTTTCGTCGGTTGGCTTAGGCATACGAAGTTCATTCTTAGTCTAAGATCTGATTGGACCGAGGGTTGCAGCAGCACATGCTGGGCTCGGGCATGTGCTGGTGCCACATTTTTCTTCGTCGGGGCACCATCGTCGGGGAACCTGACCGATGGCATTAGGGTTCCGGCGATCGAGGGGGCCGGGGGGTGTGCGCACGTGATGTGCGGTTGGTGCTGGTACTTGGCCCTTACATTGGCCCCCTATCCCTCATCAAACCTTGAGAACTCACACCCCCTTAAAGAGCATTTGAGATTTTACAGGTTTGCTGCCAGTAGCCATTAAAGTGTCTGAAATGGGGACACTTTTTTCAAATGGTCACAAAATCTTGTACACTTCGAGTTTTTAGCTGATTTGTTTTATGCATGCCAAAAAAAATTCAAGGATCATGTCTACCAAGTTTGGGGCCAAAAATCCTTTCACAAAAATTTTAAAAAATCTCGAACCGCAAAAAGTTTCAAAAATCAAGAAAAATAGAAAATGAGTTGTCTTGCCATGAAACTTCACGCGAAGGCTTAGGGGACCATTGTATGAATTTACAAGCCATAAAAATGGTATTGACATCCAGAAATATAAAGATGTGCCTAAACCCACCTACCACCCTATCGATACACGGCTTGCTATCCCGTCTCTCTAGCCGGCGTAGTGACCGCCCGCTCGCCCGCCCGCTCGTTTCGTCGGTTGGCTTAGGCATACGGAGTTCATTCCCAGTCTAAGATCGAACCTGATCGAGAGTTGTGGCAGCAGGATCGGCAGCACGCAGAGGTGGACCTGATCGATCTCCAGTTTGCGCATCCCTCCCCTTTGGCCAGTTGAGAGCCCGTATGCTCCTTTCGTGGGTTGACTTAGGCATACAGAGTTGATTCCCAGTCTAAGCATACGGAGTTGATTCCCGTCTAAGCATACGGAGTTCATTCCCTGTCTAAGATCGAACCGGACCGAGGGTTACGGCAGCACATGCTGGGCTCGGGCATATGCTGGTTTCATATTTTTCTTCGCCGGGGCACCATCGCTGGAGCATCGTCGGAGAACCTGACCCGCGACATTGGGGTTCCTACGATTGGGGGGACCGGGGGGGTGTGCGCGCATGATGTGCGATGGGTGCTTGTACTTGGCGTTTATATTGGCCCCCTATCCCTCATCAAACCTCAAGAAGTCACACCCCCTTAAAAAGCTTTTGAGATTTTACAGGTTTGCTGCCAGTAGCCATTAAAGTGTCTGAAATGGGGACACTTTTTTCGAATGGTCACAAAATCTTGTACACTTCGAGTTTTTGGCTAATTTTTTTTATGCATGCCAAAAAAAAATACAAGGATCACGTCCACCAAGTTTGGGGCCAAAAATCATTCCAAAAAAATTTTAAAAAATCTCAAACCGTAAAAAGTTTCAAAAATCATGGAAAATAGAAAACGAGTCGTCTTGCCATGAAACTTCACATGAAGGTTTAAGTGACCATTGTATGAATTTACAAGCCATAAAAATGGCATTGGCACACAGAAATATGAAGATGTGCCTAAACCCACCTACCACCCTATCGATCCACGGTTTGCGCATCTCGTCTCTCTGGCCGGCGTAGTGCCCGCCTGCCCGCCCACCCGCTCGTTTCGTCGGTTGGGTTAGGCATACATAGTTCATTCCTAGTCTAAGATCAGACCAGACCAATGGTTGCGGCATCAGGATCGGCAGCACGCAGAGGGGGACCCAACCGATCCCCGACTTGCGCATCCCGCCCCTCTGGCCGGCTAAGCGCCCGCACACTCGTTTCGTGGATTGACTTAGGCATACAGAGTTCATTCCCAGTCTAAGCATACGGAGTTCATTTCCAGTGTAAGATCAGATCGGACCAAGGTTTACGGTAGCACATGCTGGGCTCGGGCATGTGCTGGTGCTTCATTTTTCTTCGTCGGGGCACCATCGTCGGAGCATCACCGGAGAACCTGATCGGCAGCATTGGGGTTCCGACGACCGAGGGGGTCGGGGGTGGTGTGCGCACATGATGTGCGATGGGTGCTGGTACTCGGCCCTTATATTGTCCCCTTATCCCTCATCAAACCTCGAGAACTCACACCCCCTTAAAGAGCATTTGAGATTTTACAGGTTTGCTGCCAGTAGCCATTAAAGTGTCCGAAATGGGGACACTTTTTTCAAATGGTCGCAAAATCTTGTACACTTCGAGTTTTTAACTGATTTTTTATGCATGCCAACAAAAATACAAGGACCACGTCTACCAAGTTGGGGGCCAAAACTCCTTCCGAAAAAATTTTAAAAAATCTAGAATGACAAAAAGTTTCAAAAATCATAATAAATAGAAAACGAGTCATCTTGCCAAGAAACTTAACGTGAAGGCTTAAGGGACCATTGTATGAATTTACAAGGCATAAAAATGGCATTGGCACGCAGAAATATGAAGATATGCCTAAACCCACCTACCACCCTATCGATGCACGGCTTGCGCATCCCGTCTCTCTGGCCGGCGTAGTGCCCGCCCACCCGTCCGCCCGCTCGTTTCGTCGGTTGGCTTAAGCATACAGAGTTCATTCCCAGTCTAAGATCGGACCAGACCGAGGGTTTCGGCAGCAAATACTGGGCTCTAGCATGTGCTGGTGCCACAGTTTTTTTCACCGGGGCACTATAGTCGGAGCATCGTCGGAGAACCTGACCGGCGGCATTGGGGTTCCGATGATCGGGTGGGTTGAGGGGGGTGTGCGCACATGATGTGCGATGGGTGCTGGTACTTGGCCCTTATATTGGCCCCCTATCCCTCATCAAACCTCGAGAAGTCACACCCTCTTAAAGAGCATTTGAGATTTTACAGGTTTGCTACCAATAGCCATTAAAGTGTCTGAAATGGGGACACTTTTTTCAAATGGTCACAAAATCTTGTACACTTCAAGTTTTTAGCTGAATTTTTTTGTGCATGCCAAAAAAAATACAAGGATCACGTCTACCAAGTTGGGGCCAAAACTCCTTTCGAAAAAATTTTAAAAAATCCCGAACCGCAAAAAGTTTCAAAAATCATGAAAAATAGAAAATGAGTCGTCTTGCCCTGAAACTTCACGTGAAGGCTTAAGGGACCATTGTATGAATTCACAAGCCCTAAAAATGGCATTGGCATGCAGAAATATGAAGATGTGCCTAAACCCACCTACCACCCTATTGATCCACGGCTTGCTTATCCCGTCTCTCTAGCCGGCTATTGCCCGCCCGCCTGCCCGCTCGTTTCGTCGGTTGGCTTAGGCATACGGAGTTCATTCCCAGTCTAAGATCAGACCAAACCGACGGTTGCGGCAGCACATTCTGGGCTCGGGCATGTGCTGGTGCCGTATTTTTCTTCGTCGGGGAACCATCGCAGAAGCATCACCGGAGAACCTGATCGACGGCATTGGGGTTCCGATGATCGGGGGGGATAGGGGGTGTGCACACATGAGTGCGATGGGTGCTAGTCTTGGCCCGTATATAGCCCCCTATTCCTCATCAAACCTCAAGAACCCCACCCCTTAAAAAGTGTTTGGATTTTACAGGTTTGCGCCAGTAGCCATAAAGTGTCTTAAATGGGGACACCTTTTTTCAAATTGGTCACAAAATTTAACACTTTGAGTTTTTAGCTGAAGTTTTTTGTGCATGCCAACAAAAAATACAAGAATCACATATTACCAGTTGGGGCCAAACCGCCTTTTCGAAAAAAAATTTTTAAAAAAATCCTGGAACCGTAAAAAGTTTTCAAAATTAGAAAAAATAGAAAACGAGTCGTCTTGCCATGAAGCTTCACGTGAAGGCTTAAGGGATCATTGTATGAATTTAAAAGCCATAAAAATGGCATTGGCACATAGACATATGAAGGTGTACCTAAACCCACCTACCACCCTATCGATCCAAGGCTTGCGCATCCCGTCTCTCTGGCCGGTATAGTGCCCGCCCGCCCGTTCGTTTTGTCGGTTGGCTTATGCATATGGATTTCCTTCCTAGTCTAAGATCGGACTAGACTGAGGGTTGTGGCAGCACATGCTGGGCTCGGGCATGTGCTGGTGCCACATTTTTCTTCACCGGGGCACCATCGTCGGAGCATCACCGGAGAACCTGACCAGCGGCATTGAGGTTCCGACGATCGAGGGGCTCGGGGGGGTGTGCGCACATGATGTGTGATGGGTGCTGGTACTCGGCCCTTATATTGGCCACCTATCCCTTATCAAACCTCGAGAACTCACACCCCCTTAAAGAGCATTTGAGATTTACAAGTTTGCTGCCAGTAGCCACTAAAGTGTCTGAAATGGGGACACTTTTTTCAAATGGTCACAAAATCTTGTACACTTTGAGTTTTTAGCTGAATTTTTTTGTGCATGCCAATAAAAATAAAAAGATCACGTCTACCAAGTTTGGGGCAAAAAATATTTCTAAAAAAATTTAAAAAATCCCGAATTGCAAAAAGTTTCGAAAATCATGAAAATTAGAAAACGAGTCGTCTTGCCATGAAACTTCATGTGAAGGCTTAAGGGACCATTGTATGAATTTACAAGCCATAAAAATGGCATTGGAATGCAGAAATATGAAGATGTGCCTAAGTCCACCTACCACCCTATCGATCCAAGGCTTGCGCATCCCATCTCTCTGGCCAGGCGTAATGCCCGCCCGCTTGCCCTTCCGCTCGTCTCGTCGGTTGGCTTAGGCATACGGAGTTCATTCCCAATCTAAGATCAGACTGGACCGAGGGTTACAGCAGCACATGCTGGGCTCGGGTATGTGCTGGTGCCATATTTTTCTTCGCTAGAGCATTACCGGAGAACCTGACCGGTGGCATTGGGGTTCGGTGATCGGGGGGCCGGGGCGGGTGTGCGCACATGATGTGTGATGGGTGCCAGTACGTGGCCCTTATATTGGCCCCCTATCCCTCATCAAACCGCAAGAACTCACCACCCCTTAAAGAGCGTTTGAGATTTTACAGGTTTGCTGTCAGTAGCCATTAAAGTGTCTTAAATGGGGACTCTTTTTTCAAATAGTCACAAAATCTTGTACACTTCGAGTTTTTAGCTAATTTTTTTGTGCATGACAACAAAAATACAAGGATCACGTCTACCAAGTTTGGGGCCAAAAACCCTTTCGAAAAAATTTTGAAAAATCTCGAACCGTAAAAAGTTTTAAAAATCATGAAAAATAGAAAACAAGTCGTCTTGCCATGAAACTTCACGTGAAGCCTTAAGGGACCATTGTACGAATTTACAAGCCATAAAAATGGCATTCGCACGCAGAAATGTGAAGATGTGCCTAAACCCACCTACCACCCTATCGATCCACAGCTTGCGCATCTCGTCTCTCTGGCCAGCGTAGTGCCCGCCCGCTCTTTTCATCTGTTGGCTTAGGCATATGGAGTTCATTCCCAGTCTAAGATCGGATTGGACTGAGGGTTCCGACAGCAGGATCGGCAGCACGTAGAGGGGGACCCGGTCGATCCTCAGCTTGCGCATCCAGCCCCTCTGGCCGGCTGAGCGCCCGCACGCTCGTTTCGTGGGTTGACTTAGGCATACGGAGTTCATTCCCAGTCTAAGATCAGATCGGACTGAGGGTTGCGGTGGCACATGCTGGGCTCGGGCATGTGCTGGTGCTGCATTTTTCTTCGTCGGGGCACCATCGTCGGAGCATCATCGGAGAACCTGACCGACGGCATTGGGGTTCCGGTGATCGAGAGGGCCGGGGGGTGTGCGCACGTGATGTACGATGGGTGCTAGTACTTGGCCCTTGTATTGGCCCCCTATCCCTCATCAAACCTCGAGAACTCACACCCCCTTAAACAGCATTTGAGATTTTACAGGCTTGCTGCCAGTACCCGTTAAAGTGTCTAAAATGGGGACACTTTTTTCAAATGGTCACAAAATCTTGTACACTTCGAGTTTTTAGCTGAATTTTTTTGTGCATGCCAAAAAAAATACAAGGACCATGTCTACCAAGTTTGGGGAAAAAAATCCTTCCGAAAAAATTTTGAAAAATCCTGAACCATAAAAAGTTTCAAAAATCGTGAAAAATAGAAAACGAGTCGTCTTGCCATGAAACTTCACGTGAAGGCTTAAGGGACCACTGTATGAATTTACAAGCCATAAAAGTGGCTTTGGCATGTAGAAATATGAAGATGTGCCTAAACCCACCTACCACCCTATCGATCCATGGCTTGCGCATCCCGTCCCTCTGGCCGGCGTAGTGCCCGCTCGCCCGCCAGCTCGTTTCGTCGGTTGGCTTAGGCATACGGAGTTCATTCCCACTCTAAGATCAGACCAGACCAAGGGTTGCAGCAGCAAATGCTGGGCTTGGGCATGTGCTGGTGCCACATTTTTCTTCACCGGGGCACCATCGTCGGAGCATCACCGGAGAACCTGACCAGCGGCATTGAGGTTCCGACGATCGAGGGGCTCGGGGGGGTGTGCGCACATGATGTGTGATGGGTGCTGGTACTCGGCCCTTATATTGGCCACCTATCCCTTATCAAACCTCGAGAACTCACACCCCCTTAAAGAGCATTTGAGATTTTACAGGTTTGTTGCCAGTAGCCATTAAAGTGTCTTAAATGGGGACACTTTTTTCAAATGGTCACAAAATCTTGTACACTTCGAGTTTTTAGCTGAATGTTTTTGTGCATGCCAACAAAAACACAAGGATCACGTCTACCAAGTTTGGGGTGAAAACTCCTTTCGAAAAAATTTTAAAAAATCCCGAACCATAAAAAGTTTCAAAAATCATGAAAAATAGAAAATGAGTCGTCTTGCCATGGAACTTCACGTGAAGGCTTAAGGGACCATTGTATGAATTTACAAGCCATAAAAGTGGCTTTGGCATGTAGAAATATGAAGATGTGCCTAAACCCACCTACCACCCTATCGATCCATGGCTTACGCATCCCGTCTCTCTGGCCGGCGTAGTGCCCGCCGCCCGTCCGCCCGCTCATTTCGTCGGTTGGCTTAGGCATACGGAGTTCATTCCCAGTCTAAGATCAGACCAGACCGAGGGTTGTGGCAGCACATGTTGGGCTTGGGCATGTGCTGGTGCCGTATTTTTCTTCCACCGGGGCACCATCGCCGGAGCAACGTCGGAGAACCTGACCGACGGCATTGTGGTTCCGACGATCGGGGGGGCTGGGTGGGTGTACGCACATGATGTGCGATGGGTGCTGGTACTTGGCCCTTATATTGGCCTCCTATCCCTCATAAAACCTCGAGAACTCACACCCCCTTACATTTGAGATTTTACAGGTTTGCTGCCAGTAGCCATTAAAGTGTCTTAAATGGGGACACTTTTTTCAAATGGTCACAAAATCTTGTACACTTCGAGGTTTTAGCTGAAGTTTTTTGTGCATGCCAACAAAAATACAAGGATCACGTCTACCAAGTTTGGGGCCAAAAATTCTTTCGAAAAAATTTTAAAAAATCCCGAACTGTAAAAAGTTTCAAAAATCATGAAAAATAGAAAATGAGTCGTCTTGCCATGGAACTTCACGTGAAGGCTTAACGGACCATTGTATGAATTTACAAGCCATAAAAAAGGCATTGGAATGCAAAAATATGAAGATGTGCCTAAACCCACCTATCACCCTATCGATCCACGGCTTACGCATCCCGTCTCTCTAGCCGGCGTAGTGCCCGCCCGCCCACCTGCCCGCTCGTTTTGTCGGTTGGCTTAGGCATACGGAGTTCATTCCCATTCTAAGATCAGACCAGACTGAGGGTTGCGACAGCAAAATCGACAGCACGCAGAGGGGGACCCGGCCGATCCCCTACTTGTGCATACCGCCCCTCTGGTCGGTTGAGCTCCCGCACGCTCGTTTCGTAGGCTGACTTAGGCATACGGAGTTTATTCCTAGTCTAAGCATACGGAGTTCATTCCCAGTCTAAGATTAGATCGAACCGAGGGTTGTGGCAGCACATGCTGGGCTTGGGCATGTGCTGGTGCCGCATTTCTCTTCGTCGGGGCACCATCACTGGAGTATCGTTAGAGAACCTGACCGGCGGCATTGGGGTTCCGACGATCGGGGGGCGGGGGGGTGTGCGCACATGATGTGCGATGGGTGCTGGTACTTGGCACTTATATTGGACCTCTATCCCTCATCAAACGTCAAGAACTCACACCCCCTTAAACAGCATTTGATATGTTACAGGCTTGCTGCCAGTAGCCGTTAAAGTGTCTGAAATGGGGACACTTTTTTCAAATGGTCACAAAATCTTGTACACTTCGAGTTTTTAGCTGAATGTTTTTGTGCATGCCAACAAAAACACAAGGATCACGTCTACCAAGTTTGGGGTGAAAACTCCTTTCGAAAAAATTTTAAAAAATCCCGAACCATAAAAAGTTTCAAAAATCATGAAAAATAGAAAATGAGTCGTCTTGCCAGGAAGCTTCACGTGAAGGCTTAAGGGACCATTGTATGAATTTACAAGCCATAAAAATGGCATTGGCATGCAGAAATATGAAGATGTGCCTAAACCCACCTACCACCCTATTGATCCACGGCTTGCGCATCCCGTCTCTCTAGGCGACGTAGTGCCCGCCCGCCCGCCCGCTCGTTTCGTCGGTTGGCTTAGGCATACAGAGTTCATTCCCAGTCTAAGATCAGACCGGACCGAGGGTTGCAGCAGTAGGATCGGCAGCACGCAGAGGGGGAGCCGGTCGATCCTCGGCTTGTACATCCTGCCCCTCAAGATGGCTGAGCGCCTGCACGCTCATTTTGTGGGTTGACTTAGGCATATGGAGTTCATTCCCAGTCTAAGCATACGAAGTTCATTCCCAGTCTAAGATCGGACCAGACCGAGGGTTGCAGCAGCACATGCTGGGCTCGGGCATATGCTGGTGCCGTATTTTTCTTCATCGGGGCACCATAATCGGAGCATCACCAGAGAACCTGACCAACGGTATTGAGGTTTCGACGATCAGGGGGGCCGGGGGGGGTGTGCACACATGATGTGCGATTGGTGCTGGTACTTGGCCCTTATATTGGCCCCCTATCCCTCATCAAACCTTGAGAACTCACACCCCCTTAAAGAGCATTTGAGATTTTACAGGTTTGCTGCTAGTAGCCATTAAAGTGTCTCAAATGGGGACATTTTCTTCAAATGGTCACAAAAACTTGTACACTTCGAGTTTTTAGCTGAATTTTTTTGTGCATGCCAACAAAAATACTAGGATCACGACTACCAAGCTTGGGGCCAAAAGTCCTTCCGAAAAAATTTTAAAAAATCTCAAACCGTAAAAAGTTTCAAAAATCCCAAACCGTAAAAAGTTTCAAAAATCATGAAAAATAGAAAACGAGTCGTCTTGCCATGAAACTTCACGTGAAGGCTTAAGGGACCATGGTATGAATTTACAAGCCATAAAAATGGCATTGGCATGTAAAAATATGAAGATGTGCCTAAACCCACCTACCACCCTATCGATCCACGGCTTGCGCATCCCGTCTCTCTGGCTGACGTAGTGGACGTCCGCCCACCCGCCCGCTCGTTTCGTCAGTTGGCTTCGGTATACGAAGTTCATTCCTAATCTAAGATCAGACCAGACTGAGGGTTGCGGTAGCAGGATCGACAGCACGTAGATGGGGACCCGACAGATCCTCGGCTTGCGCATCTCGCTCCTCTGGCCGACTGAGCGCCCGCACGCTAGTTTCATGGGTTGACTTAGGCATACGGAGTTCATTCCCAGTCTAAGATCGGACCAGACCAAGGGTTGCGGTAGCACATGCTGGGCTCGGGCATGTCCTGGTGCCTCATTTTTCTTCACTGGGGCACCATCGCCGGAGAACCTGACTGGTGGCATTGGGGTTCCGACGATCGGGTGGGCCGGGGGGTGTGCGCACATGATGTGCGATGGGTGCTGGTGCTTGGCCCTTATATTGGCCCCGCTATCCCTCATTAAGCCTCAAGAACTCACACCCCCTTAAAGAGCATTTGTGATTTTATAGGTTTGCTACGAGTAGCCATTAAAGTGTCTGAAATGGGAACACTTTTTTCAAATGGTCACAAAATCTTGTACACTTCGAGTTTTTAGCTGAATTTTTTGTGCATGCCAAAAAAAATACAAGGATCACGTCTATCAAGTTTGGGGCCAAAACTCCTTCCGAAAAGATTTTAAAAAATCCCGAACCGCAGAAAGTTTCAAAAATTATGAAAAATAGAAAATGAGTCGTCTTGCCATGAAACTTCACACGAAGGCTTAAGAGACCATTGTATGAATTTACAAGCCATAAAAATGGCATTGGCACATAGAAATATGAAGATGTGCCTAAACCCACCTACCACCCTATCGATCCACTGCTTGCGGATCCCGCCTCTCTGGTCGGCGTAGTGCCCGCCCGTCTACCCGCTCGTTTCGTCGTTGGCTTAGGCATATCGACTTCATTCCCAGTTTAAGATCGGACCAGATCGAGGGTTACGGTAGCACGCAGAGGGGGTCCCAGCCGATCCCTGGCTTGCGCATCCCGCCCTTCTGGCCGGCTGATCCCTGGCTTGCGCATCCCGCCTCTCTGGCCGGCTTAGTACCCGTCCACCCACCCACTCGTTTCGTCGATTGGCTTAAGCATACGAAGTTCATTCCCAGTATATGATCAGACCAGATTGAGAGTTGCAGCAGCAGGATCGGTAGCACGCAGAGGGGGACCCAGCCGATCCCCGGCTTATGCATCCCGCCCCTCTAGCCGACTGAGCTCCCGCACGTTCGTTTCATGGGTTGACTTAGGCATACGGAGTTCATTCCCAGTCTAAGCATATGGAATTCATTCCCAGTCTAAGATCGGATCAGACCGAGGGTTAGGGCAGCACGTGTTGGGCTCGGGCATGTGCTGGTGCAGCATTTTTGTTCACCGGGGCACCATCGTCAGAGAACCTGACTGGAGCATTGGGGTTCCGACGATCTGGGGGGTCGGGGGGGTCTGCGCACTTGATATGCGATGGGTGCTGGTGCTTGGCTCTTATATTGGCCCCCTATCCCTCATCAAACCTCGAGAACTCACACCCCCTTAAAGAGCATTTGAGATTTTACAGGTTTGCTGCCAGTAGCCATTAAAGTGTCTGAAATGGAGACACTTTTCTCAAATGGTCACAAAATCTTGTAAACTTCGATTTTTTAGCTGAATTTTTTTATGCAAGCCAACAAAAATACAGGGATCACGTCTACCAAGTTTGGGGCCAAAACTCCTTCTGAAATAATTTTAAAAAATCACGAATCGTAAAAAGTTTCAAAAATCATGAAAAATAGAAAACGAGTCGTCTTGCCATGAAACTTCACACGAAGGCTTAAGGGACCATTGTATGAATTTACAAGCCATAAAAATGGCATTGGCACACAGAAATATGAAGATGTGCCTAAACCCACCTACCACCCTATAGATCCACGGCTTGCGCATCCCGCCTCTCTGGCCGGCGTAGTGCCAGCCCGCCCGCCCACTCGTTTCGTCGGTTGACTTAGGCGTAGGGAGTTCATTCCCTGTCTAAGATCAGACCGGACCGAGGGTTGTGGCAGCAGGATTGGCAGCACGTAGAGGGGGCCCGGTCGATCCCGAGCTTGTGTATCCCACCCCTCTAGCCGACTGAGCGCCCGCACACTCGTTTCGTGGGTTGACTTAGGGATACAGAGTTCATTCCCACTCTAAGATCGGACCGGACCGAGGGTTGCGGTAGCACATGCTGGGCTCGGGCATGTGCTGGTACCGCATTTTTCTTCGTCGGGGCACCATCGTCGGAGCATCGCTGGAGAACCTGACCGACGGCATTGGGGTTCCGGCTATCGGGGGGCTGGGGGGTTCACACATGATGTGCGATGGGTGCTGGTGCTTGGCCCTTATATTGGCCCCCTATCCCTCATCAAACCTCGAGAACTCACACCCCCTTTAAAGAGCATTTGAGATTTTACAGGTTTGCTGCCAGTAGCCATTAAAGTGTCTGAAATGGGGGCACTTTTTTCAAGTGGTCACAAAATCTTGTACACTTCGAGCTTTTAGCTGAATGTTTTTATGCATGCCAATAAAAATACAAGGATCACGTCTACCAAGTTTGGGGACAAAACTCCTTCCAAAAGAATTTTAAAAAATCTCGAACGGCAAAAAGTTTCAAAAATTGTGAAAAATAGAAAACAAGTCGTCTTGCCATGAAACTTCACACGAAGGCTTAAGGGACCATTGTAAGAATTTACAAGCCAAAAAAATGGCATTGGCATGCAGAACTATGAAGATCTGCCTAAACCCACCTACCACCCTATCGATCCACGGCTTGCATGTCCCACCTCTCAGGCCGGCGTAGTGCCCGCCCGCCCACCCGCTCGTTTCGTCGGTTGGCTTCGGCACACGAAATTAATTCCTAGTCTAAGATCGGACCAGACCAAGGGTTGTGACTGCACGTAAAGGGGGGACCCGATCGATCCCCGGCTTGCGTATCCCACCCCTCTGGCCGGTTGAATGCCTGCACGCTCATTTCGCGGGTTGACTTAGGCATACGAAGTTCATTCCCAGTCTAAGCATATGGAGTTCATTCCCAGTCTCAGATCAGACCGAACCGAGGGTTGTGGCAGCAAATGTTGGGCTTGGGCATGTGCTGATGCCGCATTTTTCTTCGTCGGGGCACCATCGCCGGAGCATCGTCAGAGAACCTGATCGACGGCATTGGGGCTCCGATAATCGGGGGGGCCAGGGGGTGTTCACACATGATGTACGATGTGTGCTGGTGCTCGGCCCTTATATTGGCCCCATATCCCTCATCAAACCTCGAGAACTCACACCCCCTTAAACAACATTTGAGATTTTACAGGTTTGCTGCCAGTAGCAATTAAAGTGTCTGAAATGGGGACACTTTTTTCAAATGGTCACAAAATCTTGTACACTTTGAGTTTTTAGCTCAATGTTTTTGAGCATGCCAAAAAAAAGACAAGGATCACGTCTACCAAGTTTGGGGCTCAAACTCTTACCGAAAAAATTTTAAAAAATCCCGAATCGTAAAAAGTTTCAAAAATCATGAAAAATAGAAAAAGCCGTCTTGCCATGAAACTTTACACGAAGGCTTAATGGACCATTGTATGAATTTACAGGCCATAAAAATGGTATTGGCATGTAGAAATATGAAGATGTGACTAACCCCACCTACCACCTATCGATCCACGGCTTGCGTATCCCGCCTCTCTGGCCAGCGTAGTGCCCGCTCGGCCGCCCTCTCATTTCATCAGTTGGCTTAGGCATATAGAGTTCATTCCCAGTCTAAGATCGGACCGGACCGATGGTTAAGACAGCAGGATTGGCAGACGTAGAGGGGGACCCGACCGATCCCTGGCTTGCACATCCCGCCCCTCTGGCCGGCTGAGCGCCCGCACGCTCGTTTCGTGGGTTGACGTAGGCATACAGAGTTCATTACCAGTCTAAGCATACGGAGTTCATTCCCAGTCTAAGATCAGGCCAGACCGAGGGTTGCGACAGCACATGCTGGGCTCAGGCATGTGCTAGTGCCGCATTTTTCTTCGTCAGGGCACCATCACCGGAGCATCGCCGGAGAACCTGACCGACGGCATTGGGGTTTCGACGATCGAGGGGGCCGGGGAGGGGTTCACACATGATGTGCGATGGGTGCGGGTACTTGGCCCTTATATTGGCCCCTTATCTCTCATCAAACCTCGAGAACTCAAACCCCTTAAAGAGCATTTGAGATTTTACAGGTTTGCTGCCAGTAGCCATTAAAGTGTCTAAAATAGGGACACATTTTTCAAATGGTCACAAAATCTTGTACACTTCCAGTTTTTAGCTGAATTGTTTTGTGCATGCCAACAAAAATACAAGGATCACGTCTACCAAGTTTGGGCCAAAACTCCATCCGAAAAAATTTTAAAAAATCCCATACCGTAAAAACTTTCAACAATCATGAAAAATAGAAAACGAGTCGTCTTGCCATGAAACTTTACATGAAGCTTTAAGGGACCATTGTATGAATTTACAAGCCATCAAAATGGCATTGCCATGTAGAAATATGAAGATGTGCCTAAACCCACCTACCACCCTATCGATCCACGGCTTGCGCATCCCGCCTCTCTGACTGGCGTAGTGGCCGCCCGCCCGCCCCTCGTTTCGTCGGTTGGCTTAGGCATATGGAGTTCATTCCCAGTCTAAGATTGGACCAGACCAAGGGTTGTGACAGTAGGATCGGCAACACACAGAGGGGACCCGATCGATCCCCGGCTTGCGCATCCAGCCCCTCTGGCCGGCTGAGTGTCCGCACGCTCGTTTCATGTGTTGACTTAGGCATACGAAGTACATTCCCAGTCTAAGCATATGGAGTTCATTCCTAGCCTAAGACCGGACCGGACTGAGGATTATGGGAGCACATACTGGCCTCGGGCATAAGCTGGTGCCATATTTTTCTTCGTCGGGGCATCATCGTTGGAGCATCGACAGAGAACCTGACCGACAGCATTGGGGTTCCGACGATCGGGGGGGCCGAGGGGTGTGCACACATGATGTACGATAGGTGCTGGTGCTTGGCCCTTATATTGGCCCCCTATCGCTCATCAAACCTCGAGAACTCACACCCCCTTATAGAGCATTTGAGATTTTACAGGTTTGCTGCCAGCAGCCATTAAAGTGTCTGAAATGGTGACCATCGCCAGAGCATCACCGGAGAACCTGACCAGCGGCATTGGGGTTCTGAAGATCGGGGGGGCGGGGGGATATGCGCACATGATGTGCGATGGGTACTGGTGCTTGGCCCTTATATTGGCCCCCTATCCCTCATCAAACCTCGAGTACTCACACCCCCTTGAAGAGCATTTGAGATTTTACTGGTTTGCTGCCAGTAGCCATTAAAGTGTCTAAAATGGTGACACTTTTTTGAAACGGTCAAAAATCTTGTACACTTTGAGTTTTTAGCTGAATTTTTTTGTGCATGCCAAAAAAAATACAAGGATCACGTCTAGTAAGTTTGGGGCCAAAACTCCTTCCGAAAAAATTTTAAAAAATCCCTAACCACAAAAAGTTTAAAAAATCATGAAAAATAGAGAACGAGTCGTCTTGCCATGAAACTTCACACGAAGGCTTAAGGGACCATTTATGAATTTACAAGCCATAAAAATGGCATTGGCATGTAGAAATATGAAGATTTGCCTAAACCCACCTACCACCCTATCGATCCACAGCTTGCGCATCCCGCCTCTCTGGCCGACGTAGTGCCCGCCCGCCTGCTTATTTCGTCGGATGGCTTAAGCATACGGAGTTCATTCCCAGTCTAAGATTAGACCAGACCAAGGGTTGCAGTAGCAGGATCGGTAGCACACAGAGGGGGACCCGACTGATCCCTAGCTTGCGCATCCCGCCCCTTTGGCCGGCAGAGCGCCCGTACGCTCGTTTCGTGGGTTGACTTAGGCATACGGACTTCATTCCCAGTCTAAGCATATGGAGCTCATTCCTTGTCTAAGATCAGACCGGACCGAGGGTCGCAGCAGCACATGCTGGGCTTGGACATGAGTTGGTGCCACATTTTTCTTCGCCGGGGCACCATCGCCTGAGCATCGCCGGAGAACCTGACCAACGGCATTGGGGTTCTTGCAATCGGGGGGGCCAGGGGGTGTGCGCACATGATGTGCGATGGGTGCTGGTGCTTGGCCCTTATATTGGCCCCTTATCCCTCATCAAACCTCGAGAACTCACACCCCCTTAAAGAGCATTTGAGTTTTTACAGGTTTGCTGCCAGTAGCCATTAGAGTGTCTGAAATGGGGACACTTTTTTCAAATGGTCACAAAATCTTGTACACTTCAAGTTTTTAGTTGAATGTTTTTATGCATGCCAATAAAAATAAAAGGATCACGTCTACCAGGTTTGGGGATAAAACTCCTTCCGAAAAAATTTTAAACAATCCCGAACAGCAAACAGTTTTGAAAATCGTGAAAAATAGAAAACGAGTCGTCTTGCCATGAAAGTTCACACGAAGGCTTAAGGGACTATTGTATGAATTTACAAGCCATAAAAATGGCATTGGCATGCAGAAATATGAAGATGTGCCTAAACCCACCTACCACCCTATCGATCCACGGCTTGCGCGTCCCGCCTCTCTAGTCGGTGTAGTGCCCGCCCGCCCGCCCGCACGTTTCGTCGGTTGGCTTTGGCATACGGAATTCATTCACAGTCTAAGATCAGACCGAACTGAGGGTTGCGGTAGCAGGATTGGCAGCACGCAGAGGGGGACGCGACAGATCCCCATCTTGCGCATCCCGCCCCTCTGGCCGGCTAAGCGCCCGCACGCTCGTTTCATGGGTTGACTTAGGCGTACGGAGTTCATTCCCAGTCTAAGCATACAGAGTTCATTCCCAGTCTAAGATAAGATCGGACCGAGGGTTGCTGCAGCACATGCTGGGCTCGGGCATGTGTTGGTGCCACATTTTTCTTCACTGAGTCACCATCGTCGGAGCATCGCTGGAGAACTGACTGATGGCGTTGGGGTTCCGACGATCGGGGGGGGCCGGGGGGTGTGCGCACATGATGTGCGATGGGTGCTGGTGCTTAGCCCTTATATTGGCCCCCTATCCCTCATCAAACCTCGAGAACTCACACCCCCTTAAAGAGCATTTGAGATGTTACAGGTTTGCTACCAGTAGCCATTAAAGTGTCTGAAATGGGGACACTTTTTTCAAATAGTCACAAAATCTTGTACACTTTGATTTTTTAGCTGAATTTTTTGTGCATGCCAAAAAAAATACATGGATAATGTCCACCAAGTTTGGGGCCAAAATGCCTTTCGAAAAAATTTAAAAAAATCCCGAACCGTAAAAAGTTTCAAAAATCGTGAAAAATAGAAAACGAGTCGTCTTGCCATGAAACTTCACACGAAGGCTTAAGACACAATTGTATGAATTTACAAGCCATAAAAATGGCATTGGCACTTAGAAATATGAAGATGTGCCTAAACCCACCTACCAACCTATCGATCCACGGCTTTCGCTTCCCGCCTCTCTGGCCGGCATATTGGCCGCTCGCCCGCCCACTCGTTTCGTCGGTTGGCTTAGGCGTACGGAGTTCATTCCCAGTCTAAGATCAGACCGGACTGAGGGTTGTGGTTGCAGGATCGGCAGCATGCAGAGGGGGACCCGACCGATCCCCGACTTGCGCATCCCGTCCATCTGGTTGGCTGAGCGCCCACATGCTCATTTCGTGGGTTGACTTAGGCATACGGAGTTTATTCCCAGTCTAAGCATACGGAGTTCATTCCCAGTCTAAGATCGGATGGGACTGAGGGTTACGACAGCACATGCTGGGCTCAGGCATGTGCTGGTGCCACATTTTCTTCATCGGGGCACCATCGCCAGAGCATCACCAGAGAACCTGACCGGCGATTTTGGGGTTCCGACGATCGGGGGGCCAGGGGGTGTGCGCACATGATGTGCGATGGGTGCTGGTGCTTGGCCCTTATATTGGCCCCCTATCCCTCATCAAACCTTGAGAACTCACACCCCCTTAAAGAGCATTTGAGATTTTACAGGTTTGCTGGCAGTAGCCATTAAAGTGTCTGACATGGGGACACTTTTTTCAAATGGTCACAAAATCTTGTAAACTTCGAGTTTTTAGCTGAATTTTTTGTGCAACGCAATAAAAATACAAGGACCACGTCTACTAAGTTTGGGGCCAAAACTCATTCAGAAAAAATTTTAAAAAATCTCGAACCGTAAAAAGTTTTAAAAATTGTGAAAAATAGAAAACGAGTCGTCTTGCCATGAAACTTCACACGAAGCCTTAAGAGACCATTGTATGAATTTACAAGCCATAAAAATGGCATTGGCACGCAGAAATATGAAGATGTGCTTAAACCCACCTACCAACCTATCGATCCACGGCTTGCACATCTCGCCTATCTGGCTGACGTAAGGCCCGCCCGCCCGCCCGATCATTTCATCGGTTGGCTTAGGCATACGGAGTTAATTCCCAGTCTGAGATTAGACCAGACCGAGGGTTGCGGCAGCAGGATCAGTAGCACGTAGAGTGGGACTCGACTGATCTCCGACTTACGCATTCCGCCCCTCTGGCCGGCTGAGCGCCCGCACGCTCGTTTTGTGGGTTGATTTAGGCATACGGAGTTCATTCCCAGCCTAAGCATACGGACTTCATTCCCAGTCTAAGATTGGACCAGACCGAGGGTTGCGGTAGCACATGCTGGGCTCGGGCATGTGCTGGTGCCGCATTTTTCTTCGACGGGGCACCATCGCCGGAGAACCTGACCGACGGTATTGGGGTTCCGACAATCGGGGGGGCCATGGGGGTGCTCACACATGCTGTGCGATGGGTGCTGGTGCTTGGCCCTTATATTGGCCCCCTATCCCTCATCAAACCATTAGAACCCACACCCCCTTAAAGAGCATTTGAGATTTTACAGGTTTGCTGCCAGTAGCCATTAGAGTGTCTGAAATGGGGACACTTTTTTCAAATGGTCACAAAATCTTGTACACTTTGAGTTTTTAGGTGATTTTTTTTTTAATAACAACAAAAATACAAGGATCACGTCTACCATGTTTGGGGCCAAAACTTCTTTTGAAAAAATTTTAAAAAATCCCGAACCGTAAAAAGTTCTAAAATCGTGAAAAATAGAAAACGATTCGTCTTGCCATGAAACCTCACACGAAGGCTTAAAGGACCATTGTATGAATTTACAAGCCATAGAAATGGCATTGGCACGCAGAAATATGAAGATGTGCCCAAACCCACCTACCACCCTATCGATGCTCGACTTGCGCATCCCGCCTCTCTGGCTGGGGTAGTGCCCGCCCGCCCGCTCATTTTGTTAGTTGGCTTAGGCATACGGAGTTTATTCCCAGTCTAAGATCAGACCGAATCGAGGGTTCCAGCAGCAGGATCGACAGCACGCAGAGGGGGACCCGATCGATCCCCGGCTTGCGCATCCTGCCCCTCTGGCTGGCTGAGCGCCCGCAGGCTCGTTTCGTGGGTTGACTTAGGCATACAGAGTTCATTCCCAGTCTAAGATCGGATTGGACCGAGGGTTACGGTGGCACATGCTAGGCTCAGGCATGTGCTGGTGCCGCATTTTTCTTCGTCGGGGCACCATCGCCGGAGAACCTAACCGACGGCATTGGGGTTTCGACGATCGGGGGGCCGGGGGTGTGCGCATATGATGAGCGATGGGTGCTGGTACTTGGCCCTTATATTGGCCCTCTATCCCTCATCAAACCTGAAGAACTCACACCCCCTTAAAGAGCATTTGAAATTTTACAGGTTTGCTGCGAGTAGCAATTAAAGTGTCTAAAATGGGGACACTTTTTTCAAATGGTCACAAAATCTTGTACACTTCGAGTTTTTAGCTGAATTTTTTTGTGAATGCCAAAAAAATACAAGGATCCCATCCTACAAGTTTGGAGCCAAAACTCCTTTCAAAAAATTTTTAAAAAATCCCGAACCGTAAAAAGTTTTGAAAATCGTGAAAAATAGAAAACGAGTCGTCTTGCCATGAAACTTCACTCGAAGGCTTAAGGGACCATTGTATGAATTTAGAAGCCATAAAAATGGCATTGGCACGCAGAAATATGAAGATGTGCCTAAACCCACCTACCACCCTATCGATGCCCGACTTGCGCATCCTGCCTCTCTGGCTGGCGTAGTGCCCGCCTACCCGCCCGCTCATTTCGTTGGTTGGCTTAGGCATACGGAGTTCATTCCCGTCTAAGATGGATCCAGGCTTGCAGCAGCAGGATTGGTAGCACGCAGAGGGGGACCTGGCCGATCCCCGGCTTGCGCATCCCACCCCTCTGGCTGGCTGAGTGCCCGCACGCTCGTTTCGTGGGTTGACGTAGGCATACGGAGTTCATTCCCAGTCTAAGCATACGGAGTTCATTCCCAGTCTAAGATCGGACCAGACCAAAGGTTGCGGCAGCACATGCTGGGCTCGAGCATTTGCTGGTGCCACATTTTTCTTTGTCAGGGCACCATCGTCGGAGCATCACCGGAGAACCTGACCGGGGGCATTAGGGTTCCGGTGATCGGGGGGTTCGGGGGGGTGTGCGCACATGATGTGCAATGGGTGCTGGTACATGGCCCTTATATTGGCCACCTATCCCTCATCAAACCTCCAGAAATCAAACCCCCTTAAAGAGCATTTAAGATTTTACAGGTTTGCTGCAGCTAGCCATTAAAGTGTCTAAAATGGGGACAATTTTTTCAAATGGTCACAAAATCTTGTACACTTTGAGTTTTTATCTGAATTTTTTTGTGCATGCCAACAAAAATTCAAGGATCAGGTCTATGAAGTTTGGGGCCAAAACTCCTTCCAAAAGAATTTAAAAAAATCCAGAACGGCAAAAAGTTTCGAAAATCATGAAAAATAAAAAACGAGTCGTCTTGCCATAAATCTTCACGTGAAGGCTGAAGGGACCATTGTATGAATTTACAAGCCATAAAAATGGCATTGGCACGCAAAAATATGAAGATGTGCCTAAACCCACCTACCACCCTATCGATCCATAGCTTGCGTATCCCATCTCTTTGGCCGACGTAGTGCCCGCCCATCCGCCCGCCCGTTCATTTCATCAGTTGGCTTAGGCATACGGAGTTCATTCCCAGTCTAAGATCAGATCGGATCGAGGGTAGTGGCAGCAGGATTGGTAGCACGCAGATGGGGACCCCGCCGATCCCCGGCTTGTGCATCCCGCCCCTTTGGCTGGCTGGGCGCCTGCACGCTCGTTTCGTGGGTTGACTTAGGCATATGGAGTTCATTCCCAGTCTAAGATCGGACAGAACGGAGGGTTGCGGCAGCGCCGCATTTTTCTTCATCGGGGGACCATCGTCGGAGCATCATCGGAGAACCTGATCGACAGCATTGGGGTTCCGGCGATTGGGGGGCCGGGGGGGTGTGCGCACATGATGTGCGATGGGTGCTGGTACTTGGCCCTTATATTGGCCCCCTATCCCTCATCAAACCTCGAGAACTCACACCCCCTTAAAGAGCATTTGAGATTTTACAGGTTTGCTGCCAGTAGCCATTAAAGTGCCTGAAATGGGGAACTTTTTTCAAATGGTGACAAAATCTTGTACACTTGGAGTTGTTAGCTGAATTTTTTTGTGCATGCCAAAAAAAAATACAAGGATCACATCTACCGAGTTTGGGGCCAAAACTCCTTTCGAAAAAATTTTCAAAAATCCCGAACCGCAAAAAGTTTCAAAATCATGACAAATAGAAAAATAGTCGTCTCCTGCCATTGAAACTTCACGTTGAAGGGCTTAAGGACCATTGGTATGACATTTTACAAGGCCATAAAAATGGCATTGGCATGCGAAATATGAAGAAATGTGCCTAAACCCACCTACCACGCTAGTCGATCCACGACCGCGCATCCCGTCTCTCTGGCCCGGTGGTAAATGCCCGCCCGCCCCCCACTCGTTTCCGGTCGGTGGCTTAGGCATACGAAGCTCATCCCAATCTAAGATCAGACCAGACAGGGTTATGGCAGCAAGATCGGTAGCACGCAGAGGGGGACCCGATCGATCCCCGGCTTGCGCATCCCGCCCCTCTGGCCAGCTGCGTGCCCGCACGCTCGTTTCGTGGGTTGACTTAGGCATACGGAGTTCATTCCCAGTCTAAGCATATGGAGTTCATTCTCAGTGTAAGATCGGACTGGACCGAGGGTTACGGCAGCACATGCTGTGCTTGGGCATGTGCTGGTGCCACATTTTTCTTCACCGGGGCACCATCGCCGGATCATCGCTGGAGAATCTGACCGGCGGCATTGGGGTTCCGACGATAGGGGGGCCGGGGGGGTGTGCGCACATGATGTGCGATGGGTTCTAGTACTTGGCCCTTACATTGGCCCCCTATCCCTCATCAAACCGCGAGAACTCACACCCCCTTAAAGAGCATTTGAGATTTTACAGGTTTGGTGCCAATAGCCATTAAAGTGTCTGAAATGAGGACACTTTTTTCAAATGGTCACAAAATCTTGTACACTTCCAGTTTTTGGGTGAATTTTTTTTCATGCCAACAAAAATACAAGGATCACGTCTACCAAGTTTGGGGCCAAAACTCCTTCCGAAAAAATTTTAAAAAATCCAGGACCATAAAAAGTTTCTAAAATCGTGAAAAATAGAAAACGAGTCATCTTGCCATGAAACTTCACGTGAAGTCTTCAAGGACCATTGTATGAATTTACAAGCCATAAAAATGGCCTTGGCACATAGAATATGAAGATGTGCCTAAACCCACCTACCCCCCTATCAATCCACGGCTTGTGCATCCCGTTTCTCTGGCCGACGTAGTGCCCGCCTGTCTGCCCGGCCACTCGTTTCATCGATTAGCTTAGGCATACAGAGTTTATTCCTAGTCTAAGATCAGATCGGACCGAGGGTTGTGGTAGTAGGATCGGCAGCACACAGAGAGGGACCCGGTTGAACCCCGGCTTGCGCATCCCGCCCCTTTGGTCGGCTGAGCGCACGCACTCTCGTTTCGTGTGTTGGCTTAGGCATACGGAGTTCATTCCCAGTCTAAGCGTACGGAGTTCATTCCCAGTCTAAGATCAGACTGGACTGAAGGTTGTGGCAGCACATGCTGGGCTTGGGAATGTGCTGGTGCCGCATTTTTCTTCGTCGGAGCACCATCATCGGAGCATCGTCGGAGAACCTGACCGACGACATTGGGGTTCTGGCGATCGGAGGGGCCGGGGGGTGCACGCACATGATGTGTGATGGGTGCTGGTACTTGGCCCTTATATTGGCCCGCTATCCCTCATCAAACCTCGAGAACTCACACCCCCTTAAAGAGCATTTGTGATTTTATAGGTTTGCTGCCAGTAGCCATTAAAGTGTCTGAAATGGGGACACTTTTTTCAAATTATCACAAAATCTTGTACACTCAGAGTTTTTAGCTGAATTTTTTTGTGCATGCCAAATAAATATATGAGGATCATGTCTACCATGTTCGGGGCCAAAAGACCTTCCGAAAAAATTTTAAAAAATCTTGAACCGTAAAAAGTTTCAAAAATAGTGAAAAATAGAAAACGAGTCATCTTGCCATGAAACTTCACGTGAAGGCTTAAGGGACCATTGTATGAATTTACAAGCCATAAAAATGGCATTGGCACGTTGAAATATGAAGATGTGCCTAATCCCACCTACCACCCTATCGATCCACGGCTTGTGCATCCCGCCTCTCTGGCCGGCGTAGTGCTCGCCAGCTCGCCTGTCCGTTCGTTTCGTCGGTTGGCTTAGGCATACGGAGTTCATTCCCAGTCTAAGATCAGACCGGACCCAGGGTTAGGGCAACATGATCGGTAGCATGTAGAGGGGGACCCGACTGATCCCCGGCTAGCGTATCCCGCCCCTCTGGCCGGCTGAGTGACCGTACGCTCGTTCCATGGGTTGACTTAGGCATACGAAGTTCATTCCCAGTCTAAGCATATGGAGTTCATTCCCTGTCTAAGATCGGACCAGACCGAGGGTTGCAGCAGCACATGCTGGGCTCGGGCATGTGCTGGTGCTGCATTTTCCTTCGTCGGGGACCATCGCCAAAGAACTTGACCGACGGCATTTGGGTTTCGGCGATCGGGGGGGCTGGGGGTGGTGTGGGCACATGATGTGCGATGGGTGCTAGTACGTGACACTTATATTGGCCCCCTATCCCTCATCAAACCTTGAGAACTCACACCCCGTTAAAGAGCATTTGAGATTTTATAGGTTTGCTGCCAGTAGCCATTCAAGTGTCTGAAATGGGGACACTTTTTTCAAATGGTCATAAAATCTTGTACACTTGGAGTTTTTAGCTGAATTTTTTTGGGCATGCCAACAAAAATACAAGGATCACGTCTAAAACGTTTGGGGCCAAAACTCCTTCTGAAAAAATTTTAAAAAATCCTGAACCGTAAAAAGTTTCAAAAATCATGAAAAATAAAAAACAAGTCGTCTTGCCATGAAACTTCACGTGAAGGCTTAAGGGAATTGTATGAATTTACAAGCCATAAAAATGGCATTGGCACATAGAAATATGAAGATGTGCCTAAACCCACCTACCACCCTATCGATCCACGGCTTGCGCATCCCGTCTCTTTGGCTGGCGTAGTGCCTGCCTGCCCGCCCGCCCCTTCGCTCGTTTCGTTGGTTGGCTTAGGCATACGGAGTTCATTCCCAGTCTAAGATCAGACCGAACTGAGGGTTACGATAGTAGGATCAGCACACAGATGGGGACCCAATCGATCCCCAGCTTGCGCATCCCGCCCCTCTGGCCAGCTGAACGCCCGCACGCTCGTTTCATGGGTTGACTTAGGCATACGGAGTTCATTCCTAGTCTAAGCATACGAAGTTCATTCCCAGTCTAAGATTAGATTGGACCGAGGGTTGCGGCAGCACATGCTGGGCTCGGGCATGTGCTGGTGCCGCATTTTTCTTCGTCAGGGCACCATCGTCGGAGCATCACCGGAGTACCTGACTGGTGGCATTGGGGTTCCAGCGATCAGGGGCCCGGTGGGGGGGTGTGTGCACTTGATGTGCAATGGGTATGGGTACTTGGCAGGTTTTATAGGTTTGCTGCCAGTAGCCATTAAAGTGTCTTAAATGGGGACACTTTTTTCAAATGGTCACAAAATCTTGTACATTTCCAGTTTTTAGCTGAATTTTTTTTTTGCACACCAACAAAAATACAAGGATCATGACTACCATCTTCGGGGCCAAAAATCCTTCCGAAAAAATTTTAAAAAATCTTGAACCGTAAAAAGTTTCAAAAATCATGAAAAATAGAAAACGAGACGTCTTGACATGAAACTTCACGTGAAGGCTTAAGGGACCATTGTATGAATTTACAAGCCATAAAAATTTCATTGGCATGTAGAAATATGAAGATGTGCCTAAACCCACGTACCACCCTATCGATCCACGGCTTACGCATCCCGTCTCTCTGGTTGACGTAGTGCCCACCCGTGCGCCTACCCGCTCATTTCATCGATTTTTCTTAGGTATACAGAGTTCATTCCCACTCTAAGATCAGACTGGACCAAGGGTTGTAGTAACAGGATAGGTAGCACGCAGAGGGGGACTCGATCGATCCCCGGCTTGCACATCCTGCCCCTCTGGCTGGCTGAGCGCCTGTACGCTTGTTTCGTGGGTTGACTTAGGCATACGGAGTGTTTTCCCAGTCTAAGATCAGACCAGATCGAAGGTTGTGACAGCACATGCTGGGCTCGGGCATGTGCTGGTGCCATATTTTTCTTCGTCGGAGCACCATCACCGGAGCATCGCCGGAGAACCTAACCGACGACATTGGGGTTTTGGCGATCGGGGGGGCCGGGGGGGTGTGTGCACATGATGTGTGATGGGTGCTGGTTCTTGGCCCTTATATTGTTCCCCTATCCCTCGTCAAACCTTGAGAAGTCACACCCCCTTAAAGAGCATTTGAGATTTTACAGGTTTGCTGCCAGTAGCCATTAAAGTGTCTTAAATGGGGACACGTTTTTCAAATGGTCACAAAATCTTGTACACTTCGAGTTTTTAGCTGAATTTTTTTTAGCACACCAACAAAAATACAAGGATCATGACTATCATCTTCGGGGCCAAAAATCCTTCTGAAAAAATTTTAAAAAATCTTCAACCGTAAAAAGTTTAAAAAATCGTGAAAAATAGAAAATGAGTCGTCTTGCCATGAAACTTCACGTGAAGGCTTAAGGGACCATTGTATGAATTTACAAGCCATAAAAATGGCATTGTCATACAGAAATATGAAGATGTGCCTAAACCCACCTACCACCCTATCGATCCACGGCTTGCGCATCTCGTCTCTCTGGCCGGCGTAGTGCCCGCCCGCCCGCTCGTTTTGTCGGTTGGGCTTAGGCATACGGAGTTCATTCCCAGTCTAAGATTGGACTAGACCGAGGGTTGTGACAGCAGGATCGGCAGCACGTAGAGGGGGGACCCAGCCAATCCCCGACTTGCGCTTCCCGTACCTCTGGTCGGCTAAGCACCCACACCCTCGTTTCGTGGGTTGACTTAGGCATACGGATTTCATTCCAGTCTAAGCATACGGAGTTCATTCCCAGTCTAAGGTCAGATCGAACCGAGGGTTACGGCAGCACATGCTGGGCTCGAGCATGTGCTGGTGTCGTATTTTTCTTCACCAGTGCCCATCGTCGGAGCATCACCGGAGAACCTGACCGACGGCTTTGGGGTTCTGTCGATTAGGGGGGTTGGGGGGGTGTGCGCACATGATGTGCGGTGCGTGCTGGTACTTGGCCCTTATATTGGCCCCCTATCCCTCATTAAACCTCGAGAACTCACACCCCTTTAAAGACCATTTGAGATTTTACAGGTTTGCTGCCAGTAGCCATTAAAGCATTTGTACACTTCGAGTTTTTAGCTAAATTTTTTGTGCATGCCAACAAAAATACAAGGATGACATCTACCAAGTTTAGGGCCAAAACTCCTTCCGAAAAAATTTAAAAAATCCCAAATTGCAAAAAGTTTTGAAAATCGTGAAAAATAGAAAACGAGTTGTCTCACCATGAAACTTCACGTGAAGGCTTAAGGGATCATTGTATGAATTTACAAGCCATAAAAATGGCATTGGCACACAGAAATATGAAGATGTGCCTAAACCCACCTACCACCCTATCGATCCACGGCTTGCGCATCCTGTCTTTCTGGCCGGTGTAGTGCTCGCCCGCCCGCCCGCTTGCTCATTTCGTCGATTGGCCTAGGCATACGGAGTCTTTCCCAGTCAAAGACCAGACCAGACCGAGGGTTGTAGCAGCAGGATCGGTAGCATGTAGAGGGGGACCCGATCGATCCCCGGCTTGAGCATCCCACCCCTCTGGTCGGCTGAGCTTCCGCACGCTCGTTTCGTGGGTTGACTTAGTCATACGAAGTTCATTCCCAGTATAAGATCGGATCAGACCGAGGGTTGCGACGGCACATGCTAGGCTTGGGCATGTGCTGGTGGCACATTTTTCTTCGCCAGGGTACCATCACCGAAGCATCGTCGGAGAACCTGACTGGCAGCTTTGGGGTTTCGACGATCGGGGGGGCCGGGGGGGGTGTGCGCACATCATGTGCGATGGGTGCTGGTACTTGGCCCTTATATTGGCCTCCTATCCCTCATCAAACCTCAAGAACTCACACCCTTTTAAAGAGCATTTGAGATTTTACAGGTTTGCTGCTAGTAGCCATTAAAGTGTCTGAAATGGGGACACTTTTTTCAAATGGTCACAAAATCTTGTACACTTCGAGTTTTTAGCTGAATTTTTTTGTGCAGGCCAACAAAAATACAAGAATCATGTCTACCAAGTTTGGGGCCAAAACTGCTTCCAAAAAAATATTAAAAAATCCCGATCTGTAAAAAGTTTCAAAAATAGTGAAAAATAGAAAACGAGTCGTCGTGCCATGAAACTAAACGTGAAGGCTTAAGGGACCATTGTATGAATTTACAAGCCATAAAAATGGCAATGGCACGCAGAAATATGAAGATGTGCCTAAACCCACCTACCACCCTATCGATCTACAGCTTGCGCATCTCACCTCTCTGGCCGACGTAGTGCCCGCCCTTCCGCTCGTTTCGTCGGATGGCATAGGCATACGGAGTTCATTGCCAGTCTAAGATTGGACCAAACTGAGGGTTGCGGCAGCAGGATTGGCAGCACCTAGAGAGGGACCCGGTCGATCCCCGACTTGCGCATCCCGCCCCTCTGGCCGACTGAGCGCCCACACGCTCGTTTCCTGGGTTGGCTTAGGCATACGGAGTTCATTCCCAGTCTAAGCATACAGAGTTCAATCCCAGTCTAAGATCGGATCGGATCGAGGGTTGCGACAGCATATGCTGGGCTCGGGCATGTGCTGGTGCCACATTTTTCTTCGTCGGGGCACCATCGTCGGAGCATCGCCGGAGAACCTGACCGGCGGTATTGGGGTTTCGGCTATCGGGGGGGCCGGGGGGGTGTGCACACATGATGTGTGATGGGTGCTGGTACTTGGCCCTTATATTGGCCCCCTATCCCTCATCAAAGCTTGAGAACTCACACCCCCTTAAAGTGGATTTGAGATTTTACAGGTTTGCTACCAGTAGCCATTAAAGTGTCTGAAATGGGGACACTTTTTTCAAATGGTCACAAAATCTTGTACACTTCGAGTTCTTAGCTGAATTTTTTTGTGTATGCCAAGAAAAATACAAGGATCACGTCTACCAAGTTTGGGGCAAAACTCTTTTCAAAACTATTTTAAAAAATGCCGAACTATAGAAAGTTTCAAAAATCGTGAAAAGTAAAAAACGAGTCGTCTTACCTCGAAACTTCACGTAAAGGCTTAAGGGACCATTGTATGAATTTACAAGCCATAAAAATGGCATTGGCATGCAGAAATATGAAGATGTGCCTAAACCCACCAACCACCCTATCGATCCACGGCTTGCTTATCCCGTCTCTCTGGCTGGTGTAATGCCCGCCCGCCCGCCCGCCTGCTCGCTCGTTTTGTCGGTTGGCTTAGGTATACAGAGTTCATTCCCAGTCTAAGATCAGACCAGACCGAGGGTTGCAGTAGCAAGATCGGTAGCACATAGAAGGGGACCCATCCAATCCTCGACATGCGCATCACGCCCCTCTGGCCGGCTGAACGCCCGCACACTCGTTTCGTGGGTTGACTTAGGCATACGGAGTTCATTCCCAGTCTAAGCATACGGAGTTCAATCCTAGTCTAAGATCAGACCAGACTGAGGGTTATGACAGTAGATGTTGGGGTCGGGTATGTGTTGGTGCCACATTTTTCTTTGCCGGGGCACCATCGTAGGAGCATCGTCGGAGCATCGTCGGAGCATCGCCGGAGAACCTAACCGGTGGCAATGGGATTCCGGTGATCGGGGGGGCCGGGGGGTTGTACGCACATGATGTGTGATGGGTGCTGGTACTTGGCCCTTATATTGGCCCCCTATCCCTCATCAAACCTCGAGAACTCACACCCCCTTAAAGAGCATTTGAGAATTTACAGGTTTGCTGCCAGTAGCCATTAAAGTGTCTGAAATGGGGACACTTTTTTCAATTGGTCACAAAATCTTGTACACTTCGAGTTCTCAGCTGAATTTTTTTGTGCATGCCAAAAAAAATACAAGGATCACGTCTACCAAGGTTGGGGCCAAAACTCCTTCCAAAAAAATTTTAAAAAATCACGAACCATAAAAAGTTTCAAAAATCATAAAAAATAAAAAACGAGTCGTCTTGCCATGAAACTTCACATGAAGGCTTAAGGGACCATTGTATGAATTTACAAGCCATTAAAATGGCATTGGCATGCAGAAACATGAAGATGTGCCTAAACCCACCTACCACCCTATCGATCCACGGATTGCGCATCCTATCTCTCTGGCCGGCGTAGTGCCTGCCCGCCCGCCCGTCCGCTCGTTTCGTCGGTTGGCTTAGGCATATGGAGTTCATTCCCAATCTAAGATCTGACTAGACCGAGGGTTGCGGTAGCAGGATCGGCAACACGTAGAGGGGGACCCGACCGATCCCCGGCTTGCGCATCCCGCCCCTCTGGTCGACTGAGCGCCCGCACGCTCATTTCGTGGGTTGACTTAGGCATACGGAGTTCTTTCCCAGTCTAAGCATATGGAGTTCATTTCCAGTCTCAGATCGGATCGGACCAAGGGTCACGGCAGCACATGTTGGGCTCGGGCATGTGCTGGTGCCGCATTTTTCTTCGCCGGGGCACCATCGTCAGAACATCACCGGAGAACCTGACCGACAACATTAGGGTTCCGAGGGGGCCGGGGGGGTGTGCGCACATGATGTGCGATGGGTGCTGGTACTTGGCCCTTATATTGGCCCCCTATCCCTCATGAAACCTCGAGAACTCACACCCCCTTCAAGAGCATTTGAGATTTTACAGGTTTGCTGCCAGTAGCCATTAAAGTGTCTGAAATGGGGAAACTTTTTTCAAATGGTCACAAAATACAAGGATCACGTCTACCAAGTTTGGGGCCAAAACTCCTTCCGAAAAATTTTAAAAAATCTCGAACCGTAAAAAGTTTCAAAAATCATGAATAATAAAAAATGAGTCGTCTTGCCATGAAACTTCACGTGAAGGCTTAAGGGACCATTGTATGAATTTACAAGCCTTAAAAATGGCATTGGCACGCAGAAATATGAAGATGTGCCTAAACCCACCTACCACAGTATCGATCCACGGCATGCGCATCCCATCTCTCTGGCTGGCGTAGTGCCCGCACGCTCGTCTCGTGGGTTGACTTAGGCATACGGAGTTCATTCCCAGTCTAAGCATACGAAGTTCATTCCTAGTCTAAGATCGGACCGGACCGAGGGTTGCAGCAGCACATGTTGGGCTCGGGCATGTGCTGGTGCCGCATTTTTCTTCGTCGGGGCACCATCACCAGAGCATTGTCGGAGAACCTGACCAGCGGCATTGGGGTTCCGGCGATCGGGGGCGCCGGGGGGTGTGCGCACATGATGTGCGATGGGTGCTGGTACTTGGCCCGTATACTGGCCCCTATCCCTCATCAAACCTTAAGAACTCATACACCCTTAAAGAGCATTTGAGATTTTACAGGTTTGCTACCAGTAGCCATTAAAGTGTATGAAATGGGGACACTTTTTTCAAATGGTCACAAAATCTTGTACACTTCAAGTTTTCAGCTGAACTTTTTTTTGCATGCCAAAAAAAATATAAGGATCACGTCTACCAAGTTTGGGGCCAAAACTCCTTCTGAAAAAAATTTAAAAAATCTCGAACCACAAAAACTTTCAAAAATCACGAAAAATAGAAAACGAGTCGTCTTGCCATGAAACTTCACGTGAAGGCTTAAGGGACCATTGTATGAATTTACAAGCCATAAAAATGGCATTGGCATGTAGAAATATAAAGATGTGCCTAAACCCACCTACCACCCTATCGATCCACGGCATACGCATCCCGTCTCTCTGGCCGGCGTAGTGCCCGCCTGCCCGCCCGCCCGCTCATTTCGTCGGTTGGCTTAGGCATACGGAGGTCATTCCCAGTCTAAGATCGGACTGGACCGAGGGTTGCGGCAGCAAGATCGGTAGCACACAGAAGGGGACCCGTCCGATCCCCGGCATGCACATCACGCCCCTCTGGCCGGCTGAGCGCCCGCACGCTCGTTTCGTGGGTTGACTTAGGCATACGGAGTTCATTCCCAGTCTAAGCATACGGAGTTCATTCCCGAGGGTTGTGGCAGCACATACTGGGCTCGGGCATGTGCTGCTGTCGCATTTTTCTTCGTCGGGGCACCATCGTCGAAACATCACCGGACAACCTAACTGGCGGCATTGGGTTTCCGACGATCGGGGGCCGGGGGGTGTGCACACACAATGTGCAATGGTTGCTGGTACTTGGCCCTTATATTGGCCCTTATCCCTCATCAAACCTTGAGAACTCACACCCCTTTAAAGAGCATTTGAGATTTTATAGGTTTACTGCCAGTAGCCATCAAAGTCTCTGAAATAGGGACACTTTTTTCAAATGGTCGCAAAATCTTGTACACCTCGAGTTTTTAGCTGAATTTTTTTTGTGCATGCCAACAAAAATACAAGGATCACGTCTATGAAGTTTGGGGCCAAAACTCCTTCTGAAAAAATCCCGAACCGTAAAAAGTTTCAAAATCATGAAAATAGAAACGAGTCGTCTTGCCATGAAACTTCACGTGAAGGCTTAAGGGACCATTGTATGAATTTACAAGCCACAAAAATGGCATTGGCATTCAGAAACATGAAGATGTGCCTGAACCCACCTACCACCCTATCAATCCATGGCTTGCGCATCCTGTCTCTCTACCCGGCATAGTGCTCGTCGGCCTACCCGCCCGTTCGTTTCGTCGGTTGGCTTAGGCATACAGAGTTCATTCCCAGTCTAAGATCAGGCCAGACCGAGGGTTGTGGCAGTAGGATCGACAGCACGCAGAGGGGGACCCGACCGATCCTCGGCTTGCTCATCCCGCCCCTCTGGCCGGCTGAGCGCCCACACGCTCGTTTCGTGGGTTGACTTAGGCATACGAAGTTCATTCCCAGTCTACACGTAGTTCATTCTCAGTCTAAGATCAGACCGGACCAAGGGTTGCGGTAGCACATGCTGGGCTCGAGCATGTGCTGGTGCCACATTTTTCTTCACCGGGGCACCATCGCCGGAGCATCGTCGGAGAACCTGACCGGCGGCATTGGGGTTCCGGCGATTGGGGGCCGGGGGGGTGTGCGCACATGATGTACGATGGGTGCTGGTACTTGGCACTTATATTGGCCTCCTATCTCTCATCAAACCTGGAGAACTCACGCCCCTTAAAGAGCATTTAAGATTTTATAGGTTTGTTGCCAATAGCCATTAACGTGTCTGAAATGGGGACACTTTTTTCAACTGGCCACAAAATCTTGTACACTTTGAGTATTTAGCTGAATTTTTTTGTGCATGCCAACAAAAATCCAAGGATCACATCTACCAAGTTTGGGGCCAAAACTCCTTTTGAAAGAATTTTAAAAAATCTTGAACCGCAAAAAGTTTCAAAAATCGTTAAAAATACAAAACGAGTCATGTTGCCATGAAACTTCACGTGAAGGCTTAAGGGACCATTGTATGAATTTACAAGCCATAAAAATGGCATTGGCACACAGAAATATGAAGATGTGCCTAAACCCACCTACCACCCTATCGATCCATGGCTTGCGCATCCCGTCTCTTTAGCCGGCATAGTGTCCGCCCGCCCGCTCGTTTCGTCAGTTGGCTTAAGCATACGTAGTTCATTCCCAGTCTAAGGTCATACCGAATGAAGGGTGGCGATCGCAGGATCGACAACACGCAGAGGGGGACCCGATCGATCCCCGACTTGCGCATCCCGCCCCTCTGGCCGACTGAGCGCCCGCACGCTCATTTCGTGGGTTAACTTAGGCTTACGGAGTTCATTCCCAGTCTAAGATTGGACCGGACCGAGGGTTGCGACAGCACATGCTGGGCTTGGGCATGTGCTGGCCCCGTATTTTTCTTCATCGGGGCACCATCACCGAAGCATCACCGGAGAACCTGACCGACGGCATTGGGGTTCTGACGATTGGGGGGGCCGGGGGGGTGTGCGCACATGACGTGCGATGGGTGCTGGTACTTGGCCCTTATATTGGCCCCATATCCCTCATCAAACCTTGAGAACTCACACTCCCTTAAAGAGCATTTGAGATTTTACAGGTTTGCTACCAGTAGCCAATATAGTGTCTAAAATGGGGACACTTTTTTCAAATGGTCACAAAATCTTGTACACTTCGAGTTTTTAGCTGAATTTTTTTGTGCATGCCGAAAAAAATACAAGGATCACGTCTACCATGTTTGGGGCCAAAACTCCTTTCAAAAAAATTTTAAAAATTGTGAAAAATAGAAAATGAGTCGTCTTACCATGAAACTTCACGTGAAGGCTTAAGGGACCATTGTGTGAATTTACAAGCCATAAAAATGGCATTGGCACGCAGAAATATGAAGATGTGCCAAAACCCACCTACCACCCTATCGATCCATGGCTTGCGCGTCCTGTCTCTCTGGCCGGCGTAGTGCCTGCCCGCCCGTCCGCCCGCTCGTTTCGTCGGTTGTCTTACGCATACGGAGTTCATTCCCAGTCTAAGATCGGATTGGACCGAGGGTTACGGTAGCAGGATCGAAGCATGTAAAGGGGGACCCGGCCAAGCATACAGAGTTCATTCCCAGTCTAAGATCAGATCGGTGCTGGTGCTGCATTTTTTTCGTCGGGGCACCGTTGTCGGAGCATCATCGGAGAACCTAACCGGCGACATTTGGGTTCCTGCGATCAGGGGGGCCGGGGGGTGTGCGCACATGATGTGCGATGGGTGCTGGTACTTGGCCCTTATAATGGCCCCTTATCCCTCATCAAACCTCGAGAACTCACACCCCCTTAAAGATCATTTGACATTTTACAGGTTTGCTGGCAGTAGCGATTAAAGTGTCTGAAATGGGGACACTTTTTTCACATGGTCACAAAATCTTGTACACTTCGAGTTTTTAGCTGAATTTTTTTGTGCATGCCAAAAAAAATACAAGAATCACGTCTACCAGGTTTGGGCCCAAAAATCCTTCCAAAAAAAATTTAAAAAATCCCAAACCGTAAAAAGTTTCAAAAATTGTGAAAAATAGAAAATGAGTCGTCTTGCCATGAAACTTCACGTGAAGGCTTAAGGGACCATTGTATGAATTTACAAGCCATAAAAATGGCATTGGCATGCAGAAATATGAAGATGTACCTAAACCCACCTACCACTCTAACGATCCACAGCTTGCGCATCCCGCCTCTCTGGCCGGTGTAGTGCCCGCCCGCCCTTCCGCCCACTCGTTTCATGGGTTGACTTAGGCATACAGAGTTCATTCCAGTCTAAGCATACGAATTTCATTCCCAATCTAAGATCGGACCAGACCAAGGGTTGCAGCAGCACATGTTGGGCTCAGGCATGTGCTGGTGCCGCATTTTTCTTTGTCGGGGCACCATCACCGGAGCATCATCGGAGAATTTGATCGACGGCATTGGGGCTCCGGCAATCGAGGGGGCCGGGGGGGTGTGTGCACATGATGTGCGATGGGTGCTGGCACTTGGCCCTTATATTGGCCCTGTATCCCTCATCAAACCTTGAGAACTCACACCCCCTTAAAGAGCATTTGAGATTTTATAGGTTTGCCCCCAGTAGCCATTAAAGTTTTTAAAATGGGGACACTTTTTTCAAATGGTCACAAATCTTGTACACTTCGATTTTTTAGCTGAATTTTTTTGTGCACGCGAAAAAAAATACTAGGATCATGTCTACCAAGTTTGGGGCCAAAACTCCTTTCAAAAAAATTTTAAAAAATCCTGAACCGCAAAAAGTTTCAAAAATCTTGAAAAATAGAAAACGAGTCATGTTAGCATGAAACTTCACGTGAAGGCTTAAGAGACCATTGCATGAATTTACAAGCCTTAAAAATGGCATTGGCATGCAGAAATATGAAGATGTGCCTAAACCCACCTACCACGCTATCAATCCACGGCTTGCGCATCCCGCCTCTCTGGCCGGCGTAGTGCCCGCCCGCCCGTCCACCCACTCGTATCGTTTGGTTAGCTTACGCATACGGAGTTCATTCCCAGTCTAAGATTGGACCGAACCGAGGGTTGCAGCAGCAGGATTGGTAGCACGTAGAGGGAGACCCGAGCGATCCCTGACTTGCGCATCTCGCCCCTCTGGCCGGCTGAGCGCTCGCACGCTCATTTCGTGGGTTGACTTAGGCACATGGAGTTCATTCCCCATCTAAGATCAGACCAGACGGAGGGTTGCCGTAGCACATGCTGGGCTTGAGCATGTGCTTGTGCCACATTTCTCTTCACCGGGGCACCATCACCGTAGCATCGTTGGAGAACCTTACCGGCGGCTTTGGGGTTCCGACGATCGGGGGGGCCGGGGGGTGTGCGCACATGATCTGCGATGGGTGCTGGTACTTGGCCCTCATATTGGCTCCCTATCCATCATCAAACCTCGAGAACTCATGCCCCTTAAAGAGCATTTGAGATTTTACAGGTTTGCTGCTAGTAGCCATTAAAGTGTCTGAAATGGGGACACTTTTTTCAAATGGTCACAAAATCTTGTACACTTTGAGTTTTTAGTTGAATTTTTTTGTGCATGCCAACAAAAATACAAGTATCACGTCTACCAAGTTTGGGGCCTAAACCCACCTACCACCCTATCGATCGACGTCTTCCGGATCCCTTCACTCTGGCCGATGTAGTGCTTGCCCGCCCGCCCGCCCGTTCATTTCGTCGGTTGGCTTAGGCATACGGAGTTCATTCCTAGTCTAAGATCAGACCGGATCGAGGGTTGCAACAACAAGATCGACAGCACGTAGAGGGGGACCCGACCGATCCTCGACTTAAGCATCCTGCCCCTCTGGTGGGTTGAGCGCTCATAAAGGAGGACCCGATCGATCCTCGACTTACGCATCCCGCCCCTCTGGTTGACTGAGCGCCTGCACGCTCGTTTCGTGGGTTGACCTAGGCATACGGAGTTTGCTCCCAGTCTAAGCGTACGGAGTTCATTCCCAATCTAAGATCGAACCGAACTAAGGGTTACGACAGCACATGCTGGGCTCGAGCATAAGCTGGTGCCACATTTTTTTTTGCCGGGGAACCATCGCCGGAGCATCGTCGGAAAACCTAGCCGACAGCATTGGGTTCCAACGATCGGGGGGCGGGGGGGGAGGTGTGCGCACATGATGTGCGATGGGTGCTGGTACTTGGCCCATATATTAACCCCCTATCCCTCATCAAACCTCGAGAACTCACACCCCCTTAAAAAGCATTTGAGATTTTACAGGTTTGCTGCCAGTAGCCATTAAAGTGTCTGAAATGGGGACATTTTTTTCAAATGGTCACAAAATCTTGTACACTTCGATTTTTTTGCTGAATTTTTTTTTGCATGCCAAAAAAAATACAAGGATCACATCTACCAAGTTAGGGGCCAAAAATCCTTCTGAAAGAATTTTAAAAAATCTCGAAGCAAAAAAAGTTTTGAAAATCGTGAAAAATAGAAAACGAGTCGTCTTGCCATGAAACTTCACATGAAGGCTTAAGGGACCATTGTATGAATTTACAAGCCATGAAAATGGCATTGGCATGTAGAAAAATGAAGATGTTCCTAAACCCACCTACCACACTATCTATCCACGGCTTACGCATCCCACCTCTCTGGTCGGCATAGTGCCGGCCCGCCTGCCCGCTCGTTTCGTCGGTTGGCTTAGGCATACGGAGTTCATTCCCAATCAAATATTGGACTGGACCGAGGGCTACGGCAACAAGATTGGCAGCAGTCAGAGGGGGACCCGATCGATCCCCGACTTGTGCATCCCGCCCCTCTGGTCGGTTGAGCACCCACACGCTCGTTTCGTGGGTTGACTTAGGCATACAGAGTTCATTCCCAGTCTAAGCATATGGAGTTCATTCCCAGTCTAAGATCAGACTGGATCGAGGGTTGCGGTAGCAAGATCGATAGCACACAGAAGAGGACCCGACCGATCCTCGGCTTGCGCATCCCGCCCCTCTGGCCGTCTGAGCGCCCGCACGTTCGTTTCGTGGGTTGACTTAGGCATACGAAGTTCATTCCCAGTCTAAGCATACGGAGTTGATTCCTAATCTAAGATCAGACCAGACCGAGGGTTGTGGCAGCACATGCTGGGCTCGAGCTTGTGCTGGTGCCGCATTTTTCTTCGTCGGGGCACCATCACCGGAGCATCGTCAGAGAACCTGACCGACGGCATTGGGGTTTCGACGATCGGAGGGGCCGGGGGGTGTGCGCACATGATGTGCGATGGGTGCTGGTACTTGGCTCTTATATTGGCCCCCTATCTATCATCAAACCTGGAGAACTCACACCCCCTTAAAGAGTATTTGAGATTTTACGGGTTTGCTGCCAGTAGCCATTAAAGTGCCTGGAATGGGGACTGTTTTTTCAATTGTTCACAAAATCTTGTACACTTCAAGTTTTTAGCTGAATTTTTTTTGCATGCCAACAAAAATATAAGGATCACGTCTACCAAGTTTGGGGCCAAAACTCCTTCTGAAAAAATTTTAACAAATCCCGTTTCGCAAAAAGTTTTGAAAATCGTGAAAAATAGAAAATGAGTCGTCTTGCCATGAAACTTCACATGAAGCCTTAAAGGACCATTGTATGAATTTACAAGCCATAAAAATGGCATTGGCACATAGAAATATGAAGATGTGCCTAAACCCACCTACCACCCTATCGATCCACAGCTTACGCATCCCGCCTCTCTGGCCGACGTAGTGCCCGCCCCCCAATCCGCTTGTTTCGTCGGTTGGCTTAGGCTTACAGAGTTCATTCCCAGTCTAAGATCAGACCAGATTGAGGGTTACAGTAGTAGGATCGACAACACGCAGAGGGGGACCCGATCGATCCCCGGCTTGTGCATCCTGCCCCTCTGGTCGGCTGAGCGCCCGCATGCTCGTTTCATGGGTTGACTTAGGCATACGGAGTTCATTCCCAGTCTAAGCATACGAAGTTCATTCCCAGTCTAAGATCGGATTGGACCGAGGGTTGCAGCAGCACATGCTGGGCTCGGGCATGTGCTGGTGCTACATTTTTCTTCGTCGGGGCACCATCGCCAGAGCATCACTGGAGAACCTGACCGGCGGCATTGGGGTTCCGGCGATCGGGAGGGTCGGGGGGTGTGCGCTCATGATGTGTGATGGGTGCTGGTACTTGGCCCCCTATCCCTCATCAAACCTCGAGAACTCACACCCCCTTAAAGAGCATTTGAAATTTTATAGGTTTGCTGCCAGTAGCCATTAAAGTGTCTGAAATGGGGACACTTTTTTCAAATGGTCACAAAATCTTGTACACTTCAAATTTTTAGCTGAATTTTTTTATGTGTGCCAATAAAAATACAAGGATCACATCTACCAAGTTTGGGGCCAAAAATCCTTCTGAAAAAAGTTTAAAAAATCCCAAACCGTAAAAAGTTTTGAAAATCGTGAAAAATAGAAAACGAGTCGTGTTGCCATGAAACTTCACATGAAGGCTTAAGGGACCATTGTATGAATTTACAAGCCATAAAAATGGCATTGGCATGCAGAAATATGAAGATGTGCCTAAACCCACCTAACACCCTATCGATCCACGACTTGCGCATCCCGCCTCTCTGGCTGACGTAGTGCCTGCCCGCCCGCCCGCTCGTTTTGTCGGTTGGCTTAGGCATACAGAGTTCATTACCAATCTAAGATCAGATCGGACCGAGTGTTGTGGCAACAGGATTGACAGCATGTAAAGGAGGGCCTCACTAATCGTCAGTGTCATGGTCAGGCCTTGGTCCTGCCATGACTGACCCTGATCTGAGCAGCGATCGAGACCGAGCTGGTGGGAAAGTAGTTCTAAGGAATGTGGGTGTGCATTCAGAGCTTTGAAACATGATGCTAACATGTTGTGGGGGCAATGGGTCCCCTTGGCCATGAGATACGCGGGGAAGTTCGGGACAGTGGTCGGACACCCTCAAGCTAAGTAGCCTGGCGGGTGCCATTTGTGGAAGTAGTGTGTGGGCGTTCTGAGCATGGGAATAGGTTGGGGACATTGTGTGTGGACGGTAACCAGGGGCCGGTTAGGGCCGACGGGGCTCGTATCACACCTTTGTGTTGAACCATAGGGTTAGACGGTAGAGATCGTTAGGCCCCTCGGTTTCCCCTCCTCGAGCCGGAAGGATCATGCAATGGTGTTTATGTAGGAGGGATGCCATCGAGCCAAAGGGATGTGCGGATTAGCAGGCAAGCATACTGCTAGTCCCCTGTGGCCAGTCGGGAGAGGTGTGCTGCAGTTGGGGCAGTCCACCCAAGTCCCTTGCGGGACTAGCATGATGGTTAGTGTCAACCATACTTGCGGGCGACTGGTCCCCTTGCAGGACTAGCATAATGGTTGATGTCAACCATGCATGCAGGCGGCTAGTGTGCTGCAGCTGGGGTAGTCCACCTAAGTCCCCTTGCAGGACTAGCATGATGTTGGGTGTCAATCATGCGTATGGGCGGTCGATATAGATACTAAGGGCCTAAGCCCTAAGAACCGAATCTCGTTGGATGAGACGAGCCTAGAGGCTCCGAGCTGGTTGTCGACCAACTTAGTTGTGGGCTTGCGTAAACTCGATATGAGAGCTTGCGTACGATACGAACAGGCGTGGTGTTGGGTTCTCACCATGCTAAGAGGTAATAATATCATGAAAACTGGGACTGTGTGTCCTTACGGACATACAAGGATTGGGGCTCAAGCTCCAAAGCCCTACGGGCAAAGCTAAGTGCTCGAGGCGACGTTACGAATCGAGGGTTGTATGCCCTTATAGGGATTCGAAGGCCCGTGTTCGAAGCCTTAAGCCCTGCGACTAGAAGAACCGTGGGCTAACGCGCGATGAGAGTTGGGTTCCTCTCTGTAAAGTTCAGAAAGAGTGACCCTATGGTGTCAAAGCCCGAAAAGGCTCGCGGGCATGTTGCTTGAAGGATCGGAATTGGTTTGTCCATAAAAAATGGACACGTTAGAAGGCTAACCTTAATTAGGATTAGTCTTGGTGCTGCATGGACGCGTGGTTTCAGAAGTAGGAACGCGTGGACCGTGACATTTGGTATCAGAGCCTTGGTTTGGCTCAGTGGTGAGATTTACATGACCCCATGTGTGGGTCTAGTGACGTGAAGTCGAGATGGTGCTAAGCTCAAAAGGAGCTACCAAGACGCGAATGCGGTTCTGTGGCTATAGGGGCTCAGAAATGAGCCAACGATGCGTGCTGCTGGAAATATTGGTCCTATGTAAAATGGCTCTCGAGTAGGCTTTTGGATGCCAAGCAAAAGGGCACCAGAGTCTAGCCTCAGCTAGGAAAGGGTGTTGGCATGTGTTGAGGCATGTGATGCCTTACGGTGTAAGGAACCGTAGTGAGACCATGATGCGAAAAGGGGCTTACACCATGAAATGGTGTTGCGTAAGGCCACATAGGCTGAGTGAATCTTGTCCTGAGGGGCAAGAGGTATCGAGTTTCAAGATTAATTACTAATGTGTGCACTTGCTGCGTGGTGCAGGTGCCCCAGCGAGGGTGCAAGCCGAAGTATTTGGGTTCTCAAGCATGAAGCTATTACACAGAAGAGTATGGAGTGGCTAAAGAGTGAAGCCACAAGCGGGATGGTCAGTGGACCATGAGTTGTGTTGGTTAGTGGACCATGAATTCTCGTGGTCAGAGGATCACAAGAGCGTGTCAATCAGTGAACCAAGTCTGTGTTGGTCAATAGCAAAGGCTTCACATGAGCTGTGGTGGTCAGTGGGCCACGACAGGGTGTAATCGAGTGGAACAAACAATTGGAAATTGGCCAGTTGACAAGGCCTTCAGATGGTGTGGGTCGATGGACCTTGAGAATGGAGTGGGTTAGTGAATCCCTAAGTTAAGCAAATCAGTGGACTAGGCATTTTGTCAGATCAGTGGATCTTTGAGTGTGAGTGGATTTTGAGATGTCATAAGAGCCATGCTAGAGTCAAGGCAAACGAGCAGTAGATCCATCGAGGAGACTTGGTTGCGCATAATGCTACGTCGAGTTTCGAGTAAAAAGTGGGGGAGACTTGTCAATTCCCTGTGAGACTGAGCCAAGACAAACGAGCTTAAGCAATGGACCATAGTGTTCAAGCTGGGAGCAAAGATCGAGTGAGCATGCATTAAGGTGCCGTTTTGAGGGCGGTTGGCCAGAGGGCCACACCTAGAGGGGTGACCTTGGAGGGGCCGAGAGGACCCAAGTTGGGGATGACCAAAGTGCTTGAATGCCACCGTGCTAGGGTCTATCATGTGGGGTGCCATATGAGTGCGGTTGACCTAAGCACCACGTCCAGAGGGACACATCAGTGGGTTGATGCTGCAAGCATGCAGTTGGTGTGAGAGGTCACGTCTGGTGGGATGCACCAGTGAGTGGCAAAGTGGGTGGCCGTTCATTCTACTGAGGGCCATTGATCAATCAGGGTGCCTCAAGGTCGCAACATGACATGATCAAGAGATAAAGCTATGGTATGGCCCACATGGAACAACCAAGAAAAGGTTAGAAGGTTCGAGCAGGAACCGAGCTGAGTGGCATGAGTGCGGCAATGTGACCAATCTACATCAACAATGGATGAATATTGTGGGTGGTGCCTCATGTGATGGGACCTCGACCTAATCCTTGAGGGCACAAGTGAGAGACATATAAGTAAATGTCAGCTGTGTGCAACAAGATAGTTGGGTGTGGTCTTGGCGTCGATGAGGGCATCGACATAGTAAGTGGGGGAGAGTGTCATGGTCAGGCCTTGGTCCTGCCATGACTGACCCTGATTTGAGTAGCGATCGAGACTGAGCTGGTGGGAAAGCAGTTCTAAGGAATGCGAGAATGCATTCGGAGCTTTGAAACATGATGCTAACATGTTGTGGGGGCCATGGGAGCTCTGGGCCGTGAGATACGCAGGGAAGTTTGAGACAGTGGTCGGACACCCTCAAGCCAAGTAGCCTGGCGGGTGCCATCTGTGGAAGCAGTGTGCAGGCGTTCCGAGCATGGGAATAGGTTGGGGACATTGTGTGTGGACGATCTATGTCCTAAACCCTGAGATATGCAGGTAAGTATAAGGCAGTACGCCGGTGCCCTGATACCAGCTAGCCAGTCAAGTGCTGTCGGTCTAAGCCATGTATGGGCACCTTCGAGTGGGTTGGTGGAGCAACGAGTGGAATCAAGGAGCAAAGGTGACCAAGAGGAAGGTTACAGGGCCCTGAGTGAGCTGGAGAAAGGCCCTGAGATGGCTAGGTAGAAAAGTGTCCCCATTTCAGACATTCTTACGGTCACTGGTAGCAAATTGGGAAAATCTCTAATGCTTTATATAGGGGGACGACTGGTGTCAGCTTTCCACCACCCCCTTGGCTAGTGGGCAGGTGGGGGCCTGGCTAGTCTGAAGTGAGCTACTCCTAGTCACTGCTGGCGGCTAGGTGGGCGGGCATTGTAGGGTCACGAGCGTGGCATGATGTTTCCTCGGGTCACGGTAAACCTAGGGGCGGTTAGGGTCAGCAGGCCTCGTATTGCGCCTTTGCGTTGAACCATGGGGTTAGACGGTAGAGATCGTTAGGCCTCTCGATTTCCCCTCCTCGAGTCAGAAGGATCATGCAATGGTGTTTATGTAAGAGGGATGCCATCGAGCCAAAGGGATGTGTGGGCTAGCAGACAGGCATGCTGCTAGGCCCCTGTGGCCAGTCGGGAGAGGTGTGCTGTAATTGGGGTAGTCCACCCAAGTCCCTTGCGGGACTAGCATGATGGTTGGTGTCAACCTTGCATGAGAGCGGCTGGTCCCCTTGCGGGACTAGCATAATGGTTGGTGTCAACCATGCGTGCGGGCGGCTAGTGTGCTGCAACTGGGGCAATCCACCTAAGTCCCCTTGTGGGACTAGCATGATGTTAGGTGTCAATCATGCGTGCGGGCAGCCGATACAGATACTAAGGGCCTAAGCCCTAAGAATCGAGTCCCATGGGATAAGACGAGCCTAGAGGCTCCGAGCTGGTTGCCGACCAGCTTAGTTGTGGGCTTGCATAAACTCGATACGAGAGCTTGCGTACGATACGAGCAGGCATGGTGTTGGGTTCTCACCATGCTAAGAGGTAATAATATCATGAGAACTGGGACTGTGTATCCTTATGGACATACAAGGATTGGGGCTCAAGCTCCAAAGCCATGCGGGCAGAGCTGAGTGTTCAGGGCGATGTTACGAATCGAGGGTTGTATGCCCTTATGGGGATTTAAGGGCCTGTGTTCGAGGCCTTAAGCCTTGCGGCCAGAAAAACCTCGTGCTGATGCACGATGAGAGTTGGGTTCCTCTCTGTAAAGTTCAAAAAGAGTGACCCTACGGGGTCAAAGCCTGAAAAGGCTCATGGGCATGTTGCTCGAAGGATCGAAATTGGTCTGTCCGTAAAAAAATTGACACGTTAGAAGGCTGACCTTGACTAGGATTAGTTTTGGTGCCGCACGGATGTGTGGTTTCAGAAGTAGGAACGCGCGGACCGTGACACCCGGCTTGCGCATCCCACCACGCTGGCCGGCTGAGCACCTGCACGCTCGTTTCGTGGGTTGACTTCGGCATACGGAGTTCATTCCCAGTCTAAGCATAAGGAGTTCATTCCCAGTCTAAGATCGGATCGGATCTAGGGTTACGGCAGCACATGCTAGGATCGGGCATGTGCTGGTGCCACATTTTTTTTCACCATGGCACCATCGCTGGAGCATCACTGGAGAACCTGACCGACGGCATTGGGGTTCCGGCGATCGAGGGGGCCGGGGGGGTGTGCGCACATGATGTGCGATGGGTGCTAGTACTTGGCCTTTATATTGGCCCCCTATCCCTCATCAAACCTCGAGAACTCACAGCCCCTTAAAGAGCATTTCAGATTATACAGGTTTGCTGCCAGTAGCCATTAAAGTGTCTGAAATGGGGACACTTTTTTTTCAAATGGTCACAAAATTTTGTACACTTCGAGTTTTAGCTGAATTTTTTTGGGCATGCCAACAAAAATACAAGGATCACATTTACCAAGTTTGGGGCCAAAACTCCTTCTGAAAAAATTTTAAAAAATCCTGAACCGTAAAAAGTTTCAAAAACCATGAAAAATAGCAAACGAGTCGTCTTGCCATGAAACTTCACATCAAGGCTTAAGGGACCATTGTATAAATTTACAAGCCATAAAAATGGAATTGGCACACAGAAATATGAAGATGTGCCTAAACCCACCTACCACCCTATCGATCCACAGCTTACGCATCCCGCCTCTCTGGCCGGCGTAGTGCCCGCTCGCCCGCCCACTCGTTTCGTCAGTTGGATTAGGCATACGGAGTTCATTCCCAGCCTAAGATTGGACCAGACCGAGGGTTGTGGTAGCAGGATTGGCAGCAGGCAAAGGGGGACCCGACCGATCCCCGGCTTGCGCATCCCGCCCCTCTGGCCGGCTGAGCGCCAGCACGCTCGTTTCGTGGGTTGACTTAAGCATATAGAGTTCATTCCCAGTCTAAGCATATGGAGTTCATTCCCAGTCTAAGATCAGACCGGATTGAGGGTTGTGTCAGCACATGCTGGGCTCGGGCATGTGCTGGTGCCGCATTATTTTTCACCCGGGGCACCATTGTCGGAGAACCTGACCGGCGGTATTGGGGTTTTGGCGATTGGCGGGGCCGGGGGGTGTGCGCACATGATGTGCGATGGGCGCTGGTACTTGGCCCTTATATTGGCCCCCTATCCCTCATCAAACCTCGAGAACTCACACCCCCTTAAAGAGCATTTGAGATTTTACAGGTTTACTGCCAGTAGCCATTAAAGTGTCTGAAATGGGGACACTTTTTTCAAATGGTCACAAAATCTTGTACACTTCGAGTTTTTAGCTGAATTTTTTTGTGCATGCCAACAAAAATACAAGGATCACGTCTATGAAGTTTGGGGCCAAAACTCCTTCTGAAAAAATCCCGAACCGTAAAAAGTTTCAAAAATCATGAAAAATAGAAAACGAGTCGTCTTGCCATGAAACTTCAAATGAAGGCTTAAGGGACCATTGTATGAATTTACAAGCCATAAAAATGGCATTGGCATGGCAGAAATATGAAGATGTGCCTAAACCCACCTACCACCCCATCGATCCACGACTTGCGCATCCCGCCTCTCTGGCCAGCGTAGTGCCCGCCTGCCGCCCGCCGCTCGTTTCATCGATTGGCTTAGGCATACAGAGTTCATTCCCAGTCTAAGATTAGGCCAGACCGAGGGTTGCGGCAGTAGGATCGGTAGCACGTAGAGGGGGACCCGGCTGATCCCCGGCATGCGCATCCCATCCCTCTGGCCGGCTGAGCACCAACACTCTCATTTTGTGGGTTGACTTAGGCATACGGAGTTCGTTCCCAGTCTAAGCATACGGAGTTCATTCCCAGTCTAAGATCGGACCGGACCGAGGGTTGCGACAGCACATGCTGGGCTCGAGCATGTGTTGGTGCCGCATTTTTTTTTCGCCTGGGGCACCATCGTTGGAACATCGCCGGAGAACCTGATTGGCAGCATTGGGGTTCCGATGATTGGGGGGCCAGAGGGGGTGTGCGCACATGATGTGTGATGGGTGCTGGTATTTGGCCCTTATATTGGCCCCCTATCCCTCATCAAACCTCGAGAACTCACACCCCCTTAAAGAGCATTTGAGATTTTACAGGTTTGCTGCCAGTAGCCATTAAAGTGTCTGAAATGGGGACACTTTTTTCAAATGGTCACAAAATCTTGTACACTTCGAGTTTTTAGCTGAATTTTTTTGTGCATGCCAACAAAAATACAAGGATCACGTCTACAAAGTTTGGGGCCAAAACTCCTTCTGAAAAAATCTCGAACCGTAAAAAGTTTCGAAAATCATGAAAAATAGAAAATGAGTCGTCTTGCCATGGAACTTCAAATGAAGGCTAAAGGGACCATTGTATGAATTTACAAGCCATAAAAATGGCATTGGCATGGCAAAAATATGAAGATATACCTAAACCCACCTACCACCCCATCGATCCACGGCTTGCGCATCCCTCCTCTCTGACCAGCGTAGTGCCCGCCTGCCCGCCCACCTGCTCGTTTCGTCGGTTGGCTTAGGCATACAGAGTTCATTCCCAATCTAAGATTGGGCCAGATCGAGGGTTACGGTAGTAGGATCGGCAGCACGTAGAGGGGGACCCCGCTGATCCCTGGCTTGCGCATCCCATCCCTTTGGCCGGTTGAGCGCCCATACGTTCGTTTTGTGGGTTGACTTAGGCATACGGAGTTCGTTCCCAGTCTAAGCATACGGAGTTCATTCTCAATCTAAGGTCAGACTGGACCGAGGGTTGCGGCAGCACATGCTGGGCTCGAGCATGTGCTGGTGCCGCATTATTTTTCGCCCGGGGCACCATCGTTGGAGCATTGCCAGAGAACCTGATCGACGGCATTGGGGTTTCGATGATTGGGGGAGCCGGGGGGGTGCGCACATGATGTGCGATGGGTGCTGGTACTTGGCCCTTATATTGGCCCCCTATCCCTCATCAAACCTCAAGAACTCACACCCCCTTAAAGCGCATTTGAGATTTTACAGGTTTGCTGCCAGTAGCCATTAAAGTGTCTGAAATGGGCACACTTTTTTCAAATGTTCGCAAAATCTTGTACACTTCGATTTTTTGGGTGAATGTTTTTGTGCATGCCAAAAAAAATACAAGGATCATGTCTACCAAGTTTGGGGCCAAAAACCCTTCTGAAAAAATTTTAAAAAATCCCGAACCGCAAAAAGTTTAAAAAATCGTGAAAAATAGAAAATGAGCCGTCTTGCCATGAAACTTCACATGAAGGCTTAAGGGACCATTGTATGAATTTACAAGGCATAAAAATGGCATTGGCATGATAGAAATATGAAGATGTGCCTAAACCCACCTACCACCCCATCGATCCACGGCTTGCGCATCCCGTCTCTCTGGCCGACGTAGTGGCCGCCCACCCGCCCGCTCGTTTCGTCGGTTGGCTTAGGCATATGGAGTTCATTCCTAGTCTAAGATCAGACCGAACTGAGGGTTGTGGTAGCAGGATTGGCAGCACGTAGAAGGGGACTCGGTCGATCCCTGGCTTGCACATCCCGCCCCTCTGGCTGGCTGAGCGCCCACATGCTCGTTTCGTGGGTTAACTTAGGCATACGGAGTTCATTCCCAGTCTAAGCATACAGAGTTAATTCCCAATCTAAGATCGGACCGAAGCGAGGGTTACGGTAGCACATGCTGGGCTCGAGCATGTGCTGGTGCCGTATTTTTTTCACCCGAGGCACCATCGTCGGAGCATCGTCGTAGAACCTGACCGACGACATTGGGGTTCCGACGATTGGAGGGGTTGGGGGGTGTGCGCACATGATGTACGATGCGTGCTGGTACTTGGCCCTTATATTGGCCCTCTATCCCTCATCAAACCTCGAGAACTCACACCCCCTTAAAGAGCATTTGAGATTTTACAGGTTTGCTGCCAGTAGCCATTAAAGTGTCTGAAATGGGGACACTTTTTTCAAATGGTCACAAAATCTTATACACTTCGAGTTTTTAGCTCAATTTTTTTTGTGCATGCAAAAAAAATACAAGGATCACGTCTACCAAGTTTGGGGCCAAAACTCCTTCTGAAAAAATCTCGAACCGTAAAAAGTTTTGAAAATCGTGGAAAATAGAAAACGAGTCATCTTGCCATGAAACTTCACATGAAGGTTTAAGGGACCATTGTATGAATTTAAAAGCTATAAAAGTGGCATTGGCAGAGCAGAAATATGAACATGTGCCTAAACCCACCTACCACCCCATCGATCCATGGCTTTCGCATCCCGCCTTTTTGGTCGATGTAGTGCCAGCCCGCTCGTTTCGTCGGTTGGCTTAGGCATACGGAGTTCATTCTCAGTCTAAGATCAGACCGGACTGAGGGTTATGGTAGCAAGATCAGCAGCACGTAGAGGGGGATGTGGTAGATCCTTGGCTTATGCATCCCGCCCCTCTGGCCGGCTGAACGCCCGCACGCTCATTTTGTGGGTTGACTTAGGCATGCGAAGTTCATTCCCAATCTAAGCATACGAAGTTCATTCCCAGTCTAAGATCAGACCGGACCGAGGGTTGCGACAGCACGTGCTGGGCTCAGGCATGTGCTGGTGTCACATTTTTTTTCGCTTCGGGCACTATCGTGGGAGCATCGCCGGAGAACCTGATCGGCGGCATTAGGGTTCCGACGATTGGGGGGACCGGGGGGGTGTGCACACATAATGTGTGATGGGTGCTGGTACTTGGCCCTTATATTGGCCCCCTATCCCTCATCAAACCTCAAGAACTCACACCCCCTTAAAGCGCATTTGAGATTTTACAGGTTTGCTGCCAGTAGCCATTAAAGTGTCTGAAATGGGGACACTTTTTTCAAATGGTCACAAAATCTTGTACACTTTCGAGTTTTTAGCTGACTTTTTTTGTGCATGCCAAAAAAAATAGAAGGATCACTTCTACCAGGTTTGGGGCTAAAACTCCTTCTGAAAAAATTTTAAAAAATCCCGGACCGTAAAAAGTTTCAAAAATCATGAAAAATGGAAAACGAGTCGTCTTGCCATGAAATTTCACATGAAGGCTTAAGGGGCCATTGTATGAATTTACAAGCCATAAAAATGGCATTGGCATGGCAGAAATATAAAGATGTGCCTAAACCAACCTACTACCCGATCGATCAATGGCTTGCACATCTTGCCTCTCTGGCCGGCGTAGTGCCCGCCCTCTCATTTTGTGGGTTGACTTAGGCATATGGAGTTCATTTTATGTCTAAGCCCCAGGCAGACCGAGGGTTGTGGTAGCTGGACCGGCAGCGGGATCAACAGTACGTAAAGGGGGATCGGACCAATCCCTGGCTTGCACATTATGCCTCTCCGACCGGCTCAGTGCCCGTACGCTCGTTTCATGGGTTGACTTAGGCATACGGAGTTCATTCCCAATTTAAGATCGGACCGACAGCGGGTTCGGCAGCAGCACGCAGAGGGGGCCCTGGCAGATCCCTGACTTGCGCATCCTGCCTCTCTGGTCGACCGAG
>NW_019167937.1:14120553-14125553 GCF_002303985.1 Durio zibethinus | reverse complement strand
GTGGACTATCCACATCACCGTGATCTGAACACTTCACCAGACCATTCAATCGGTAGGAGTGACTAGTGGTGTGTACAAAGGGCAGGAACGTAGTCAACGTGAGTTGATGACTCATGCTTACTAGGAATTCCTCGTTGAAGACCAACAATTGCAATGATCTATCCCCATCATGATGAAATTTCAAAGATTACCCGGGCCTGTCGTCCAAGGCTATAGACTCGTTGAATACATCAGTGTAGCGCACCTACGGCCTAAAACATTTAAGGGCATCACAAACCTGTTATTGCCTCAAACTTCCTTAGCCTAAGCAGCCATAGTCCCTCTAAGAAGCTAGCCACGAAGGAATCACCTCCGCGTAGCTATTTAGCAGGCTAAGGTCTCATTCGTTAACGAAATTAACCAGACAAATCGCTCTACCAACTAAGAACGGCCATGCACCACCACCCATAGAATCAAGAAAGAGCTCTCAGTCTATCAATCCTTACTATGTTTGGACTTGGTAAGTTTCCCCGTGTTGAGTCAAATTAAGCTGCAGGCTCCACTCCTGGTGTTGCCCTTCCATCAATTCCTTTAAGTTTCAGCCTTGCGACCATACTCCCCCCGGAACCCAAAGACTTTGATTTCTCATAAGGTGCCGACAGAGTCCTAAAAGTAACATCCACCGATCCCTGGTCGGTATTGTTTATGGTTGAGACTAAGACGGTATCTGATCATCTTTGAGCCCTCAACTTTCATTCTTGATTAATGAAAACATCCTTGGCAAATGCTTTCACAGTTGTTCATCTTTCATAAATCCAAAAATTTCACCTCTGACTATGAAATACGAATGCCCCTGACTGTCCCTGTTAATCATTACTCCGATCTCGAAGGCCAACACAATAGGACCGAAATCTTATGATGTTATCCCATGCTAATGTATACAAGTGTAGGCCTACTTTGAGCACTCTAATTTCTTCACAGTAATAGCGTCGAAGGAATGACTAGGGTAATTAAGTCCAGGAGCGCATCACCGACAGTAGAGACGAGTAGACCGGTGTTTACCGTACGGTGAACCGGATGACCCAACCCTAGTTCCAACTACGAGCTTTTTAACTGCAACAACTTAAATATACGCTATTGGAGCTGGAATTACCGCAGCTGCTGGCACCAGACTTGCCCTCCAATGGATTCTCGTTAAGGGATTTAGATTGTACTCATTCCAATTACTAGACTCAGAGAGCCCGATATTGTTATTTATTGTCACTACCTCTCCATGTCAGGATTGGGTAATTTGTGCGCTTGCTGCCTTCCTTGGATGTGGTAGCCATTTTTTAGGCTCCCTCTCCGGAATCAAACCCTAATTCTCCATCATCAGTCACCACCATAGTAAGCCATTATCCTACCATCGAAAGTTGATAGGGCAAAAATTTGAATGATGCATCGTCGGCACAAAGGTCGTACGATCCGTCGAGTTATCATGAATCATCAGAGTAACGGGCATAGCCCGCGTCGACCTTTTATCTAATAAATGCATCCCTTCCAGAAGTCAGGGTTTGTTGCACGTATTAGCTCTAGAATTACTACGATTATCCGAGTAGTAGATACCATCAAACAAACTATAACTGATTTAATGAGCCATTCACAGTTTCACAGTCTGAATTAGTTCATACTTACACATGCATGGCTTAATCTTTGAGACAAGCATATGACTACTGGCAGGATCAACTAGGTAGCATTCCTTCGGGACATTGGCATCGCGTGGGCCTCGACGCACCGACCGAACGGTGGAGAAAGCCCGACGTGGATGTCCCTCTTGGTGCGAGAGGTTGCCCTAGTGCGGGCAGTTAAGGTAAGAGCCTGCACCATGGGCCGGCTTGTGCCGATGGTGCTCGAGGCAACCTCTCGCACCAAGGCCCAGCACGTGCCGATGGTGTTCGAGGCCAACGCCCGCACCAGGGCCCAGCGTGTGCTGATGGTGTTCGACACAACTGCCTGCACCAGGGGCCATCTTCTATCGATGGTGGTCGAGGCAACTGCCCGTTCCAGGCCCCGCATGTGCCGATGGTGATCGAGGCAACCGTCTGCACCAGAGCCCAGCGTGTGTCGATGGTGATTGACCAGCATGTGCCGATGATGATCGAGGTAATCGCCCGCACCAAGGCCCAGCGTGTGCCGATGGTGTTCGACGTAACCGCCCGCACCAGGGGCCATCTTCTGTTGATGGTGGTCGAGGTAAAGGCCCGCACCAAGGGCCGACTTATGGCGATGGTGGTCAAGGTAACTGCCCGTACTAGGGCTCAACATGTGCCGATGGTGATCGAGGCAACCGCCCGCACTAGAGCCCAACGTGTGCCGATGGTGTTCGAGTCAATCACCCACACCAGAGGCCATCTTCTACCGATGGTGCTCGAGGCAATCACCCACACCAGGGCTCGAGGCAACCACCCGCACCAAGGCCCAACATGTGCCGATGGTGATCGAGGCAACCGCTCGCACTAGGGCCCAACGTGTGCCGATGGTGATCGAGGCAACTGCCCGTACCAGGGCCCAGCATGTACCGATGGTGCTCGAGGCAACCACCTTCACCAAGGCCCAGCATGTGCCGATGGTGATCGACCAGCGTGTGCCGATGGTGATCGACCAGCGTGTGCCGATGGTGATCGACCAGTGTGTGCCGATGGTGCTCGAGGCAACCGCCCGTACAGCCCACACCAAGGCCCAGCATGTGCCAATGGTGATCGAGGTAACAGTCTGCACCAGGCCCCAACATGTGCTGATGGTGATCGACCAGTGTGTGTCGATGGTGGTCTAGGCAACCACCCTCACCGCCCATACCAGGGCCCAGCGTGTACCGATGGTGATCAAGGCGACCGCCTTACCAGGGCTGATAGTGATCGACCAGCGTGTGCCAATGGTGTTTGGGGAAACCGCCCGCACCAAGGCCCAGCGTGTGCTGATGGTGATCGAGGCAACCGCTCGTACCAAGGCCCAGCTTGTGCCTATGGCGGTCGAGGTAAGTGCCTGTACCAAAGGGCAGCCTGCGTCGATGATGGTCGATGCATGTGCCATCACCATGTGCCATCATGTGTCATTGATGGTCGAGACCTTGGCCAAAGTTTGATTTTAAGCCACGGTGCACATGCTGGGCTCGGGCATGTGCTGGTGCCACATTTTTTTTACCCGAGGCAGCATCGCTGGAGAATCGTCTGAGCATCGCCAAAGAACCTGACCGGCAGCATTAGGGTTTCGACGTTTGGAGGGGGTCGGGGGGTGTGCGCACATGATGTGTGATGGGTGCTGGTACTTGGCCCTTATCCCTCATCAAACCTTGAGAACTCACACCCCCTTAAAGATAATTTGAGATTTTATAAGTTTGCTGCCAGTAGCCATTCAAGTGTCTAAAATGGGGACACTTTTTTCAAATGGTCACAAAATCTTCTCCTCTTTGAGTTTTTAGTTGAATTGTTTTATGCATGCCAACAAAAATAGAAGGATCACGTCTACAAAATTTGGGGCCAATACTCCTTCTAAAAAAATTTTAAAAAATCCTGAACCGTAAAAAGTTTCAAAAATCATGAAAAATAGAAAATGAGTTATCTTGCCACGAAACTTCACATGAAGGCTTAGGGGACCATTGTATGAATTTACAAGCCATAAAAATGGCATTGGCATGGCAGAAATATGAAGATGTGCCTAAACCCACCTACTATCCGATCGATCCACGGCTTGCGCATCCTGCCTCTTTGGCCGGCATAGTGCCCACCTGCTCATTTCGTGGATTGACTTAGGCATACAGAGTTCATTCCATGTCTAAGCCCCAGGTGAACCAAGGGTTGTGGCAGCTGGACCGGCAACGGGATCGACAGCACGCAGAGAGGGATCGGGTCGATCCCCGACTTATGTATTATGCCTCTTTGGTCGGCTCAGAGCCCGTACACTCGTTTTGTAGGTTGACTTAGGCATATAGAGTTCATTCCCAGTCTAAGCATACGGAGTTCATTCCCAGTCTAAGATCAGACTAACAGCGGGATCGACAGCAGCACGTAGAGGGGGACTGAGCCGATTCCTAGCTTGCTCATCCTACCACTCTGGTCAGCTGAGCACCCACACATTTTTTCTTTGGGTTGGCTTAGGCATACAGAGTTCATTCCATGTCTAAGCCCCAACCAGACCTAAGGTTATGGTAGCAGGATCGACAGCGGGATCGGTAGTACGTAGAGGGGGATCGGACAGAACCCCGGCTTGTGCATTATGCCTCTCGACCGACTGAGCACCCATACGCTCGTTTCATGGGCTGACTTAGGCATACGGAGTTCATTCCCAGTCTAAGCATACGAAGTTCATTCCCAGTCTAAGATCGAACCGACAGTGGGATCGACAGCAGCACGCAGAGGGGGATCGTGCCGATCCCCGGCTTGTACATCCTACCTCTTCGGTCGATTGAGCACCCACACGCTTGTTTTGTGGGTTGGCTTAGGCATACGAAGTTCGTTCCATGTCTAAGCCCCAGCCGGACCGAGGGTTGTGGCTGCTGGACCTATAACGAGATCGGTAGCACACAGAGGAGGACCGGGCCGATCACCGACTTGCACATCCTGCCTCTCTAATCGGCTGAGCGCCCGCACGCTCGTTTTGTGGGTTGGGTTAGGTATACAGAGTTCATTCCATGTCTAAGCCCTAATCGGACCGAGGGTTGTGGTAGCTGGACCGACAGTGGGATCGGCAGTACGCAGAGGGGTACTGGGCCGATCCCCGGCTTGCGCATTATGCCTCTCCGGCCGGCTCAGCGCCCACACGTTCATTTTATGGGTTGACTTAGGCATACAAAGTTCATTCCCAGTCTAAGCATACAGAGTTCATTCCTAGTTTAAGATTGGACCGACAGCGGGATCAGCAGTAGCACGCAGAGGGGGACTGGGTCGATCCCTGGCTTGCACATCCTACCACTCCGGTCAGCTGAGCACCCACACGCTTGTTTTATGGGTTGGCTTAGGCATACAGAGTTCATTCCATGTCTAAGC
>NW_019167937.1:14095553-14115553 GCF_002303985.1 Durio zibethinus | reverse complement strand
CTCGATGGTTCACGGGATTCTGCAATTCACACCACGTATCACATTTCGCTACGTTCTTCATTGATGCAAGAGCTGAATATCTGTTGCCAAGAGTCATTTCATTTTTTCAAGACAGAAGGAGTCGCAGTGCCGCCCACGTATGCACCGCGAACGCGATGGTGGCGGCGCGTGCGCTCTATTTTCGTTTCAGTTCATTGGCATGATTCACGTTGGGGGTTCGTTGCTTGGTAGCGGGCTAGACGACACCGATCGTTCTGCCCGCCCAGTAGGGGGGACGAAGCGACCGTCGTGCCTGCTAGGCCGGAGGGGGCTCAGGGCGTTAGGGCACCCTTACCCCCTCAGTGTTTCATTAACGCATCTGCGGGTCGTCCATCGAGCAAGGTTTCGACAATGATCCTTCTGGAGGTTCACCTACAGAAACCTTATTACGACTTCTCTTTCCTCTAAATGATAAGGTTCAGTGGACTTCTGGCAACGTAACGGGCGGTGGACCATCCACGTCACCGCGATCCAAACACTTCAATAGACCATTCAATCTGTAAGAGCGACGGGCGGTGTGTACAAAAGGTAGGGACGTAGTCAACGTGAGCTGATGACTCACGCTTACTAGGAATTCCTTGTTGAAGACCAACAATTGCAATGATCTATCCCCATCGTGATGAAATTTTAAAGATTACCCAGGCTTGTCGGCTAAGGCTATAGACTCGTTGAATACATTAGCATAGCGCGTGTGTAGCCTAGAACATCTAAGGGCATCACAGACCTGTTATTGCCTCAAACTTCCTTGGCCTAAGTGGCCATAGTCCCTCTAAGAACCTAGCCACGAAGGATCACCTCCGCGTAGCTAGTTAGCAGGTTGAGGTCTCATTCGTTAACGGAATTAACCAGACAAATCGCTCCACCAATTAAGAACGGCCATGCACCACCACCTATAGAATCAAGAAAAAGCTCTCAGTCTGTCAATCCTTACTATGTCTGGACCTGGTAAGTTTCCCCGTGTTGAGTCAAACTAAGCTGTAGGCTCCACTCCTGGCGGTGCCCTTCCGTCAATTCCTTTAAGTTTTAGCCTTGCGACCATACTCCCTCCAAAACCCAAAGACTTTGATTTCTTATAAGGTGCCGGTGGAGTCCTAAAATTAACATGCATCGATTCCTGGTCGACATCATTTATGGTTGAGACTAGGACGGTATCTGATCATTTTTGAGCCCCCAACTTTCATTCTTGATTAATGAAAACATCCTTGGCGAATGCTTTCACAGTTGTTTGTCTTTCATAAATCCAAGAGTTTCACCTCTGACTATGAAATAAGAATGCCCTCGACTGTCCCTGTTAATCATTACTCCGATCCTGAAGGCTAACACAATAGGACCGAAATCCTATGATGTTATCCCATGCTAATGTATACAAGCGTAGGCCTACTTTGAACACTCTAATTTTTTCAAAGTAACAGTGTTGGAAGAACGACCTGGGCAATTAAGTCCAGGAGTGCATCATCGACAGTAGGGATGAGTAGACCAGTGCTCACCATAAGGCAGACCGGATGACCCTAGTTCCAACTATGAGCTTTAACTGCAACAACTTAAATATACGCTATTGGAGCTGGAATTACCGCGGCTGCTGGCACCAGACTTACCCTTCAATGGATCCTCGTTAAGGGATTTAGATTGTACTCATTCCAATTACCAGACTCAGAGAGCCCGGTATTGTTATTTATTGTCACTACCTCCCCGTGTCAGGATTAGGTAATTTACGCGCCTGCTGCCTTCCTTAGATGTGGTAGCCATTTCTCAGGCTCCCTCTCCAAAATCAAACCCTAATTCTCCATCATCCGTCACAACCATAGTAGGCCACTATCCTACCATCGAAAGTTGATAGGACAAAAATTTGAATGATGCATCACCGGCACAAAGGTCGTGTGATCCATCGAGTTATCATGAATCATCAGAGCAACAGGCATAGCCTGCGTCAACCTTTTATCTAATAAATGCATCCCTTCCAGAGTCGGGGTTTGTTGCACGTATTAGCTCTAGAATTACTACGATTATCCAAGTAGTAGATACTATCAAACAAACTATAACTGATTTAATGAGCCATTCGTAGTTTCACAGTCTGAATTAGTTCATACTTACACATGCATGGCTTAATCTTTAAGACAAGCATATGACTACTGGTAGGATCAACCAGGTAGCATTCTTTCGGGACATTGGCACCGCGTGGGCCTCGACGCACCGATTGAGCGGTAGAGAGAGCCCGACGTGGAGCGCAAGTGTTGTGCGTGTCGAGCACGTGAAATGTGTAGCATAGGATGAATGGGGGCTGAGAGCCCGCACCTGCTAAATGTTCCACATCCAAGAGCACAATCGAATGTCGGTGCACCAATGTGGTGATGAATGATTGGGTGGCACGCTTGGGACACGGGCCACGATTGAAGTTCGACTCGTGGCCTCTCAGGACATGAGACGGATGAGGGATGGTGAGACATCCGGTTTCCATCGATTCAGGTATGCAACACAGGATCCCGATTGTGCCCTTTGGGTACGATGACCGCATGGGGGGAGATTGAAGAGGATGACGGGTCAACAGTTCGATGCATTGAGCATGGAGCCTGCCAACATGCACAACCATAGCACCACTCATATGCCCATTGCGTACAAGTGGCAGCATCCATGCGCGTCGGTCCACAACCCACCCGATCGATTACTCGAATAGCGAGCAGAGGAAACGAGGTGTGAGGCCATGCCACAACCGCTTGACACGAGAAAAACACGAGCAAGGGCCACGAGACTGCCCTTGATATCCGATAGGCAACAACAAAGCAACACCACCAGTGCTTGGCCTGGCCGGGACCACACGTGCGAGCTTCGCTGACACCACCCTAGGGGGACATTGCTCGATTCAGGGACTTGTTCCTGGGGTCTCGAGTAGCGTCGACTGCGTGCACGGCCTCGTCGAGGCCTAGGTATTTTCATGGCTGACGAGAAGGGACTACGAGACCGTCAAATACCGAGAAATCTGGCTGGGCCAAGCCCGCAATCGCGGCTTCTGCTCGCACCACCCCAGGGAGCCATTACCTAATTCAGGGACTCGGTCTGGAGTCTAGGGCAACATCCACCACATGCATGGGCTTGAGCTCAGCTCTCCTTTTTCACATGCACGCCAATCGATTGAGGCCATAGGCACCTGCCGATCATCGGAGCAACCAATCGTCCGATAAAATGGTCGGAAGGCATGCATGCCCTGTATTTCGCTCGAGGGACGTTGCCCTAGGTGTACGCAATGAAAGGCCCATCACGCACACCTACTTCCCCCGTGGGAGGGAGAGGGGGTACCGGACCACTACCCCCTAAAAAGCATTAGAGATTTTATAGATTTGCTACCAGTAGATGTTAAATTGTCTAAAATGGAGACACTTTTTCCAAACAAGCATATCTCGCACCGAGGGTGAGCAGGTGCCGATGGTGGTTGCAGCATGTGCTCACACCAAGGGCCAGCGTGTGCTGATGGTGGTCGATACGACTGCCCGCACCAAGGGCCAGTGTGTACCGATGGTGGTCAAGGCAACCACTCGCACCAGATCGAGGCATGTGCCCACACCAAGGCCTGGCATGTGCCGATGGTGTTCGACGCAGGGGCCATCTTCTGTCGATTGTGGTCGAGGCAAGAGCCCGCACCAAGGGTCAGCTTATGTCGATGGTGCTCGAAGCAACCGCCCATACCAAGGCCCAGCATGTGTCAATGGTGCTCGAGGTAATCGCCCATACCAGGGCCCAGCGTGTGCCGATGGTGATCGAGGCAAGATCCCGCACCAAGGGCCGGCTTGTGTCGATGGTGTTCGAGAAAACCGCTCGCACTAGGGCCCAGCGTGTGCCGATGGTGCTCGAGGCAACCGCCTGCACTAGGGCCCAGCGTGTGTCGATGGTGTTCGGGGTAACCGTGTGCACCAGGGCCCAACGTAAGATGGTGGTGTTTGACGTAACCGCCCGCACCAGAGGCCATCTTCTACCGATGGTGGTCAAGGCAAGAGCCTGCACTACGGGCCAGCTTATGCCGATGGTGTTCGAGGCAACTACCCGTACCAGGTCCCAACGTGTGTCGATGGTGTTCGACGCAACTGCCCGCACCAGGGGCCATCTTCTGTCGATAGTGGTCGAGGTAACCACCCGTACCAGGGCCTAGCATGTGTCGATGGTGTCCGAGGTAATCGCCCCCACCAGGGCCCAGCATGTGCCAATGGTGTTTGACGTAATTGCTCGTACCAAAGGCCATCTTCTGCTGATGGTGGTCGAGGCAACCACCCACACCAGGGGCCATCTTTTGTCGATGGTGGTCGAGGCAACCACTTGCACCAGGGATCGAGGCAACCACTCGCACCGGGGCTCAAGGCAATCGCCCGCACAAGGGCCAGTGTGGGCCGATGGTGTTCGAGGCAACAGCCCATACCAGGGCCCATTGTGTGCCGATGGTGCTCAAGGCAACCGCCCACACCAGGGCTCGAGGCAACCGCCTGCACAAGGGCCCAGCGTGGGCCGATGGTGTTCAAGGTAACCGCTCGCACCAGGGCCCAGTATGTGTCGATGGTGATCGAGACAACCACCCATACCAGGGCCCAGCGTGTAACGATGGTGATCAAGGCAACCGCCCGCACCAGGGCTCAGCATGTGCCGATGGTGCTCGAGGTAACTGCCTGCACCAGGGCTCAGCATGTGCCGATGGTGTTCGTGGCAACCGCCCGCACCAGGGGCCATCTTCTACCATGGTGCTCAAGGTAACTGCCTGCACCAGGGCCCAGCATAGGATGATGGTGTTTGACGTAAGTGCCTGCACCAGGGGCCATCTTTTACTGATGGTGGTCGAGGGAAGAGCCCACACCATGGGTTGACTTATACCGATGGTGCTAGAGGCAACCTCTCGCACCAAGGCCCAACACGTGCTAATGGTGTTTGAGGCAACCGCTTGCACCAGGGTTTAGCGTTTGTCGATGGTGTTCGATGTAACCACCCGTACTAGGGGCCATCATCTACTGATGGTGGTCGAGGTAACCGCCCGTACCAAGGGCCATCTTCTACCGATGGTGGTCGAGGCAAGAGCCCGCACCAAGGGTCGACTTGTAACGATGGTGCTTGAGGTAACCTCCCGTACCAAGGCCAGCACATACCGATGGTGTTCGAGGTAACTGCCCGTACCAGGGCCCAACGTGTACCGATGGTGTTCGGCGTAACTGCCCGTACCGAGGGTCATCTTTTACCGATGATGGTTGAGGCAACCGCCCGTACTAGGGGCCATCTTCTGTCGATGGTAGTCGAGGCAACCACCCGCACTAGGGCCCAGCGTACGGTGATGGTGTTCAAGGCAACCGCCCGCACCAGGGCCCATCGTGTGTCGTTGGTGCTTGAGGTAACTGCTCGCACCAGGGCTCGAGGTAACCACCTGCACTAGGACCCAATGTGGGTCGATGGTGTTCGAGATAACCGCTCCCACCAAGGCCCAACATATGCCAATGGTGATCGAGGCAACCGCCTACACCAGGGCCCAACGTGTGCCGATGGTGCTCAAGGCAATCACCCACACCAGGGGTCAAGGCAACCGGCCACACCAGGGCCCAACGTGTGCCGATGGTGATCGACCAGCATGTGCCGATGGTGCTTGAGGCAACCGCCCGCACCAGGGCCTAACGTGTGCCAATGGTGATCGAGGGAACAGCCAGTGTCACGGGCTCCGACCTTAGACTCAGAATCCATGTGGCTTTAGGCTTGGAATCTCTTCCTTTGTGCCTAAGTCAGCCTAAAACACAAGCGTGCAAGCACTAGAATAATGGGCAGGGCTGATTACACAAGTTAAAGAGAAACAGGATAAGAAGACAGAATTTTGGAAATGCTCTTGTATTCATTGAAACAGAAGTGTTTGATGGTGTACAAATGAAGGTGGAGCAGCCCTCTATCTATAGTTAAGGCTCCAGCTATAACTTAATGGCATATCCCTAGAATAAAGGCTAAAATCATGGGATTATACAGATTACAATCAATCAGGATGCTAACTCCTAATTTTTAGGGTCAACAAAATCTGCCAGGATGCTCTTATTGATCCTACCAGCTTTCAGAAGCTTCCCTTGTGTGTCCAGCACCTTGGGCCATTCTGGATATGGTGCGGGTAGCTTGTATGCCAGGCCTTGGTCTCATGGGCTAGCTTGCAAGTTGGGAGGGCGTTCTGAACTCGTTTGCTAGGCTTTGCATGCAGAGACCTGCCAGTACGCCTGGTCTGCGGGCCTCAACCTCTGGCTCGCCTGCTAGTCTGCCTGATGTGCCTGGCAGGCCCGCCCAGGGTGTGACATTCTCCCCCACCTGATTACACAATGCTCTCATTGCGTCTTCTACATGGTACTGCCTGATCTGGTCCCTGAACTGCCATAAGTCCTCTGCTGGTTCCCAGCTCACCTCACTGTCTGAAAGTCCCTTTCCAGCGTACCAAGTACTCATGTCTTAGTTGATAGTTCTTTTGTCTCACCTTTCGGTCAGCATGATGCTGTGGGCCTCCTTCTTATATGAGGCCTTTGCTCCCAATGGTGCACGCTTTGACTCTGCCCATCTTGGATCTCCCTCATCCTCATGGAACAGCTTCAGCATGCTCACATAGAACATCGGGTGTACCCTCGACTTGGGTGGCATATCCAGCTTGTAGGCAACCTTGCCTACCCTCTTGACTACTTAAAAAGGTCCCTCATACCTCTGGACTAGGCCTTTGTGCAACCCTCTATGGCACACAATGGGATGCACCTTCACCAACACCAAGTCTCCAACCTAGAACTGCACATCCCGCCTATTCTGGTCTGGCCACTTCTTTGACCTCTTGGCCGCCTTGCGTAGACAAACTCTGGCTAAGTCAGTTTAATCTTGCCATGCCTTGGCAAACTTTATGCTGCTAGATTCAACCCTGTATAACCTGTAGCAATCGAACCAGGTGTTAGTGGTTGTTGCCCTGTCACAACCTTAAATGGGCTCTAGTTCATTGCCTCGCTCCTTTACAAGTTGTAGGAAAACTACGTAATATCTAGCAGCTTTGGTCAGTCCCTTTGTGTGGCAAGCACATAGTGCCTGTCCCAATCACTAACAATGGTCCTCGACACTCCCCAACACTTAACCATGTTCTTCAGGAACAATCGAGCTGCCTCCTCGACTGGGCACTCTTTGGTTGCTGGAATGAAGATTCTATACTTGGAAAACCTGTCCACCACTACCATGATGCTTCCAAACCCTTCTGCTTTGGTTTAGACTGACTATAAAGTCTAGAGAAACACTCTCTTATGGTCACTCTGGCACTGGCAATGGCTCCAAGAGACCCCCTGGTTCTTTCAGCTCCACCTTGTCCTGTTGGCACACAAGACAAGTCTTCACATAGGCCTCCACATCGTCCCTCATATGCAGCCAGTAGTACCGATCCTCGATCAGCGCCAAGGTGTGGCTCACTCCAGGGTGTCCAACCCACCTTGAATCATGCCATTCTTGCAAAACTTCCTTGCAGAGCTTCTCGTGTTGTGGTACAAACAATCTACTACCCCTGGTGTACAACAAGCCATCCTACAACCAAAACTGCCTAGTCTTACCTTGCTGGGCGTATTCCATCAAAGCCTTGGCTATAGGATCATGCACAAGTCCCTCATTGATGCGCGGCACTAGTGACCCCTCTGGTTGCTAATGGCAGCAAGGTTAGCCTTCTTGCTCAGGGCGTCTGCCACTAAGTTCGCCCGTCCTAGCTTGTACTCCATCTGGAAATCAAATTCTACAAGAAAATCTTGCCATCTCACTTGCTTAAGGGATAGCTTCTTCTGCGTCTGGAAGTAGCTGGTCACCACATTATCCATCCTCACCATGAACCTCGACCCCAACAGGTAATGGTGCCAGGTGCACAAGTAGTGTACCACTGCAGTCATCTCCTTCTCTTGGACCATGTACTTACGTTCAGTCTCTTCCCTCCTGCATCGACACACCCCCTATGGTAAAGTCTGATGCATCCGTATGCACCTCATATGGCTTGGCATGGCCTAGTAAGGCCAAGACTGGCTCCTCAGTCAAAGCCCGTTTCAACCTATCAAAGGCTTCCTGGCACCCTGCACTCCACTCCCATGCTCTCCCTTTCTTGAGCAAGTCAGTCAATGGTGTGGCTATTCCTGAGTGACCCTTGATGAAGCACCTGTAGTAGTTAACCAGCCCAAGGAATGATCTCAACTCAGTGACCTTGGCCGACGGTTGCCATTTCAAGATGGCGTGTATCTTGCCTTCATCCATGCGTATCCTGCCACCTCCCACTATGTGGCCAAGGAACGGGATCTCCTGCTGGGCGAATGAGCACTTCTCCCTCTTGACAAATAGCTTGTGCGCCCACAACACCTCGAACACTTGTCTCAAGTGGTCTACATGCTCTCTCAAAGTCTGGCTGTAGATCACAATGTCATCCAAATAAACCATAACAAACCGATCAAGAAATGACTGAAGTACCTTGTTCATAAGGGTGTAGAATGTTGCTAGGGCGTTCGTGAGTCTAAAAGGCATCACCAAGAACTCATACGAACCATACCGAGTGACACATGCTGTCTTTGGCTCATCTGCCTCTGTAATCCTGACTTGATAGTAGCCTGACCTCAAATCCAACCTGGTGAACCACCTTGTGCTTCCAAGTTGATCGAACAAGTTCGCAATGAGTGGGATGGGGTACTTGTTCTTGATGGTCAGTTTGTTCAAACTCAGAAGTCTATGCACAGCCACAACGACCCATCATGCTTGCACTGGAATAGAACCGGTGCACCATAGGGTGCCTTCGATGGCCTAATGAAGCTAGCATCAACTAACACTTTGAGCTGCTTCCTCAACTCCTCTAACTCTGGTGGAGACATTTGATAAGGGGCTCTGGCTGGTGGCTTGGCTTTGGACACCAGCTCGATCTTGTGGTCCACCTCCCTCTTAGGTGGTAGCTTGCTAGGCAGCTTTGTGGGCATCACATCATTAAAGGTCTTCAGCACCTTTAGCACCTCCAAGGGTGACTCGGTCTCTTTCTCCCTTGGCTCATCATATATCAGGGCTGCCAAGAAGGTGTCTTCTTGTCTGCTTACCACCTTAGCAAATTGGACGGCTGACACCACCCGCGACCCAACTCCAGACCCTCTTCTTAATGGTACTAGGCATTGGCACTGTGTATCCAAAATGCAAACACAATCAGCAAAGGGCACACGAAGGGCGTTAATTCGAACAAGGAAATCCAACCCAATCATAAACTCATAGTCGTCAAGGGGTATTACCTCAATGGTCTCTTTGTCTTTCCAGTCTCCAAGCTGTAACTCCACTCCCCGTACTACTCTAATGGCTGAAACTTCCTTGGAGTTCATCGTTTTAATGGTACTAGTCCCTTTCTGCTCCTTCAGTCCGAGCTTCCCGGCTCCATCACCTGAAATAAAAAGATGTGAGGCACCTATGTCCACCAATGCGCTCACCTTCTAACCTGCAACCATCAGATCTGCAAACATCAAGCCCTTTGGCTTACGACTCCCCTTACTCTGGATAGCATTGAGCACTAATGACCCAAGCTTTGCTGCCCCTAACTCTGGCTCCTCGTCAGACTCCTTGTCTACAGCAACCAGCTTGCCTTTCTACGAGTAATTACGTGCTATGTGGCTCCCTCCACATAGGTAGCATACTAGTGGCTCTCGATCCCCTTTTGCTTTCCAATTGCCTGCTGGTGGCTTCCTCTCGCCATCCTTGGTTGAATGGTCTCGGGCCCCATCCTTGGACTCCTAGTCATAGTCCTTCCCCTTGGATTGCTTCGTCCGATCCCTATTATCCCTACCCTTACCCTTAGGCTTGGTAGACTCAAACTTGTTCAGAGGCTTGAACTCTATCAAGGCCTAGACAGTAGTCATAGCTTTAGCCAAGTCATGAACTCCTCTTCTTTGTAGCTCATGCTTCACCCACGGCTTCAGCCCATCCATGAAAGCAAAGAAGGCGTCCTTCTCACCTAGATCTGAGATCTGTAGCATCAGTTCAGAGAATTTTTGGACATATTCCCTTTTGTCCCCTTGCTGGCTCAACCTGTACAACTTTGCTCGCACCTCATCATCGGTATACTCCGGGTAAAATTATTCTCTGAACTCCTTTTGGAACTCTACCCAGGTTCCAATCTTGGAACTCCCACACTTGACATCATCACACCTGTGCCTCCATCATAATAAGGCTACATCAATGAGATACATAGCAGCGGTGCTTACCTTTATCGCCTCATCTTGCATGCCCATGGCTTGAAAGTACTGCTCCATACCCTAAAAGTAGTTGTCTACTTCCTTGGCCGCCCTAGTCTCCTTGAACTCTTTAGGCTTGGGGACATCCAGTATGGATTTGGACACTCCAGCAAACATGCCATTCCCAATGGTAGTCTTGCAAGTAACGAGCTCATTGGTAAGCTCCTCCATCCGCGGTGCATGGCCTCCATGCCATCACACAAGGTCCGCACTTTAGCCTCCAAGGTTTGATTCTTTTTGGTGAACGCATCCAAGCCTTTGTTGAGAGTAGCTTCCAGCTCACTTTGGATCTCCTCCCCCATGGAGTCTAGCGATGCAATGTGAGTTTCTACCTCCTCAAGCTTCTCCCTCATGTCGCCCATGGTCACCTCCACCTTGGCCAGCCTACTGTCCATGGTAGACCAGATATCTCTAGAATCAACTTTCTTGCCTCTTCCATGCCTATGCTCCTGGGCCTTTGGTTGTTGGCTAGCAACATCACTTTGGGATGCCATCTCTTTAATCACGATCTAACCTGCACAACACAAACACGCAGAATCGAACTTGCTCTGATACCAACTATTACGGGCTCTGACCTTAGACTCAGAATCCATACGGCCTTAGGCTTGGAATCTTCTCCTTTGTGCCTAAGTCAACCTAAAACACAAGCATGCAGGCACTAGAACAATGGGAAAGGCTGATTATGCAAGTTAAAGAGGAATAAGATAAGAAGATAGAATTCTGGAAATGCTCTTGTATTCATTGAAACAGAAGTGTTTGATGGTGTACAAATGAGGGTGGAGCAGCCCTCTATTTATAGTTGAGGCTTCAGCTACAACTTAATGGCATATCCCTAGAATAAAGGCTAAAATCATGGGATTACACAGATTACAATCAATCAGGATGCTAACTCCTAATTTTCAGGGTCAACCAAATCTGCCAGGATGCTCTTGCTGATCCTACCTGCTTCCAGAAGCTTTCCTTGCATGTCCAGCACCTTGGGCCCTTCTGGATGTGGTGCGGGCAGCTTGTATGCAAGGCCTTGGTCTCATGGGCTGGCCTGCAAGTTGGGCAGGCATTTTGAACTCGTTTGCTACACTTTACACGCAGATACCCCCCAGCACTCCTGGTCTGCGGGCCTCAACCTCTAGCTCACCTACTGATGCGCCTGATGTGCCTGGCGCGCCCGTTCAGGGCATGACATTCTCCTCCACCTAATTGTGCAATGCCCTTGTTGCATCTTTTGCATGGTACTACCTGATCTGGTCCCCGAACTGCCATAAGTCCTCTGCTGGTTCCCAGCTCGCCTCACTATCTGGAAGTCCCTTCTAGCGCACAAAGTACTCTTGTCTTGGTTGATAGTTCTTCCGTCTCACCTCCTGGTCAGCTATGATGCTGTGGACGTCTTTCTCATATGAGGCCTTTGCTCCCAATGGCGCACGCTTTGACTCTGCCCATCCTGGATTTCCCTCATCCTCATGGAATGGCTTGAGCATGCTCACATGGAACACCAGGTGTACCCTCAGCTTGGGTGGCATATCCAGCTTGTAGGCAACCTTGCCTACCCTCTTGACTACTCGAAAAAGTCCCTCATACCTCTAAACTAGGCCTTTGTGCAGCCCCTTGTGGCGCACTTGCCCAAGGCGTGACACCAGCACCAAGGCCCAACGTGTGTCGATGGTGATCGACCAGGGTGTGTCGATGGTGCTCGAGGCAATCGCTTGTGTCATGGGCTCCGATTTTAGACTCAGAATCTGTGTGGCCTTAGGCTTGGAATCTCCTCTTTTGTGCCTAAGTCAACCTAAAACACAAGCATGCGGGCACTAGAATAATGGGAAGGGCTGATTACGCAAGTTAAAGAGAAACAGGATGAACAAGATAGAATTTTGGAAATGCTCTTGTATTCACTGAAACAGAAGTGTTTGCTGGTGTAAAAATGAGGGTGGAGTAGCCCTCTATTTATAGTTAAGGCTCCAGCTACAACTTAAAGGCATATCCCTAAAATAAAGGCTAAAATCATGGGATTATACAGATTACAATCAATCAGGATGCTAACTCCTGATTTTCAAGGTCAACCAAATCTGCCACGATGCTCTTGCTGATCTTGCTTGCTTCCAGAAGCTTCCCTTGCGTGTCCAGCACCTTGAGCCCTTTTGGATGTGGTGCGGGCAACTTGTATACCAGGCCTTGGTCTCACGAGCTGGCCTGCAAGTTGGGCGGGCGTTCTGAACTCGTTTGCTAGGCTTTGCGCCAGATACCCGCCAGCAAGCCTGGTCGGCGGGCCTCAACCTCTGGCTCGCCTACTCGTGCGCCTGATGTGCCTGGTGCGCCCGTCCAGGGTGTGACATTCTCCCCCACCTAATTGTACAATGCCCTTGTTGTGTCTTCTGCATGGTACTACCTGATCTGGTCCCCGAACTACCATAAGTCCTGTGCTAGTTCCCAGCTCACCTCACTATCTGAAAGTCCCTTCCAGCACACCAAGTACTCTTGTCTTGGTTGATAGTTCTTCCGTCTCACCTCTCGGTCAGCTATGATGCTGTGGACGTCTTTCTCATATGAGGCATTTGCTCCCAATGGCACACGCTTTGACTCTGCCCATCCTGGATCTCCCTCATCCTCATGGAACGGCTTGAGCATGCTCACATGGAACACCAGGTGTACCCTCAGCTTGGGTGGCATATCCAGCTTGTAGGCAACCTTGCCTACCCTCTTGACTACTCGAAAAAGTCCCTCATACCTCCGGACTAGGCCTTTGTGCAGCCCCCTGTGGCGCACAATGGGATGCAGCTTCACCAACACCAAGTCTCCAACCTGGAACTACATGTCCCGCCTATTCTGGTCTACCCACTTCTTCGACCTCTTGTTCGCCTTGTGTAGACAAACTCTGGCAAAGTCAGTTTACTCCTGCCATGCCTTGGCAAACTTGTATGCTGCTGGATTCGGCCCTGTATAACCTACAGCAATTGAACCGGGTGTTAGTGGCTGTTGCCCTGTCACAACCTCAAATGGGCTCTGGTTCATTACCTCGCTCCTTTGCAAGTTGTAGGAAAACTGCACAATATCTAGCAGCTTTGGCCAGTCCCTTTGTGTGGCACTCACATAGTGCCTGAGGTAGACCTCCAATAGTCCATCTGTCCATTGGTCTACGGATGCATGCTGGTGGAAAAGTTCAAGTTTGACCCCAACAGCTTGAACAACTCAGTCCAGAACCTGTTCGTGAAACACCCATCCCGATCACTAAGAATGGTCCTCAGCACTCCCTAGTACTTAACCATGTTCTTCAAGAACAATCGAGCTGCCTCCTCGATTGGGCACTCCTTGGTTGCTGGAATGAAAGTTCCATACTTGGAAAACCTGTCCACCACTACCATGATGCTTTCAAACCCTTCTGCTTTGGGTAAACCGACTATAAAGTCTAGAGAAACACTCTCCCATGGTCACTATGGCACTGGCAATGGCTCCAAGAGACCCTCTGGTTTCTTGAGCTCCACCTTGTCCTATTGGCACACAAGACAAGTCTTCATATAGGCCTCCACATCATCCCTCATGTGCGGCTAGTAGTACCGGTCCTTGATCAGTGCCAAGGTGCGGCTCACTCTGGGGTGTCCAACCCACCTTGAATCATGGCATTCTTGGAAAACTTCCTTGCGGAGCTTCTTGTGCTGTGGCACAAATAGTCTACTACCCCTAGTGTACAGCAAGCCATCCTGCAACCAAAACCGCCTAGTCTTACCTTGCTAGGTGTACTCCATCAAAGCCTTGGCTGTAAGATCAAGCGTAAGTCCCTCGTTGATGCGCGGCACCAGTGACCCCTCTGGTTGGCTAATGGCAGCAAGGTTAGCCTTTTTGCTCAGGGCGTTTGCCACTAGGTTTGCCCGTCCTGGTTGTACTCCATCTGGAAATCAAATTCTGCAAGAAAATCTTGCCATCTCACCTGCTTGGGGGACAGCTTTTTCTGCGTCTGGAAGTAGCTGGTCACCACATTGTCCATCCTAACCATGAACCTCGACCCTAACAGGTAATGGCACCAAGTGCGTAAGTAGTGCACCACTGCAGTCATCTCTTTCTCTTGGATCGTGTACTTGCATTCAGTCTCGTTCAACTTCCTACTCTCGAACGCGACTGGACGTCCCTCCTACATCAACATGCCCTCTATGGCAAAGTCTGATGCATCTATATGCACCTCATACGGCTTGGCATGGTCTGGCAAGGCCAAGACTGGCTCCTCAGTCATAGCCCACTTCAACCTGTCAAAAGCTTGCTGGCACCCTGCACTCCACTCCCATGCTCTCCCTTTCTTGAGCAAGTCAGTCAATGGCGTGGCTATTGCTAAGTGACCTTTGATGAAGCACCTATAGTAGTTAATTAGCCCAAGGAACGATCTCAACTTGGTGACCTTGGCTGGTGGTTGCCACTCCAGGATGGCGTGTATCTTGCCTTCATCCATGCGTATCCTGCTACCTCCCACTATGTGGCCAAAAAATGGGATCTCCTGCTGGGTGAATGAGCACTTCTCCCTCTTGACAAACAGCTTGTGCACCTGCAACACCTCGAACACCTATCTCAAGTGGTCTACATGCTCTTCCAAAGTCTGGCTATAGATCACAATGTCATCCAAATAAACCACAACAAACCGATCAAGGAATGACTGAAGTACCTTGTTCATAAGGGTGCAGAATGTTGCTGGGGCATTCGTGAGTCTGAAAAGCATCACCAAGAACTCATACGAACCATATCGAGTGACACATGCTGTCTTTGGCACATCTCCCTCTGTGATCCTGACTTGATAGTAGCCTGACCTCAAATCCAACTTGGTGAACCACCTTGCGCTTCCAAGTTGATCGAACAAGTCCGCAATGAGTGGGATGGGGTACTTGTTCTTGATGGTCAGCTTGTTCAAAGCTCGGTAGTCTATGCACAACTGCAACGACCCATCATGCTTGCGCTGGAATAGAACCAATGCACCATAGGGTGCCTTCGATGGCCTGATGAAGCCAGTATCAACTAACTCTTTGAGCTACTTCCTTAACTCCTCTAATTCTGGTGGAGACATTCGGTAAGGGGCTTTACCTGGTGGCTTGGCCTCAGACACCAGCTCGATATTGTGGTCCACCTCCCTCTTAGGTGGTAGCTTGCTAGGTAGCTTTAAGGGCATCACATCACTAAAGGTCTTCAGCACCTTTAGCACCTCCAAGGGTGACTCAGTCTCCTTCTCCCTTGGCTCATCATATTTCAGGGTTGCCAAGAAGGTGTCTTCTTGTCTGCTTACCGCCTTGGCAAATTGGATGGCTTACACCATCCACGACCCAACTCTGGACCCTCTCTTCAATGGCACTAGGCATTAGCACCGTGCATCCAGGATGTAAACACAATCGATAAAAGGCACAAAGAGGGCGTTAATCTGAACAAGGAAATCCAACCCAATCACAAACTCATAGTCGTCAAGGGGTATTACCTCTATGGTCTCCTTGCCTTTCCAGTCTCTAAGCTGCAACTCCATTCCCCACGCTACTCCAATGGCTGGAACTTCTTTGGAGTTCACCGTTTTAATGGTACCAATCTCTTTCTGCACCTTCAGTCTGAGCTTTCAGGCTCCATCACCTGAAATAAAAAGATGTGAGGCACCTGTGTCCACCAGTGCACTCACCTTCTAACCCGTAACCATCAGATCCGTAAACATCAAGCCCTTTGGCTTATGGCTCCCCTTACTCTGGACAGCATTGAGCACCAATGATCCAAGCTTTGCTGCCCCTAACTCTGGCTCCTTGTCAGACTCCTTGTCTACAGTAGCCAGCTTGCCCTTCTGCGGGCAATTAAGTGCTATGTGGCTCCCTCCACATAGGTAGCATGCTAGTGGCTCTTAGTCCCCCTTTGCTTTCCACTTGCCTGCTGGTGGCTTCCTCTCGCCATCCTTAGTTGAACGGTCTTGGTCCTCATTCTTGGGCTCCCAATCATGGTCCTTCCCCTTGGACTACTTCTTTTAGTCCCTATCATCCCTGCCCTTACCATTGGGCTTGGAAGACTCGAACTTGTTCAGTGGCTTGAACTCTATCAAGGCCTCGACAGTAGTCATGGCTTTAGCCAAGTCATGAACTCCTCTCCTTTGTAGCTCATGCTTCACCCACAGCTTCAGCCCATCCATGAAAGCAAATAAGGCATCCTTTTCACCTAGATCCGAGATCTATAGCATCAGTTCAGAGAATTTCTGTACATACTCCCTTATGTCCCCTTGCTAGCTCAGCCTACGCAACTTTGCTCGTGCGTTATCATCGGCATACTCCGAGTAAAATTATTCTCTAAACTCCTTTTGGAACTCTGCCCAGGTTCCAATCTTAGTGCTCCCATGCCTGACATCATCGTACCTGCTCCTCCACCACAATAAGGCTACATTAGTGAGATACATAGCAGCGGTGCTTACCTTTATCACCTCATCTTGCATGCCCATGGCTTGAAAGTACTGCTCCATACCTCAAAGGTAGTTGTCTACTTCCTTAGCCACCCTAGTCCCCTTGAACTCCTTAGGTTTGGGGACATCCAATCTGGATTTGGACACTCCAGCAAACATGCCATTCCCAATGGCAGTCTTGCAAGTAACGAGCTCGCTGGTAAGCTCCTTTATCCACTGGCGCATGGCCTCCATGCCATCGTGCAAGGTCCGCACTTTGGCCTCCAAGGTCTGATTCTTTCGGGTGATCGCATCCAAGCCTTTGTTGAGAGTAGCTTCCAGCTCACTTTGGATCTCCTCCCCCATGGAGTCTAGCGATGCAATGTGAGTCTCTACTTCCTCAAGCTTCTCCCCCATATCGCCCATGGTCACCTCCACCTTAGCCAGCCTACTGTCCATGGTAGACTAGATATCTCTAGAACTGGCTTTCTTGCCTCTTCCATGCCCAAGCTCCTGGGCCTTTGGTTGTTGGCTAGCAACATCGCTTTGGGATGCCATCTCCTCAATCATGATCTAACCTGCACAACACAAACACGTAGAATCAAACTCGCTCTGATACCAACTGTCATTGGCTCCGACCTTAGACTCAGAATCTGTGTGGCCTTAGGCTTGGAATCTCTTTTTTTGCGCCAAAGTCAGCCTAAAACACAAGCGTGTGGGCACTAGAACAATGGGAAGGGTTGATTACACAAGTTAAAGAGAAATAGGATGAACAAGATAAAATTCTGGAAATGCTCTTGTATTCATTGAAACAGAAGTGTTTGATGGTGTACAAATGAAGGTGGAGCAGCCCTCTATTTATAGTTGAGGCTCTAGCTACAACTTAATGGCATATTCCTAGAATAAAGGCTAAAATCATGGGATTATACAGATTACAATCAATCAGGATGCTAACTCCTAATTTTCAGGGTCAACCAAATCTGCCAGGATGCTTCTGCTGATCCTGTCTGCTTCCAGAAGCTTCCCTTTGCATGTCTAGCACCCTGGGCCCTTTTGGATGTGGTGCGGGCAGCTTGTATGCCAGGCCTTGGTCTCATGGGCTGGCTTACAAGTTGGGCAAGCATTCATGAACTTGTTTGCTAGGTTTTATGCATAGATACCCGCCAGCACACCTGGTCTGCGGGGCTCAACCTCCGGCTCACCTACTGGTGCGCCTGATGTGCCTGGCGCACCCACCCAGGGTGTGACACCCGTACCGCCAGCACCAAGGCCCAACGTGTGCTGATGGTGATCGAGGCAACCACCCACACCAGGGTCGATGGTGATCGACCAGCGTGTGCCGATGGTGTTCGAGGCAACCACCCGCACCAAGGCCCAATGTGTGCTGATGGTGGTCGAGGCAACCGCTCACACTAGGGCCCATCTTCTACCGATAGTGGTCGAGGCAATCGCCTGCACCAAGGCCCAGCTTGTGCCGATGGCGGTCGAGGCAAGTGCCCGTACCAAAGGGTAGCCTGTGCCGATGATGGTCGATGCATGTGCCATCACCATGTGCTATCATGTGCCATAGATGGCCAAGACCTTGGCCAAAGTTTGATTTTGAGCCACGGTGCCCATGCTGGGCTTGGGCATGTGCTGGTGCCGCATTTTTTTCGCCTGAGGTAGCATCGCCAGAGAACCTGACCGACGGCATTGCTGTTCCGACGATTGGGGGCGCCGGAGGGGTGTGTGCTCATGATGTGTGATGGGTGCTGGTACTTGGCCATTATCCCTAATCAAACCTCGAGACTCACACCCCCTTAAAGAGCGTTTGAGATTTTACAGGTTTGCTGCCAGTAGCCATTCATGTGTCTAAAATGGGGACACCTTTTTCAAATGGTCACAAAATCTTCTTCACTTCAAGTTTTTAGCTGAATTTTTTTGTGCATGCCAACAAAAGTAGAAGGATCACGTCTACAAAATTTGGGGCAATATTCCTTCTAAAAAAATTTTAAAAAATCTTGAATCGCAAAAAGTTTCAAAAATGGTGAAAAATAGAAAACAAGTCATCTTGCCACAAACTTCACATGAAGGCTTAAGGGACCATTGTATGAATTTACAAGCCATAAAAAATGGCATTGGCATGGCAGAAAATGAAGATGTGCCTAAACCCACCTACTACCCGATCGATCCATGGCTTGCGCATCCCGCCTCTCTGGCCGGCGTAGTGCCCGCCCGTTCGTTTCGTGGGTTGACTTAGGCATACGGAGTTCATTCTATGTCTAAGCCCTAAGCAGACTGAGGGTTGTGGTAGCTGGACTAGTAGCGGGATCAACAACACGCAGAAGGGGATCGAGCCGATTCTCAGCTTGCGCATTATGCCTCTTCGGTCGGCTCAGCGCCCGCACGCTCGTTTCATGGGTTGACTTAAGAATACAGAGTTCATTCCCAGTCTAAGCATATGAAGTTCATTCCCAGTCTAAGATCGAACCAGCAGCGGGATCGATAGCAGCAAGCAGAGGGGGATCGGGTCGATCCCCGGCTTGCGTATCCTACCTCTTCAGTTGGCTGAGCACCCGCACGCTCGTTTTGTGGGTTGGCTTAGGCATACAGAGTTCATTCCATGTCTAAGCCCAGTCGGATCGAGGGTTGTGGCAACTGGACCAGTAGTGGGATCGGTAGCATGTAGAAGGGGACCAGGTCGATCCCTGGCTTGCGCATCCTACCTCTCCGATCGACAGAGCGCCCGCACGCTCGTTTTGTGGGTTGGCTTAGGCGTACGGAGTTCATTCCATGTCTAAGCCCCAGTCGGACCGAGGGTTGTGGCAACTGACCGACAGCGGTATCAGTAGCACGCAGAGGGGGACCGAGCCGATCCCCAGCTTGCACATCCTGCCCCTCCGGTCGGTTCAGCGCCCGTACGCTCGCTTCGGGGGTTGACTTAGGCATATGGGGTTCATTCCCGATCGAAGCCCTAACCGGATTGAGGGACCGGTAGCGGGATCGACAACACACAGAGGGCGACCAGGCCAATCCTCGACTTACGCATTCTGGCTCTCCGATCGACTGAACGCCCACACGCTCATTTCATGGGTTGACTTAGGCATATGTAGTGCATTCCCTATCTCGACCAACCAAGGGCCAGAGGCTATTGACGGCGTTTGGGGCAACAACCGAGGGGGACCAGCAACGGGATCCTTGGTCGGCTCCGCATCCCTCCCCCAACGGATGGTTCGATGTCGGCACGCTCAATCGGGGGTGGACCGAGGAGAGCGGAGTTCGTTCTCGATTGGGATAGGGGGACGGGGGGCCCCAGGTGATGCTCAACCCCGGAGGGGGGTGTGAAAAGAAAGAGGGTCGACGGGGGGAGGGAC
>NW_019167937.1:14090553-14093053 GCF_002303985.1 Durio zibethinus | reverse complement strand
TCAGTATTGCTGTAGGCCTCCACCAGAGTTTCCTTTGGCTTCGCCCCGCTTAGGCATAGTTCACCATCTTTTAGGTCCCGACGAGCATGCTTGCACTCGAACCCTTCTCAGAAGATCAAGGTCGTTCAGCGGTGCACCCGCGAGGGATCCCACCAATTAGCTTCCTTGCACCTTACAGGTTTCCTGGCCCATTGACTCGCACGCATGTCAGACTCCTTGGTCCATGTTTCAAGATGGGCCAGATGGGGAGCCAGTAGGCCGACGCTTGGAGCACGCTGGTGTCAGGGCACATTGAGACGGTGCGTGCTGCATTCCACAATCGTGGCAATGACGTCTACATGGGCACATCGAAAGTTTGGGGTTGGGCCACCGTCGTGACCTGTGTCGGTCCACGCCCCAAGCCGATCGGTGGATTGACTCTCGTCATTCCACATCCGACCAGGGTGCATCGTTGGCCCCCAACCATTTCCTTCCCGATAATTTCAAGCACTCTTTGACTCTCTTTTCAAAGTCCTTTTCATCTTTCCCTCACGGTACTTGTTCGCTATCGATCTCTCACCCGTATTCAGCCTTGGATGAAATTTACCGCTCAATTAGGGTTGCATTCCCAAACAACCCGACTCGCGGACAGTGCCTCATGGTGCGATAGGGTCCGAGCACAACGGGGCTCTCACCCTCTCCGGTGGCCCTTTCCAGAGGACTTGGGCTCGATTTGCCGCTGAGGATGCTTTTCCAGACTACAATTCAGACATCGGGGGTGCCCAATTCTCAAGCTGGGCTCTTCCTGGTTCGCTCACTGTTACTAGGGGAATCTTGGTAAGTTTCTTTTCCTCCACTTATTGATATGCTTAAACTCAGCGGGTGATCCCACCTGACCTGGGGTCATGACGCGAGCATCGATCGAGTGATACGGGGGGTTCGACAGGGCCCAAGTGGACAACGAGCACGCATCACCGGGGACGAGGCACGCCTGGAGCTCTACCACCAACGGTCACAACGCTGTCATTGCCGGAGACTCGCTTTTGGGCTAACCACGACCAACGGGATTATGGGAGGCCATCTTCTGCCCGCCCTCTTCCCTCGAAACTCGACGTGTGGGGGGTCGGAGGGGGGCGATGGTGTATGACACCCAGGCAGGTGTGCCCTTGGCCTAATGCCTTAGGGCGCAACTTGCATTCAAAGACTCGGTAGTTCACGGGATTCTACAATTCACACCAAGTATCACATTTGGCTACATTCTTCATCGATGCGAGAGCCGAGATATCCGTTGCTAAGAGTCGTTTCATTTTTTCACGATAAAAGTAGTCGGGGCACCGCCCGCGCATACACCATGGATGGGATGGCAACGACGCGCGCATTACATTTTTGTTTCAATTCCTTACTGCGATTCGCGCTGAAGGTTTGTTGCTCGGTGGCGGGCGAGACGACGCCGATCATTCTGCCCACAACGCTCGCACCAGGGCCCAGTGTGTGCCGATGGTGATCGAGGCAACCACCCGCACCAGGGTCGATGGTGATCAACTAGCGTATGTTGATGGTGTTTGAGGCAACCGCCCGTACTAGGACCCAGCATGTGCCGATGGTGATTGACGCAACCGCCTACACTAGGGCCCATCTTCTACTGATGGTGGTCGAGGTAACCGCTCGCACCAAGGGCCAGCACGTGCCAATGGTGATCGAGGCAACCGCTCGCACCAGGGCCCAGCTTGTGCCGATGGCGGTCGAGGCAATTGCTCGTACCAAAAGACAGCCTGTGCCGATGATAGTCTATGCATGTGCCATCACCACGCGCCATCATGTGCCATTGATGGTCGAGGCCTTTGTCGAAGTTCAATTTTGAGCCACGGTGCACATGCTGGGCTCGGGCATGTGCTAGTGCAGCATTTTTTTCGCTCGGGGCAGCATTGTCGGAGCATCATCGGAGAACTTGACCGACGGTATTAGGGTTCCGACGATTGGGGGGGCCGGGGGGTGTACGCACATGATGTGTGATCGGTGCTGGTACTTGGCCCTTATCCCTCATCAAACCTCAAGAACTCACACCCCCTTAAAGATCATTTGAGATTTTACAGATTTGCTGCCAGTAGCCATTCAAGTGTCTGAAATGGGGACAATTTTTTCAAATGGTCACAAAATCTTCTCCACTTCGAGTTTTTAGCTAAATTGTTTTGTGCATACCAACAAAAATAGAAGGATAACGTCTACAAATTTTGGGGCCAATACTCCTAAAAAAATTTTAAAAAATCCTGAACCGCAAAAAGTTTCAAAAATCCTGAAAAATAGAAAATGAGTCATCTTGCCACGAAACTTCACATGAAGGCTTAGGGGACCAGTGTATGAATTTACAAGCCATAAAAATGGCATTGGCATGGCAAAAATATGAAGATGTGCCTAAACCCACGTATTACCCGATCGATCCACGGCTTGCGCATCCTGCCTCTCTGATCGGTGTAGTGCCCGCCCACTCGTTTCGTAGGTTGACTTAGGCATACAGAGTTCA
>NW_019167937.1:14065553-14085553 GCF_002303985.1 Durio zibethinus | reverse complement strand
TAGAATTATACAGTTATCCGAGTAGTAGATACCATCAAACAAACTATAACTGATTTAATGAGCCAGTCATAGTTTCACAGTCTGAATTAGTTCATACTTACACATGCATGGCTTAATCTTTGAGACAAGCATATGACTACTGGCAGGATCAACCAAGTAGCATTTTTTCGGGATGTTGGCACCACGTGGGCCTCGATGCACCGACAGAGCGACAGAGAGAGCCCGACATGGAGCACAAGCATCGTGCGTGTAGAGCACGTGTAATGCGTAGCATCGGACGGACGGGGGCCGAGAGCCCGCACCTGCTAAACGTTATGCATTCGAGAGCACGATCGAACACCGGTGCACCAATGCGATGACGGATGATTGGGTGGCATGCTTAGGACATCGGCCATGATTGACGTCTGACCCGTGGCCCTTCGGGACACGAGACGGATGAGGGATGGTGAGACATCCGATTTCCATCGATTTAGTTATGCAACACAAGATCCCGATCACGCCCCCTGGGTTCGATGACACATGGAGGGAGATTGAAGAGGATGATGGGTCGACAGTTCGATGCATCGAGCACGGAGCCTGCCAACACGCACAACCATAGCACCACTCATATGCCCATTACGTACAAGTGGCAGCATCCACGCATGCCGGTCCACAACCCACCCGATCGATTACTCGATGAGCGAGCAGAGGAAACGAGGTACGAGGCCATGCCACAATCGCTTGGCATGAGAAAAACACGAGCAAGGGCCACGAGACTGCCCTTGATATCCAACAGATAACAACAAAGTGACACCACCAATGCTTGGCCCGGTCGGGACCGCATGCGTGAGCTTCACTGACACCACCCCAGGGGCACTTGTTCTTGGGGTCTCGGGCAGTGTCGACTGCGTGCACGACCTCGTTGAGGCCTAGGCATTTTCATGGTCGACGAGAAGGGACTATGAGATCGTCAAATACCAAGAGACCTGGCCGAGCCAACCCCGTAACCGTGGCTTCTGCTCGCACCACCCCTGAGAGTCGTTGCCCGATTTAGGGACTCGATCTGGGGTCTAGGGTAGCATTTACTGTGTGCCTGGGCTCGAGCTCAGCTATCTTTTTTTATATGCACGTCAACCGATCAAGGTCGTGGGTGCCTACCGGTCACTGGAGCAATCAGTCATCAGACAAAATGGCTGGAAGGCATGCACACCCTATATTTCGCTCAAGGGATGTTACCCTGGGTGTATGCAATAGGAGGCCCATCACACACACCTACTCCCCCCGTGGGGGGGGAGAGGGGGTGCCGGACCACCACCCCCTAAACAGCATTAGAGATTTTACAGATTTGCTACCAGTAGATGTTAAAGTGTTTGAAACAGGAACACTTTTTCCAAACAGGCATATCCCGCACCGAGGGTGAGCAGGTGCCGATGGTGGTTGGGGCATGTGCCCGCACCAAGGGCCAGCTCATACCAATGGTAGTCGATGCGACTGCCCGTACCAAGGGCCAGCGTGTGCCGATGGTGATCGAGGTAACCACCCGTAACTGGGCCCAGCATGTGCCGATGGTGTTCGAGGTAACCGCCCGCACCAGGGCCCAGTGTGTGCCGATGGTGCTCAAGGTAACCGCCAGCACCAGGGCCCAGCGTGTGCCAATGGTGGTCGAGGCAAGAGCTCGCACCAAGGGCCAGCTTGTGCCGATGGTGTTTGAGGCAACCGCCCGCACTAAGGCCCAACGTGTGCCTATGGTGATCGACCAGCGTGTGCTGATGGTGTTTGACTTAACCACCTGCACTAGGGGCCATCTTCTGCCGATGATGGTCAAGGAAAGAGCTCACACCAAGGGCCGGCTTGTGGCGATGGTGGTCGAGGCAACCGCTCGTACCAAGGCCTAGCGTGTGTCGATGGTGATTGAGGCAACCGCCCGTACCAGGGCACAATGTGTGCCGATGGTGTTTGAGGTAACTGTCCGTACCAGAGGCCATCTTCTATCGATGGTGCTCGAGGTAACTGCCGGCACCAGGGCCCAACATGTGCCAATGGTGTTTGAGGCAACCGTACGCACCAAGGCCCAACGTATGTCGATGGTGTTTGAGGTAACCACCGCACCAGGGGCCATCTTCTACCGATGGTGGTTGAGGCAAGAGGCTACACCAAGGGTCGACTTATGGCGATAGTGCTCAAGGTAACCTTCTGCACCAAGGCCCAGTACGTGCCAATGGTGTTTGAGGCAATCGCTCGCACCAGGGCCCAGCGTGTGCCGATGGTGTTCGACGTAACCGCCCGCACCAGGGGCCATCTTCTACCGATAGTGGTCGAGGCAACCACCCGCACCAAGTGCCATCTTCTATCGATGGTGGTCAAGGCAAGAGCCCGTACCAAAGGCCGGCTTGTGCCAATGGTGCTCGAGGCAACCTCTCGCACCAAGGCCCAACACGTGCCGATGGTGTTTGAGGCAATCGCCTGCACTAGGGCCCAGCATGTGTCGATGGTGTTCAGTGTAACCGCCCGTACCAGGGGCCATCTTATGTCGATGGTGGTCGAGGTAACCGCCCACACCAGGGCCCAACGTCTACCGATGGTGATCGAGGCAACCGCCCTCACCAGGGCCCAGGTTGTGACGATGGTGCTCGAGGCAACCGCCTGCACTAGGGCTCGATGTAACCGCTCGCACCAGAAACCGTACCAGAACTCGACGGGGGCTCCAGCTATCTTGAGGGAAACTTCAGAGGGAACCAGCTACTAGATGGTTCGATTAGTCTTTCGTCCCTATACCCAAGTTAGACGAACGATTTGCATGTCAGTATCGCTGTGGGCCTCCACCAGAGTTTCTTTTGGCTTCATCCCACTCAGGCATAGTTCACCATCTTTCGGGTCTCGACGAGCATGCTCGCACTCGAACCCTTCTCAAAAGATCAAGGTCGATCGATGGTGCACCCACAAGGGATCCCGCCAATCAGCTTCCTTGTGCCTTACAGGTTTTCTGGCCCATTGACTCACACGCATGTCAGACTCTTTGGTCCGTGTTTCAAGATGGGTCAGATAGGGAGCCCGTAGGTTGAAGCCTGGAGCACGTTGGTACCGGGGCACGTCAAGACGGCACGTGGTACATTCCACGATCGTGATGATGACATCTTCGTGGGCACATCGAAAGCCCAAGCTTGGGCCGCCACCGTGAACTACGTCGGTCCATGCCCCGAGCTGATCGATGGATCAGCTCTCGCCATTCCACATCCGATCGGGGTGTATTGTCGGCCCCCATCCGCTTCCCTCCCGATAATTTCAAGCACTCTTTGACTCTCTTTTCAAATTCCTTTTCATCTTTCCCTTGTGGTACTTGTTCGCTATCGGTCTCTCGCTCGATTCAGCCTTGGACAAAATTTACTGCCCGATTGGGGCTGCATTCCCAAACAACCCAACTCACGGATAGCGCCTCGTGGTGCGACAGGGTCCAGGCACAACAGGGCCTCTCACCCTCTCCGGCGGCCCTTTCCAGGGGACTTGGGCCCAGTCTGCCATTGAGGACGCTTCTTCAGACTACAATTCGAACGTCGGGGGCACCCGATTCTCAAGCTAAGCTCTTCCCAGTTCGCTCGCTGTTACTAGGGAATCCTGGTAAGTTTTCTTTCCTGCGCTTATTGATATGCTTAAACTAAGCGGGTGATCCCGCCTGACCTAGGGTCACGACGCGAGCATTTATCGAGCGATGCGGGGGGTCCAACGGGGTCCGGATGGACAACGAGTGTGCGTCACCGAGGACGAGGCATGCCAGGAGCTCTACCACCGACGGTCACGGCGCTGTCATTGCCGGGGACTCACTTTTGGGCCAATCGCGACCCACAAGATCACGATAGGCCATCTTTCACCCGCCCCTTTCCCCCGAAACCCGATGAGTGGGGGGTCAGAGGGGGGCGACGGTGCATGACTCCCAGGCAGGCGTGCCCTCGGCCTAATGGGTTGGGGTGCAACTTGCGTTCAAAGACTTGATGGTTGATGGGATTCTGCAATTCACACCAAGTATCGCATTTCGCTACGTTCTTCATCAATGCAAGAGCCGAGATATCCGTTGTCGAGAGTCGTTTCATTTTTTCATGACAAAAGGAGTTACGGTGCCACTCACACACGCACCGCGAATGGGATGGCGACGGCGCGCGCGCTCCATTTTCATTTCGATTCCTTGGCGTGATTCATGCTAGGTGTTCATTTCTCGGTGGCTGGTGAGATGACGCCGATTGTTCTGCTCGCCCCGTAGGGGAAATGCAGTGACAGTCGCACCCACCCGGGGTCAGAGGGGGCTCAGGGCACTGGGGCACCCTTACCCCCTCAGTGTTTCGTTAACGCGTCTGCGAGTCATCTGTCGAGCGGGGTTTCGATAATGATCCTTCCGTAGGTTCACCTACGAAAACCTTGTTACGACTTCTCCGTCCTCTAAATGATAAGGTTCAGTGGACTTCTCGCGACGTCACGGGCGGCGGACCGTCCACCATAGTCTAGGATTGTACTCATTCCAATTACCAGACTCAGAGAGCTCGGTATTGTTATTTATTGTCACTACCTCTTCGTGTCAGGATTGGGTAATTTGCACGCCTGCTGCTTTCCTTGGATGTGGTAGCCATTTCTCAAGCTCTCTCTCCAAAATCGAACCCTAATTCTCCGTTATTCGTCACCACCATAGTAGGCAACTATCCTACCATCGAAAGTTGATAAGGCAAAAATTTGAATGATGCATCACCGCACAAAGGCCGTGCGAGCCGTCAAGTTATCATGAATCATCAGAGCAACGGGTATTGCCCACGTCGACCTTTTATCTAATAAATGCATCCCTTCCAGAAGTCGGGGTTTGTTGTACGTATTAGCTCTAGAATTACTACGGTTATCCAAGTAGTAGATACTATCAAACAAACTATAATTGATTTAATGAGCCATTCAGAGTTTCACAGTCTGAATTAGTTCATACTTACACATATATGGCTTAATCTTTGAGACAAGCATATGACTACTGTCATGATCAACCAGGTAGCATTCCCTCGAGACGTTGGCACCACGTGGGCTTCAATACATCGATCGAGCGGCAGAGAGAGCCCGACGTAGAGCACAAGTGTCGTGCGTGTCGAGCACGTGAAATGCATAACATCGGACGAATGGGGGCCGAGAGCCCGTGCCCGCTAAACATTCTGCATCTGAGAGCATGATCGAATGCCGGTGCACCAATGCGACAATGGATGATTGGGTGGCATGCTTGGGACACCGGTCACGATTGACATCCAACCCATGGCCCCTCAGGACACGAGACGGATGAGGTATGGCGAGACATCCGGTTTCCATCAATTCAGGTATGCAACACAGGATCCTGATCGTGCCCCCTGGGTATGATGATCGCATGGGGGGAGATTGAAGAGGATGACAGGTCGACAGTTTGATGCATCGAGCACGGAGCCTACCAACACGCACAACTGTAGCACCACTCATATGCCCATTGCGTACAAGTGGCAGCATCCATGCGTGCCGGTCCATAACCCACCCAATCGATTACTCAACGAGCGAGCAGAGGAAATGAGGTGCGAGGCCACGCCACAAACCGCTTGGCATGAGAAAAACATGAGCAACGGCCACGAGACTGCCCTTGATATCCGACAAGCAACAACAAAGTGACACCACCAATGCTTGGCCCGATCGGGACAGCACGCGCGAGCTTTACTGACACCACCCCAGGGGGACGTTACCCGATTCAAGGAGTTGTTCTTGGGGTCTCGGGCAGTGTCGGCTGCGCGCACGGCCTCGTCGAGGCCTAGGCATTTTCATGGCCGACGAGAAGGGACTACAAGACCGTTAAATACCAAAGACCTGGCCAAGCCAAGCCCACAATCGTGGCTTCTGCTCGCACCACCCCAGAGAGCTATTGCCCGATTCAGGGACTCGACTTAGGGTCTAAGGTAGTATCCGCCGCTTACACGGGCTCGAGCTCAGCTCCCCCTTTTCGCATGCACGCTAACCAGTCGAGGCCATGGGCGCCTGCCAGTCACTGGAGCAACCAGTCACCGGACAAAATAGTCAGAAGGCATGCATGCCCTGTATTTCACTCGAGGGACGTTGCCCTAGGTGTACGCAATGGGAGGCCCATCACGCACACCTACTCCTCCCATGGAGGGGAGAGGTGGTGTCGGACCACCACCCCTTAAAGAGCATTAGAGATTTTATAGATATGCTACCAATAGACGTTAAAGTGTCTGAAACGGGGACACTTTTTCCAAACAGGCATATCCCACACCGAGGGTGAGCAGGTGCTGATGGTGGTTAGGGCATGTGCCTGCACCAAGGGCCAGCGTGTGCTGATGGTGGTCGATGCGACTGCCCATACCAAGGGCCAACGTGTGTCGATGGTGGTCGAGGCAACCGCCTGTACCAGATCGAGGCATGTGCCCACACCAAGGCCTGGCATGTGCCGATGGTGTTCGACGCACGGCCATCTTCTGTCGATGGTGGTCAAGGTAAGGGCCCGTGTCATGGGCTCCGACCTTAGCTCAAAATCCGTGTGGCCTTAGGCTTGGAATCTGCTCCTTTGTGCCTAAGTCAGCCTAAAACACAAGTGTGCGGGCACTAGAACAACGGGAAGCGCTGATTACGCAAGTTAAAGAGAAACAGGATGAACAAGACAAAATTCTGGAAATGCTCTTGTATTCACTAAAACAGAAGTGTTTGATGGTGTACAAATGAGGGTGGAGCAGCCCTCTATTTATAGTTGAGGCTCTAGCTACAACTTAATGGCATCTCCCTAGAATAAAGGCTAAAATCATGGGATTATGCAGATTACAACCAATCAGGATTCTAACTCCTAATTTTTAGGGTCAACCAAATCTGCCAGGATGCTCCTGCTGATCCTACCTACTTCCAGAAGCTTCCCTTGCGTGTCCAACACCTTGGACCCTTTTGGATGTGGTACGGGCAGCTTGTATGCCAGGCCTTGGTCTCACGGGTTGGCCTGCAAGTTGGGCTGGCGTTTTGAACTTGTTTGCTAGGCTTTAAGCGCAGATACCCGCCAGCACACCTGGTCTGTGAGCCTCAACCTCTGGCTTGCCTACTGGTCTGCCTGATGTGCCTGGCGCGCCCACCCAAGGTGTGACATTCTCCCCCACCTGATTTTGTGATGCCCTCATTACATCTTCTGCATGGTACTACCTGATCTGGTCCCCGAATTGCCATAAGTCCTCTACTGGTTCCCAGCTCACCTCACTATCTGAAAGTCCCTTCTAGTGCACCAAGTACTCATGTCTTGGTTGATAGTTCTTTCGTCTCACCTTCCGATCAGCTATGATGCTGTGGACCTTTTTTTCATATGAGGCCTTTGCTCTCAATGGTGCACGCTTTGACTCTGCCCGTCCTGGATCTCCCTCATCCTCATGGAATGGCTTGAGCATGCTCACATGGAACACTGAGTGTACCCTCAGCTTGGGTGGCATATCCAGCTTGTAGGCAACCTTGCCTACCCTCTTGACTACCTGGAAAGGTCCCTTATACCTCTGAACTAGGCTTTTGTACAGCCCCCCGTGGTGCACAATGGGATGCAGCTTCACCAACACCAAGTCTCCAACCTAGAACTACACATCCCACCTATTCTGGTCTGCCCACTTCTTCGACATCTTGGCCGTCTTGTGTAGACAAACTCTGGCCAAGTCAGTTTGCTCCTGCCATGCCTTGGCAAACTTGTATGCTGCTGGATTTGGCCCTGTATAACCTGCAACAATCAAATCAGGTGTTAGTGGTTGTTGCCCATCACAACCTTAAATGGGCTCTAGTTCATTGCCTCGCTCCTTGGCAAGTTGTAGGAAAACTGCACAATATCTAGCAGCTTTGGCCAATCCCTTTGTGTGGCACTCACATAGTGCCTGAGGTAGACCTCCAATAGCCCATTCACTTGTTCTGTCTGCCCATCGGTTTGTGGATGCATGCTCGTGGAAAAGTTCAAGTCTGACCCTAATAGCTTGAATAACTCAGTCCAGAACCTACCCGTGAAGCGCCCGTCCCGATCACTAACAATGGTCCTCGACACTCCTCAATACTTAACCATGTTCTTCAGGAACAATCAAGCTGCCTCCTCAGTTGGGCACTCCTTGGTTGCTGGAATGAAGATTCCATACTTGGAAAACCTGTCCACCACTACCATGATGCTTCTAAACCCTTCTGCTTTGGGTAGACTGACTATAAAGTCTAGAGAAACACTCTCCCATGGTCGCTCTGGCACTGGCAATGGCTCCAAGAAACCCCCTGGTTTCTAAGCTCCACCTTGTCCTATTGGCACAGAAGACAAGTCTTTACATAGGCCTCCACATTGTCCTTCATGTGCGGCCAGTAGTACTGATCCTCGATCAATGCCAAGGTGCGGCTCACTTCGGGGTGTCCAGCCTACCTTAAATCATGGCATTTTTGCAAAACTTCCTTACGAAGATTCCCTTACAACGGCACAAATAGTTTACTGCCCCTGGTGTACAGCAAGCCATCCTGCAACCAAAACCGCCTAGTCTTACCTTGCTGGGCGTACTCCATCAAAGCCTTGGCTGTAGGATCATGCATAAGTCCCTTCTTGATGCGCGGCACCAGTGACCCCTCTGGTTGGCTAATGGCAGCAAGGTTAGCCTTTCTGCTCAGGGTGTCTGCCACTAGGTTCGCCCGTCCTGGCTTGTACTCCATCTGGAAATCAAATTCTGCAAGAAAATCTTGCCATCTCACCTGCTTGAGGGTAGCTTTTTCTGCGTCTGGAAGTAGCTAGTCGCCACATTGTCCATCCTCACCACGAACCTCGACCCCAACAGGTAATGGTGCTAAGTGCACAAGTAGTGCACCACTGCAGTCATCTCTTTCTCTTGGATCGTGTACTTATGTTCAGTCTCGTTCAGCTTCTTGCTCTCGAACGTGACTGGACGTCCCTCTTGCATTAACATGCCCCCTATAGTAAAGTCTGATGCATCTGTATGCACCTCATACAGCTTGGCATGATCTGGCAAGGCCAAGACTGGCTGCTCAGTCACAGCTCGGTTCAACCTATCAAAGGTTTCCTAGCACCCTGTGCTCCACTCCCATGCTCTCTCTTTCTTGAGCAAGTCAGTCAATGGTGTGGCTATTGCTGAGTGACCTTTGATGAAGCACCTGTAGTAGTTAACCAGCCCAAGGAATGATCTCAACTCAGTGACCTTGGTTGGCAGTTGCCACTCCAGGATGGCATGTATCTTGCCTTCATCCATGCGTATCCTGCCATTTCCCACTATGTGGCCAAGGAACAGGATCTCCTACTGGGCCAATGAGCACTTCTCCCTCTTAACAAGCAGCTTATGCGCCCGCAACACCTCAAACACCTGTCTCAAGTGGTCTACATGCTCTCCCAAAGTTTGGTTGTAGATCACAATATCATCCAAATAAACCATAAAAACCGATCAAGGAATGATTGAAGTACCTTGTTCATAAGGGTGCAGAATGTTGCTGGGGCGTTCGTGAGTCTGAAAGGCATCATCAAGAACTCATACGAACCATACCGAGTGACACATGCTATCTTTGGCTCATCTCCCTCCGCAATCCTGACTTGATAGTAGCCCGACCTCAAATCCAACTTGGTGAACCACCTTGTGCTTCTAAGTTGATCGAACAAGTTCGCAATGAGTGGGATGGGGTACTTGTTCTTAATGGCCAGTTTGTTTAAAGCCCGGTAGTCTATGCACAGCTGCAACGACCCATCATGCATGCATTGGAATAGAATCGATGCACCATAAGGTGCTTTCGATGGCCTGATGAAGCCAGTATCAACTAACTCTTTGAGCTGCTTCCTCAGCTCTTCCAACTCTGGTGAAGACATTCGGTAAGGGGCACTGGCTGGTGACTTGGCCTCAGACACCAGCTCGATCTTGTGGTCCACCTTCCTCTTAGGTGGTAGCTTGTTAGGCAGCTTTGTGGGCATCACATCACTAAAGGTCTTCAGCACCTTTAGCACCTCTAAGGGTGACTCGATCTCTTTCTCCCTTGGCTCAACATATTTCAGGGCTGCCAAGAAGGTGTCTTCTTGTTTGTTTACCACCTTGGTAAATTGGACACCAGCTCGATCTTATGGTCCACCTCTCTCTTAGGTGGTAGCTTGCTAGGCAGCTTTACGGGCATCACATCACTAAAGGTCTTCAGCACCTTTAGCACCTTCAAGAGTGACTCAGTCTCCTTCTCCCTTGGCTCATCATATTTAGGGCTACCAAGAAGGTGTCTTCTTGTCTGCTTACCGCCTTGGCAAATTGGATGGCTGACACCACCTGCGACCCAATTCTGGACCCTCTCCACAATGGCACTAGGCATTGGCATCGCTTATCTAGGATGCAAACACAATCTACAAAAGGCACAAGGAGGGCATTAATTTGAACAAGGAAATCCAACCTAATCACAAACTCATAGTCGTCAAGGGGTATTACCTCTATGGTCTCCTTGCCTTTCTAGTCTCCAAGCTGTAACTCCACTGCCCGTGCTACTCCAATGGCTGGAACCTCATTGGAGTTCACCGTTTTAATGGTACCAGTCCCTTTCTGCACCTTTAGTCCAAGCTTTCAGGCTCTATCACCTAAAATAAAAAGATGTGAGGCACCTGTATCCACTAGTGCACTCACCTTCTGACCCGCAACCATCAGATCCGTAAACATCAAGCCCTTTGGCTCACGGTTCCTCTTACTCTGGACAGCATTGAGCACCAACGACCCAAGCTTTGTTACCCCTGACTCTGGCTCCTCGTCAGACTCTTTGTCTACAGCAGCCAGCTTGCCCTTCCGTGAGCAATTGCACGTTATGTAGCTCCCTCCACATAGGTAGCATGCTAGTGGCTCTCGGTCCCCTTTTGCTTTCCATTTACCTGTTGGTGGCTTCCTCTTGCCATCCTTGGTTGAACGATCTCGGTCCCCATCCTTAGACTCCCAGTCATGGTCCATCCCCTTGGACTGCTTCTTCTGGTCCCTATCATCCCTGCCCTTACCCTTGGGCTTGGAAGACTCAAACTTGTTCAGAGGCTTGAACTCTATCAAGGCCTCGACAGTAGTCATGGCTTTAGCCAAGTCATGAACTCCTCTTCTTTGTAGCTCATGCTTCACCCATGGCTTCAACCCATCCATGAAAGCAAAGAAGGCATCCTTCTCGTCTAAATCTGAGATCTGTAGCATTAGTTCCGAGAATTTTTAGACATACCCCCTTATGTCCCCTTACTGGCTCAGCCTGTGCAACTTTGCCCACACCTCATCATCGACATACTTTGGGTAAAATTGTTCTCTGAACTCCTTTTGGAACTCTGCCCAGCTTCCAATCTTGGCGCTACCACACCTGACATCATCACACCTGCGCCTCCACCAAAATAAGGCTATAACAGTGAGATACATAGCAGTGGTGCTTACCTTTATCGCCTCGTCTTGCATGCCCATAGCCTGGAAGTACTACTCCATACCCCAAGGTAGTTGTCTACTTCCTTGGCCACCCTAGTCCCTTTGAACTCCTTAGGCTTAGGGACATCCAATCTGGATTTGGACACTCCAGCAAACATGCCATTCCTAATGGCAATCTTCCAAGTAACGAGCTCACTGGTAAGCTCTTCCATCCGCTGGCGCATGGCCTCTATGCCATCATGCAAGGTCCGCACTTCGGCCTCCAAGGTCTGATTCTTTCGGGTGATTGCATCCAGGCCTTTGTTGAGAACAGCTTCTAGCTCACTTTGGATCTCCTCCCCCATGGAGTCTAGCGATGTAATGTGAGTCTCTAGTTCTTCAAGCTTCTTCCCCATGTCGCCCATGGTCACCTCTACCTTGGCCAACCTACCATCCATGGTAGACCAGATATCTATAGAACTGGCTTTCTTGCCTCTTCCACGCTCATGCTCCTGGGCCTCTGGTTGTTGGCTAGCAACGTCGCTTTGGGATCCCATCTCCTCAATCACGATCTAACCTGCACAACACAAATACATAGAATCAAACTTGCTCTGATACCAACTGTCACGGGCTCCGACCTTAGACTCAAAATCCGTGCGGCCTTAGGCTTGGAATCTCCTCCTTTGCGCCTAAGTTAGCCTAAAACACAAGCATGCAGGCACTAGAACAATGGAAAGGGCTGATTACGCAAGTTAAAGAGAAACAGGATAAACAAGATAGAATTCTAGAAATGCTCTTGTATTCACTGAAATAGAAGTGTTTGATGGTGTACAAATGAGGGTGGAGCAGCCCTCTATTTATAGTTGAGGCTCCAACTACAATTTAATGGCATATCCCTAGAATAAAGGCTAAAATCATGGGATTATACAGATTACAATCAATCAGGATGCTTACTCTTGATTTTCAGGGTCAACCAAATCTGCCAGGATGCTCCTACTGATCCTGCCTGCTTCCAGAAGCTTCCCTTGCATGTCCAGCACCTTGGGCCCTTTTGGATGTGGTGCAGACAGCTTGTATGCCAGGCCTTGGTCTCACGGGCTGGTCTGTAAGTTGGGCGGGCGTTTTGAGCTCGTTTGCTAGGCTTTACGCACAGATACCCGTCAGCACGCCTGGTCTGCGGGCCTCAACCTCTAGCTCACCTGCTGGTCTGCCTGATGTGCCTAGCATGCCTGCCCAGGGCATGACATTCTCCCCCACCTGATTGCATAACACCTTCGTTGCGTCTTCTGCATGGTACCACTAGATCTGGCCCCCGAACTATCATAAGTCCTTTGTTAGTTCCCAGCTCACCTCACTGTCTGGAAGTCCCTTCTAGTGACCAAGTACTCATGTCTTGGTTGATAGTTCTTCCGTCTCACCTCCCGATCAGCTATGATCCTATGGACCTCCTTCTCATATGAAGCCCTTGCTCCTAATGGTGCACGCTTTGACTCTGCCCATCCTGGATCTCCTTCATCCTCATGAAACAGCTTGAGCATGCTCACATGGAACACCGGGTGTACCCTCAGCTTGGGTGGCATATCCAGCTTGTAGGCAACCTTGCCTACCCTTTTGACTCGTTTGCTAGGCTTTGCACGCAGATACCCGCCAGCACACCCGGTCTGCGAGCCTCAACATCTGGCTTGCCTGTTGGTCTGCCTGATGTGCCTGGTGCACCCGTCCAGGGCGTGACCCCTGCACCAAGGGCCGGCTTATGTCATTGGTGCTCGAAGCAACCGCTCGTACCAAGGCCCAACATGTGCCGATGGTGCTCGAGGCAACCGCTCGCACAGGGCCCAGCGTGTGCCGATGGTGCTTGAGGTAAGAGCCCGCACCAAGGGCCGGCTTGTGCTGATGGTGTTTGAGGCAACCGCTTGTACCAAGGCCCAGCATGTGTCGATGGTGATCGACTAGCGTGTACCGATGGTGATCGAGGCAACCACCCGCACTAGGGCCCAACGTGTACCGATGGTGTTTGACGCAACCGCCCGCACCAGGGCCATCTTCTGCCGATAGTGGTCCAGGCAAGAGCCCGCACCAAGGGCCGACTTGTGGCGATGGTGGTCGAGGCAACTGCCCGCACCAGGGCCCAACGTGTGTCGATGGTGATCGAGCCAACCACCCGTACCAGGGCCTAGCGTGTGTCGATGGTGTTTGAGGCAACCACTTGTACCAGGGGCCATCTTCTGTCGATGGTGCTCGAGGCAACCGCCCGCACCAGGGCCCAGCGTGTGTCAATGGTGTTCGAAGCAACCGCGGGTGTCACGGGCTCCGACCTTAGACTCAGAATCCGTGCGGCCTTAGGCTTGGAATCTCCTCCTTTGTGCCTAAGTCAGCCTAAAACACAAGCATGCGAGCACTACAACAATGGGAAGGGTTGATTACGCAAGTTAAAGAGAAATAGGATGAGCAAGACAGAATTCTGGAAATGTTCTTGTATTCACTGAAACAGAAGTGTTTGATGGTGTACAAATGAGGGTGGAGCAGCCCTCTATTTATAGTTGAGGCTCCAGCTACAACTTAATGGCATATCCCTAGAATAAAGGCTAAAATCATGGGATTACAATCAATCAGGATGCTAACTCCTGATTTTCAGGGTCAACCAAATTTGCTAGGATGCTCTTGCTGATCCTGCCTGCTTCCAGAAGCTTCCCTTGCATGTCCAGCACCTTGGGCCCTTCTGGATGTGGTGCGGGTAGCTTGTATGCCAGGCCTTGGTCTCACGGGCTAGTCTGCAAGTTGGGCGGGCGTTCTGAGCTCGTTTACTAGGCTTTGCGCACAGATACCCGCCAGCACGCCTAGTCTGCGGGCCTCAACCTCTGGCTCACCTGCTGGTCTGCCTGATGTGCCTGGCATGCCTGTCCAGGGCATGACATTCTCCCCCACCTGATTGCATAACACCCTCGTTGCGTCTTCTGCATGGTACCACTGGATCTGGCCCCCGAACTATCATAAGTCCTTTGTTGGTTCCCAGCTCACCTCACTGTCTGGAAGTCCCTTCCAGCGACCAAGTACTCATGTCTTGGTTGATAGTTCTTCCGTCTCACCTTCCGATCAGCTATGATCCTATGGACCTCCTTCTCATATGAAGCCCTTGCTCCTAATGGTGCACGCTTTGACTCTGCCCATCCTGGATCTCCTTCATCCTCATGAAACAGCTTGAGCATGCTCACATGGAACACCGGGTGTACCCTCAGCTTGGGTGGCATATCCAGCTTGTAGGCAACCTTGCCTACCCTCTTGACTACTCAGAAAGGTCCCTCATACCTCTGGACTAGGCCTTTGTGCAGCCCCCTATCACGCACAATGGGATGCAGCTTCACCAACACCAAGTCTCCAACTTGGAACTACACATCCCGCCTCTTCTGGTCTGTCCACTTCTTCGACCTCTTGGCCGCCTTGTGTAGACAAACTCTAGCCAAGTCAGTTTGCTCCTACCATGCCTTGGCAAACTTGCATGCTGCTGGATTCGACCCTGTATAACCTGCAGCAATCGAACCGGGTGTTAGTGGTTGTTGCCCTGTCATAACCTCAAATGGGCTTTGGTTTGTTGCCTCACTCCAGCAATCGAGCTGCCTCCTTGGTTGGGCACTCCTTGGTTGCTGGAATGAAGATTCCATACTTGGAAAACCTGTCCACCACTACCATGATGCTTTTAAACCCTTCTGCTTTGGGTAGACTGACTATAAAGTCCAGAGAAACACTCTCCCATGGTCACTCTGGCACTAGCAGTGGCTCTAAGAGACCCCCTGGTTTCTTAAGCTCCACCTTGTCCTATTGGCACACAAGACAAGTCTTCACATAGGCCTCCACATCATGCCTCATGTGCAGCTAGTAGTACCGATCCTTAATCAGCGCCAAGGTGCCGCTCACTCCGGGGTGTCCAGCCTACCTTGAATCATGACACTCTTGCAAAACTTCCTTGCGGAGCTTTTCGTGCTACGACATAAATAGTCTACTGCCCCTGGTGTCAGCAAGCCATCCTGCAACCAAAACTGCCTAGTCTTACCTTGTTAGGCATACTCTATCAAAGCCTTGGCTGTAGGATCATGGGCAAGTCCCTCCTTGATGCGCGGCACCAGTGACCCCTCTGGTTGGCTAATGGCAGCAAGGTTAGCCTTCCTGCTCAGGGTGTCTGCCACTAGGTTTGCCCGTCCTGGCTTGTACTCCATCTGGAAATCAAACTCTGTAAGAAAATCTTACCATCTCGCCTGCTTGGGGGACAGCTTCTTTTGCGTTTGGAAGTAGCTTGTCACCACATTGTTCATCCTCACCATGAACCTCGACCCCAATAGGTAATGGCACCAAGTGTGCAAGCAGTGCACCACTGCAGTCATCTCTTTCTCTTGGACCATGTACTTGCATTCAGTCTCGTTCAGCTTCCTACTCTCGAATGCAACTGGACGTCCCTCCTGCATCAACACGCCCCCTATGGTAAAGTCTGATGCATCTGTATGCACCTCATACGGCTTGGCATGGTCTGGCAAGGCCAAGACTAGCTCTTCGATCACAGCCTGCTTTAACCTATCAAAGGCTTCCTAGCACCCTGCGCTCCACTTCCATGCTCTCCCTTTCTTGAGCAGGTTAGTTAATGGTGTGGCTATTGCTGAGTGACCTTTGATGAAGCGCCTATAGTAGTTAACCAGCCCAAGGAATGATCTCAACTCAGTGACCTTGGCTGGCGGTTGCCACTCCAGGATGGCTTGTATCTTGCCTTCATCCATGTGTATCCTGCCACCTCCCATTATGTGGCCAAGGAACGGGATCTCCTGTTGGGCGAATGAGCACTTCTCCCTCTTGACAAACAACTTGTGCACCTGCAACACCTCGAACACCCGTCTCAAATGGTCTACATGCTCTCCCAAAGTCTGGCTGTAGATCACAATGTCATCCAAATAAACCACAACAAACCGATCAAGGAATGACTGAAGTATCTTGTTCATAAGGGTGCAGAATGTTGTTAGGGCATTCGTGAGTCCAAAAGGCATCACCAAAAACTCGTACGAACCATACCGAGTGACACATGATGCCTTTGGCTCATCTCCCTCTACGATCCTGACTTGATAGTAGCCCGACCTCAAATCCAGCTTGGTGATCCATTTTGCGCTCTCAAGTTGATCGAACAAGTTCGCAGTGTGTGGGATGGGGTACTTGTTCTTGATGGTCAGCTTGTTCAAAGCTCGATAGTCTACGTACAGCCGCAACGACCCATCATGCTTGTGCTGGAATAGAACCGATGCACCATAGGGTGCCTTCAATGGCCTGATGAAGCTAGCATCAACTAACTCTTTGAGCTGCTTCCTTAACTCCTCCAACTCTAGTGGAGACATTCGATAAGGGGCTCTAGCTGGTGGCTTGGCCTCGGACACCAGCTCGATCTTGTGGTTCACCTCCCTCTTAGGTGGTAGCTTGCTAGGCAGCTTTGCAGGCATCACATCATTAAAGGTCTTCAGCACCTTTAGCACCTCCAAGGGTGACTCAGTCTCCTTCTCCCTTGGCTCATCATATTTCAGGGCTGCCAAGAAGGTGTCTTCTTGTCTGCTTACCACCTTGGCAAATTGGATGGCTGACACCACTCATGACCCAACTCTAGACCCTCTCCTCAATGGTACTAGGCATTGGCACCGTGCATCCAGGATGCAAACACAATCGGTAAAACGTATAAGAGGGCATTAATTCGAACAAGGAAATCCAACCCAATCACAAACTTATAGTCATCAAGGGGTATTACCTCTATGGTCTCCTTGCCTTTCCAGTCTCCAAGCTGCAACTCAACTCCCCACACTACTCTAATGGCTGGAACTTCTTTAGAGTTCACCATTTTAATGGTACCAGTCCCTTTCTGCACCTTCAGTCTAAGCTTTCAGGCTCTATCACCTAAAATAAAAAGCTGTGAGGCACCTGTGTCCACTAATGCGCTCACCTTCTGACCCACAACCATCAGATCCGTAAACATCAAGCCTTTTGGCTTGTGGCTCCCCTTACTCTGGATAGCATTGAGCCCCAACGACCCAAGCTTTGCTGCCCTTGACTCTGGCTCCTTGTCAGACTCCTTGTCTATAGTAGCCAGCTTGCCCTTCTGCGGGTAATTGCACGCTATGTGGCTCCCTCCACATAGGTAGCATGCTAGTGGCTCTCGGTCCCCTTTTGCTTTCCACTTGCCTGCTGGTGGCTTCCTCTCGCCATCCTTGGTTGAAAGGTCTCGGTCTCCATCCTTCGACTCCCGATCATGGTCTTTCCCCTTGGACTGTTTCTTTCGGTCCTTATTGTCCCTGCCCTTACCCTTGGGCTTGGAAGACTCGAACTTGTTCAAAGGCTTGAACTCTATCAAGGCCTAGACAGTAGTCATGGCTTTAGCCAAGTCATGAACTCCTCTCCTTTGTAGCTCATGCTTCACCCATGGCTTCAACCCATCCATGAAAGCAAAGAAGGCATCCTTTTCACCTAGATCCGAGATCTGTAGCATTAGTTCAGAGAATTTCTGGACATACTCCCTTATGTCCCCTTGTTGGCTCAGCCTGCGCAACTTTGCCCGTGCCTCATCATTGGCATATTCTAGGTAAAATTGTTCTCTGAACTCCTTTTAGAACTCTGCCCAGGTTCCAATCTTGGCGCTCTCACGCCTGACATCATCACACCTGCGCCTCCACAACAATAAGGCTACATCAGTGCGATATTTAGCAGCGGTGCTTACCTTTATCGCCTCGTCTTGCATGCCCATGGCCTGCACATACTGCTCCATACCCTAAAGGTAGTTGTCTACTTCCTTGGCCGCCCTAGTCCCCTTGAACTCCTTAGGCTTAGGGACCTCCAATCTGGATTTGGACACTCCGGCAAACATGCCATTCCCAATGGCAGTCTTGCAAGTCACGAGGTCACTGGTAAGCTCTTCCATCTGCTGGCGCATGTTTTTCATGCCATGGTGCATGGCCTCCATGCCATCTCACAAAGAGAGCACTTCCGCCTCCAAAGATTCATTCTTTCGGGTGACTGCATCCGGACCTTTATTGAGAGCAACTTCTAGCTCACTTTGGGTCTCCTCCCCCATGGAGTCTAGCGATGCAATGTGAGTCTCTACTTCCTCAAGCTTCTCCCCCATGTCGCCTATGGTCACCTCTACCTTGGCCAGCCTACCGTCCATGGTAGACCAGATATCTCTAGAACCAGCTTTCTTGCCTTTTCCACGCCCATGCTCTTGGCCCTCTTATTGTTGGCTAGCAACGTCACTTTGGGATGCCATCTCCTTAATCACGATCTAACCTACACAACACAAACACGCAGAATCAAACTCGCTCTGATACCAACTGTCATGGGCTCCAACCTTAGACTCAGAATCTATGTAGCTTTAGGCTTGGAATGGCCTCCTTTGTGCCTAAGTCAGCCTAAAACACAAGCGTGCAGGCACTAGAATAATGGGAAGGGCTGATTACGCAAGTTAAAGAGAAATAGGATGAACAAGACAGAATTTTGAAAATGCTCTTGTATTCACTGAAACAGAAGTGTTTGATGGTGTACAAATGAGGGTGGAATAGCCCTCTATTTATAGTTGAGGCTCCAGCTACAACTTAATGGCATATCCCTAGAATAAAGGCTAAAATCATGGGATTACAATCAATCAGGATGCTAACTCCTAATTTTCAGGGTCAACCAAATCTGTCAGGATGCTCCTGCTGATCCTGCCTGCTTCCAGAAGCTTTCCTTGCGTGTCCAGCACCTTGGGCCCTTCTAGATGTAGTGCGGGCAGCTTGTATGCCAGGCCTTGGTCTCACGGGCTGGTCTGCAAGTTGGGCGGGCGTTTTGAACTTGTTTGCTAGGCTTTGCACACAGATACCTGCTAGCACGCCTGGTCTGTGGGCCGTAACCTCTGTCTCGCTCGTCTAGGGTGTGACACGTGCACTAGGGCCCAGCGTATGTCGATGGTGTTTGATGCAACCACCTACACCAGGGGCTATCTTTTGCCGATGGTGGTCGAGGCAAGAGCCCACACCAAGGGCCGGCTTGTGCCTATGGTGCTCGAGGTAACCTCTCGCACCAAGGCCCAACATGTGCCGATGGTGTTCGAGGTAACCGCCCACACCAGGGCCTAGCGTGTGCCAATGGTGTTCGGCGCAACCGCCCACACCAGGGGCCATCTTCTGCTGATGGTGGTTGAGGTAAGAGCCCGCACCAAGGGCCAGCTTGGGTCGATGGTGCTCGAGGCAACCTCCCGCACCAAGGCCCAGCATGTGTCGATGGTGTTTGAGGCAACTGCCCGTACCAGGGCCCAGCATGTGCCAATGGTGTTCGGCACAACCACCCGCACTAGGGGCCATCTTCTGTCGATGGTGGTCGAGGCAACCGTCCGCACCAGGGGCCATCTTCTATCGATGGTGGTCGAGGCAACCGCCCGCACTAGGGCCCAGCATGTGCCGATGGTGATCGAGGCAACCGTTCGCACCAGGGCCCAGCATGTGCCGATGGTGTTCGAGGCAACCGCTCGCACCAGGGCCCATCGTGTGCCGATAGTGCTCGAGGCAACTGCCCACACCAGGGCCCAGCGTGTGCCGATGGTGTTCGAGGCAACCACCCGCACCAAGGCCCAGCATGTGTCGATGGTGATCGAGGCAACCGTCC
>NW_019167937.1:14025553-14053053 GCF_002303985.1 Durio zibethinus | reverse complement strand
GCCGCCGCCACGACCTGTGTCGGTCCATGCCCTGAGCCGATCGGTGGATCGGCTCTCGCCGTTCCATGTCGATTGGGGTGCATCATCGGCCCCCATCCGCTTCCCTCTTGACAATTTCAAGTACTCTTTGACTCTCTTTTCAAAGTCCTTTTCATCTTTCCCTCGCGATACTTGTTCACTATCGGTCTCTCACCCGTATTCAGCCTTGGACGGAATTTACCGCCCAATTGGAGCCGCATTCCCAAACAACCCGACTCACGGATAGCACCTCGTGGTGCGATAGAGTCCGGGCACAACGGGGCTCTCACTCTCTCCGACGGCCCTTTCCAGGGGACTTGGGCCCCGTCCACCGTTGAGGATGCTTCTCTAAACTACAATTCAAATGTCGGGCTCCTGATTCTCAAGCTGGGCTCTTTCCGGTTCGCTTGCCGTCACTAGAGGAATCTTGGTAAGTTTCTTTTCCTCTGCTTATTGTTATGCTTAAACTCAATGGGTGATCCTACCTGACCTGGGGTTGCGACGTGAGCATCGACCGAGCGATGTGGGGGGTCCGACGGGGTCCGGGTGGACAACAAGCATGCGTCATCGGGGATGAGGCACGTCGGGAGCTCTACCACCGACAGTCACAGTGCTGTCATTGTCGGGGACTTGCTTTTAGGCCAACCGCGACCCACGGGATCACGGGAGTCCATCTTCTGCCCTCTCGCTTCCCCCAGAGCCTGACAGGACGGGGGTCAGAGGGGGGCGATAGTGCATGACACCCAGGCAGACGTGCCCTTGGCCTAATGGCTTGGGGTGCAACTTGCGTTCAAATAATCGATGGTTCATGGGATTCTGCAATTCACACCAAGTATCGCATTTCGCTACGTTCTTCATTGATGCAAGCGCCAAGATATCCGTTGCCGAGAGTCATTTCATTTTTTCACGACAAAAGGAGTCGCAGCACCACTGGCGCACGCACCGTGAATGAGATGGCAATGACGCGTGCGCTCCATTTTTGTTTCGATTCCTTGGCGCGAATCGTGCTAGGGGTTCAACAATGATCCTTCCGCAGGTTCACCTACAGAAACCTTCTTACGACTTCTCCTTCCTCTAAATGATAAGGTTCAATGGACTTCTCGCGACGTTGCGGGTGGCGGACCATCCACATCGTCACGATCTAAACACTTCACTAGACCATTCAATCGGTAGGAACGATGGGTGATGTGTACGAAGGGCAGAGACATAGTCAACGCGAGCTAATGACTCGCGCTTACTAGGAATTCCTCGTTGAAGACCAACGATTGCAACGATCTATCCCCATCACGATGAAATTTTGAAGATTACCCGAGCCTGTCAGCCAAGGCTATAGACTCATTGAATACATCAGTGTAGCGCGCGTGCGGCCCAGATCATCTAAGGGCATCACAAACCTGTTATTGCCTCAAACTTCCTTGGCCTAAGCGGCCATAGTCCCTCTAAGAAGCTAGCCACGAAAGATCACCTTCGCGTAGCTAGTTAATAGGCTGAGGTCTCGTTCGTTAATGGAATTAACCAGACAAATCACTCCATCAAGTAAGAACGGCCATGCACCACCACCCATAGAATCAAGAAAGAGCTCTCAGTCTATCAATCCTTACTATGTCTGGACCTGGTAAGTTTCCCCGTGTTGAGTCAAATTAAGTCGCAGGCTCTACTCTTGGTGGTTCCCTTCCATCAATTCCATTAAGTTTCAGCCTTACGACCATACTCCCCCTGAAACCTAAAGACTTTGATTTCTCATAAGGTACCAGCGGAGTCCTAAAAGTAACATCCACCGATCCCTGGATGGCATCGTTTATGGTTGAGACTAGGACGGTATCTGATCATCTTTGAGCCCTCAACTTTCATTCTTGATTAATGAAAACATCCTCGGCAAATGCTTTCGCAGTTGTTCATCTTTCATAAATCCAAGAATTTCACCTCTGACTATGAAATACGAATGCCTCCGACTGTCCCTATTAATCATTACTTCGATCCCAAAGGCCAACACAATAGGACCGAAATCCTATGATGTTATCCCATGCTAATGTATACAAGCGTAAGCCTGCTTTTGAGCACTCTAATTTCTTCAAAGTAATAGCACCGGAGGAACAACCTGGGTAATTAAGTCCAAGAGTGCATCACTGACAGTAGGGATGAGTAGACCAATGCTTACCGTGAGACGGATCGGATGACCCAACCCTAGTTCCAACTATGAGCTTTTTAACTGCAATAACTTAAATATACGCTATTGGAGCTGGAATTAACGTAGCTGCCAGCACCAAACTTGCCCTCTAATGGATCCTCGTTAAGGGATTTAGATTGTACTCATTCCAATTACCAGACTCAGAGAGCCCGATATTGTTATTTATTGTCACTACCTGCCCGTGTCAGGATTGGGTAATTTGCACGTCTGTTGCCTTCTTTAGATGTGGTAGCCATTTCTTAGGCTCCCTCTCCGAAATCGAACCCTAATTCTCCATCATCCGTCACCACTATAGTAGGCCACTATCCTACCATCAAAAGTTGATAGGGCAAAAATTTGAATGATGCGTCACCGGCACAAAGGCCGTGCGATCCGTCGAGTTATCATGAATCATCAGAGCAACGGGCATAGCCTGTGTCAACCTTTTATCTAATAAATGCATCCCTTCCAGAAGTCAGGGTTTGTTGCACGTATTAGCTCTAGAATTACTATGATTATCCGAGTAGTAGATACCATCAAACAAACTATAACTAATTTAATGAGCCATTTGTAGTTTCACAGTCTGAATTAGTTCATACTTACACATGCATGGCTTAAATATTTAAGACAAGCATATGACTACTGGCAGGATCAACCAGGTAGCATTCCTTCGGGACGTTGGCACCGCGTGGGCCTTGACACATCGACCGAGCGACGAAAAGAGCCCGACATAGAGCACAAGCATCGTGCGTGTCGAGCACATGAAATGTGTAGCATCGAATGAACGGGGGCCGAGAGCTCACTCCCGCTAAATGTTCCGTATCTGAGAGCACGATTGAACATCGGTGCACCAATGTGGTGATGGATGATTGGGTGGCACGCTTGGGACACCGGCCACGATTGACGTTTGACCCGTGGCCCCTCGGGACACAAGACAGATGAGGGATGGTGAGACATCCGATTTCCATCGATTCAGGTATGCAACACAGGATCCCGATCTTTCCCCCTGGGTACGATGACCGCATGGGGGGAGATTGAAGAGGATGACGAGTTGACAATTCAATGCATCGAGCACGGAGCCTGCCAATACGCACAACCATAGCACCACTCATATGCCCATTGCGTACAAGTGGTAGCATCCACGCGCGCTGGTCCACAACCCACCCGATTGATTACACGACGAGGGAGCAGAGGAAACAAGGTGCAAGGCCACGCCACAACTGCTTGGCACGAGAAAAATATGAGCAAGGGCCACGAGACTGCCCTTGATATCTGACAGGTAATAACAAAAAGACACTACCAATGCTTGGCCCGGTCAAGACCATACGTGTGAGCTTCGCTGACACCACCCCAGGGGGATGTTGCCTGATTCAGGGACTTGTTCCTAGGGTCTCAGGTAGCGTCGATTGCGTGCATGGCCTCGTCGAGGCCTAGGCATTTTTGTGGCTAACAAGAAGGGACTACGAGATCGTCAAATATCGAGAGACCTGGCCGGGCCAAGCCCACAATCGCGACTTCTGCTCGCACCACCCCAGGGAGCCATTGCTCGATTCAGAGACTTGGTCTGGGGGTCTAGGGCAGCATCCACCGCATGCACGTGCTCGAGCTCAGCTCTCATTTTTTGTATGCACGCCAATCGGTTGAGGCCATGGGTGCCTGCCGGTTACCAGAGCAACTAGTCACCAGATAAAATGGCCAGAAGGCATGCACGCCTTGTATTTCGCTCGAGGGATGTTGCCCTGGGTGTACGCAATGGGAGGCCCATCACGCACACCTACTCCCCCCGTTGGGGGGTAGGAGGTGTCAAACCACCACCCCCTAAAGAGCATTAGAGATTTTACAGATATGCTACCAGTAGACGTTAAAGTGTCTGAAATGGGGACACTTTTTCCAAATAGGTATATCCCACACCGAGGGTGAGCAGGTGCCGATGATGGTTAGGGTATGTGCTCACACCAAGGGCCAGCGCGTGCCGATGGTGGTCGATGCGACTGGCCGCACCAAGGGCCAGCGTGTGCCGATGGTGGTCGAGGCAATCGCTTGTACCAGATCAAGGCATGTGCCCAAACCAAGGCCCGGCGTGTGCCGATGGTGTTCGATGCAGGGGCCATCTTCTGTCGATGGTGGTCGAGGCAAGAGCCTACACCAAGGGTGGGCTTGTGCCAATGGTGCTCGAAGCAACCGCCCGTACCAATGCCTGGCATATGCCGATGGTGCTCGAGGTAACCACCCGTACTAGAGCCCAGCGTGTACTGATGGTGATCGAGGCAACTGCCTGTAACAAAGCCTAGCATATGCCGATCGTGTTCGATGTAACCGCCTGTACCAAGGCCCAACATGTGCCAATAGTGCTTGAGGTAACCGCCCATACTAGGGCCCAACGTGTGTCGATGGTGGTCGAGGCAAGAGCCCGTACCAAGGGCCGGCATGTGCCGATGGTGTTCGACTTAACCGCCTATACCAGGGGCCGTCTTCTATCGATGGTGGTCGAGGCAAGAGCCCGCTCCAAGGGCCGGCTTATGGCGATGGTGGTCGAGGTAACCGCCTGCACCAAGGCCCAGTGTGTGTCGATTGTGATCGAGCCAACTGCCCGCACAAGGGCCCAGCGTGTGTCGATGGTGTTCGAGGCAACTGCTCGTACCAGGGGCCATCTTCTGTCGATGGTGCTCGAGGCAACCGACCACACCAGGGCCCAACGTGTGCCAATCGTGTTCGAGGCAACCACGCGTACCGGGGCCCAGCGTATGTCGATGGTGTTCGACGTAACCGTTCGCACCAGGTGCCATCTTTTGCCAATGGTGGTCGGGGTAAGAGCCCGCACCAAGGGTCGGCTTGTGCCGATGGTGCTCAAGGTAACCTCTCGCACTAAGGTGCAGTAAGTGCCGATGGTGTTCGAGGTAACCGTTCGCACTAGGGCCCAGCATGTGCCAATGGTGTTTGGCACAACCGCCCGTACCAGGGGCCATCTTCTACCGGTGGTGGTCGAGGCAACCGCCCACACCAGGGCCCAACGTGTGCCAATGGTGATCGAGGCAACTGCCCGCACCAGGGCCCAGTGTATGCCGATGGTGTTTGAGGCAACTACCCGCACCAGGTCCCGTTGTGTGCCAATGGTGCTCGAGGCAACCGCCCGCACCAGGGCCCAATGTGTGCCGATGGTGCTCGAGGTAACCGTTCGCACTTGTGCCAATCATGTTCGAGGCAACCACACGTACCAGGGCCCAGCGTATGCCGATGGTGTTCGACGTAACCGTTCGCACCAGGTGCCATCTTTTGGCATTAGTGGTCGGGGTAAGAGCCCGCACCAAGGGCCGGGTTGTGTCGATGGTGCTCAAGGTAACCTCTCGCACTAAGGCCCAGCAGGTGTCGATGGTGTTTGAGGCAACCGTTCGCACCAGGGCCCAACATGTGCCAATGGTGTTTGGCGCAACCGCCCACACCAGGGGCCATCTTCTGCTGATGGTGGTCGAGGCAACCTCCCGCACCAGGGCCCAGCATGTGTCGATGGTGATCGAGGCAACTACCCGCACCAAGGCCCAGTGTGAGCCGATGGTGTTTCAGGTAACTGCCCGCACCAGGTCCAATTGTGTGCCAATGGTGCTCGAGGTAACTGCCCGCACCAGGGCCCAATGTTTGTCGATGATGATTGACTAGTGTGTGCCGATGGTGCTCGAGGTAACCGCCCGTACAGCCCGTACTAGGGCCCAGCGTGTGCTGATGGTGCTCAAGGCAGCTGCCCGCACTAAGGGCCAGCGTGTGCTGATGGTGTTTGAGGTAACCGACCGCACCAGGGCCTAACGTGTGCTGATGGTGATCGAGGCAACCGCCAGCACCAAGGCCCAGCGTGTGCCGATGGTGTTCGAGGCAACCGCCCTCACCGGGGCCCAGCATGTGCCGATGGTGATCAAGGCAACCACCCGTACCGGGGCCCAACGTATGCCGATGGTGATCGACCAATGTGTGCCGATGGTGCTCGAGGTAACCGCCCGTACCGCCCACACTAGGGCCCAACGTGTGCCGATGGTGATAGAGGCAATCGCCCATACCAGGGCTGATGGTGATCGACCAGCATGTGCCGATGGTGTTCGAGGCAACCACCCGCACCAGAGCCCAGCGTGTGCCGATGGTGATTAAGCATTTGAGATTTTACAGGTTTGAGATTTTACAGGTTTGCTGCCAGTAGCCATTCAAGTGTCTAAAATGGGGACACTTTTTTCATATGGTCACAAAATCTTATCCACTTCGAGTTTTTAGCTGAATTTTTTTATGCATGCCAACAAAAATAGAAGGATCACGTCTACAAAATTTGGGGCCAATACTCCTTCTAAAAAAATTTAAAAAATCTCGAACCGTAAAAAGTTTCAAAAATCGTGAAAAATAGAAAATGAGTCATCTTGCCACGAAACTTCACATGAAGGCTTAGGGGACCATTGTATGAATTTACAAGCCATAAAAATGGCATTGGCATGGCAAAAATATGAAGATGTGCCTAAATCCACCTACTACCCGATCGATCCACGACTTACGCATCTCCCCTCTCTGACCGACGTAGTAGGCCACTATCCTACCATCGAAAGTTGATAGGGCAAAAATTTGAATGATGCATCATCGGCACAAAGGCCATGCGATCCGTCGAGTTATCATGAATCGTCAAAGCAATGGGCATAACCCGCATCGACCTTTGATCTAATAAATGCATCATTTCCAGAAGTCAGGGTTTGTTACACGTATTAGCTCTAGAATTACTACGGTTATCCGAGTAGTAGATATCATCAAACAAACTATAACTGATTTAATGAGCCATTCATAGTTTCACAGTTTGAATTAGTTCATACTTACACATACATGGCTTAAACTTTGAGACAAGCATATGACTACTGGCAGGATCAACCAGGTAGCATTCCTTCGGGACGTTGGCACTGCGTGAGCCTCGACGCACCGATCGAGCGGCAGAGAGAGCCTGACACAAAGCGCAAGCGTCATACGTGTCGAGCACGTGAAATGTGTAGCATCAGATGAATGGGGGTCGAGAGCTCGCACCCGTTAAACATTCCGCATTCGAGAGCACGATCAAATGTCGGTGCACCAATGCGGCAATGGATGATTGGGTGGCACGCTTGGGACACCGGGCACAATTGACATCTGACCCGTGGCCTCTCGAGACACGAAATGGATAAGGGATGGTGAGACATCCGGTTTTCATCAATTCAGGTATGCAACACAGGATCCCGATCGTGCCCCTTGGGTACGATGACCGCATCAAGGAAGATTGAACAGGATGATGGGTCGACAGTTTGATGCATCGAGCACGAAGCCAACCAACATGCACAACCATAGCACCACTCATATGCCCATTGTGTGCAAGTGACAGCATCCACGCGCGTCGGTCCACAATCCACCCGATCGATTACTCGATGAACGAGCGAAGGAAACGAGGTGTTCGAGGTAACTGCCCGCACTAGGGCCCAGCATGTGTCGATGGTGATCAACCAACATGTGCTGATCGTGATCGAGGCAACCACCCATACTAGGGCCCAGCATGTGCCGATGGTGCTCGACGTAATCGCCCGCACCAGGGGCCATCTTCTGCCGATGGTGGTCGAGGCAAGAGCCCACACCAGGGGCTGCCTTATGGTGATGGTGGTCGAGTTAATCACCCGCACCAGGGCCCAGCGAGTGCTGATGGTGATCGAGGCTATCGCCCACACCAGGGGCCATCTTCTACCGATGGTGCTCGAGGCAACCGCTCGCACCAGGACCCAGTGTGTACCGATGGTGTTTGAGACAATCGCGCGCATCAGGGCCCAGCGTATGCCGATGGTGTTCGATGCAACTGCCTGTACCAGAGGCCATCTTCTACCGATGATGGTTAGGCAAGAGCCTGCACCAAGGGTCAGCTTGTGCCGATGGTGCTCGAGGTAACCTCCCGTACCAAGGCCCAACACATACTGATGGTGTACGAGGCAACCGCCTACACCAGGGCCCAGCGTGTGTCGATGGTGTTCGACGTAACCGACTGCACCAAGGGCCATCTTCTGCCAATAGTGGTTGAGGCAATCGTCTGCACCAGGGGCCATCTTATGTCGATGGTGGTCGAGGCAACCGCCCGCACCAGGGCCCAACATGTGTCGATGGTGGTCAAGGCAACCGCCCGCACCAGGGCCCAGCATGTGTTGATGGTGATCGAGGTAACCGCTCGCACCAGGGCCCAGCATGTGTCGATGGTGTTCGAGGCAACCACCCGCACCAGGGCCCATCGTGTGCTGATGGTGCTAAAGGCAACCGCCCATACCAGGGCTCAAAGCAACCGCCCATACCAAGGCCCAGCATGTGCCGATGGCGCCCAAGGCAACCAACCGCACCAGGGCCCAGCATGTGCTGATAGTGATCGAGGTAACTGCCCGTAACAGGGCCCAGCGTGTGACGATAGTGCTTGAGGCAACCGCCCGCACCAGGGCTCAGTGTGTGTCGATGGTGGTCGACGTAAGAGCCCGCACCAAGGGCTAGCTTGTGTCGATGGTGTTCGAGTCAACCGCCCACACCAGGGCCTAGCATGTACCGATGGTGATCGACCAGCGTGTGTCGATGGTGCTCGACGTAACCACCCGTACCAGGGGCCATCTTTTACCGATGGTGGTCGAGGCAAGGGCCCGCACCAAGGGTTAGCTTGTGGCGATGGTGGTCGAGGCAACCGCCCGCACCAGGGCCCAGTGTGTGCCGATAGTGATCGAGGCAACCGCCCACACTAGGGCCCAGCATGTGCGATGGTTTCGAGGCAACCGCCCGTACCAGGGCCCACGTGTGTTGATGGTGGTCGAGGCAAGAGCCTGCAATAAGGGTTGGCTTGTGCCGATGGTGTTTGAGGCAACCGCCCTCACTAGGGCCCATCGTGTGTCGATGGTGATCGAGGCAACCACTCACAACAGGGCCCAGCGTGTACCGATGTTGTTCGAGGTAACCACCCGCACTAGGGCCCAGCATGTGCCGATGGTACTCGAGGCAACTGCCTGCACCAGGGCTCAGCGTGTGTCAATGGTGGTCGAGGCAAGAGCCCGCACCAAGGGCTAGCTTGTGCCGATGGTGTTCGAGGTAACCGCCCACACTAGGGCCCAGCGTGTGTCGATGGTGATCGAGGCAATCACCTGCACTAGAGCCCAGCATGTGTCGATGGTGTTTGATGCAACCGCCCGTACCAAGGGCCATCTTCTGCCAATGGTGGTCGAGGCAAGAGCCCGCACCAAGGGCTGGCTTGTGGTGATGGTGGTTGAGGTAACTGCTCGTACCAAGGCCCAGCATGTGTCGATGGTGATTGAGGTAATCATTCGCACTAGGGCCGAGCGTTTGCCGATGGTGTTCGAGGCAACCGCCCGTACCAGGGGCCATCTTCTGCTGATGGTGCTTGAGGTAACCGCGTGCACCAGGGCCTAGCATATGCCGATGGTGTTCAACGCAACCACCCATACCAAGGGCCATCTTTTGTCGATGGTGGTCGAGGCTAGAGCCCGCACCAAGGGTCGGCTTGTGCCAATGGTGTTTGAGGCAACTGCCCGCACCAGGGCCTAACGCGTGCTATGGTGTTTAGCGTAACCACCCGTACCAGGGCCTAACGTGTGTCGATGGTGATCGAGGCTATAGCTCGCACCAGGGCCCATTGGCCCAATGTGTGTCGATGGTGATCGACCAGCGTGTGCCAATGGTGGTCGAGGTAACTGCACGCACCAGGGCCCAGCGTGTGTCATTGGTGCTCGAGGTAACCGCCCGTACCAGGGCTGAGCATGTGCGATGGTGATCGAGGCAACCGCCAGCACCAGGGCCCAGCATGTGTCGATGGTGTTCGAGACAACCGCTCGCACTGAGGCCCAGCATGTGTCGATGGTGTTCGAGGTAACCGCTCGTACTGGGGCCCAGTGTGTGCTAATGGTGTTCGAGGCAACCGCTCGCACCGGGGCCCAGTATGTACCAATGGTGATCGAGGCAACTGCTCGCATTAGAGCCCAACGTGTGCTGATGGTGGTCAACCAGCATGTGCCAATAGTGCTCGAGGCAACCGCCTACACCAGGGCCCAACGTGTACCGATGGTGATCGAGGCAACCGCTCGTACTGAGGCCCAGCGTATGCCGATGGTGATCAACCAACGTGTGCCGATGTGCTCAAGGCAACTGCCCGCACCAGGGCCCAACATGTGCCAATGGTGATCGAGGCAAAAGCCCACACTAGGGCCGATGGTGATCACCCAGTGTGTGCCCATGGTGTTTGAGGCAACTGCCTGCACCAGGGCCCAGCGTGTGTCGATGGTGATTGAGGCAACCGCCTGCACCAGGGCCCATCTTCTGTCGATGGTGGTTGAGACAACCGCTCACACCAAGGGCTAGCACGTGCCAATGGTGATCGAGGCAACCACCCGCACCAGGGCCCTATTTGTGCCGATGGTGATCGAGGTAAGTGCCGGTACCAAAGGGCAACCTGTGCTGATGATGGTCGATGCATGTGCCATCACCATGCGCCATCATGTGCCATTGATGGTCGAAACCTTAGTCAAAGTTCAATTTTGAGCCACGGTGCACATGCTGGGCTCGGACATGTGCTGGTGCCACATTTTTTTTGCCCGAGGTAGCATCACCGGAGCATTGCTAGAGCATCGTCGGAGAACCTGACCGACGGCATTGGGGTTCTAGTGATTGGGGGGGCCGGCGGGTGTACGCACATGATGTGCGATGGGTGCTGGTACTTGGCCTTTATCCCTCATCAAACCTTGAGAACTCACACCCCCTTAAAGAGCATTTGAGATTTTATAGGTTTGTTGCCAGTAGCCATTCAAGTGTCTGAAATGGGGACACTTTTTTCAAATGGTCACAAAATCTTCTCCACTTCAAGTTTTTAGCTGAATTTTTTTGTGCATGCCAACAAAAATAGAAGGATCACGTCTATAAAATTTAGGGCCAATACTCCTTCTAAAAAATTTTTAAAAAATCCCAAACAGTAAAAAGTTTCAAAAATCATAAAAAATAAAAAACGAGTCATCTTGCCATGAAACTTCACATGAAGGCTTAGGGGACCATTGTATGAATTTACAAGCCATAAAAATGGCATTGGCATGGCAAAAATATGAAGATGTGCCTCAACCCACCTACTACCCGATTGATCCACGGCTTACGCATCCCACCTTTCTGGCCGGCGTAGTGCCCGCTCGCTCGTTTCGTGGGTTAAGCCCCAGACGGATCGAGGGTTGTGGTAGCTGGACCGACAGTGGGATTGGTAGCATGCAGAGGGGCACCGAGTCGATCCTTGACTTGCACATTATGCCTCTCCAGCCAGCTCAGCGCCCGCACGCTCGTTTCATGGGTTAACTTAGGCATACGAAGTTCATTCCCATTCTAAGCATACGGAGTTCATTCCCAATCTAGGATCGAACCGACAGCGGGATCAACAGCAGCACGCAGAGGGACACCGGGCTGATCCCTGGCTTATGCATCCTGCCTCTCCGATCGGTTGAGTGCTCGCACACTCGTTTTGTGGGTTGGCTTAGGCATACGGAGTTCATTCCATGTCCAAGCCCCAGCCGGACCGAGGGTTGTGGCAGTTGGACCGGCAGTGGGATCAGTAGCATGCATAAAGGGATCGGGTAGATACCCGATTTACGCATTATGCCTTTCCGATCAGCTTAGTGCCCGCACGCTCATTTTGAGGGTTGACTTAGGCATACAGAGTTCATTCCCAGTCTAAGCATACGAAGTTCATTCCCAGTCTCATATCGGACAGGCAACCGGAACGGTAGCTACACGCAGAGGGGGACTGGGCTGATCTCCGGTTTACGCATCCTGCTCCTTCGACTGGCTCAATGCCCGCACGCTCATTTCAGGGGTTGACTTAGGCATACAGGGTTTATTCTCGATCTAAGCCGTAGTCAGACTGAGGGACCGGTAGCGAGATCGGTAGCACGCAGAGGGGGACCAAGCCGATCCTCAGCTTGCGCATTCTGGCTCTCCGATCGATTGAACGCCCGTAGGCTTGTTTCATGGGTTGACTTAGGCATACGTAGTGCATTCTCTATCTCAGCCAACCAAGGGCCAGAGGCTATCAATGGCTTTTGGGGCAACAACTGAGGGGGACCAGCAGCGCGATCCTTGGTCGGCTCATGCATCCCGCCCCCAACGAACGGTTTGGTGCCCGCACGCTCAATTCGGAGGCAGACTGAGGTGAGTGGAGTTCATTCTCAGTCGAGACCAGGTGACGAAGAGCCCCGAGTCACGCCTAACCCTGGAGGGGGGGCGACGTGAAAAAAAGGAGGGTCGACGGAGGGAGGGACGAATCGAAGTGACAAAAGGCTGAATCTCATGGATCGTGGCAACAAGGCCACTCTGCCACTTACAATACCCCGTCGCATATTTAAGTCATTTACAAAGGAATCTACCCACCGTTCGATGAGAATTGAGCTTCAAGGAGGCCCACGCAGTTCGTTCGCTGTAGGGGTTGCACTTACGACACGTGCCTTTGGGGGCCATAGGCCCTTACTATGGGTCAGCCATCGAGCGATGGGCGCGCGTGTCACTTCTAGCTTGGATTTTGACTTAGAGGCGTGTGTCGATGGTGTCTAATGTAGGGACCATCTTCTTTCGATGGTGGTCGAGGCAAGAGCCTGCACCAAGGGTCGGCTTGTGTTGATGATGCTCGAAGCAATGGCCCGTACCAAGGCCTAGCATGCCGATGGTGCTCAAGGCAACCGCTAGCACCAGGGCCCAGCGTGTTCCGATGGTGATCGAGGCAACCACCCACAATAGGGCCCAACGTGTGTCGATGGTGTTCAAGGTAATCGCCCGCACTAGGGCCCAACACATGTTGATGGTGCTCGAGGTAACTACCCACACCAAGGCCCAATGTGTGCAGATGGTGGTCGAGGCAAGAGCCTGCACCAAGGGCAGGTTTGTGCCGATGGTGTTCAAGGCAACCACCTGCACTAGGGCCTAGCGTGTGCCGATGGTGATTAAGGCAACCGCTCGTACCAGGGCCCAGTGTGTGCTGACTGTGTTCGAGGCAACCGCTCGCACTAGGGGCCATCTTCTATCGATGGTGCTCGAGGCAACCGCTTGCACTAGGGCCTAACGTATGCCGATGGTGTTTGACGTAACCGCCCATTCCAGGGGCTATCTTTCACCGATGGTGGTCGAGGCAAGAGCCGGTACCAAGGGCCGGCTTGTGCCGATGGTGTTCGAGGCAATCACCTGCACTAAGGCCTAGCGTGAGTCGATGTTGTTCAGTGTAATTGCCCACACCAAGGGCCATATTCTACCAATGGTGGTTGAGGTAATCGCCCACACCAGGGCCCAATGTGTGCCGATGGTGTTCGAGGCAACCACCCCCACCAGGGCCCAGCATGTGCCGGAGCATTGCCGGAGAACCTGATCGACGGCATTGGGGTTCCGACGATTGGGGGGTCGGGGGGGTATGTGTACATGATGTGCGATGGGTGCTAGTACTTGGCACTTATCCCCCATCAAACCTCAAGAACTCACACCCCCTTAAAGAGCATTTGAGATTTTACAGGTTTGCTGGCAGTAGCCATTTAAGTGTCTGAAATGGGGACACTTTTTTCAAATGGTCACAAAATCTTCTCCATTTCGAGTTTTTAGCTGAATTTTTTTTTTGCATGCCAACAGAAATAGAAGGATCACGTCTACAAAATTTGGGGCCAAAACACCTTCTAAAAATTTTTTTAAAAATCCCAAACCGTAAAAAGTTTTAAAAATCGTGAAAAATAGAAAACGAGTCATCTTGCCATGAAACTTCACATGAAGGCTTAGGGGACCATTGTATGAATTTACAAGCCATAAAAATGGCATTGGCATGGCAGAAATATGAAGATGTGCCTAAACCCACCTACTACTCGATCGATCCACGGCTTGCGCATCCCGCTTCTCTGGACGGCATAGTGCCCGCCCGCTCGTTTCGTGGGTTGAGTTAGGCATACAGAGTTCATTCCATGTCTAAGCCCTAGGCAGACCGAGGGTTGTGGCAGCTGGATCAGTAGCGGGATCGGTAGCACGCAGAGAGGAATCGAGCCAATCCCCGGCTTACGCATTATGCCTCTTCGGTCGGCTCAGCGCCCACCCGCTCGTTTCGTGGGTTAACTTAGGCATACGGAGTTCATTCTCAGTCTAAGCATACGGAGTTCATTCCTAGTTTAAGATCAGACCGCCAGTGGGATCGGTAGCAGCACGCAAAAGGGGACTGGGCCGATCCTCAGCTTACGCATCCTGCCTCTCCGGTCGGTCGAGTGCCCGCACGCTCATTTTATGGGTTGGCTTAGGCATACGAAGTTCATTCCATGTCTAAGCCCCAGTTGGATCGAGGGTTGTGGCAGCTGGATCGCAGTGGGATCGATAGCACGTAGAGGGGGACCGGGCAGATCCCCGGCTTACGCATTATGCCTCTCCGATCGGTTGAGCACCCGTACGCTCGTTTCGTGGGTTGACTTAGGCATACGGAGTTCATTCCTAATCTAAGCATATGAAGTTCATTCCCAATCTAAGATCGGACAGGCAGTCGGATCGATGACAGCACGTAGGGGTGGACCGGGCTGATCCCTGGCTTGCGCATCTTGCCCCTCCGACCGGCTCAGCGCCTGAGTCGAGGGTTGACTTAGGCATACAGGGTTCATTCTCGATCTAAGCCCTGATCGGACCGAGGGATTGGTAGCACACAGAGGGGGATCGGGCCGATCCTCTGCTTAGGCATTCTGGCTCTCCGGTAAGATGAGTGCCCGCACGCTCGTTTTATGGGTTGACTTAGGCATACGTAGTGCATTCCCAGTCTCGACCAATTAAGGGCCAGAGGCTATTGACAGCGTTTGGGGCAACGATCAAGGGGGACCAGCAGCAGGATCCTTGGTCGGCTCGCGCATCCCACCCCCAACGGACGGTTCGGTGCCCGTACGCTCGATTCGGGGGTGGATCGAGGCAAGCGGAGTTCGTTCTCAATCGAGATCAAGGGACGGGGGGCTTCGGGTCACACCCAACCCCGGAGGGGGGCGGTGTGAAAACAAGAAGGGTCGGCGGAGGGAGGGACAAATCAAAACGACAAAGGGCTGAATCTTAGTGGATTGTGGCAGCAAGGCCACTCTACCACTTACAATACCCCGTCGCCTGTCGCTCGGTGAGAATTAAGCTCCAAGGAGGCCCACGCTGCTTGTCCGTCGTGGGGCTACACCTACGACATGTGCCCTTTGGGGCCATGGGCCCCTACTACGGGTCGACAATTAGGCGACAGGCACGCGCATTGCTTCTAGCCTAGATTTTGACTTAGAGGCGTTCAGTCATAATCCAGTGCACGGTAGCTTCGTGCCACTGCCTTTTTAACCAAGCGCGATGACCAATTATGCAAATCAACGGTTCCTCTCGTACTAGGTTTTTCCTATCTATTTAAAGTTTGAGAATAGGTCGAGGGTGTTGTGCCCCCGATGCCTCTAATCATCTGCTTTACCCGATAGAACTCGACAGGAGCTCCAGCTATCCTGAGGGAAACTTTGGAGGGAACCAGCTACTAGATGGTTCGATTAGTCTTTCGCCCCTATACCCAAGTCAGATGAACGATTTGCACGTCAGTATCGCTGTGGGCCTCCACCAGAGTTTCCTTTGGCTTCACCCCTCTTAGGCATAGTTTACCATCTTTTGGGTCCCAACGGGCATGCTCACACTCGAACCCTTCTCAGAAGATCAAGGTCGGTCGATGGTGCACCTACGAGGGATACCACCAATCAGCTTCCTTGCACCTTACGGGTTTTTTGGCCTGTTGACTCGCACGCATGTCAGACTCCTTAGTCCGTGTTTCAAGATGGGCCGGATGGGGAGCCCACAGGTCGATGCTTGGAGCATGCTAGTGCCGGGGCACACCGAGACGGTACGTGCTACGTTCTACGATCGTGGCGATGACACCTCCGTGGGTACATCGAAAGCCTGGGCTTGGGCCACCATCGTGACCCACGTCAGTCCACGCCTCGAGCCGATTGACGGACCGGCTCTGGTCATTCCACATCCGACCGGGGTGCATTGTTGACCCCCATCTGTTTTCCTATCGACAATTTCAAGCACTCTTTGACTCTCTTTTCAAAGTCCTTTTCATCTTTCCCTCACGGTACTTGTTCGCTATCGGTCTCTTGCCCGTATTCAGCCTTGGACAAAATTTACCTCCCGATTGGGGTCGCATTCCCAAACAACCCAACTCGAAGATAGCACCTCGTGGTGCGACAGGGTCTATGCACAACGGGGCTCTCACCCTCTCTAGTGGCCCTTTCCAGGGGACTTAGGCCCGATCTGCCATTGAGGACGCTTCTCCAGACTACAATTCAGACGTCGAGGGTGCCCGATTCTCAAGCTGGGCACTTTCTGGTTCGTTCGTCGTTACTAGGGGAATCCTGGAAAGTTTCTTTTCCTCTGCTTATTGATATCCTTAAACTCAGCGGGTGATCCCGCCTGACCTGGGGTCGCGACGCGAGCATCGACCGAGTGATGTGGGGGGTCTGATCGGTTCCGGGTGGACAATGAGCGCACGTCATTGGGGACGAGGCACGTCGGGAGCTCTACCACCGACGGTCACAATGCTGTCATTGTCGGGGACTCATTTTTGGGCCAACCGTAACCCACGGGATCGTAGGAGGCCATCTTCCGCCTGCCCCCTTCCCCAAGAGCCTGACAGGTGGAGGGTCGAAGGGGGGCAACGGTGCATGACACCTAGGCATGTGTGCCCTCGACCTAATGGCTTAAGGCGTAACTTGCGTTCAAAGACTCCATGGTTCACGGGATTCTACAATTCACACCAAGTATTGCATTTCGCTACGTTCTTCATTGATGTGAGAGCTGAGATATCTGTTGCCGAGAGTCGTTTCATTTTTTTGTGACAAAAGGAATCGTGGTGTCACCCGTGCACGCACCGCGAACGGGATGGAGATGGCGCGCACGCTCCATTTTTGTTTCAATTCCTTGGCGCGATTCGCGCTGGGGGTTCATTGCTCAACGGTGGGTGAGATGACGCTAATCGTTTCACCCACCCCGTAGGGGAGACGAAGCGACCGTCGCACCCGCCCAGGGCCGGAGGTGGCTCGAGGCATTGGGGCACCCTCGTCCCCTCGGTGTTTCGTTAACGCATCCGCGGGTCATCTGTCGAGTGGGTTTTCGACAATGATCCTTCTGTAGGTTCACCTACAAAAACCTTGTTACGACTTCCCCTTCCTCTAAATGATAAGGTTCAGTGGACTTCTCACGACGTCACGGGTGGTGGACTGTCCATGTCGTCGTGATCCGAACACTTCACCGGACCATTCAATCGGTAGGAGCGACGTGTGGTGTGTATAAAGGGCAGGGACATAGTCAACACAAGCTGATGACTCGCGCTTACTAGGAATTCCTCGTTGAAGACCAACAATTGCAATGATCTATCCCCATGATGATGAAATTTCAAAGATTACCTGGGCTTGTCGGCCAAGGCTATAGACTCATTGAATACATCAGTGTAGCGCACGTGCGGCCCAGAACATCTAAAGGCATCACAGACCTGTTATTGCATCAAACTTCCTTGGCCTAAATGGCCATAGTCCCTCTAAGCAGCTAACCATGAAGGATCACCTCCGCATAGCTAGTTAGCAGGCTAAGGTCTCGTTCGTTAACGGAATTAACCAGACAAATCGCTCCACCAACTAAGAACGGCCATGCACCACCACCGATAGAATCAAGAAAGAGCTCTCAGTCTATCAATCCTTACTATGTCTGAACCTGGTAAGTTTCCCCATGTTGAGTCAAATTAAGCCGTAGGTTCCACTCCTGGTGGTGCCCTTCCATCAATTCCTTTAAGTTTCAACCTTGCGACCATACTCCCTCCGAAACCCAAAGACTTTGATTTCTCATAAGGTGCTGGTGGAGTCCTAAAAGTAACATCCATCGATCCTTGGTCGGCATCATTTATGGTTGAGACTAGGACGGTATCTGATCGTCTTCGAGCCCCCAACTTTCATTCTTGATTAATGAAAACATTCTTGGCAAATGCTTTCGTAGTTGTTTGTCTTTCATAAATCCAAGAATTTCACCTCTGACCATGAAATACGATGCCCCCGACTGTCCCTGTTAATCATTACTTCGATCCCGAAGGCCAACATAATAGGATCGAAATCCTATGATGTTATCCCATGCTAATGTATATAAGCGTAGGCCTACTTTGAGCACTCTAATTTCTTCAAAGTAATAGCGCCAGAGGAACGACCCGAGCAATTAAGTCCATGAGCGCATCATCGACAGTAGGGATGAGTAGACCGATGCTCATCATGAGGCGGATCGGATGACCCAACCCTAGTTCCAACTATGAGCTTTTTAACTGCAACAATTTAAATAGACGCTATTGGAGCTAGAATTACCGCGGTTGCTGGCACCAGATTTGCCCTCCAATGGATTTTCGTTAAGGGATTTAGATTGTACTCATTCCAATTACTAGACTCAGAGAGCCCGATATTGTTATTTATTATCACTACCTCTCCGTGTCAGGATTGGGTAATTTGCGCGCCTGCTACCTTCCTTGGATGTGGTAGTCGTTTCTTAAACTCCCTCTCCGAAATCAAACCCTACTTCTTCGTCACCCGTCACCACCATAGTAGGCCACTATCCTACCATCGAAAGTTGATAGGGCAGAGATTTGAATGATGCATCACCGGCACAAAGGTCGTGCGATCCGTCAAGTTATCATGAATCATCTGAGCAATGGGCATAACCCGCGTCGACCTTTTATCTAATAAATGCATCCCTTCTAGAAGTTGGGGTTTGTTGTATGTATTAGCTCTAGAATTGCTACGGTTATCCGAGTAGTAGATACCATCAAACAAACTATAACTGATTTAATGAGCCATTCACAGTTTCACAGTCTGAATTAGTTCATACTTACACATGCATGGCTTAATCTTTGAGACAAGCATATGACTACTGGCAGGATCAACCAGGTAGCATTCCTTCGGGACGTTGGCACCGCGTGGGCCTCGATGCACCGATCGAGGGTGGAGAGAGCCTGATGCAAAGCGTAAGTGTCATGCATGTCGAGCACATGAAATGCATAGCATCAGACGAACGGAGGCTGAGAGCTCGTACCCACTAAACGTTTCGCATCCAAGAGCACGCTTGGGACACCGGCCACGATTGACGTTCGACCCGTAGCCCCTCGGGACACGAGACGGATGAGGGATGGTGAGACATCCAGTTTTCATCGATTTAGGTATGCAACACAGGATCCCGATCATGCCCCCTAGGTACGATGACCGCATAGGGGGAGATTGAAGAGGATGACAGGTCGATAGTTCGATGCATCAAGCATGGAGCATACCAACACGCATAACTATAGCACCACTCATATGCCCATTGCATACAAGTGGCAGCATCCACGCGCGTCGGTCCACAACCCACCCGATCGATTACTCGATGAGCGAGCAGAGGAAACGAGGTGCGAGGTCACGCCACAACTGCTTGGCATGAGAAAAACACGAGGAAGGGCCACGAGATTACCCTTGATATCCGACAGGCAACAACAAAGCGACACCACCAATGCTTGGCTCGATCGAGACCGCACGCACGAGCTTCGCTGACAACACCCCAGGGGGGACATTGCCCAATTCAGAAACTTGTTCCTGGGGTCTCGGGCAGCGTCGGCTATGTGCACAGCCTCATCGAGGCCAGGCATTTTCATGGCTGATGAGAAGGGACTGCGAGACCGTCAAATACCGAGACACCTGGCCTTGCCAAGCCCGCAACCATGGCTTCTGCTTGCACGACCCCAGGGAGTCGTTGCCTAATTTAGGGACTCGGTCTGAGGTCTAGGGCAACATTTGCCGCGTGCACGGCTTGAGCTCAGTTCCTTTTTTTTGCATGCACGCCAATCGGTCGAGGCCAATGGGCGTCTGCCAGTCACCGAAGCAACCAGTCACTGGACAAAACAACCGAAAGGCATGCACGCCCTGTATTTCACTCAAGGCATGTTACCTTGGGTGTATGCAATGGGAGGGCCATCATGTACACCTACTCCCCCATGGGAGAGAGAGGGGGTGCCAGACCACCACCCCCTAAAGAGCATTAGAGCTTTTACAGTTATGTTACTAGTAGACGTTAAAATGTTTGAAATGGAGATATTTTTTCCAAACAGGCATATCCCGCACCGAGGGTGAGTAGGTGCCGATGGTGGTTGGGGCATGTGCCCGCACCAAGGGCCAATACGTGCCAATGGTGGTCGATGTGACTGCCCGCACCAAGGGCCAGCATGTGCCAATGGTGGTCGAGGCAACCACCCGCACCAGATCGAGGCATGTGCCCACAGCAAGGCCCGGCATGTGCCGGTGGTGTTTGACGCAGGGGCCATCTTCTGTCGATGGTGGTCGAGGCAAGAGCCCGCACCAAGGGCCGACTTATGTCGATGGTGCTCGAACCAACAGCCCGTACTAAGGCCTATCGTGTGTTGATGGTGCTCAAGGAAACCGCCCGTGCTAGGGTCCAGCGTGTGCCGATAGTGATCGAGGCAACCACCCGTACTAGGGCCAACATGTGCTAATGGTGCTCGAGGTAACCACCCGCACCAGGGCCCAGCGTGTACTGATGGTGGTCTAGGCAAGAGCTCGCACCAAGGGCCGGCTTGTGCCGATGGTGTTTGAGGCAACCGCCCGTATCAGGGCCCAACGTGTGCCGATGGTGATCGACCAACGTGTGCCGATAGTGATTGAGGCAACCGCCCGTACCAGGATCCAGCTTGTGCTGATGGTGTTCGATGTAACTGGCCGCACCAGGGGTCATCTTCTATCGATGGTGGTTGAGGCAAAAGCTCGCACCAAGGGTCGACTTGTGGCAATGGTGGTTAAGGTAACTGCTTGCACCAGGGCCCAGCGTATGCCGATGGTGATCGAGGCAACCACCCGCACCAGGGCCTAGTGCATGCCGATGGTGTTTGAGGCAACTGCCCATACCAAGGGCCATCTTCTATCGATGGTGGTCGAGGCAACCGCCAGCGTCAGAGCCCAGCGTGTGTCAATGGTGTTCGAGGTAACCGCGCGCACCAAGGCCCAGCGTATGCCGATGGTGTTCAACACAACTGCCCATACCAGGGGCCATCTTTTACCAATGGTGGTTGAGACAAGAGCCCGCACCAAGGGCCGACTTGTGCCGATGGTGCTCGAGGCAACCTCCTACACCAAGGCCCAACATGTGCCGATGGTGTTCGAGGCAACCGTCAGCATCAGGGCCCAGCGTGTGCCGATGGTGTTCAACGTAACTACCCGCACCAGGGGCCATCTTCTACCGATGGTGGTCGAGGCAACCGTCCGTGTCATGCCCTGGGCGGGCATGCCAAGCACATCAGGTGCACAAGCGGGTGAGCCAGAGGTTGAGGCCTGTAGACCAGGCATGCTGATAGGTATCTGTGCGCAAAGCCTAGCAAAGGAGTTTAGAACGCCTGCCCATCTTGCAGGCCAGCCCGAGAGACCAAGGCCTGGCATACAAGCTGCCTGCACCACATCTAGAAGGGCCCAAGGTGCTGGACATGCAAGGGAAGCTTTTGGAAGTAGGCAGGATCAGCAGGAGCATATTGGCAAATTTGGTTGACCCTAAAAACTAGGAGTTAGCATCCTGATTGATTGTAATCCCATGATTTTAGCCTTTATTCTAGGGATATTGCCATTAAGTTGTAGCTGGAGCCTCAACTATAAATAGAGGATTGTTCTACCCTCATTTGTACACCATCAAACACTTCTGTTTTAGTGAATACAAGAGCTTTTCTAGAATTCTGCCTTCTTATCCTATTTCTCTTTAACTTGCGTAATCAGCCCTTTTCGTTGTTCTAGTGCCCGTAAGCTTGTGTTTTAGGCTGACTTAGGCATAAAGGAAGAGATTCCAAGCCTAAGGCCACATGGATTCTGATTCTAAGGTCAGAGCCCGTGACAGTTGGTATTAGAGCAAGTTCAATTCTGTGTGTTTGTGTTGTGCAGATTAGATCGTGATTGAGGAGATGGCATCCCAAAGTGACATTGCTAGCCAACAACCAGAGGCCCAGGAGCATAGGAGTGGAAGAGGCAAGAAAGTCGATTCTAGAGATATCTGGTCTACCATGGACGGTTTGCTGGCCAAGGTGGAGGTGACCATGGGTGACATGAGGGAGAAGCTTGAGGAAGTAGAGACTCACATTGCATCGCTAGACTCCATGGGGGAAGAGATCCAAAGTGAGTTGGAAGTTGCTTTCAACAAAGGCATGGACGTGATCATCTAGAAGAATAAGGCCTTGGAGGCTGAAGTGCTGACCTTGCGTGATGGCATGGAGGCCATGCGCCAGTGGATGGAAGAGCTTGCCAGTGAGCTCGTTACTTGCAAGATTGCCATTGGGAATGGCATGTTTGCTGGAGTGTCCAAATCCAGATTGGATGTCCCTAAGCCTAAGGAGTTCAAGGGGACTAGGGTAGCCAAGGAAGTAGAAAACTACCTTTGGGGTATGGAGCAGTACTTCTAGGCCATGGGCATGCAAGACGAGGCGATAAAGGTAAGCACCGCTGCTATGTATCTCACTGATGTAGCCTTATTGTGGTGAAGGCGCAAGTGTGATGATGTCAGGAATGGGAGTGCCAAGATTGGAACCTGGGAAAAGTTCCAAAAGGAGTTCAGAGAGTAATTTTAGCCGGAGTATACCGACAATGAGGTGTGGGCAAAGTTACGTCGGCTTAGCCAGTAAGTGGACATAGGGGACTATGTCCAAAAATTCTCTGAATTGATGCTACAGATCTCGAATCTAGGCGAGAAGGACACCTTATTTGCTTTCATGGATGGGTTGAAGCTGTGGGTGAAGCATGAGCTACAAAGGAGAGGAGTTCATGACTTGGCTAAAGCCATGACTACTGCCGAGGCCTTGATAGAGTTCAAGCCTCTAAACAAGTTCGAGTCTACCAAGCCCAATGGTAAGGGCAGGGATGATAGGGATCGAAAGAAGCAGCCCAAGGGGAAAGATCGTGATCGAGAGTCCAAGGATGGAGTCCGAGATCGTTCAACCAAGGATGGTGAGAGGAAGCCACCAGCAGGCAAGTGGAAAGCAAAGGGGGACCAAGAGCCACTAGCATGCTACCTATGTGGAGGGAGTCACATAGTGCATAATTGCCCGTAGAAGGGCAAGCTTGCTGCTATAGACAAGGAGTCTAACGAAGAGCCAGAGTTAGGGGCAACAAAGCTTAGGTCGTTGGTGCTTAATGCTATCCAGAGTACGGGGAGCTGTAAGCCAAATGGCTTGATGTTTACAGATCTGATGGTTGTGGGTCAGAAGGTGAGCGCACTGGTGGACACAGGTGCCTCACATCTTTTTATTTCAGGTGATGGAGCCCAGAAGCTCAGACTAAAGGTACAAAAAGGGATTGGTACCATCAAAATGGTGAACTCCAAGGAGGTTCCAGCCATTGGAGTAGCATGGTGAGTGGAGTTACAGCTTGGAGACTGGAAAGGCAAGGTGACCATAGAGGTAATGCCCCTTGACGACTATGAGTTTGTGATTGGGTTGGATTTCCTTGTTCGGATTAACGCCCTTCTTGTGCCTTTTGTCGATTGTGTTTGCATCTTGGATGCACGGTGCCAATGCCTAGTGCCATTGAGGAGAGGGTCTAGAGTTGGGTCGTGGGTGGTGTTAGCCATCCAATTTGCCAAGGCGGTAAGCAGACAAGAAGACACCTTCTTGGCAGCCCTGAAATATGATGAGCCAAGGGAGAAGGAGATCGAGTCACCCTTGGAGGTGCTAAAGGTGCTGAAGACCTTTAGTGATGTGATGCCCATAAATCTGCCTAGCAAGCTACCACCTAAGAGGGAGGTGGACCACAAGATCGAGATGGTGTCCCAGGCCAACCCTTCAGCTAGAGCCCCTTACCGAATGTCCCCACCAGAGTTGGAGGAGTTAAGGAAGTAGCTCAAAAAGTTAGTTGATGCTGGCTTCATCAGTCCATCAAAGGCACCCTATGGTGCACCGGTTCTATTCCAGCGCAAGCATGATGGGTCTTTGCGGCTATGCATAGACTATCGGGCTTTGAACAAGCTGACCATCAAGAACAAGTACCCCATCCCACTCATTACGGACTTGTTTGATCAACTTGGGAGTGCAAGGTGGTTCACCAAGCTGGATTTGAGGTCAGGCTACTATCAAGTCAGGATCACGGAGGGAGATGAGCCAAAGACAACATGTGTCACTCGGTATGGTTCGTATGAGTTCTTGGTGATGCCTTTCAGACTCATGAACGCCCCAGCAACATTCTACACCCTTATGAACAAGGTACTTCAGTCATTTCTTGATCGGTTTGTTATGGTTTATTTGGATGACATTGTGATCTACAGCCAGACTTTGGGAGACCATGTAGACCACTTGAGACAAGTGTTCGAGGTGTTGCGGGTGCACAAGCTATTTGTCAAGAGGGAGAAATGCTCATTCGCCCAGTAAGAGATCCCGTTCCTTGGCCACATAGTGGGAGGTGGCAGGATACGCATGGATAAAGGCAAGATACATGCCATCCTGTAGTGGTAACCGCCAGCCAAGGTCACTAAGTTGAGATCATTCCTTGGGCTGGTTTACTACTACAGTCGCTTCATCAAAGGTCACTCAGTAATAGCCACACCATTGACTGACTTGCTCAAGAAAGGGAGAGCATAGGAGTGGAACGCAGGGTGCCAAGAAGCCTTTGACAGGTTGAAGTGGGCTGTGATCGAGGAGCCAGTCTTGGCCTTGCCAGACCATGCCAAGCCATATGAGATGCATACGGACGCATCAGACTTTGCCATAGGGGGTGTGTTGATGCAGGAGGGACGTTCAGTTGCGTTTGAGAGCAGGAAGCTGAATGAGCCTGAACGTAACTACATGCTCCAAGAGAAGGAGATGACGACAGTGGTGCACTGCTTGCGCACTTGGTGCCATTACCTGTTGGGGTCGAGGTTCGTGGTTAGGTTGGACAATGTGACGACCAGCTACTTCCAGACGCAGAAGAAGCTGTCCCCCAAGCAGGTGAGATGGCAAGATTTTCTTGTAGAATTTGATTTCCAGATGGAGTACAAGCCAGGACGAGTGAACCTAGTGGCAGACGCCCTGAGCAGGAAGGCTAACCTTGCTGCCATTAGCCAACCAAAGGGGTCACTGGTGTCGCGCATCAAGGAGGGACTTGCGCATGATCCTACAGCCAAAGCTCTGATGGAGTACCCCCAGCAAGGTAAAACTAGGCGATTTTGGATGCAGGATGGTTTGTTGTACACCAGGGACAATAGACTGTTTGTACCGCAACACGAAAAGCTTTGCAAGGAAGTTTTGCAAAAATGTCATGATTCAAGGTGGGCTGGACACCCCAGAGTGAGCCGCACCTTGGCACTGATCGAGGACCGATACTACTAGCCACACATGAGGGACGATATGGAGGCCTATGTGAAGACTTGTCTTGTGTGCCAATAGGACAAGGTGGAGCTCAAGAAACCAGGGGGTCTCTTGGAGCCATTGCCAGTGCTAGAGCGACCATGGAGAGTGTTTCTCTAGACTTTATAGTCAGTCTACCCAAAGCAGAAGGGTTTGGAAGCATCATGGTAGTGGTGGACAAGTTTTCCAAGTATGGAATTTTCATTCCAGCAACCAAGGAGTGCCCAGCCGAGGAGGTAGCTCGATTGTTCCTAAAGAACATGGTTAAGTACTGGGGAGTGCTGAGGACCATTGTTAGTGATCGGGATGGGCGGTTCATGGGCAGGTTCTGGACTGAGTTGTTCAAGCTGTTGGGGTCAGACTTGAACTTTTCCACTAGCATGCATCCGCATACCGATGGGCAGACAGAACGAGTGAATGGACTATTGGAGGTCTACCTCAAGTACTATGTGAGTGCCACACAAAAGGACTGGCCAAAGCTACTAGATATTGCATAGTTTTCCTACAACTTGCAAAGGAGTGAGGCAACGAACCAAAGCCCATTTGAGGTTGTGATAGGGCAACGACCACTAACACCCAGTTCAATTGTTGCAAGTTATACAAGGTCGAATCCAGTAGCATACAAGTTTGCCAAGGCATGGCAGGAGGAAACTGACTTGGTTAGAGTTTGTCTACACAAGACGGCCAAGAGGTCGAAGAAGTGGGTAGACCAGAAGAGGCGAGATGTGCAGTTCCAGGTTGGAGACTTGGTGTTGGTGAAGCTGCATCCCATTGTACGCCATAAGGGGCTGTACAAAGGCCTAGTCCGGAGGTATGAGGGATCTTTTCGAGTAGTCAAGAGGGTGGCAAGGTTGCCTACAAGCTAGATATGCTACCCAAGTCGAGGGTACACCCGATGTTCCATGTGAGCATGCTCAAGCCGTTCCACGAGGATGAGGGAGATCCAGGACAGGCAGAGTCAAAGCGTGCACCATTGGGAGCAAGGGCCTCATATGAGAATGAGGTCCATAGCATCATAGCTGACCGAGAGGTGAGACGAAAGAACTATCAACCAAGACATAAGTACTTGGTGCACTGGAAGGGACTTCCAAACAGTGAGGTGAGTTGGGAACCAGCAAATGACTTATGGCAGTTCGGGGACCAGATTAGGTAGTACCATAAAAAGATGCAATAAGGGCATTGTTCAATCAGGTGGAGGAGAATGTCACGACCTGGGTGGGCACGCCAGGCACATCAAGCGCACCAACAGGCGAGCTAGAGGTTGAGGCCCGCAGACCAGGCATGCTAGCGGGTATCTACGTGCAAAGCCTAGCAAACGAGTTCAAAACGCCCACTGATCTTGCAGGCTAGCCTGGGAGACCAAAGCCTGGCATACAAGCTGCTCGCACCACATCTAGAAGGGCCCAAGGTGCTGGACATGCAAGGAAAGCTTCTGGAAGCAGGTAGGATCATCCTGGCAGATTTGGTTGACCCTAAAAATCAGGAGTTAGCATCCTGATTGATTGTAATCCCATGATTTTAGCCTTTATTCTAGGGATATTGCCATTAAGTTGTAGCTAGAGCCTCAACTATAAATAGAGGGCTGCTTCACCCTTATTTGTACGCCATCAGACACTTATGTTTCAGTGAATACATGAGCATTTCTAGAATTCTGCCTTCTTATCTTGTTTCTTTTTAACTTGCGTAATTAACCTTTCCCGTTGTTCTAGTGCTCGTACGCTTGTGTTTTAGGCTGACTTAGGCATAAAGAAGGAGATTCCAAGCCTAAGGCCACACGGATTCTAAGTCTAAGGTCAGAGCCTGTGACACCCGCACCAGGGGCCATCTTCTACCGATGGTGGTCGAGGTAACCACCCGTACCAGGGCCCAGCATGTGTCGATGGTGATTTAGGCAAC
>NW_019167937.1:14013053-14018053 GCF_002303985.1 Durio zibethinus | reverse complement strand
CATGGTCTATTGACCATCCCGCTTGTGGCTTCACTCTTTAGCCACTCCATACTCTTCTGTGTAATAGCTTCATGCTTGAACCTGAATACTTTGGCTTGCACCCTTGCTGGGGCACCTGCACCATGCAGCAAGTGCACACATTAGTAATTAATCTTGAAACTCGATACCTCTTGCCCCTTAGGACAAGATTCACTCGGCCCATGTGGCCTTACGCAACACCATTTCATGGTGTAAGCCCCTTTTCGCATCGTGGTCTCACTACGGTTCCTTCCACCGTAGGGCATCACATGCCTCAACATATACCAACACCTTTTTCTAGGTGAGGCTAGACTCTGGTGCCCTTTTGCTTGGCATCCAAGAGCCTACTTGAGAGCCATTTTAGATAGGCCCAATATTTCCTGCAGCACGCGTCGTTGGCTCATTTTTTAGCCCCCATAGCCACAGAACCACATCCGCATCTTGGTAGCTCCTTTTGAGCTTGGCACCACCTTGATTTCACGTCACTAGACCCATACATGGGGTCATGTAAATCTCACCATTGAGCTAAACCAAGGCTCTGATACCAGATGTCATGATCGTATGCCCATGAGCTTTTTTTGGCTTTTGACCCCGTAGGGTTGCTTATTTCGAACTCTATAGAGAGGAACCCATCTCTCATCGTGCATCGGCCCACGGTTCTCCAAGTGACCATGAGCACCCAGCTCTGCCCGTAAGGCTTAATGCTTCGAGCACTAACCCTCGAGTCTCGTAAGGGCACACAGCCCCGGTTCTCTTGATTTTATTACATTTTGACATGGTGAGAACCTAACACCATGCCCACCCGTATGATACGCCAGCTCCCGTATCAAGTTTACGCAAGCACCCCATTTAAGCTGGTCAGCAGCCAGCTCAGAGCCTCTAGGCTCATCTCATCCCACGAGACTCGGTTCTTAGGGCTTAGGCCCTTAGCATCAATATCGATCGCTCACACGCATGATTGACACCCAACATCATGCTAGTCCCACAAGGGGACTTGGGTGAACTACCCTAGCTGCAGCACACCAGCCGCCCGCACGTATGGTTGACACCAACCATCATGCTAGTCCCATAAGGGGACTTGGGTGGACTACCCCAGTAGTAGCACACCTCTCCCGACTAGCTACAGGGGTCTAGCAGCATGCTTGCCTGCTAGCCTGCACATCCCTTTGGCTCGATGGCATCCCTCCTACATAAACACCATTGCATGATCCTTCCAGCTCCAAGAGGGGAAACTGAGGGGCCTAACGATCTCTACCGTCTAACCCCATGGCTCAACACACAGGTGCGATACGAGGCTCGTAGGCCCCAATCACCCCCGAGTTTATCATGACTCTAGGAAACATCGTGCCATGCTCATGACCCTACGATGCCCGCCCACTTAGCCACCACTAGTGACTAGGAGTAGCTCACTTCAGACTAGCCAGGCCTCCACCTGCCCACTAGCCAAGGGGGTGGTGGAGAGCTGACACCAGTCGTCCCCCTATAAAGAGTGTTAGAGATTTTCCCAATCTGCTACCAGTGATCGTAAGAATGTCTGAAATGGGGACACTTTGCTGCCCAGCCATCTCAGGGCCTTTATCCAGCTAACTCAGGGCCTCGTAACCTTCTTCTTGGTCACCATTGCTTCTTGATTCTACTCGTTGCTCCACCAACCCACTTGAAGGTGCCGCACATGGCTTAGACCGACAGCACCTGAATGGCTAGCTGGTTCTAGGGCACTGGCATACTTACCTTATACTTACCTGCATATCTCGGGGTTTAGGACATGGACTGTCCACACACAATGTCCCCAACCTATTCCCATGCTCGGAATGCCCGTACATTGCTTCTATAGATGGCACCCACCAGGCTACTCGACTTGAGGGTGTCCAACCACTATCTCGAACTTCCCCGTGTATCTCAACGCCTAGGGCTCCCATTGCCCCCACAACATGTTAGCATCATGTTCCAAAGCTCCAAATGCACGCCCGTATTCCTTAGAACGGCTTTCCCGATAGCTCGGTCTCAGTCACAGCTCGGTTCAGGGTCAGTCATGGCAGGACCAAGGCCTGACCATGACACCCAACGTGTGTCGATGGTGCTTGAGGCAACTGCCCGCACCAAGGCCCAGCATGTGCCGATGGTGATCGAGGTAAGCACCCGTAATAGGGCTCAGTGTATGTCAATGGTGTTCGAGGTAACCACCAGTACCAGGGCCCAATGTGTGCCGATGGTGCTCGAGGTAACTGCCCATACCAGGGCCCAACGTGTGCCGATGGTGTTCGACGCAACGCCCACACCAGGGGCCATCTTCTATCATTGGTGGTTGACGCAAGAGCCCGCACCAAGGGTCGGCTTGTGGCGATGGTGGTCGAGGCAACCGCCCGCACTAGGGCCCAACGTGTGCCAATGGTGATCGAGGCAACTGCCCGCACTAGGGCTCAACGTTTGCCAATGGTGTTCGAGGCAACCACCCGCACCAGGGGCCATCTTCTGTCGATGGTGCTCGAGGCAACCGCCCACACCAAGGCCAAACGTGTGCCGATGGTGTTCCAGGCAACTGCGCGCACCAGGGCCCAGCGTATGCTGATGGTGTTCGACACAACTGCCCACACCAAGGGCCATCTTCTACCGATAGTGGTCAAGGCAAGAGCCCACACCAAGGGCCAACTTGTGCCGATGGTGCTCGAGGCAACCTCTCACACCAAGGCCCAGCACGTACTGATGGTGGTCGAGGCAACCGCTCGTACCAAGGCCCAATGTGTGCCAATGGTGTTCGACGTAACCGCGCGTACCAGGGGCCATCTTTTGTCGATGGTGGTCGAGACAACCGCCCACACCAGGGCCCAGTGTGTGCCGTTGGTGTTCGAGGCAACCGCCCGCACCAAGGCCTATCATGTGTCGATGGTGCTTGAGGTAACCGCTCACACCAGGGCTCGAGGTAACCACCTACACTAGGGCCCAGTATGTACTGATGGTGTTGGAGGCAACCACCCGCACTAGGGCCCAGCGTGTGCCGATGGTGATCGAGGCAACCACCCACACCAGGGCCCAGCGTGTACCGATCGTGCTTGAGGCAACTGTCTGCACCAGGACTCGAGGCAACTGCCCTGCACCAGGGCTCGAGGCAACCACTCGCACTAGGGCCCAACGTGTGCCGACGGTGCTCGAGGTAACCACCCGCATAGCCTGAACCAGGGCCTAGCGTATGTCGATGGTGCTCAAGGCAATCGCTAGCACCAGGGCCCAGTGTGTGCCGATGGTGTTCGAGGTAACCATCCGTACCAGGGCCCAGCATGTGCCGATGGTGATCGAGGCAACCGCCCGTAACAGGGCCCAGCATGTGTCGATGGTGTTTGAGGTAACCGCCTGCACCAGGGCCCAATGTGTGTCGATGGTGCTCGAGGCAACCGCCCGCACCAGGGTCCAGCGTGTGCCGATGGTGGTTGAGGCAAGAGCCCACACCAAGGGCCAGCTTGTGCTGATGGTGTTCGAGGCAACCGCCCGTACCAGGGCCAAGTGTGTGCCGATGGTGTTCTACACAACCGCCCGCACTAGGGTCCATCTTCTGCCGATGGTGGTCGAGGCAAGAGCCCTCACCAAGGGCTGGCTTGTGGCGATGCTGGTCGAGGCAACTGCCCGCACTAGGGCCTAGAGTGTGCCAATGGTGATCGAGGCAACCGCTCGCACCAGGGGCCATCTTCTGCCGATGGTGCTCGAGGTAACTGCCCACAACAGGGCCCAGCTTGTGCCGATGGTGTTCGAGGCAACCACACGCACCAGGGCCCAGCATATGCCAATGGTGTTTGATGCAACCGTCCGCATCGGAGGCCATCTTGTGCCAATGGTGGTCGAGGTAAGAGCCCGCACCAAGGGTCGACTTGTGCCGATGGTGCTCGAGGTAACCTCCCACATGAAGCCCCGACACGTGCCGATGGTGATCGAGGCAACCTCCCGCACGAAGGCCCAGCACAGCCCGCACCAGGGCCGAGCGTGTGTCGATTGTGTTTGAGGCAACTGCCCGCACCGGGGCCTAGCGTGTACCGATGGTGATCAAGGCAACCGCCCAAACTATGGCCTAACATGTGCCAATGGTGCTCGAGGCAACCGCTCGCACTGCCCGTACCAGGGCTAGTGTGTGCCGATGGTGACTGAGGTAACCGCCCGCACCAGGGCCCATCTTCTACCGATGGTGGTGAGGCAACCGCCCGTACCAAGGGCCAGCACATGCCAATGGTGATCGAAGTAACCGCTCGTACCAAGGTCCAGCTTGTGTCGATGGCTATCGAGGTAAGTGCCCATACCAAAGGGCAGCCTGTGCCGGTGATGGTCGATGCATGTGCCATCACCATGCACCATCATGTGCCATTGATGGTCGAGGCCCTGGCCAAAGTTTGATTTTAAGCCACATTGCACATGCTGGGCTCGAGCATGTGCTGGTGCCACATTTTTTTTGCTCGGGGCAGCATCATCGGAGCATCGTCGGAGAACCTGACCGGTGGCATTGAGGTTCCGATGATAGGGGGTCGAGGGGTGTGCGCACATGATGTGCGATGGGTGCTGGTACTTAGCCCTTATCCCTCATCAAACCTCAAGAACTCACACCCCCTTAAAGAGCATTTGAGATTTTACAGATTTGCTGTCAGTAGCCATTCAAGTGTCTGAAATGGAGACACTTTTTTCAAATGGTCACAAAATCTTCTCCACATCGAGTTTTTAGCTGAATTGTTTTGTGCATGCCAACAAAAATAGAAGGATCACATCTACAAAAGTTGGGCCAAAACTCCTAAAAAAATTTTAAAAAATCTCAAACCGTAAAAACTTTCAAAAATCGTGAAAAATAGAAAACGGATCATCCGACCATGAAACTTCTAATGAAGGCTTAGGGGACCATTGTATGAATTTACAAGCATAAAAATGGCATTGGCACGCCAGAAATATAAAGATGTGCCTAAACCCACTTACTACCCGATCGATCCATGATTTACGCATCTCGCCTCTTT
>NW_019167937.1:14000553-14005553 GCF_002303985.1 Durio zibethinus | reverse complement strand
GTGGCAGCATCCACGCGCGTCGGTCCACAACCTACCCGATCGATTACTCGATGAGTGAGCGGAGGAAATGAGGTGCGAGGCCACGCCACAAGTGCTTGGCATGAGAAAAACATGAGCAAGGGCCACGAGATTGCTTTTGATATCCGACAGGCAACAACAAAGTGACACCACCAATGCTTGGCCCGGTCAGGATTGCACGTGTGAGCTTCGCTGACACCACCCCAGGGGGACGTTGCCCGATTCAGGGACTTGTTCCTAGGGTCTCGGGTACATCGACTGTGCGCACGACCTCGTTGAGGCCTAGGCATTTTCATGGCTGACGAAAAGGGACTACGAGACCATCAAATACTGAGAGACCTGGTCGGGCCAAGCCCGCAATCGTAACTTCTGGTCGCACCACCCCAGGAAGTCGTTGCCTGATTCAGGGACTCGATCTGGGGTCTATAGCAGCATCCGCTGTGTGCACGGGCTCGAGGTCAGCTCCTCTTTTTCGTACGCATGCCAACCGATCGAGGCCATGGGCACCTACCGATCATCGAAGCAACCACTTGATAGATAAAACAGCCGAAAGGCATGCACGCCTTATATTTCGCTTGAGGGAGAAGGGGTGCCAGACCACCACCCCCTTAAGAGCATTAGAGATTTTATAAATATGCTACCAGTAGACGTTAAAGTGTCTGAAACAGGGATAATTTTTCTGAACAGGCATATCCCACACTGAGGGTGAGCAGGTGCCAATGGTGGTTGCGGCATGTGCCTGCACCAAGGGCCAGCGTGTGCCGATGGTGGTCGATGTGATTGCCCGCACCAAGGGCCAACGTGTACTGATGGTGGTTGAGGTAACCACCCGTACCAAATCGAGGCATGTGCCTACACCAAGGCCCGGCGTGTGTTAATGGTGTTCGATACAGGGGCCATCTTCTGCCGATGGTGGTCGAGGTAAGAGCCCGCACCAAAGGCCAGCTTATGCCGATGGTGCTCGAAGCAACTGCCCGTACCAAGGCCCAACGTGTGCCGATGGTGCTCAAGGTAACCACCCACACTAGAGCCAAGCGTGTGCCGATGGTGGTCGAGGCAAGAGCTTGCACCAAGGGCTGACTTGTGCCGATGGTGTTCAAGACAACCGCCTGCACCAGGGCCCAGCATCTGTCGATAGTGATCGACCAGCGTGTGTCGATGGTGATCGAGGCAACTGCCCACACCAGGGCCCAGCGTGTGTCAATGGTGTTCGACGTAACCACCCGCACCAGGGGCCATCTTCTGCCGATGATGGTCGAGGCAAGAGCCCGCACCAAGGGTCGACTTATGGCGATCGTGGTCGAGGCAACCACCCTCACCAGGGCGCAACGTGTGTCAATGGTGATCGAGGCAACTGCCCACACAGGGCCCAACGTGTGCTGATGGTATTCGAGGTAACCGCCTGTACCAGGGGCCATCTTCTGCCGATGGTGCTCGAGGCAATCGCCCGCACTAAGGCCCAGCATGTGCCGATTGTGTTCGAGGCAACCACACGTGCCAGAGCCCAGCATTTGCTGATGGTATTCAACGTAACCGCCCATACCAAGGGCCATCTTCTGTCGATGGTGGTCGAGGCAAGAGCCCGCACCAAGGGTCGGCTTGTGTCGATGGTGCCCGAGGCAACCTCCCACACCAAGGCCCTATACGTGTCGATGGTGTTTGAGGTAACCGCCCGTACCAGGACCCAATGTGTGCCGATGGTGATCGAGGTAATTGCCTGCACCAAGGCCCAACGTGTGCCGATGCTGCTCGAGGTAACCGCCCGCACCAGAGCCCATCGTGTGCCAATGGTGCTCGAGGCAACCGCCCACACTAGGGCTCGAGGTAATCGCCCGTACCAGGGCCCAGCGTGTGCCGATGGTGTTCGAGGTAAGAGCCCGTACCAGGGGCCATCTTCTATCGATGGTGATTGAGGCAAGAGCCCGCACCAAGGGCCGGCTTGTGCGATGGTACTCAAAGCAACCGCCCATGCCAACGCCCAAATGTGCCGATGGTGCTCGAGGCAACCGTCCACACTAAGGCCCAGCGTGTGCCGTTGGTGGTTGAGGGAAGAGCTCGCATCGAGGGCCAGCTTGTGTCGATGGTGTTCAAGGCAACCGCCTGCACCAAGTCCCAATGTGTGTCGATGGTGATCGACCAGCGTGTGTCGATGGTGATCGAGGTAATCGCTCGTACCTAGAGCTCAGCGTGTGCCGATGGTGTTCGACGTAACAACCTGCACCAGGGGCCATCTTCTGTCGATGGTGGTCGAGGTAAGAGCCCGCACCAAGGGCTGACTTGTGGCAATGGTGTTCGAGGCAACCGCCCGCACCAAGGCCCAGTGTGTGCCGATGGTGATCGAGGCAACTGCCCGCACAGGCCCAATGTTGTGCGATAGGTCCGAGGAACGACCGCCACCAGGCCATTTTCTGACAATGGTGCTCGAGGCAACTGCTCGTACTAGGGCCCAACGTGTGTCGATGGTGTTCGAGGCAACTGCGTGCACCATGGCCTAGCGTATGTCGATGGTGTTCAACACAACCACCCATACTAGAGCCCATCTTCTACCAATGATGGTCGAGGTAAGAGGCTGCACCAAGGGTTGGCTTGTGCCAATGGTGCTCAAGGCAACCACCCGCACCAAGGCCCTGCACGTTCGGATGGTGTTCGAGGTAACCGCCTGCACCAAGGCCCAGTGTGTGCCGATGGTGATCGAGGCAACCACCCACACCAGGGCCCAGTATGTGCCGATGGTGCTTGAGGCAACCATCCACACCAGGGCCCATCGTGTGCCGATGGTGCTCGAGGCAACCGCCCGCACCAGGGCCCAGCACGTGCCGATGGTGATCGAACAGCATGTGCCAATGGTGCTCGAGGCAAGAGCTGCACCAAGGCTTGAGGTAACTGCCCACACTAGAGCTCGAGGCAACCACCCGCACCAGGGCCCAGCGTGTGTCGATGGTGATCGAGGTAACTACCTGTACCAAGGGCCAGCACGTGCCAATGGTGATCAAGGCAACCGCCCGCACCAGGGCCTAGCTTGTGCCGATGGCGGTCGAGGCAAGTGCCCGTACCAAAGGGTAGCCTGTGCCGATGATAGTCGATGCATGTGCCAATGGTCGAAGCCTTGGCCGAAGTTCAATTTTGAGCCATGATGCACATGCTGGGCTCGGACATGTGCTGGTGCCGCATTTTTTTCGCCTGGGGCAGCATCACCGGAGTATCGTCGGAGAACCTGATCGACGGCATTGGGGTTCCGACGATTGGGGGGCCGGGGGGTGTGCACACATGATGTACGATGGGTGCTGGTACTTGGCCCTTATCCCTCATCAAACCTCGAGAACTCACACCCCTTAAAGAGCATTTGAGATTTTACAGGTTTGCTGCCAGTAGCCATTCAAGTGTCTGAAATGGGGATACTTTTTTCAAATGGTCACAAAATCTTCTCCACTTCGAGTTTTTAGCTGAATTGTTTTGTGCATGTCAACAAAAATAGAAGGATCATGTCTACAAAATTTGGGGCCAAAACTCCTTCTACAAATATTTTAAAAAATCTCGAACCGTAAAAAGTTTCAAAAATCGTGAAAAATAGAAAACGAGTCATCTTGCCACAAAACTTCACATGAAGGCTTAGGGGACCATTGTATGAATTTACAAGCCATAAAAATGGCATTGCCATGGCAAAAATATGAAGATGTGCCTAAACCCACCTACTACCCGATCGATCCACGGCTTGCGCATCCCGCTTTTCTGGCCGGCATAGTGCCCGCCCACTCGTTTCGTGGGTTGACTTAGGCATACGAAATTCATTCCATGTCTAAGCCCTAGGCGGACTGAGGGTTGTGGCAGCTAGACTGGCAGCGGGATCGACAGCACGCAGAGGGGGACCGAGCCGATCCCTGGCTTGTGCATTATGCCTCTCTGGCTGGCTTAGTGCCCGCACACTCGTTTCATGGGTTGACTTAGGCATACAAAGTTCATTCCCAGTCTAAGCATACGGAGTTCATTCCCAGTCTAAGATCGGGACCGACAGCGGCATCGACAGCAGCACGCAGAGGGGGACCAGGCCAATCCCCGGCTTGCGTATCCTACCTCTTCTGTCGGCTGAGCGTGCGCACGCTCATTTTGTGGGTTGGTTTAGGCATACGAAGTTCATTCCATGTCTAAGCCCTAGCCAGATCAAGGGTTGTGGTAGCGGGATCAGTAGCACACAGAGGGGGACCGAGCGGATCCCCGACTTGCACATTATACCTCTCCGACCGGCTGAGCACCTGCACGCTCGTTTCATGGGTTGACTTAGGCATACGAAGTTCATTCCCAGTCTAAGCATACGAAGTTCATTCCCAGTCTAAGATTGGACAAGCAATCGAATCGGTAGCAGCACGTAGAGGGGGACCGAGCCGATCCCCGGCTTGCACATCCTGCCCCTCCGGGCGACTCAGTGCCCGCACGCTCGTTTCGAGGGTTGACTTAGGCACACGGGATTCATTTTCGGTCTAAGCCCCAGCCAGACCGAGGGACCGGCAGCGGGATCGACAGCACGCAGAGGGGGATCGAGCTGATCCTTGGTTTGCGTATTCTGGCTCTCCGACTGGCTGAGTGCCCGCCCACTCATTTCATGGGTTGACTTAGGCAAACGTATTGCATTCCCGGTCTCGACCAACGAAGGGCCAAAGGCTATATATGCGTTCGGAGCAACAACCGAGGGGGACCAGCAGCGGGATCCTTGGTTGACTCGCGTGTCCCGTCCCCAGCTGACGGTTAGGTGCCCGCACGCTCGGTTCAGGGGTAGACCGAGGCGAGTGAAGTTCGTTCCCGATCGGGAGCGGGGGACGGGGGGCCTCGGGTCACGCCTGACCCCAGAGGGGGGCGGCGTGAAAAGAAGGAGGGTCGGTAAGGGGAGGGACGAATCGAAGCGACAAAGGGCTGAATCTCAGTGGATCATGGCAGCAATGCCACTCTGGCACTTACAATACCCCATCGCGTATTTAAGTCATCTGTAA
>NW_019167937.1:13990553-13995553 GCF_002303985.1 Durio zibethinus | reverse complement strand
TGGTGGTCGAGGCAAGAGCCCGCACCAAGGGCTGGCTTGTACCGATGGTGATTGAGGCAATCGCCCGTACCAGGGCCCATCGTGTGCCAATGGTGCTCGACACAACCGCTTGCACCAAGGGCCATCTTCTGCCGATGGTGGTCGAGGTAAAAGCCAGCACCAAGGGTCGACTTGTGGTAATGGTGGTCGAGGCAACCGCTCGCACCAGGTCCCAGCCTGTGTCGATGGTGATTGAGGCAACCACCCGTACCAGGGCCCAGCGTGTGTCGATGGTGTTCAAGGCAACCGCCCGTACCAGGGGCCATCTTCTGTCGATGGTGCTCGAGGTAAGCGCCCGCACCAGGGCCCAGCATATGCCAATGGTGTTCGGTGCAACCGCCCGCACCAGGGGCCATCTTCTACTGATGGTGGTCGAGGCAAGAGCCCGCACCAAGGGCTGGCTTGTGCCGATGGTGCTCGAGGAAACCTTTCACACCAGGCCCAGCACATGCCGATGGTGTTCGAGGCAACCGTCCGCACCAAGGCCCAGCGTGTACCGATGGGGTTCGGCACAACCGCCCACACTAGGGGCCATCTTCTACCGATGGTGGTCGAGGCAACCGCCCGCACCATGGCCCAGCATGTGCCTATGGTGATTGAGGCAACCGCTCGCACCAGGACCCAGCATGTGCCGATGGTGTTGGAGGTAACCGCTCGCACCAGGGCCCAGCATGTGCCAATGGTGTTCAAGGTAACCGTCCACCCCAGGGCCCAGCGTGTGCTGGGCCGATGGTGCTCGAGGCAACTGCCCGCCCCAGGGCCCAGCGTGTGTCGATAGTGGTCAAGGTAAGAGCCCGTACCAAGGGCCGGCTTGTGTTGATAGTGTTCGAGGCAACCGTCTGCACCAGGGCCCATTGTGTGCTGTTGGTGTTCGACGCAACCACCCGCACCAGGGGCCATCTTCTGCCTATGATGGTCGAGGCAAGAGCCCGCACCAAGGGCTGACTTGTGGCGATGGTGGTTGAGGTAACCACCCGTACCAGGGTCCAGTGTGTGCTGATGGTGATTAAGGTAATCACTCGTACCAGGGCCTAGCAGTGTCGATGGTGTTCGAGGCAACCGCCCATACCAGGGGCCATCTTCTGTCAATGGTGCTCGAGGCAACCGCTCGCACTAAGGCCCAGTGTGTGCCGATGGTGTTTGAGGCAATCGCACCCACCAAGGCCCAGCGTATGCCGATGGTGTTCGATGCAACTGCTTGCACCAAAGGCCATCTTCTGTCGATGGTGGTCGAGGCAAGAGCCCGCACCAAGGGTCAGCTTATGCCAATGGTGCTCGAGGCAACCTCCCACAGCAAGGCCGACACGTGTCGATGGTGTTCGAGGTAACCACCCGCACCAGGGCCCAGCGTGTGTCGATGGTGTTTGGCGCAATCGCCTGCACCAGGGGCCATCTTCTACCGATGGTGGTTGAGGCAACCGTCTGCACTAGGGCCCAATGTGTGCCAATGGTGATCGAGGCAACCACCCGCACCAGAGCCCAATGTTTGCCGATGGTGTTTGAGGTAACCGCTCACACCAGGGCCCAACGTGTGCCGATGGTGTTCGAGGTAACCGCTAGCACCAGGGCCCATCGTGTGCTAATGGTACTCGACGTAACTACTCGTACCAGGGCCCAGCATGTGCCAATGGTGTTCGAGGAAACCGCCCGTACCAGGGCCCAGCATGTGCCGATGGTTCTTGAGGCAATCGCCCACCCCAGGGCCCAGCATGTGCTGATGGTGGTCAAGGCAAGAGCCCGCACCAAGGGCCAGCTTGTGCCAATGGTGTTCGAGACAACCGCCTGCACCAGGACTCAGCGTATGCCGTTGGTGTTTGATGTAACTGCCCGCACTAGGGGCGATCTTTTGTCGATGGTGGTCAAGGCATGAGCCCGCACCAAGGGCTGGCTTGTGGTGATGGTGGTCAAGGCAACCGCCCACACCAGGGCCCCAACGTGTGTCGATGGTGATTGAGGCAATCGCTCGTACCAGGGTCCAATGTGTGCCGATGGTGTTTGAGGCAACCGCCCGCACCAGGGGCCATCTTCTGTCGTTGGTGCTTGAGGCAACCGCCTGCACCTAGGCCCAGCGTGTGTCGATAGTGTTCGTGGCAATCGCACGCACCAAGACCTAGCGTATGTCGATGGTGTTCAACGTAACCGCCGGCACTAAAGGCCATCTTTTACTGATGGTGGTCGAGGCAAGAGCTCGCACCAAGGGCCAGCTTATGCCGATGGTGCTCGAGGCAACCTCCCTCACCAAGGCCCAACACGTGTTGATGGTGTTCGAGGTAACCACCTACACTAGGACCCAGCATGTGTCGATGGTGTTTGACACAACCACCCGCACCAGGGGCCATCTTCTATCGATGGTGGTAAAGATAACCGCCCGCACCAGGGGCCATCTTCTGCCGATGGTGGTCGAGGCAACCGTCCACACCAGGGCCTAGTGTCACGCCCTGGGCGGGCGTGCCAGGCACATCAAGCAGACCAACAGGCGAGCTAGAGGTTGAGGCCCGCAGACCAGGCGTATAGGCAGGTATCTGCACGTAAAGCCTAGCAAACGAGTTCAGAAGGCCCGCCCGACTTGTAAGCCAGCCCGTGAGACCAAGGCCTGGCAAACAAGCTGCCCACACCACATCCAGAAGGGCCCAAGGTGTTGGACATGCAGGGGAAGCTTCAGGAAGTAGCAGGATCAGCAGGAGCATCTTAGCAGATTTGGTTGACCCTGAAAATCATGAGTTAGCATCCTGATTGATTGTAATCATATAATCCCATGATTTTAGCCTTTATTCTAGGGATATGCCATTAAGTTGTAGCTAAAGCCTCAACTATAAATAGAGGGCTGCTCCACCCTCATTTGTACACCATCAAACACTTATGTTTCAGTGAATACAAAGCATTTCCAGAATTCTATCTTGTTCATCCTGCTTCTCTTTAACTTGCGTAATCAGCCTTTTTTATTGTTCTAGTGCCTGCACGCTTGTGTTTTAGGTTGACTTAGGCATAAAGGAGGAGATTCCAGGCCTAAGGCCGCACGGATTCTGAGTCTAAGGTCAGAGCCCATGACACCAGCGTGTGCCGATGGTGTTCGAGGCAACCGCCCGCACCAGGGCCCAGCGTGTGCCGATGGTGTTCGAGGCAACTACCCCCACCAGGGCCCAACGTGTGCCGATGGTGTTCGAGGCAACCGCCTACACCGAGGCCCAGCGTGTGCCGATGGTGATCGAGGCAACCACCCGTACCAGGGCCGATGGTGATCGACCAGCGTGTGCTGATGGCGTTCGAGGCAACTGCCCGTACCAGGGCCCAGCGTGTGCCGATGGTGATCGAGGCAACTGCCTGTACCAGAGCCCATCTTCTGCCAATGGTGGTCGAGGCAACTGCCCGCACCCTGGGCCAACGCGTGTCGATGGTGATCGAGGCAACCGCTTGCACCAGGGCCCAGCTTGTGCTGATAGTAGTCGAGGCAAGTACCGTACCAAAGGACAGTCTGTACCGATGATGGTCGATGCATGTGCCATCACCATGCACCATCATGTGCCATTGATGGTCAAGTTCTTGGTCGAAGTTCGATTTTGAGCCACGGTGCACATGCTGGGCTCAAGCATGTATGATGCCGGATTTTTTCACCGGGGGCAGCATCGTCGTAGCATCGTCGAAGAGCCTGACTGACGGCATTAGGGTTTCAACGATTGGGGGAGCCAGGGGGTGTGCGCACATGATGTGCAATGGGTGCTGGTACTTGGCCCTTATCCCTCATCAAACCTTCAGAACTCATACCCCCTTAAAGAGCATTTGAGATTTTACTGGCTTATTGCCAGTAGCCATTCAAGTTTTTAGCTAAATTTTTTTGTGCATGCCAACAAAAATAGAAGGATCACATCTACAAAATTTAGGGCCAAAGATCCTTCTAAAAAAATTTTAAAAAATCCTGAACCGCAAAAAGTTTCAAAAATCATGAAAAATAGAAAACGAGTCATATTGCCACGAAACTTCACATGAAGGCTTAGGGGACCATTGTATGAATTTACAAGCCATAAAAATGGCATTGGCATGGCAAAAATATGAAAATGTGCCTAATCCCACCTACTACCCGATCGATCCATGGCTTGCGTATCCCACCTCTTTGGCGGCGTAGTACCCGTCCGCTCGCTTCATGGGTTAACTTAGGCATATGAAGTTTATTCCATGTCTAAACCCCAGGTGGACTGAGGGTTGTGGCAGCTGAACCGACAGTGGGATCGATAGCATGTAGAAGAGGACCGAGCAAATCCTCGGGTTTTACATTATGCCTCTCCGATCGGTTCAGCGCCCGTACGCTCGTTTCATGGGTTGGCTTAGGCATACGGAGTTTATTCCCAGTCTAAGCATACAGAGTTCATTCCCAGTCTAAGATCAGATCGATAGCGAGATTGGCAGCAGCACATAGAGGGGGACCGGGCTGATCCCCGGCTTGTGCATCCTACCTCTCCAATCGGCTGAGCGCCCGTACGCTCGTTTTATGGGTTGGCTTAGGCATACGGAGTTCATTCCATGTCTAAGCCCCAGCTGGACCGAGGGTTGTGGCAGTTGGACTGGCAACGGGATCGGTAGCACGCAAAAGGGGATCGGGCAAATCCCCGGCTTGTGCATTATGCCTCTCCGACCGACTGAACGCCCGCACGTTCATTTCATGGGTTGACTTAGGCATACGGAGTTCATTCCCAGTCTAAGCATACGAAGTTCATTCCTAGTCTAAGATCAGACAGGCAGTTGGATCGACAGCAGCACGTAGAAGGGGACCGAGTTAATCTCTGGCTTACGCATCCTAGCCCTCCGGTCGACTCAGTGCCTGCAAGCTCATTTCGGGGGTTGACTTAGGCATACGGGGTTCGTTCCTGGTCTAAGCCCCAGTCGAACCAAGGGATCGACAGTGAGATCGACAGCACGCAGAGGGGGATCGGGTCGATCCTCGGCTTGCGCATTCTGGCTCTTCGATC
>NW_019167937.1:13975553-13988053 GCF_002303985.1 Durio zibethinus | reverse complement strand
GGTTAGCGCGCAGTTGGGCACCGTAATCCAGCTTTCGGTTCATCCCATATTGCCAGTTTTGCTTACCAAAAATGGCCCACTTGGAGCTCTCGATTCCATGGCACGGCTCAATGGAGTAGTCGCGCCGTCTTACCTATTTAAAGTTTGAGAATAGGTCGAGGGCATTGAGCCCCCGATGCCTCTAATCATTGGCTTTACCTGATAGAACTCGACGGGGGCTCCAGCTATCCTGAGGGAAACTTCGGAGGGAACCAGCTACTAGATGGTTCGATTAGTCTTTCACCCCTATACCCAAGTCAGACGAACAATTTGCACGTCAGTATCGCTACGGGCCTCCACCAAAGTTTCCTTTGGATTCACCCCGCTAAGGCATAGTTCACCATCTTTCGGGTCCCGACGGGCATGGTCACACTCGAACCCTTCTCAGAGGATCAAGGTCGGTTGGTGGTGCACCCACGAAGGATCTCGCAAATCAGCTTTCTTGCACCTATGGGTTTTCTGGCCTGTTGACTCACACGTATGTCAGACTCCTTGGTCCGTGTTTCAAGACGGGCCAGATGAGGAGCCTGCAGGCCTACGCTTGGAGCATGCTGGTGCCAGGGCATGCTGAGATGGTGCGTGCTGCATTCCACGATCGCAGTGATGACATCTTCATGGGCACATCGAAAGCCTGAGCTTGGGTCACCATCGTGACCCGCGTCGGTCCACGCCCCAAGTCGATCGAGGGATCGACTCTTGTCGTTCCACATCCGATCGGGGTGCATCGTCGGCCCCCATCCACTTCCCTCCTGACAATTTCAAGCACTCTTTGACTCTCTTTCCAAAGTCCTTTTCATCTTTCCCTAGTGGTATTTATTCCCTATGGGTCTTTTGCCCGTATTCAGCCTTGGATGAAATTTATCACCCGATTGGGGCTGCATTCCTGAACAACCCGACTCGCAGATAGTGCGACAGGGTCTGGGCACAACGGGGCTTTCACCCTCTCTGACGCCCCTTTCCAGGGGACTTAGGCCCGGTCTGCCGTTGAGGATGCTTCTTCAGACTACAATTCGGATGCCGGAGGCACCTGATTCTCAAGCTGGGCTCTTCCCAGTTCGCTCGCCGTTAGTAAGGGAATCCTGGTAAGTTTCTTTTCCTCCACTTATTGATATGCTTAAACTCAGTGGATGATCCTGCCTGACCTAGAGTCACGACGTGAGCATCGACCGAGTGATGCGAGGGGTCTAACGAGGTCCGGGTGGATAACGAGCGTGCGTCACTAGGGACGAGGCACACCGGGAGCTCTACCATCGATGGTCACGACGTTGTCATTGTCGGGGACTCACTTTTGGCCAACCGTGACCCACGGGATCGCGGGTGGCTATCTTCCACCCACCCCCTTCCTCCGGAGCCCGATGGGCGGGGGGTCGGAGGGGGGCGACGGTGCATGACACCCAGGCAGGCGTGCTCTCAGCCTAATGGCTTGGGGCGCAACTTGCATTCAAAGACTCAATGGTTCACGGGATTCTGTAATTCACACCAAGTATCATATTTTGCTACGTTCTTCATCGATGCAAGAGCCGAGATATCTGTTACCGAGAGTCATTTTAGTTTTTCACTGATCATGGGAGTACAATCAATCAGGATGCTAACTCTTGATTTTCAAGGTCAACCAAATCTGCCATGATGCTCCTACTGATCCTGCCTACTTCCAAAAGCTTCCCTTGCATGTCCAGCACCTTGGGCCTTTCTGGATGTGGTGCGGGCAGCTTGTATGCCAAGCCTTGGTCTCTCGGGTTGGCCTGTAAGATGGGCAGGCAATCTAAACTCGTTCGCTAGGCTTTGCGTGTAGATACCTGCCAGCACACTTGGTCTGTGGGCCTTAACCTCTGGTTCCCCTGCTGGTGCGCCTGATGTGCCTGGCGTGCCCGCCCAGGGTGTGACATTCTCCCTCACTCTATTGTGCAATGCCGTCATTGCTTTCTTTGCATGGTACTGCCTGATCTAGTCCCCGAACTACCATAAGTCATCTGCTGGTTCCCAGTTTGCCTCACTGTCTGAAAGTTTCTTCTAGTGCACCAAGTACTCATGTCTTGGTTGATAGTTCTTCTATCTCACCACCCGATCAACTATGATGCTATGGACCTCCTTCTCATATGAGGCCCTTGCTCTCAATGGCGCAAGCTTTGACTCTGCCCATCCTAGATCTCCATCATCCTCATGGAATGGCTTGAGCATGCTCACATGGAACACTAGGTGTACCCTCAGCTTGGGTGGCATATCCAGCTTGTAGGCAACCTTGCCTACCCTCTTGACAAATCGGAAAGGTCTCTCATACCTCCAGACTAGGTCTTTTTGCAGCCCCCTATGGCACACAATGGGATGCAGCTTCTCCAACACTAAGTCTCTAACCTGGACCTGCACATCCTGCCTCTTCTGGTCTGTCCACTTCTTCGACCTCTTGGCCATCTTGCATAGACAAACTCAGTCACGTTCAGTCAGTCTCGTTCAGCTTCTTGCTCTCGAACGCGACTGGACATCCCTCCTACATCAACACGCCCCCTATGGCAAAGTCTGATGCATCCGTATGCACCTCATATGGCTTGGCATGGTTTGGCAAGGCCAAGACTGGCTCCTCGATCACAGCCCGCTTCAACCTATCAAAGGCTTTCTGGCACCCTGCGCTCCACTCCCATGCTCTTTCTTTCTTGAGCAAGTCAGTCAATTTCGTGGCTATTGCTGAGTGACCTTTCATGAAGCGCCTGTAGTAGTTAACCAGCCCAAGGAATGATCTCAACACAGTGACCTTGGCTGGCGGTTGCCACTCTAGGATGGCATGTATCTTGCCTTCATCCATACGTATCCTACCACCTCCCACTATGTGGCCAAGGAACGGGATCTCCTGTTGGGCGAATGAGCACTTCTCCCTTTTGACAAACAGCTTGTGCGCCCGTAACACCTCAAACACCTATCTCAAGTGGTCTACATACTCTCCCAAAGTCTGGCTGTAGATCACAATGTCATCCAAATAAACCACAACAAACCGATCAAAGAATGACTGAAGTACCTTTTTCATAAGGGTGCAGAATGTTGTTAGGGCGTTCGTAAGTCTGAAAGGCATCACCAAGAACTCATACAAACCATACCGAGTGACACATGCTGTCTTTGGCTCATCTCCCTCTGTGATCCTGACTTGATAGTAGCCTGACCTCAAATCCAACTTGGTGAACCACCTTGCGCTCCCAAGTTGATCGAACAAGTCTGTAATAAGGGGGACAGGGTACTTATTCTTGATGGTCAGCTTGTTCAAAGCTCGATAGTCTATGCACAGCTGTAACAACCCATCATGCTTACGCTAGAATAGAATCGGTGCACCATAGGGTGCCTTCGATGGCCTAATAAAGCCAGCATCAACTAACTCTTTGAGCTGCTTCCTCAACTCCTCCAACTCTGGTGGGGACATTCAATAAGGGGCTCTAGCTGGTGGCTTAGCCTCAGACACTAGCTTGATCTTATGGTCCACCTTCCTCTTAGGTGGTAGCTTGCTAGGTAGCTTTGTGGGCATCACATCAGTAAAGGTCTTCAGCACCTTTAGCACCTCCAAGGGTGACTTGGTCTCCTTCTCCTTTGGCTCATCATATTTTAGGGCTGCCAAGAAGGTGTCTTCTTGTCTGCTTACCGCCGTGGCAAATTGGATGGTTGACACCACCCATGACCCAACTCCAGACGCTCTCCTCAATGGCAATAGGCATTGGCACCATGCATCCAAGATGCAAACACATTCCATAAAAGGTACAAGAAGGGCGTTAATCCGAACAAGAAAATCCAACCCAATCACAAACTCATAGTTGTCAAGGGGTATTACCTCTATGGTCTCCTTGCCTTTCCAGTCTCCAAGCTGTAACTCCACTCCCCGTGCTACTCCAATGGCTGGAACCTTCTTGGAGTTCACCGTTTTGATCGTACCAATCCTTTTTTATACCTTTAGTCAGAGATTCTGGGCTCCATCACCTAAAATAAAAAGATGTGAGGCACCTGTGTCCACCAGTGCACTCACCTTTTGACCCATAACTATTAGATCTGCAAACATCAAGCCCTTTGGCTTACGGCTTCCCTTACTTTGGATAGCATTGAGCACCAACGACCCAAGCTTTGTTGCCCCTGACTCTAGCTCCTCGTCAGACTCCTTGTCTACAGTAGCCAGCTTGCCTTTCTATGGGTAATTACGCGCTATGTGACTCCCTCCACATAGGTAGCATGCTAGTGGCTTTCGGTCCCCCTTTGCTTTCCACTTGCCTGCTAGTGGCTTTCTTTCGCCATCATTGGTTGAACGGTCTCGGTACCCATCCTTGGACTCTTGATCATGGTCCTTTCCCTTGGACTTCTTCTTTCGGTCCCTATCATCCCTGCCCTTACCCTTGGGCTTGGTAGACTCGAACTTGTTAAGAGGCTTGAACTCTATCAAGGCTTTGGTAGTAGTCATGGCTTTAGCCAAGTCATGAACTCCTCTCCTTTATAGCTCATGCTTCACCCACGGCTTCAGCCTATCCATGGAAGCAAATAAGGCGTCCTTCTCACCTAGATCCAAGATCTATAGCATCAATTCAGAGAATTTTTACACATACTCCCTTATGTCCCCTTGCTGGCTAAATCAACGTAACTTTGCACACGCTTTGACTCTGCCCATCTTGGATCTCCCTCATCCTCATAGAATGGCTTGAGCATGCTCACATGGAACACCGAGTGTACCTTCGACTTGGATGGCATATCCAGCTTGTAGGCAACCTTGCCTACCCTCTTGACAAATTGGAAAGGTCTCTCATACCTTTGGACTGGGTCTTTGTGCAGCCTGTTACGGTGCACAATGGGATGCAGCTTCACCAACACCAAGTCTCCAACCTGGAACTGCACATCTCGCCTCTTCTGGTCTGCCCACTTCTTCAACCTCTTGGCCGCCTTGTGTAGACAAACTCTGGCCAAGTTAGTTTGCTCTTGCCATGCCTTGGCAAACTTATATGCTGCTGGATTCGGCCCTTTATAACCTGCAGCAATCAAACCGGTGTTAGTGGTTGTTGCCCTATCACAACCTCAAATGGGCTCTAGTTCGTTGCCTCATTCCTTTACAAGTTGTAGGAAAACTACACAATATCTAGTAGCTTTGGCCAGTCCTTCTGTGTGGCACTCACATAGTGCCTGAGGTAAACCTTCAATAGTCCATTCACTCATTCTGTCTGCCCATCGGTCTGTGGATGCATGCTGGTGGAAAAGTTCAAGTTTGACCCTAACAGCTTAAACAACTCAGTCCAGAACCTACCCGTGAACCTCCCGTCTCGATCACTAACAATGGTCCTCGACACTCGCCAGTACTTTAACCATGTTCTTCAGGAACAACCGAGCTGCCTCCTCGATTGGGCACTCTTTGGTTGCTAGAATGAAAATTTCATACTTGGAAAACCTGCCCACCACTACCATGATGCTTCCAAACCCTTCTACTTTGGGTAGACCGACTATAAAGTATAGAGAAACACTCTGGCATTGGCAATGGCTCCAAGAGACCTCTTAGTTTCTTGAGCTCCACTTTGTCCTATTGGCACGCAAGATAAGTCTTCACATAGGCCTCCACATCGTCCCTCATGTGTGGCTAGTAGTATCGGTCCTTAATCAATGCCAAGGTGTGGCTCACTCCAGGGTGTCTAGCCCACCTTGAATCATGACATTCTTGCAAAACTTCCTTGTGGAGCTTTTCGTGCTGCGACACAAATAGTCTACTGCCCCTGGTGTATAACAAACCATCCTGCATCCAAAATCACCTAGTCTTACCTTGCTGGGCATACCCCATCAGAGCTTTGGCTGTAGGATCATGCGTAAGTCCCTCTTTGATGCGCGGTACTAGTGACCCCTCTGGTTGGCTAATGGCAGCAAGGTTAGCCTTCCTGCTCAGGATGTTTACCATTAGGTTCGCCCGTCTTGGCTTGTACTCGATCTGGAAATCAAATTTTGTAAGAAAATCTTACCATCTCGCCTGATTGAAGGATAGCTTCTTCTACGTCTGGAAGTAGCTGGTCATCACATTGTCTGTCCTAACCATGAACCTCGACCCCAATAGGTAATGGCACCAAGTGCACAAGCACTGCACCACTGCCGTCATCTCCTTCTCTTAGACCGTGTACTTACATTCAGTCTCGCTCAGGTTCTTGCTCTTGAACGTGACTGGACGTCCCTCCTGCATCAACACGCCCCCTATGGCAAAGTCTGATGCATCCGTATGCACCTCATATGGCTTGGCATGGTCTGGCAAGGCCAAGACTGGCTCCTTGGCCACAGCCCGCTTCAACTTGGCAAAGGCTTCTTGGCACCCTGCACTCCACTCCCATGCTCTCTTTTTCTTGAACAAGTCAGTCAATGGCGTGGCTATTGTTGAGTGACCTTTGATGAAGCACCTATAGTAGTTAACCATCCCAAGGAACTATCTCAACTCAGTGACCTTGGCTGGCGGTTGCCACTCCAGGATGGCGTGTATCTTGCCTTCATCCATACGTATCTTCTCACCTCTCACTATGTGGCCAAGGAACGGGATCTACTGCTGGGTGAATGAGCACTTCTCCCTCTTGACAAATAACTTGTGCACCTGTAACACCTCGAACACTTGTCTCAAATGGTCTACATGCTCTCCCAAAGTTTGGCTGTAGATCACAATGTCATCCAAATAAACCACAACAAATCGATCAAGAAATGACTGAAGTACCTTGTTCATAAGGATGCAGAATGTTACTGGGGTGTTTGTGAGTCTGAAAGGCATCACCAAGAACTCATCGAACCATACCAAGTGACATATGCTATCTTTGGCTCATCTCCCTTCGTGATCCTGACTTGATAGTAGCCTGACCTCAAATCCAACTTGGTGAACCACCTTGCGCTCCCAAGTTGATCGAACAAGTCCGCAATGAGTGGGATGGGGTACTTGCTCTTGATGGTCAGCTTGTTCAAAGCTCGATAGTCTATGCACAGCCTCAACGACCTATCATGCTTGCGCTGGAGTAGAACCAGTGCACCATAGGGTGCCTTTGATGGCCTGATAAAGCCAGCATCAACTAACTCTTTGAGCTACTTCCTCAACTCCTCCAACTCTGGTAGGGACATTCGGTATAAGGCTCTAGTTGATGGCTTAGCCTTAGACACCAGCTCGATCTTGTGGTCCACCTCCCTCTTAGGTGTTAGCTTGCTAGGCAGCTTTGCAGGCATCACATCACTAAAGGTCTTCAGCACTTTTAGCACCTCTAAGGGTGACTCGATCTCCTTCTCCCTTGGCTCATCATATTTCAGGGCTACCAAGAAGGTGTCTTCTTGTCTGCTTATCACCTTGGCAAATTGGATGGCTGACACCACTCGCGACCTAACTCCAGACCCTCTCCTCAATGGCACTAGGCATTAGCACCATGCATCCAAGATGCAAACACAATCGGCAAAAGGCACAAAGAGGGCGTTAATTCGAACAAGGAAATCTAACCCAATCACAAACTCATAGTCATCAAGGGGTATTACCTCTATGGTCTCCTTGCCTTTCCAGTCTCCAAGCTACGACTCCACTCCCCATGCTACTCCAATGGCTGGAACCTCCTTGGAGTTCATCGTTTTGATGGTACCAGTCCATTTCTTTACCTTTAGTTCGAGCTTCCGGGCTCCATCACCTGAAATAAAAAGATGTGAGGCACCTGTGTCCACCAATGCGCTCACCTTCTGACCTATAACCATCAGATCTATAAACATTAAGCCTTTTGGCTTGCAACTCCCCTTACTTTGGACAGCATTGAGCACCAATGACCAGAGCTTTGTTGCCCCTAACCCTGGCTCCTCGTTAGACATCTGTTCCTCATCAGACTCCTTGTCTACAGCAGCCAGCTTGCCCTTCTATGAGTAATTGCACGCTATGTGACTCCCTCCACATAGGTAGCATGCTAGTGGCTTTCGGTCCCCCTTTGCTTTCCACTTGCCTGCTGGTGGCTTCCTCTCGTCATCCTTGGTTGAATGGTCTCGATCTCCATCCTTGGACTCCCAATCACGGTCCTTCCCTTTGGACTGCTTCTTTCGGTCCTTATCATCCCTGCCTTTACCCTTGGGCTTGGTAGACTTGAACTTGTTCAGAGGCTTGAACTCTATCAAGGCCTCGACAGTAGTCATGGCTTTAGCCAAGTCATGAACTCCTCTCCTTTGTAGCTCATGCTTCACCCACGGCTTCAGCCCATCCATGAAAGCAAATAAGGCATCCTTCTCACCTAGATCTGAGATTTGTAGCATTAATTCAGAGAATTTTTGGACATACTCCCTTATGTCCCCTTGCTGGCTAAGCCATCGTAACTTTGCTCGTGCCTTATCGTCGGCATACTCCGAGTAAAATTACTCTCTAAACTCTTTTTGGAACTCTGCCTAGGTTTTAATCTTGGTGCTCCCACGCCTGACATCATCACACCTGTGCCTCCATCACAATAAGGCTACATCAGCGAGATACATAGCAGTGGTGCTTACCTTTATTGCCTCATCTTGCATGCCCATGGCCTGGAAGTACTACTCCATACCTCAAAGGTAGTTGTCTACTTCCTTGGCTACCCTAGTCCCCTTGAACTCCTTAGGCTTGGGGACATCCAATCTGGATTTGGACACTCCAGCAAACATTCCATTCCCAATGGCAGTCTTACAAGTAATGAGCTCACTGGTAAGCTCTTTCATCCACTGGCACATGGCCTCCATGCCATCACGCATGGTCAGCACTTCAACCTCCAAGGCCTTATTCTTCTGGGTGATCACATCCATGCCTTTGTTGAGAGCAGCTTTCAGCTCACTTTGGATCTCCTCCCCCATGGAGTCTAGCGATGCAATGTGAGTCTTTACTTCCTTAAGCTTCTCCCTCATGTCGCCCATGGTCATCTCCACCTTGGCCAGCCTACCGTCCATGGTAGACCAGATATCTCTAGAACTGACTTTCTTGCCTCTTCCACGCCCATGCTCTTGGGCCACTGGTTGTTGGCTAGCAACGTCGCTTTAGGATGCCATCTCCTCAATCATGATCTAACCTACACAACACAAACACGCAGAATCGAACTTGCTTTGATACCACTTGTCACAGGTCAAGACTTAAGCTCTGAACCCGTGCGGCTTCGAGACCCAGGCATTTATCCTTCCGATGTCCCGAATCAGCCTGACCACCACGGTTCACACCCTTGTGAGGTATTGTCTGCTCTAGCCCTCTTGGCTTCACGGTTTTGTCCTACAAAAGGTAACTCACAAGGCGAAGGTGGTGTGAACCCTTTTATACCCCAGGGACCCTCCTATTATGTTCGATGTGGGATTCAGGACTCTTCCTTAGGTCTGTGACATTCTCCCACACCTAACCTCGTGACGCCGTTGTCACGGAGGCTGACCACCCTACCTGTCTCCCTTGAGGTGCTTGGCGTGGATCGAACGGTTTAACGCTGGCTCTGATACCACTTGTCACAGGTCGAGACTCAAGCTCTGAACCCACGTGGCTCCGAGACCCGGGTATTCACCCTTCCAGAAGGGCTCCAACCTTAGACTCAGAATCCGTGCGGCCTTAGGCTTGAAATCTCCTCATTTATGCCTAAGTCAGCCTAAAACACAAACGTGCAGGCACTAGAACAACGGGAAGGGCTGATTATGCAAGTTAAAGAGAAATAAGATAAGAAGGTAGAATTCTAGAAATGCTCTTGTATTCACTGAAACAGAAGTGTTTGATGGTCTACAAATGAGGGTAGAGTAGCCCTCTATTTATAGTTGAGGCTCCAGCTACAACTTAATGGCAATATCCCTAGAATAAAGGTTAAAATCATGGGATTACAATCAATCAGGATGCTAACTCCTAATTTTTAGGGTCAACCAAATCTGCCAGGATGCTCTTACTGATCCTGCCTACTTCCAAAAGCTTCCCTTGCGTGTCCAGCACCTTGGGCCCTTCTAGATATGGTGCGGGCAGCTTGTATGCCAGGCCTTGGTCTCCCGAGTTGGCCAGCAAGATGGGCAGGCATTTTGAACTCGTTTGCTAGGCTTTACGCACAGATACCCGCCAGCACGCTTGGTCTGTGGGCCTCAACCTCTGGCTCACCTGTTGGTGCGCCTGATGTGCCTGGCGCACCCGCCCAGGGCATGACATTCTCCCCCACTTGATTGTGCAATGCCCTTGTTGTGTCTTCTGTATGGTACTACCTGATCTGGTCCCTGAACTGCCATAAGTCATCTACTGGTTCCCAGCTCGCCTCATTGTCTGAAAGTCCCTTCCAGCACACCAAGTACTCATGTCTTGGTTGATAGTTCTTTCGTCTCACCTCCCGGTCAGCTATGATGCTGTGGACCTCCTTCTTAAATGAGGCCCTTGCTCTCAATGGTGCACACTTTGACTCTGCCTATCCTAGATCTCCCTCATCCTCATGGAACGACTTGAGCATGCTCACATGAAACATTGGGTGTACCCTCAGCTTGGGTGGCATATCCAGCTTGTAGGCAACCTTGCCTACCCTCTTGACTACTCAGAAAGGTCCTTCATACCTCTGAACTAGGCCTTTGTGCAACCCTCTATAGCACACAATGGGATGCAGCTTCACCAACACCAAGTCTCCAACCTGGAACTACACATCCCGCCTCTTCTGGTCTGCCCACTTCTTTGACCTCTTAGCCGCCTTGTGTAGACAAACTCTGGCCAAGTCAGTTTGCTCCTACCATGCCTTGGCAAACTTGTATGCTGCTGGATTCAGTCCTGTATAACCTGCAGCAATCAAACCAGGTGTTAGTGGTTGTTGCCCTATCACAACCTCAAATGGGCTCTGGTTCGTTGCCTCGCTCTTTTGCAAGTTGTAGAAAAACTGTGCAATATCTAGCAGCTTTGGCCAGTCCCTTTATGTGGCACTCACATAGTGCCTGAGGTAGACCTCTTATAGTCCATTCACTCGTTCTGTCTGCCCATCGGTCTACGGATGCATGCTGGTGGAAACGTTCAAGTCTGACCCTAACAGCTTGAACAACTCAGTCCAGAACCTACCCGTCAACCGCCCGTCCCGATCACTAACAATGGTCCTCGGTACTCCCCAGTACTTAACCATGTTCTTCAGGAACAATCGAGCTGCCTCCTCGGCTGGGCACTTCTTGGTTGCTGGAATGAAAATTCCATACTTGGAAAACCTATCCACCACTACCATGATGCTTCCAAACCCTTTTGCTTTGGGTAGACTGACTATAAAGTCCAGAGAAACACTCTCCCATGGTCGCTCTGGCACTAGCAATGGCTCCAAGAGACCCTCTGGTTTCTTGAGCTCCACTTTGTCCTGTTGGCACATAAGACAAGTCTCCATATAGGCCTTAACATCGTCCCTCATGTGCGACCAGTAGTACCGGTCCTCGATCAGTGGCAAGCTGCGGCTCACTCCGGGGTGTCCATCCCACCTTGAATCATGACATTCTTGCAAAACTTCCTTGCGGAGCTTCCTGTTTTGCGGCACAAACAGTCTACTGCCCCTGGTGTACAATAAACCATTCTGCATCCAAAACTACCTAGTCTTACCTTGCTAGGCGTACTCCATCAGAGCTTTGGCTGTAGGATCATGCGCAAGTCCCTCCTTGATGCGCGGCACTAGTGACCGCTCTGGTTGGCTAATGGCAGCAAGGTTAGCCTTCTTGCTCAGGGCGTCTACCACTAGGTTCACCCGTCCTGGCTTGTACTCCATCTGGAAATCAAATTCTACAAGAAAATCTTGCCATCTCGCCTGCTTGGGGGATAGCTTCTTCTACGTCTGAAAGTAGTTGGTCGCCACATTGTCCGTCCTAACCACAAACCTCGACCCCAATAGGTAATGGCACCAAGTGCGCAAGCAGTGCACCACTGTCGTCATCTCTTTCTCTTGGACCGTGTACTTACGTTCAGTCTCATTCAGCTTCTTGCTCTTAAACGTGACCGGACGTTCCTCCTACATCAACACGCCCCCTATGGCAAAGTCTGATGCATCTATATGCACCTCATACGGCTTGCCATGGTCTGGCAAGGCCAAGACTGGTTGTTCGGTCACAGCTTGCTTCAACCTGTCAAAGGCTTCCTAGCACCCTACGCTCCACTCCCATGCTCTCCCTTTCTTGAGCAAGTTAGTCAATGGCATGGCTATTGCTGAGTGACCTTTGATGAAGCGCCTGTAGTAGTTAACCAGCCCAAGGAATGATCTCAACTCAGTGACCTTGGCTGACGGTTGCCACTTCAGGATGGCATGTATCTTGCCTTCATCCATGCGTATCCTGCCACCTCCCACTATGTGGCCAAGGAACGGGATCTCTTGCTGGGCGAATGAGCACTTCTCCCTCTTGACAAACACCTTGTGTGCCTGCAACACCTCAAACACCTATCTCAAGTGGTCTACATGCTCTCCCAAAGTCTGGCTGTAGATCACAATGTCATCTAAATAAACCACAACAAACCGATCAAGAAATGACTGAAGCACCTTGTTCATAAGGGTGCAGAATGTTGCTGGGGC
>NW_019167937.1:13965553-13970553 GCF_002303985.1 Durio zibethinus | reverse complement strand
CAACACCAGGGCCCAGTGTTTACCGATGGTGTTCGAGGCAACCGCCCGCACCGGGGCCCAGCGTGTGTCGATAGTGATCGAGGCAACCACCCACACCAGGGCCCAACATGTGCCGATGGTGCTCGAGGTAATCACCCACACTAGGCTCGAGGCAACCGCTTGCACCAGGGCATGAGAACTCACACCCCCTTAAAGAGCATTTGAGATTTTACAGGTTTGCTGCCAGTAGCCATTCAAGTGTCTGAAATGGGGACACTTTTTTCAAATGGTCACAAAATCTTCTCCACTTTGAGTTTTTAGCTGAATTTTTTTATGCATGCCAACAAAAATAGAAGGATGACGTCTAAAAAATTTGGGGCCAAAACTCCTGCTAAAAGAATTTTAAAAAATCCCAAACCGTAAAAAGTTTCAAAAATCATGAAAAATAGAAAACGAGTCATCTTGCCACGAAATTCACATGAAGGCTTAGGGGACCATTGTATGAATTTACAAGCCATAAAAATGGCATTGGCATGACAGAAATATGAAGATGTGCCTAAACCCACCTACTATCTGATCGATCCACGACTTATGCATCCTGTCTCTCTGGCCGACGTAGTGCTCGCCCGCTCGTTTCGTGGGTTGACTTAAGCATAAGGAGTTCATTTCATGTCCAACCCCCAGGTAGACGGAGGGTTGTGGCAGCTGGACCGACAGCGGGATCGACAACATGTAAAGGGGGACCGGGCTGATCCCCGGCTTACGCATTATGCCTCTCCGGCTGGCTCAGTGCCCGTACGCTCATTTCGTGGGTTGACTTAGGCATACGGAGTTCATTCCCAGTCTAGAATCGGTAGCAGCACATAGAGGGGGATCGGGTCGATCCACGACTTACTCATCCTGCCTTTTTGGTCGGCTGAGTGCCCGTATGCTCGTTTTGTGGGTTGGCTTAGGCATAGGGATTTCATTCCATGTCTAAGCCCCAGTCGGACCGAGGGTTGTGGTAGTTGGACCGGCAACGGGATTGGTAGCATGCAAAGGGGGACCAGACAGATCCTCGACTTACGCATTATGCCTCTCCGGCCGATTGAGCACCCGCACGCTCGTTTCATGGGTTGACTTAGGCATACAGAGTTCATTTCCAGTCTAAGCATACGAAGTTCATTCCCAGTCTAAGATCGGACAGGTAGCCAGATCGGCAGCAGCATGCAGAGGGAGATCGGGTCGATCCCCGGCTTGTGCATCCTGTCCCCCTGATCGGCTTAGCGTCTGCATGCTCTTTTCGGGGGTTGACTTAGGCATACAGGGTTCATTCTTGGTCTAAGCCCCAGCTAGATCGAGGGACCGATAGCGGGATCGGTAGCACGCTGAGGGGGAACAGGTTGATCCTCGACTTACGTATTCTGGCTCTCCGGATGGCTGAGTGCCCGCACGCTCATTTCATGGGTTGATTTAGGCATACGTAGTGCATTCCCGATCTCGACCAACCAAGGGCCAGAGGCTATCAACAGCATTCGGGGCAACAACCGAGGGGGACCAGCAGCGGGATCCTTGGTCGGCTCGTGCATCCCGTCCCCAGTGGACGGTTCGATGCTCGCACACTCGATTCGAGGGTACATCGGGGCCAGTAGAGTTTGTTCCCGATCGAGATTGAGGGACGGGAGGCCCCGGGTCACGCCTAACCCCAGAGGGGGGCGATGTGAAAAGAAGGAGGGTCGGCAGGGGGAGGGACGAATCGAAGCGACAAAGGGCTGAATCTCAGTGGATCGTGGCAGCAAGGCCGCTCTACCACTTACAATACCCCGTCGCGTATTTAAGTCATCTGCAAAGGATTGTACCCATCGTTTATTGGAATTGAGCTCCAAAGAGGCCCTCGCGACTCGTCCACCGCGGGGGCTGCACCTACGACACGTGCCCTTGGGGGCCATATGCCCTTACTGCGGGTCGGCAATCGGGCAACGGGCACGTGTGTCGCTTCTAGCCTGAATTCTGACGTAGAGGCGTTCAGTCATAATCCAACGCACGGTAGCTTCGCGCCATGGCTTTTCAACCAAGCGCGATGACCAATTATGTGAATCAACGGTTCTTCTCGTACTAGGTTAAGTTACTATAGCGACGTCGCCATCAGTAGGGTAAAACTAACCTGTCTCATGATGGTCTAAACCCAGCTCACGTTTCTTATTGGTGCATGAACAATCCAACACTTGGTTAATTCTGCTTCACAATGATAGTAGGAAGAGCCAACATCGAAGGATCAAAAAGTAACGTCGCTATGAACGCTTGGCTACCACAAGCCAGTTATCCCTGTGGTAACTTTTCTGACACCTCTAGCTTCAAATCCTGAAGGTCTAAAGGATCGATAGGCCATGCTTTCACTGTTCGTATTCGTACAGGAAATCAAAATCAAACGAGCTTTTACCCTTTTGTTCCACACGAAATTTTTGTTCTCATTGAGCTCATCTTAGGACACCTGCTTTATCTTTTAACAGATGTGCCACCCCAGCCAAACTTCCCACCTGACAATGTCCTCCGCCTGGATCGACGGGCTGAGGCCAGCCTTGGGTCCAAAAGAAGCGGTCGTGCCCTACCTCTGATTCATGAAATAAGTAAAATAAAGTTAAAAGTAGTGGTATTTCAATTTCTCCCAGGGGCTCCCACTTATCCTACACCTCTGAAGTCATTTCACAAAGTCAGACTAGAGTCAAGCTCAACAGGGTCTTTTTTCCCCGTTGATTCCGCCAAGCCCGTTCCCTTGGCTGTGGTTTCGCTGGATAGTAGACAGGGATAGTGGGAATCTCGTTAATCCATTCATGCACGTCACTAATTAGATGATGAGGCATTTGGCTACCTTAAGAGAGTCATAGTTACTCCCGTCGTTTACCCGCGCTTGGTTGAATTTCTTCACTTTGACATTCAGAGCACTGGGCAGAAATCACATTGCGTGAGCATCTGCAGGGACCATCGTAATGCTTTGTTTTAATTAAACAGTCGGATTCCCCTTGTCCATACTAGTTTTGAGTTGACTGTTCATCGCCCGGGGAAGGCCCCCGAGGGAGCCGTTCACAGTCCATCCCTCGGTCGGCACGCGATGACCCGCTTTCTTCGTGGGAGTAGCTCGAGCAGTGCACCAGTAGTCGACGGGTTCGAGACTGGGACCCTTGTGCCCTACCCTCAGAGCCAATCCTTTTCTTGAGGTTACAAATCCATTTTGCTGACTTCCCTTACCTACATTGTTCCATAGACCAGAGGTTGTTCACCTTGGAGACCTGATGCTGTTATGAGTAAGATCGGGCACAGACGACACTCGATCCTTCAGATTTTCAAGGGCCGTCGGGGGTGCACCGGGCACCATGCGACGTGCGGTGCTCTTCTGGCCATTGGACCTACCTTCGACTGAGCCATTTCTAGGGTGGATGGGCTATTAAACAGAAAAGATAATTCTTCTCGAGGCCTCCACTGACGTCTCCGGACTCCCTAACATTACCGTCAGCCATCGCATCCCGGTTCAAGAATTTTAACCAAATTCCCTTTCGAAGCTCGCATGGGACGCGCTATTGAACGAGCTTTCCCCATCTCTTAGGATCGACTAACCTATGTGCAAGTTCCGTTCACATGGAACCTTTCCCCTCTTCGACCTTTAAAGTTTTCATTTGAATATTTGCTACTACCACTAAGATCTGTATCGACGGCCACTCCGCCCTAGCTCGTGCCCCGGGTTTTACGGTGACCATCGTGCCTTTCTATTCATCGGGGCCTAGCCCTTGCCCTGACAGTCGAAAGGTGAGTTGTTACACACTGCTTAGCGGATTTCAAATTCCATGACCACCGTCTTGTTGTCTTAATCAACCAACACCCTTTGTGGGTTCTGGGTTAGCATGCAGTTGGGCACCGTAACCTGACTTTCAGTTCATCCCGCATCACCAGTTCTGCTTACCAAAAATGGCCCACTTAGAGCTCTCGATTTCGTGGCGCGGCTCAACAGAGCAGCCACACAGTCCTACCTATTTAAAGTTTGAGAATAGGTCGAGGGCGTTGCACCCCTGATGCCTCTAATCATTGGCTTTACCCAATAGAACTCGATGGGGGCTCCAACTATCCTGAGGGAAACTTCGGAAGGAACCAGCTACTAGACTGTTCGATTAGTCTTTCACCCCTATACCCAAGTCAGACGAATGATTTGCACGTCAGTATCGCTACGGGCCTCCACCAGAGTTTCCTTTGGCTTCACCCCGCTCAGGCATAGTTCACCATCTTTCGGGTCCCGACGAGCATGTTCGCACTCGAACCCTTCTCAAAAGATCAAGGTCGGTCGGTGGTGCACTCGCGAGGGATCCCGCCAATTAGCTTCCTTACACCTTACGAGTTTTTTGGCCCATTGATTCACATGCATTTCAGACTCCTTGGTCCGTGTTTCAAGACGGGCTGGATGGGAAGCTCGCAGGTCGATGCTTGAAGCACGCTGGTGCCAGGGCACGCCGAGACGGTGTGTGCTACATTCCATGATCACGATGACGATGTCTCCATGGGCACATCGAAAGCCCGGGCTTGGGCCGTCACCGCGACCTACGTCAGTCCATGCCCCGAGTCGATCGATAGACTGGCTCTCGTCGTTCCACATCCGACTGAAGCACATCGTCGGCCCCCATCCGCTTCCCTCCAAATAATTTCAAGCACTCTTTGATTCTCTTTTCAAAGTCCTTTTCATCTTTCACTCGCAGTACTTGTTCGCTATCGGTCTCTCGCTCGTATTCAGCCTTGGATGGAATTTACCGCCCGATTGGGGTTGAACAACCCGACTTGCAGACAGCGCCTCATGGTGCGATAGGGTCCTGGCACAACGGGGCTCTCACCCTCTCCAACGCCCTCTTCCAAGGGATTTGGGCTCGGTCCGTCGTTGAGGACGCTTTTCGGACAACAATTCGAATACCAGGGGCACCCGATTCTCAAGCTGGGCTCTTTTCGGTTCGCTCACCGTTACTAGGGGAATCCTAGTAAGTTTCTTTTCCTTCGCTTATTGATAT
>NW_019167937.1:13958053-13960553 GCF_002303985.1 Durio zibethinus | reverse complement strand
AGACAATCGCCAGCACTAGGGCCCAGCATGTGTCGATGATACTCGAGGCAACCGCCTGTACCAAGGCCAGTGTTTGTCGATGGTGATCGAGGCAACCGCCAACACTAGGGCCCAGCGTGTGCCGATGGTGATCGAGGGAACCCTCTACACCAGGGCCCAACATGTGCCAATGGTGGTGGAGGCAAGAGCCCGCACCAAGGGCTGACTTGTACTGATGGTGTTTGAGGCAACCGCCCGCACCAGGGTTTGCTGCCAGTAGCCATTCAAGTGTTTGAAAGGGAGACACTTTTTTCAAATGGTCACAAAATCTTCTCCACTTTGAGTTGTTAGCTGAATTTTTTTATGCATGCCACAGCTTGCGCATCACACACCAGGGCCCAGCGTGTGCCGATGGTGTTTGAGGTAACTGGTCGTACCAGAGCCTAGCATGTGCGGATGGTGATCAAGGCAATCATCCGTACCAGAGCCCAATGTGTGCCGATGGTGATCGAGGCAACCGTCTGAACCAGGGCCCAGTGTGTGTTCAGGCAACCGTCCACACCAGGGCCCAGCGTGTGCTGATGGTGTTCAAGACAACTGCCTGTACCAGGGGCTAACATGTGTCAATGGTGATCGAGGTAACCGCCCGCACCAGGGACCAACGTGTGCCGATGATGCTCGAGATAACCGCATGCACAGCCTGTACCAGGGCCCAGCGTGTGCCAATGTGATCGAGGCAACCCTCTACACTAGGGCCCAACGTGTGTTGATGGTGCTCGAGGCAACCGCCAGCACCAGGGCCCAGCGTGTGCCGATGATGATCAAGACAACCACCTACACCAGGGCCTAACGTGTGCCGATGGTGATCCACCAGCGTGTGCCGATGGTGCTCAAGGCAACCGCTCGCACCGCCCGCACCAGGGCTCTACATGCACCGATGGTGATTGAGGTAACCGCCCACACTAGGGCCCATCTTCTACCTATAGTGGTCGAGGCAACCACCCGCACCAAGGGCCAGCACATGCTAATGGTGATCGAGGCAACCGCCTGTACCAGGGCCTAGCTTGTGCCGATGGCAGTCGAGGTAAGTGCCCGTACCAAAGGGCAAGTTATGCCAATGATGGTCGATACATGTGCCATCACCATGCACCATCATATGCCATTGATGGTCGAGGCCTTGGCCAAAGTTTGATTTTGAGCCACGATGCACATGCTGGGCTCGGGCATGTGCTGGTGCCACATTTTTTTTGCCTGGGGTAGCATCGCTGGAGCATCGTCGGAGCATTACCGGAGAACCTGACCGACGACATTGGGGTTCCAACGATTGGAGGGGCCGGGGGTGTGCGCACATGATGTGCGATGGGTGCTGATACTTGGCCCTTATCCCTCATCAAACCTCAAGAACTCACACCCCCTTAAAAAGCATTTGAGATTTTACAAGTTTGATGCTAGTAGCCATTCAAGTGTCTGAAATAAGGGCACTTTTCTCAAATGGTCACAAAATCTTCTCCACTTTGAGTTTTTAGCTGAATTTTTTTGTGCATGCCAATAAAAATAGAAGGATCATGTCTACAAAATTTGGGGCCAAAACTCCTAAAAAATTTTTAATAAATCTCAAACCGTAAAAAGTTTTAAAAATCATGAAAAATAGAAAACGAGTCATCTTACCACGTAACTTCACATGAAGGCTTAGGGGACCATTGTATGAATTTACAAGCAATAAAAATGGCATTGGCATGGCAGAAATATGAAGATGTGCCTAAACCCACCTATTACCCGATCGATCCACGGCATGCACATCCCGCCTCTCTGGCCGATGTAGTGCCCGCCCGTTCATTTCGTGGGTTGACTTAGGCATACAGAGTTCATTCCATGTCTAAGCCCCAGGCGGACCGAGGGTTGTGGTAGCTGGACAGGCAGCGCGATCGACACCACGCAGAGGGGGATCGGGTCGATCCTTGACTTACGCATTATGCCTCTCCGGTCAGCTCAGCGCCCGCACGCTCGTTTCATGGGTTGACTTAGGCATACGGAGTTCTTTTCCAGTCTAAGCATATGGAGTTCATTCCCAGCCTAAGATCGGACCGGTAACGGGATCGACAGCAGCACGCAGAGGGGGATCGAGTCGATCCCCGATTTACGCATCCTACCTCTCCGGTCAGCTAAGCGCCTGTACGCTCATTTTGTGGTTTGGCTTAGGCATACGGAGTTCATTCCATGTCTAAGCCCTAGCCAGACCGAGGGTTGTGGTAGCTAGACCGGCAGCGGGATCAGTAGCACGCAGAGTGGGACCAGACAGATCCTCGGCTTACGTATTATGCCTCTCCGACAAGCTGAGCGCCCGCGCGCTCGTTTCATGGGTTGACTTAGGCATACAGAGTTCATTCTCAGTCTAAGCATACGAAGTTCATTCCTAGTCTAAGATCGGACAGGCAGCCGGATCGGTAGCAGCATGCAAAGAGGGACCGGGCTGATCCCCAGTTTATGCATCTTGCCCCTCCGGCCGGCTCAGCGCCCGCAC
>NW_019167937.1:13940553-13953053 GCF_002303985.1 Durio zibethinus | reverse complement strand
TATCAATCCTTACTATGTCTAGACCTGGTAAGTTTCCCCATGTTGAGTCAAATTAAGCCATAGGCTCCACTCATGGTGGTGCCCTTCTATCGATTCCTTTAAGTTTCAGCCTTGCGACCATACTCCCCCCGGAACCTAAAGACGTTGATTTCTCATAAGGTGCTGGTGAAGTCCTAAAAGTAACATCCGTCGATCTTTGGTCGGCATCGTTTATGGTTGAGACTAAGACGGTATCTGATCGTCTTCGAGCCCTCAACTTTCATTCTTGATTAATGAAAACATCCTTGGCAAATGCTTTCCCAGTTGTTTGTCTTTCATAAATCCAAGAATTTCACCTCTGACTATGAAATACGAATGCCCCGACTGTCCCTGTTAATCATTACTCTGTCCTAAAGGCCAACACAATAGGATCGAAATCCTATGATGTTATCCCATGCTAATGTATACAAGCGTAGGCCTACTTTGAGCACTCTAATTTCTTCAAAGTAACAGTGTCGAAGGAATGACTCCAAGTAATTAAGTCCAAGAGCGCATTGCTGACAGTAGGGATGAGTAGACCGATGCTCACTGTGAGGTGGACCAGACGACCCAACCCTAGTTCCAACTACGAGCTTTTTAACTACAACAACTTAAATAAATGCTATTGGAGCTAGAATTATCGTGGCTGCTGTCACCAGACTTACCCTCCAACGGATCCTCGTTAAAGGATTTAGATTGTACTCATTCCAATTACCAGACTTAGAAAGCCCGATATTGTTATTTATTGTCACTACCTCCCTGTGTCAGGATTGGGTAACTTGCACGCCTGCTGCCTTCTTTGGCTGTGGTAGCCGTTTCTCAGGCTCCCTCTTCGGAATCGAACCCTAATTCTTCGCCACCCGTCACCACCATAGTAGGCCACTATCCTACCATCGAAAGTTGATAGGGTAGAAATTTGAATGATGCGTCACCGACACAAAGGTCGTGCAATCCGTCGAGTTATCATGAATCATCAGAGCAACGGGCATAACCCGCGTCGACCTTTTATCCAGAAGTCAGGGTTTGTTGCACGTATTAGCTCTAGAATTACTATGGTTATTCGAGTAGTAGATACCATCAAACAAACTATAACTGATTTAATGAACCATTCGCAGTTTCACAGTCTGAATTAGTTCATACTTACTCATGCATGGCTTACTCTTTGAGACAAGCATATGACTACTGGTAGGATCAACCAGGTAGTATTCCTTTAGGACGTTGGCACTGCGTGGGCCTCGATGCATCGATCGACCAGCGAAGAGAGCCCGACACGGAGCGCAAGCATCGTGCGTGTCGAGCATGTGAAATGCGTAGCATCGAATGAACGAGGGTCGAAAGCCCGCACCCATTAAATGTTCCGCATCCGAGAGCATGATCGAACGCCGGTGCACTAATGCGGCCATGGATGATTGGGTGGCACGCTTGGGACACCGACCACGATTGACATCTGACCCGTGGCCCTTCGAGACACGAGACGGATGACGGATGGCGAGACATCCGATTTCCATCGATTTAGGTATGCAACACAGGATCCCGATCGTGCCCCCTAGGTACGATGACCGCATGGGGGGAGATTGAAGAGGATGACGAGTCGACAGTTTGATGCATCGAGAATGGAGCCTGCCAACAGCACAACCATAGCACCACTCATATGCCCATTACGTACAAGTGGCAGCATCCACGCGTACCGATCCACAACCCACCCGATTGATTACTCAACGAGCGAGCGAAGGAAACTAGGTACGAGGCCACGCCACAACCGTTTGGCACGTGAAAAACATGAGCAAGGGCCACGAGACGGCCCTTGATATCCGATAGGCAACAACAAAGCGACACCACGAATGCTTGGCCCGGCCGAGACCGCACGTGTGAGCTTCGTTAACACCACCCCAGGGGGACGTTGCCCGATTCAGGGACTTGTTCCTGGGGTCTCGGGCAGCGTCGGCTGCGTGCACGACCTCGTCGAGGCCTGGGCATTTTCATGGTCGATGAGAAGGGACTACGAGACCGTCAAATACAGAGAGACTTGGCCAGGCCAAGCCCACAACCACGGCTTCTGCTCGCACCACCCCAAGGAGTCGTTGCCCGATTCAGGGACTTGGTCTATGGTCTAGGGCAGCATCCGCCATGTGCACGGGCTCGAGCTAAGCTCCTCTTTTTTGTATGCATGCCAATCGATCAAGGCCATGGGCGTCTGTCGGTCACCGGAGCAACCAGTCGTCGAACAAAATGATCGGAAGGCATGCACACCCTGTATTTCGCTCGAGGGACATTGCCTTGGGTGTACGCACTGGGAGGCCCATCACGCACACCTACTCCCTTCATGGAAGGGCAGAGGGGGTGCTGGACCACCAACCCCTAAAGAGCATTAGAGATTTTATAGATATGCTACCAGTAGACGTTAAAGTGTCTGAAACGGGGACACTTTTTCCAAATAAGCATATCCCACACCGAGGGTGAGCAGGTGCCGATGGTGGTTGGAACATGTGCTCACACCAAGGGCCAACGCGTGCCGATGGTGGTCGATGCGACTACCCACACCAAGGGCCAGTGTTTGTTGATGGTGGTCGAGGCAACCGCCCACACCAGATCGAGGCATGTGCCCACACCAAGGCCCGGTGTGTGCCGATGGTGTACGATGTAGAGGCTATCTTCTACCGATGGTGGTCGAGGCAAGAGCCTGCACCAAGTGCTAGTTTATGCCGATGGTGCTCGAAGCAACCACCCGTACCAAGGCCCAGCGTGTGCCGATGGTGCTCGAGGTAACCGGCCATACCAGGGCCCAGCTGGGCTGATGGTCATCGAGGCAACTGCCCACAACAGGGCCCAGTGTGTGCCAATGGTGTTCGAGGCAACCGCCTGCACCAGGGCCCAGCGTGTGTCGATGGTCTCGAGGTAAGAGCTCGCGCCAAGAGCCGACTTGTGTCGATGGTGTTTGAGGCAACCGCTCATAACAGGCCCCAGCGTGTGCCGGTGGTGATCGAGGTAACAGCCCGCACCAGGGCCTAGCGTGTGTCGATGGTGATTGAGGCAACAGCCCACACCAGGGCTCAGCGTGTGCCGATGGTGATCGATGCAACCGCCCGCACCAGGGCCCAACGTATGCCAATGGTGTTCGATGCAACCGCCCGCACTAGGGGCCATCTTCTATCAATGATGGTCGAGGCAAGAGCCCGCACCAAGGGTCAGATTGTGGTGATGGTGGTCCAGGTAATCACCCGTACCAGGGCCCAGCGTGTGCCGATGGTGATCGAGGTAATCGCCCGTACCATGGCCAGCGTGTGCCGGTGGTGTTCGAGGCAACCGCCTGCACGAAGGGCCATTTCTACCCATGGTGCTCGAGGCAACCGCCATCACCAGGGCCCAGTGTGTGCCGATGGTGTTCGAGGCAACCGCCCGCACCAGGGCCCAGTGTATGCCGATGGTGTTCGACGCAATCGCTCGCACCAGGGGCCATTTTCTATCGATGGTGGTCGACCCAAGAGCCCGCACCAAGGGCCAGCTTGTGTCGATGGTGCTCGAGGCAACCTCCCGCACCAAGGCCCAGCACGTGCCGATGGTGTTCGAGGTAACCGCCCGTACCAGGGCCCAGCATATGCCGATGGTGTTCGGTGTAACCGCCTGCACCAGGGGCCATCTTCTACCGATGGTGGTCGAGGCGACCGCCCACACTAGGGGCCATCTTCTATCGATAGTGGTCGAGGCAACTGCCTGCACCATGGCCCAGCATGTGCCGATGGTGATCAAGGCAATCACCTGTACTAGGGCCCAACATGTACCGATGGTGTTCGAGGTAACTGCCCGCATCAGGGCCCAGTGTGTGCCGATGGTGCTCGAGGTAACCGCTCGCACAAGGGCTCGAGGTAACTGTCAACACCAGGGCCTAGCGTTTGTCGATGGTGATTGAGGCAACCGTCAGTAGCAGGGCCTAGCGTGTGTCGATGGCGACCGACCAGTGTGTGCCGATGGTGCTCGAGGCAATCGCCCGCATCAGGGCCGAGCGTGTGCCAATGGTGATCGAGGCAACCGTCTGTACCAGGGCCCAGCGTTTGTCGATGGTGTTGGAGGCAACCGCCCTTACCAGGGCCGAGCGTATGCCGATGGTGATCTAGGTAACCGTCAGCACCAGGGCCCAGCGTGTGCTGATGGTGTTCGAGGTAACCGCTAGCACCAGGGCCCAGCGTTTGTCGATGGTGATCGAGGCAACCGCCCACATTGGGGCCCAGCATGTGTCGTTGGTGATCGACCAGCGTGTGCCGATGGTGCTCGAGGCAACCGCCCGTACCAAGGCCTAGCGTGTGCTGATGGTGCTAGAGGCAACCGCCTGCACCAAGGCCTAGCGTGTGCAGATGGTGCTTGAAGTAACCGCCCGCACCAGGGCCCAACGTGTGCCGATGGTGTTCGAGGCAATTGTTCGCACTAGGGCCCAGCTTGTGCCAGTGGTGTTCGAGGCAACCGCCCGCACCAGGGCATACTCCTTTAAATTTCAACCTTGCGACCATACTCCCCTCGAAACCCAAAGACTTTCATTTCTCATAAGGTACCGACGGAGTCCTAAAAGTAACATTCACCGATCCCTAGTCGGCATCGTTTATGGTAGAGACTAGGATGGTATTTGATCATCTTCGAGCCCTTAACTTTCGTTCTTGATTAATGAAAACATCATTGGTAAATGCTTTCGCAGTTGTTCGTCTTTCATAAATCCAAGAATTTCACCTCTGACTATGAAATACGAATGCCCCGACTGTCCCTGTTAATCATTACTCTGTCCCGAAGGCCAACACAATAGGACCAAAATCCTATGATGTTATCCCATGCTAATGTATACAAGCGTAGGCCTGCTTTGAGCACTCTAATTTCTTCAAAGTAACAGCACCGGAGGAACGACTCGGGCAATTAAGTCCAGGAGTGTATCACCGATAGTAGGGATGAGTAGACCGATGCTCACCGTGAGGTGATCTGGACGACCCAACCCTAGTTCCAACTACGAGCTTTTTAACTGTAACAACTTAAATATATGCTATTGGAGCTGGAATTACCGTGGCTGCTGGCACCAAAGTTGCCCTCCAATGGATCCTTGTTAAGGATTTAGATTGTACTCATTCCAATTACCAGACTCAGAGAGCCCGATATTGTTATTTATTGTCACTGCCTCCCCGTGCCAGGATTGGGTAATTTGCTTGGATGTGGTAGCCATTTCTCAGGCTCTTTCTCTGAAATTGAACCCTAATTCTCCGTCACCCATCACCACCATAGTAGGCCACTATCCTACCATCGAAAGTTGATAGGGCAAAATTTGAATGATGCCTCATCGACACAAAGGCCATGCGATCCGTCGAGTTATCATGAATCAACAAAGCAACGGGTATAGACCGCGTCGACCTTTTATCTAATAAATGCATCCCTTCCAAAAGTTGGGGTTTGTTGCACGTATTAGCTCTAGAATTGCTATGGTTATCCAAGTAGTAGATACCATCAAACAAACTATAACTGATTTAATGAACCATTCATAGTTTCACAGTCTAAATTAGTTCATACTTACACATGCATGGCTTAATCTTTAAGACAAGCATATGACTACTGGCAGGATCAACCAAGTAGCATTCTTTCGAGACGTTGGCACCGCGTAGGCCTCAACACACCGACCGAGCAACAGAGAGAGCCCGATGTAGAGCGTAAGCATTGTGCGTGTCGAGCACGTGAAATGTGTAGCATCGAACGAATGGGGGCCGAGACCCCACGCCCGCTAAACGTTCGCATCCGAGAGCATGATCGAACGTCGGTGCACTAATGCAGCCACGGATGATTGGGTGGCATGCTTGGGACACCAGCCACGATTGACGGTCGACCTGTGGCCCCTCGGGACATGAGACGGATGAGGGATGGTGAGACATCCGGTTTCCATCGATTTAAGTGTGCAACACAGGATCCCGATCGTGCCCCCTGGGTATGATGACCGCATAGGGGGAGATTGAAGAGGATGACAGGTCGACAGTTCGACACATCGAGCACGGAGCCTACCAACATGCACAACCATAGCACCACTCATATGCCCATTGCATATAAGTGGCAGCATCCACGCGCGCCAGTCCATAACCTATCCGATCGATTACTCGACGAGCGAGTGGAGGAAACGAGGTGCGAGGCCATGCCACAACTGCATGGCACGAGAAAAACACGAGCAAGGGCCACAAGACTACCCTTGATATCCGACAGGCAAGAACAAAGTGACACCGCTTGGCCCGATCGGGACCACATGCGCAAGCTTCACTGACACCACCCTATGGGGATGTTGCTCGATTCAGGGACTTGTTCCTGGGGTCTCGAGCAGCGTCGGCTGCGTGCACGACCTCATCGAGGCCTAAGTATTTTCGTAGCCAACGAGAAGGGACTGCGAGATCGTCAAATACCGAGAAACCTGGTCGGGACAAGCCCATAACTGTGACTTCTGCTCGTACCACCCTAGGGAGCCGTTGCCTGATTCAGGGACTTGGTCTGGGGTCTAGGGTAGATCTGTCGTGTGCACGGGATCGAGCTCAGCTCCACTTTTTCGTATGCTCGTCAACTGGTCGAGGCCATGGGTGCCTACCGGTCACCGAAGTAATCAGTCATCGGACAAAACGGTCGGAAGGCATGCACGCCCTGTATTTCACTTGAGGGACATTACCCTAGGTGTGCGTAATGCGAGGCCCATCACGTACACCTACTCCCCCCGTGGGGGAGAGAGAGGGGGTGCCGGAGCACCACCCCCTAAAGAGCATTAGAGATTTTACAGATATGCTACCAGTAGACGTTAAAGTGTCTGAAATGGGGACACTTTTTCCAAACAGGCATAACCCGCACCGAAGGTGAGTAGGTGCCGGTGGTGGTTGGGCCATATGCTTGCACCAAGGGCCAGCGCATGCTGATAGTGGTCGATGCGACTGCCCGCACCAAGGGCCAGCATGTGTCGATGGTGGTTGAAGCAACCGCCCGTACCAGAATAAGGTATGTGCCCACACTAAGGCCCGACATGTGCCGATGGTGTTTGACGCAGGGGCCATCTTCTATCGATGGTGGTTGAGGCAAGAGCCCGCACCAAGGGCCGGCTTGTGCCGATGGTGCTCGAAGCAATCGCCCGTACCAAGGCCCAGAGTGTGCTAATGGTGCTCGAGGTAACCGCCCGCACCAGGGCCCAGCGTGTGCCGATGGTGTTCGAGGTAATCACCCGCACCAGGGCCCAGCATATGCTGATGGTGTTCGATGCAATCGCCCGCACCAGGGGCCATTTTCTGCCGATGGTGGTCGAGGCAAGAGCCCGCACCATGGACCAGCTTGTGTCGATGGTGCTCGAGGCAACCTCCCGCACCAAGGCCCAGCACATGTCGATGGTGTTCGAGGCAACCGCTCACACCAGGGCCTAGCATGTGCCGATGGTGTTCGACACAACCGCTCGCACCAAGGGCCATCTTCTACCAATGGTGGTCGAGGCAACCGCCCGCACCAGGGGCCATCTTCTGCCGATGGTGGTCAAGGCAACTGCCCACACCAGGGCCCAGCGTGTGCCGATGGTGATCGAGGCAAACGCTCGCACTAGGGCCCAACGTGTGCCAATGTGTTCGAAGCAACCACCAGCATCAGGGCCCAGCGTGTGCCGTTGGTGCTCGAGGAAACCACCCGTACCAGGGCCCAGCGTGTGTCGATGGTGATCGAGGCAACCGCCCGCACCAGGGCTTAACGTGTGTCGATGATGGTCGAGGCAAATGCCCACACCAAGGCTCGAGGCAATCCCCCACACCAGGGCCTAGCGTGTGCCGATGGTGCTCAAGGCAACCGTCCGCATAGCTCGCACCAGGGCCCAACATGTGTCGATGGTGATCGAGGCAACCGCCCGTACCAGGGCCCAGCGTGTGCCGATAGTGCTCGAGGCAACCGCCCACACCAAGGCAGAACGTGTGCCGATGGTGATCGAGGTAATCGCCCGCACTAGGGCCCAACGTTTTTCGATGGAATTGGAGGTAACCGCTCGCATCAGGGCCCAGCGTGAGTCGATGGTGCTCGAGGCAACCATCCGCACCAGGGCCCAACGTGTGTCGATGGTGATCGAGGCAACCGCCCACACCAGGGCCTAACGTGTGTCGATGGTGGTCGAGGCAACTGCCCGCACCAGGGCTCAAGGCAATCACCCACACCAGTGCCTAGCGTGTGCCGATGGTGCTCAGGGCAAACGCCCGTATAGCTCACACCAGGGCCCAGCATGTGTCGATGGTGATCGAGGCGACCGCTCGTACTAGGCGCACCGTGTGCCAATGGCGCTCGATGCAACCACCCACACCAGGGCAGAGCGTGTGTCGATGGTGATCGAGGCAACCGCCCGCACCAGGGCCCAGCGTTTCTCGATGGTGTTGGAGGCAACCGCCCACACCAGGGCCAAGCGTGTGTCGATGGTGATCGAGGCAACCGCCAGCACCAGGGCCCAGCGTGTACCGATGGTGTTCGAGGTAACCGTCCGCATCGAGGCCCAACGTGTACCGATGGTGATCAAGGCAACCACCCACACTGGGGCCCAACGTGTGCCGATGGTGATCGACTAGCGTGTGCCGATGGTGCTCAAGGCAATCGCCTGCACCAACACCCACCGTGTGCTGATGGTGATCTTGGCAACCTTCCACACTAGGGCCCAGCGTCTGCCGATGGTGCTCAAGGCACCGCTCGCACTAGGGCCCAGCATGTGCCGATGGTGTTCGAGGCAACCGCCCACACCAGGGCCCAGCTTGTGCCGATGGTGATCGAGGCAACCACCCGTACCAGGGCCCAATGTGTGCTGATAGTGATCAACCAGCGTGTGCCGATGGTGTTCCAGGTAACCTTGCGACCATACTCCTTTAAGTTTCAGCCTTGCGACCATACTCTCCCCGGAACCCAAAGACTTTCATTTCTCATAAGGTGCCGACGGAGTCCTAAAAGTAACATCCATCGATCCTTGGTCGGCATCGTTTATGGTAGAGACTAGGATGGTATTTGATCATCTTCGAGCCCTCAACTTTCATTCTTGATTAATGAAAACATCTTTGGCAAATGCTTTCGCAGTTGTTCGTCTTTCATAAATCCAAGAATTTCACCTCTGACTATGAAATACGAATGCCCCGACTGTCCCTGTTAATCATTACTCCGTTTTGAAGGCCAACACAATAGGACTAAAATCCTATGATGTTATCCCATGCTAATGTATACAAGCATAGGCCTGCTTTGAGCACTCTAATTTTTCAAGTAACAGCATCGGAGGAATGACCCGGGCAATAAGTCCAGGAGCGTATCACCGACAGTAGGGATGAGTAGACTGGTGCTCATCGTTAGGCGATCTGGATGACCTAACCCTAGTTCCAACTATGAGCTTTTTAACTGCAACAACTTAAATATATGCTATTAGAGCTGGAATTACCGTGGCTGCTAGCACCAGACTTGCCCTCCAATGGATCCTTGTTAAGGGATTTAGATTGTACTCATTTCAATTACCAGACTCAGAGAGCCCGATATTGTTATTTATTGTCACTACCTCCCCATGTCAGGATTGGGTAATTTGTGCGCCTACTGCCTTCCTTGGATGTGGTAGCCATTTCTCAGGCTCTCTCTCCAAAATGGAACCCTAATTCTCCGTCACCCATTACCACCATAGTTGGCCACTATCCTACCATCGAAAGTTGATAGGGCAAAAATTTGAATGATGCATCACCGGCACAAAGGCCGTGTGATCCATCCTTGATGCACCGATCGAGCGGCGAAGAGTGCCCATCGCAGAGCACAAGCATCATGCGTGTCGAGCACGTGAAATGCGTAGCATCGAACGAATGGGGGCGGAGAGCCTGCGCCCGCTAAACGTTCCACATCTGAGAGCATGATCGAATGCCTATTCACCAATGCGGCCACGGATGATTGGGTGGCACGCTTGGGACACCAGCCACGATTGACGTCTGACCTGTGGCCCCTCAGGACACGAGACGGATGAGGGATGGTGAGACATCCGATTTCCATCGATTCAGGTATGCAACACAGGATCCCGATCATGCCTCCTGGGTACAATGATCGCATGGGGGGAGATTGAAGAGGATGATGGGTCGACAGTTCGACGCATCGAGCATAAAGACTGCCAACACGCGCAACCATAACACCACTCATATGCCCATTGCGTACAAGTGGCAGCATCCACGCGCGTCGGTCCATAACCCACCCGATCGATTACTCGATGACCGAGCAGAGGAAATGAGGTGCGAGGTCGTGCCACAACTGCTTGGCATGAGAAAAACACGAGCAAGGGCCACGAGACTGCCCTTGATATCCAACAAGCAATAACAAAGCGACACCACCAATGCTTGGCTGGCCGGGACTACATGTGCAAGCTTCGCTGACACCACCCTAGGGGGACGTTGCCCGATTCAGGGACTTGTTCCTGGGGTCTCGGGCAGTGTCGACTGTATGCACGGCCTCGTCGAGGCCTAGGTATTTTTGTGGCCAATGAGAAAGGACTACGAGACCGTCAAATATCGAGAGACCTGGTCGGGTCAAGCCCGCAACCGTGGCTTCTACTCGCACCACCCCAGGGAGCCATTGCTCGATTCAGGGACTTGGTCTGGGGTCTAGGGTAGCATCCGTCGTGTGCACAGGCTCGAGCTCAGCTCTCTTTTTTCGCATGCATGCCAACCGGTCGAGGCCATGGGCACCTGCCGATCATTAGAGCAACCAGTCGTCAGACAAAATGACCGAAAGGCATGCACGCCCTGTATTTCACTCGAGGGACGTTGCCCTGGGTGTACGCAATGCGAGGCCCATCACGTACACCTACTCCCCCCGTAGAGGAGGGAGAAGGGGTGCCGAACCACCACCCCATAAAGAGCATTAGAGATTTTACAGATATGCTACTAGTAGACGTTAAAATGTCTGAAACGGGGACACATTTTCCAAACAAGCATAACTTGCATCGAGGGTGCCGATGGTGGTTGGGGCATGTGCCCGCACCAAGGGCCAGCGCATGTCGATGGTGGTCGATACGACTACCCACACCAAGGGCCAACATGTGCCGATGGTGGTTGAAGCAACCGCCTGCACCAGATCGAGGCATGTGCCCACACCAAGGCCCGACATGTACCGATGGTGTTTGATGCATGGGCCATCTTCTACCGATGTGGTCGAGGCAAGAGCCCGCACCAAAGGCCGGCTTATATCAATGGTGCTCAAAGCAACCGCTCGTACCAAGGCCCAACGTGTGCCGATGGTGCTCGAGGCAACCACTCGTACCAGGGCCCAACGTTTGCTGATGGTGTTCGAGGTAACCACCTGCACCAGGGCCCAGCATGTGCCGATGGTGCTCCAGGCAACCGCCCGTACCAAGGGTCGGCTTGTGTCGATGGTGTTTGAGGTAGCCGCCTGCACCAGGGCCCACCGTGTGCCAATGGTGATCGACCAGCATGTGTCGATAGTGATCAAGGCAACCGCCCGTGCCAGGGCCCACCGTGTGCCGATGGTGACCGAGGCAACCACCCGTACCAGGGCCCAGCGTATGCCGATGGTGTTCGTCGTAACCGCCCAGACCAGAGGCCATCTTCTACCGAAGGTGGTCAAGGTAAGAGCCCGTACCAAGGGTCGGCTTATGGCGATGGTGGTTGAGGTAATCGCCCGCTCCAGGGCCTAGCCTGTGCCGATGGTGATTGAGGCAACTGCCCGCACCAGGGCCCAGCATGTACCGATGGTGATCAATCAGCGTGCATCGATGGTGCTCGATGCAACCGCTCGCACTAGGGCCCAGTGTGTACCGATGGTGATCGAGGCAACTGCCCGCACCAGCGCCCAGTGTGTGCCGATGGTGCTTGAGGCAACTTCTCATACCAGGGCCCAGCGTGTGTCGATGGTGTTCGAGGTAACTGCCTGCACCAGGGCCCAGCGTGTGCCGATGGTGATTGAGGCAACCGCCCATACCAGGGCCCAGCGTGTGTCGATGGTGTTGAAGGCAACCACCCACACCAGGGCTAATGGTGATCGACCAGCGAGCACTGATGATGTTCGAGGCAACCACCCGTACCAGAGCCCAGCGTGTGTCGATGGTGATCGAGGTAACCTCCCGCACCAAGGCCCATCTTCTGTCGATGGTGGTCGAGGTAACCGCCTACACCAAGGGCTAGAACATGTCGACGGTGATCGAGGCAACCGCCCTCACCAAGGCCCAGCTTGTGTCGATGGCGGTCGAGGTAAGTGCCCGTACCAAAGGGTAGCCTGTGCCGATGATGGTCGATGCATGTGCCATCACCATGCACCATCATGTGCCTTTGATGGTCGGGGCCTTGGTCAAAGTTCAATTTTAAGCCACGGTGCACATGCTGGGCTCGGGCATGTGCTGGTTTCGCATTTTTTTCGCTTAGGGCAACATCGCTGGAGCATCATCGGAGAACCTACCGGCGGCATTGGGGTTCCTACGATTAGAGGGGTCGAGGGGGTGTGCACACATGATGTGT
>NW_019167937.1:13928053-13935553 GCF_002303985.1 Durio zibethinus | reverse complement strand
GGAGCAGTACTTTCAGGCCATGGGCATACAAGATGAAGTGATAAAGGTAAACACCACTGCTATGTATCTCACTGATGTAGCCTTATTATGGTGGAGGCGCAGGTGTGATGATGTCAGGTGTGGGAGTGCCAAGATTGGAACCTGGATGAAGTTCCAAAAAGAGTTCAGAGAACAGTTTTACCTGGAGTATGTCGATGATGAGGCATGGGCAAAGTTACGTCGGCTTAGCCAGCAAGGGGACATAAGGGAATATGTCCAAAAATTCTCTGAATTGATGCTACAGATCTCAGATCTAGGTGAGAAGGATGCCTTATTTGCTTTCATGGATGGGCTGAAGCCATGGGTGAAGCATGAGCTACAAAGGAGGGGAGTTCATGACTTAGCTAAAGCCATGACTACTGTCGAGGCCTTGATAGAGTTCAAGCCTTTGAACAAGTTTGAGTTTACCAAGCCCAAGAGTAAGGGTAGGGATGATAGAGATTGAAAGAAGCAGTCCAAGGGGAAGGACCGTGACCGAGAGTCTAAGGATGGAAACTGAGACCGTTCAACCAAGGATGGCGAGAGAAAGCCACCAGCAGGCAAGTGGAAAGCAAAGGGGGACCGAGAGCCACTAGCATGCTACCTATGTGGAGGGAGCTACATAGTGTGTAATTGCCCACAGAAGGGCAAGCTGGCAGCTATAGACAAAGAGCCTGACGAGGAGCCAGAGGTAGCAAAGCTTGGGTCATTAGTGCTCAATGCTGTCGAGAGTAAGAGGAGCCGCAAGCCAAAGGGCTTGATGTTTACGGATCTGATGGTTGCGGGTTAGAAGGTGAGCGCACTGGTGGACACAGGTGCCTCACATCTTTTTATTTCAGGTGATGGAGCCCGAAAGCTCAGACTAAAGGTGTAAAAAGGGACTGGTACCATTAAAACGGTGAACTCCAAGGAGGTTTCAGCCATTGGAGTAGCACAGGGAGTTGAGTTACAGCTTGGAGACTAGAAAGACAAAGAGACCATAGAGGTAATACCCCTTGACGACTATGAGTTTGTGATTGGGTTGGATTTCCTTGTTCGGATTAACAGCCTCCGTGTGCCTTTTGTCGATTGTGTTTGCATCTTGGATGCACGATGCCAATGCCTTGTGCCATTGAAGAGAAGGTCTGGAGTTGGGCTGCAGGTGGTGTCAGCCATCCAATTTGCCAAGGCTGTAAGCAAACAAGAAGACACCTTCTTGGCAGCCCTAAGATATGATGAGCCAAGGAAGAAGGAGACTGAGTCGCCCTTGGAAGTGCTAAAGGTGCTGAAGACCTTTAGTGATGTGATGCCCGTAAAGCTGCCTAGCAAGCTACCACCTAAGATGGAGGTGGACCATAAGATCGAGCTGGTGTCCAAGGCCAAGCCACCAGCTAGAGCCCCTTATGAATGTCTCCGCTAGAGTTGGAGGAGTTGAAGAAGCAGCTCAAAAAGTTAGTCGATGTTGGCTTCATCAGGCTATCGAAGGTACCCTATGGTGCACTGGTTCTATTCCAGCGCAAGCATGATGGGTCATTATGGCTGTGCATAAACTACCATGCTTTGAACAACCTGACCATCAAGAACCAGTACCCCATCCCACTTATTGCGGACTTGTTCGATCAACTTGGAAGCGTAAGGTGGTTCACCAAGTTAGATTTGAGGTCAAGCTACTATCAAGTTAGGATCACGGAGGGAGATGAGCCAAAGACAACATATGTCACTCGGTATGGTTTGTATGAGTTCTTAGTGATGCCTTTCAGACTCACGAACGCACCAGCAACATTCTGCACCCTTATGAACAAGGCACTTCAATCATTCCTTGATCGGTTTGTTGTGGTTTATTTGGATGATATTGTGATCTACAGCCAAACTTTGGGAAAGCATGTAGACCACTTGAGGTAGGTGTTCGAGGTGTTACAGGTGCACAAGCTGTTTGTCAAGAAGGAAAAGTGCTCATTCACCCAGCAGGAGATCCCGTTCTTTGGCCACATAGTGGGAGGTGGCAGGATACGCATGGATGAAAGCAAGATACATGCCATCCTAGAGTGGCAACCGCTAGCCAAGGTCACTGAGTTGAGATCATTCCTTGGGCTGGTTAACTACTATAGGAGCTTCATCAAAGGTCACTCAGCAATAGCCATGCCATTGACTGACTTGTTTAAGAAAGGGAGAGCATGGGAGTGGAGCGCAGGGTGCCAGGAAGCCTTTGATAGGTTGAAGTGGGCTGTGACTGAAGAGCCAGTCTTGGCCACGCTAGACCATGCCAAGCTGTATGAGGTGCATACGGATGCATCAGACTTTGCCATAGGGGGCGTGTTGATGCAGGAGGGATGTCCAGTCTCGTTCGAGAGCAAGAAGCTGAATGAGACTGAAAGCAAGTACACAGTCCAAGAGAAGGAGATGACTGCAGTGGTGCACTGCTTGCGCACTTGGCACTATTACCTGTTCGGGTCGAGGTTCATGGTGAGGACGGACAATGTGGCGACCAGCTACTTCCAGACGTAGAAGAAGCTGTCCCTCAAGCAGGCGAGATGGCAAGATTTTCTTACAGAATTTGATTTCTAGATGGAGTACAAGCTAGGACGGGCGAACCTAGTGGTAGACACCCTGAGCAGAGAGGCTAACCTTGTTGCCATTAGCCAACCAGAGGGGTTATTGGTGCCGCGCATCAAGGAGGGACTTGTGCATGATCCTGTAGCCAAAGCTCTGATGGAGTATGCCCAGCAAGGCAAGACTAGGCGGTTTGGGATGTAGGATGGTTTGTTGTACACCAGGGGTAGTAGATTATTTGTGCTGCAGCACAGGAAGCTTCGCAAGGAAGTTTTGTAAGAATGCCATGATTCAAGGTGGGTTGGACACCCCGAAGTGAGTCGTACCTTGGCACTGATCGAGGATCGGTACTACTAGCCACACATGAGGGACAATGTTGAGGCTTATGTGAAGACTTGTCTTGTGTGGCAACAGGACAAGGTGGAGCTCAAGAAACCAGGGGGTCTCTTGGAGCCATTGCCAGTGCCAAAGTGACCATGGGAGAGTGTTTCTTTGGACTTTATAGTCGGTCTACCCAAAGCAGAAGGGTTTGGAAGCATCATGGTAGTGGTGGACAGGTTTTCCAAGTATGGAATCTTCATTCCAGCAACCAAGGAGTGCCCAGCTGAGGAGGCAGCTCGATTGTTCTTGAAGAACATGGTTAAGTACTGGGGAATGCCAATGACCATTGTTAGTGATCGTGATGGGCATTTCATGGGCAGGTTCTAGATTGAGTTGTTCAAGCTGTTGGGGTCAAACTTGAACTTTTCCACCAGCATGCATCCGCAGACCGATGGGTAGACAGAATGAGTGAATGGACTATTGGAGGTCTACCTCAGCACTATGTGAGTGCCATACAAAGGGACTAGCCAAAGCTGCTAGATATTGCATAATTTTCCTACAACTTTTAAAGGAGCGAGGCAACGAACCAGAGCCCATTTGAGGTTGTGATAGGGCAACAACCACTAACACCCGGTTCGATTGCTGCAGGTTATACAGGGTCGAATCCAGTAGCATACAAGTTTTCCAAGGCATGGCAGGAGAAACAGACTTGGCCAAAGTTTGTCTACACAAGGCAGCCAAGAGGTCGAAGAAGTGGGCAGACCAGAATAGGCAGGATGTGCAGTTCCAAGTTAGAAACTTGGTGTTGGTGAAGCTGCATCCCATTGTGCACCACAGGGAGCTGCACAAAGGCCTAGTCCAGAGGTATGAGGGACCTTTTCGAGTAGTCAAAAGGGTAGGCAAGGTTGCCTACAAGCTGGATATGCCACCCAAGCTGAGGGTACACCCGATGTTCCATGTGAGCATGCTCAAGCCGTTCCATGAGGATGAGGGAGATCCAGGACGGGTAGAGTCAAAGCGTGCGCCATTGGGATCAAGGGCCTCTTATAAGAAGGAGGTCCACAGCATCATAGCTAACCAAGAGGTGAGCCAGAAGAACTATCAGCCACGACAAGAGTACTTGGTGCACTGGAAGGGACTTTCAGATAGTGAGGTGAGCTGAGAACCAGCAGATGACTTATGGTAGTTCGAGGACCAAATCAGGCAGTACCATGCAGAAGACGCAATGAAGGCATTATGCAAATAAGTGGGGGAGAATGTCACATCTTGGGTGGGCGCACCAGGCACATCAGGCGCACCAGCAGGTGAGCCAGAGGTTGAGGCCCACAGACCAGGCGGCTGGCGTGTATCTGCATGCAAAGCCTAGCAAATGAGTTCAGAACACCCGCCCAACTTGCAGGCTAGCCCGTGAGACCAAAGCCTGGCATACAAGCTGACCGCACCACATCCAGAAGGGCCCAAGGTGCTGGACACGCAAGGGAAGCTTCTGGAAGCAGGCAGGATCAGCAGGAGCATCCTGGCAGATTTGGTTGACCCTGAAAATTAAGAGTTAGCATCCTGGTTGATTGTAATCTGTATAATCCCTTGATTTTAGCCTTTATTCTAGGGATATTGTCATTAAGTGTAGCTGGAGCCTCAACTATAAATAAAGGGCTGCTCCACCCTCATTGGTACACCATCAAACACTTTTTTTTCAGTGAATACAAGAACATTTCCAAAATTCTGCCTTCTTATCCTGTTTCTTTTTAACTTGCGTAATCAGCCCTTTCCGTTGTTCTAGCGCCTGCACACTTATGTTTTAGGCTGACTTAGGCATGAAGGAGGATATTTCAAGCCTAAGGCCGCACGGATTCTGAGTCTAAGGTCGGAGCCCGTGACACCCGCACCAAGCGTCAGCTTGTGGCGATGGTGGTTGAGGCAACTGCTCGCACCAGGGCCCAGCATGTGCTGATGGTGTTCGAGGCAACCGCCCGTACCAGGGGCCATCTTTTGTTGATGGTGCTCAAACCAACCGCCTGTACCATAGCCCAACGTGTGCCGATGGTGTTCGAGGCAACTGCCCGCACTAGGGGCTATCTTCTACCGATGGTGGTCGAGGTAAGAGCCTGCACCAAGGGTCGGCTTATGCCGATGGTGCTCGAGGCAATCGCCTGCACTAGGGCCCAACATGTACCGATGGTGTTCGGTGCAACCGCCTGCACCAGGGGCCATCTTCTGCCAATGGTGGTCGAGGCAACCACCCACACCATGGCCCAGCGTGTGCTGATGGTGTTCGAGGCGACCGCCCGCACTAGGGCCCAGCGTGTGCCGATGGTGCTCGAGGCAACTTCCAGCACTAGGGCTCAAGGTAACCACCCATACCAGGGCCCAGCGTGTGCCGATGGTGATCAAGGTAACCGCCAGCACCAGGGCCCAGCATGTGCCGATGGTGTTTGAGGCAACCGCCCATACCGAGGCCCAACGTGTGCCGATGGTGATCGACCAGTGTGTGTCGATGGTGTTCGAGGCACCTGCCCGTACCGCCCGTACCAGGGCCCAGTGTGCATCGATGGTGATCGAGGCAACCGTCAGCACCAGGGCCCAGCGTGTGCCGATGGTGCTCGAGGCAACCGCCCACACCAGGGCCCAGCGTGTGTTGATGGTGTTCGAGCCAACTGCCCGCACTAGGGCCCAGCTTGTGCCGATGGTAATCGACGCAATCGCTTGTACCAGGGCCCAACGTATGCCGATAGTGCTCGAGGCAATCGTCTGCACCGTTCACACCAGGTTCTAGCATGTGCCAATGGTGATTGAGGCAACCGCCCGTACTAGGGCCCAGCGTGTACCGATGGTGGTCGAAGCAACGGCCCGTACCAGGGCCCAGCATGTGCCAATGGTGGTCGAGGCAACGGCCCGCACCAGGGCCCAGCGTGTGTCGATGGTGTTTGAGGCAACCGCCCGCAGCAGGGTCCAGCGTATGCCAATGGTGATCGAGGTAACCACCCGCACCAGGGCCGATGGTGATCGACCAACGTGTGTCGATGGTGTTCGAGGCAATCACCCGCACCAGGGCCCATGTTCTACTGATGGTGGTCGAGGCAACTGCCAGCACCAAGGGCCAATGGTGATCGACCAGCGTGTGTCGATGGTGTTCGAGGCAACCGCCTGCACCAGGGCCCAGCATATGCCAATTGTCATCAAGACAACCACCCGCACCAGGGCCCAGCTTGTGCCGATGGTGGTTGACGCAAGTGCCCGTACGAAAGGGCAGCTTGTGCCAATGATGGTCGATGCATGTGCCATCACCATGCGCCATCATGTGCCATTGATGGTCGAGGCCTTGGCTGAAGTTTGATTTTGAGCCACGGTGCACATACTGGGCTCGGGCATGTGCTGGTGCCACATTTTTTTCACTCGGGGCAGTATCGCTAGAGCATCGTCGAAGAACCTAACCGACGGCATTAGGGTTTCGACGATTGGGGGGGCCGAGGGGTGTGCGCACATGATGTGCGATGGGTGCTGGTACTTGGCCCTTATATTGGCCCCCTATCCCTCATCAAACCTCGAGAACTCACACCCCCTTAAAGAGCATTTAAGATTTTATAGGTTTGCTGCCAGTAGCCATTTAAGTGTCTGAAATGGGGACACTTTTTTCAAATGGTCACAAAATCTTCTCCACTTCGAGTTTTTAGCTGAATTTTTTTTTGCTTGCCAACAAAAATAGAAGGATCACATCTAAAAAATTTGGGGCCAAAACTCCTTCTAAAAAATTTTAAAAAATCCCAAACTGCAAAAAGTTTCAAAAATCGTGAAAAATAGAAAACGAGTCATCTTGCCATGAAACTTCACATGAAGGCTTAGGGGACCATTGTATGAATTTAAAAGCCATAAAAATGGCATTGGCATGGCAAAAATATGAAGATGTGCCTAAACCCACCTACTACCCGATCGATCCAAGGCTTGCGCATCCTGCCTCTCTGGCCGCCGTAGTGCCCGCCCGATCGTTTCGTGGGTTGACTTAGGCATATGGAGTTCATTCCATGTCTAAGCCCCAGACGGATCGAGGGTTGTGGTAGCTGGACCAGCAGTGGGATCGGTAGCATGTAGAGGGGGACCAAGCCGATCCCCAGCTTACACATTATTCTTCTCCGGTCGGCTCAGCACCCACACGCTCGTTTCATGGGTTGACTTAGGCATACGGAGTTCATTCCCAGTCTAAGCATATGGAGTTCATTCCCAGTCTAAGATCAGACCGGCAGCAGGATCGACAGCAGCACGCAGAGGGAGATCGAGTCGATCCTCAGCTTGCACATTCTGGCTCTCTGATTGGCTGAGCGCCCACACGCTCATTTTGTGGGTTGGCTTAGGCATACGGAGTTCATTCCATGTCTAAGCCCCAGTCGGACAGAGGGTTGTGGCAGCTGGACCGACAGTAGGATCGGTAGCACACAGAAGGGGACCGGGTAGATCCCTAGCTTACGCATTATGCCTCTTCGGTCGACTGAGCGCCCGTACGCTCATTTCGTGGGTTGACTTAGGCATACGGAATTCATTCCCAGTCTAAGCATATGGAGTTCATTCCCAGTCTAAGATCGGACAGGCAGCCAGATCGACAGCAGCACGCAGAGGGGGATCGGGCTGATCCCCGGCTTA
>NW_019167937.1:13915553-13923053 GCF_002303985.1 Durio zibethinus | reverse complement strand
GGTTGGGGCATGTGCCCTCACCAAGGGCCAGCGCGTGTCGATGCTGGTTGAGGCAATCGTTAGCACCAGATCAAGGCATGTACCCACACTAAGGCCCGATGTGTGACGATGGTGTTCGACACAGGGGCCATCTTCTATCGATGGTGGTCGAGGCAAGAGCTCGCACCAAGGGTCGGCTTGTGTCGATGGTGCTCGAAGCAACCGCTCGTACCAAGGCCCAGCATGTGTCAATGGTGCTCGAGGTAACCACCCGTACTAGGGCCCAGCGTGTGCCGATGGTGATCGAGGCAACCGCCCGTAACAAGGCCTAGCGTGTGCTGATGGTGTTCAAGGCAACCGTCCCCACCAGGGCCCAGTGTGTGTCGATGGTGCCCGAGGCAACCGCCCGCACCAGGGCCCAACGTGTGTCGATGGTGGTCGAGTAAGAGCCTGCACCGAGGCTCAGCTTGTGCCGATAGTGTTCGAGGTAACCGCCCACACCAAGGCCATGCGTGTGCCGATGGTGATCGAGGCAACTGCCCGCACCAGGGCCCAGCGTGTGTCAATGGTGTTCGAAGCAACTGCCCGCACCAAGGGCCGACATGTGGCGATGGTGGTCGAGGCGACTGCCCTCACCAAGGCCCAGCGTGTGTCGATGGTGATCAAGGCAACCACCTACACCAGTAGCCATGTTCTATCGATGGTGCTCGAGGTAACCGCCCGCACTAGGGCCCAGCGTGTGCCGATGGTGTTCGAGGCAACCACCTACACCAAGGCCTAACGTATGCCGATGGTGTTCGACGTAACCGCCCGCACCAGGGGCCATCTTCTGTCGATGGTGATCGAGGCAAAAGCCCACACCAAGGGTCGGCTTATGCCGATGGTGCTCAAGGCAACCTTTCGCACCAAAGCCCAGCACGTGTCGATGGTGTTTGAGGTAATCGCCTGCACCAGGCCCAATATTTGTCGATGGTGTTTGGTACCACCGCTCGCACCAGGGGCCATCATCTGTCAATGGTGGTCGAGGTAACCGCCCATACCAGGGCCCAGCGTGTGTCGATGGTGATCGAGGCAACCCCCCGCACTAGGGCCCAGCCTGTGACGATGGTGATTGGGGTAACCCCCTGCACCAGGGCCCAGCCTGTGACGATGGTGATCGAGGCAACCGCCCGTACCAGGGCCCAACATGTGCCGATGGTGCTTGAGGTAACCACTCGTACCAGGGCCTAACGTGTGCCGATGGTGATCGAGGCAACCCCCAGTGTCATGCCCTGGGTAGGCGTGCCAGGCACATCAGGCAGACCAACAGGTGAGCCAGAGGTTGAGGCCCGCAGACTAGGCATGTTGGTAGGTATCTGTGCGCAAAACCTAGCAAACGAGCTCCAAACGCCCGCCCATCTTGCAGGCCAACTCATGAGACCAAGGCCTGGCATTTGGGCTGCCCGCACCACATCCAGAAGGGCCCGAGGTGCTGGATACGCAAGGGAAGCTTCTGGGAACCAGGCAGGATCAGCATCAGCATCCTGGCAGATTTGGTTGACCCTGAAAATCAGGAACCAGCATCTTGATTAAATGTAATCCCATGATTGTAGCCTTTATTTTAGGGATTTGCCATTAAGTTGTAGCTGGAGCCTCAACTATAAATAGAGGGCTGCTCCACCCTCATTTGTACACCATCAAACACTTCTGTTTCAGTGAATACAAGAGCATTTCCAGAATTCTGTTTCTCTTTAACTTGCGTAATCAGCCCTTCCCTTTGTTCTAGTGCCCGCACGCTTGTGTTTTAGGCTGACTTAGGCATCAAGGACGAGATTCCAAGCCTAAGGCTGCATGGATTCTGAGTCTAAGGTCAGAGCCCGTGACAGTTGGTATCAGAGCAAGTTCGATTCTGCGTGTTTGTGTTGTGCAGGTTAGATCGTGATTGAGTAGATGGCATTCCAAAGCGATGTTGCTAGCGAACAACCAGAGGCCCAAGAGCATAGGCACGAAAGAGGCAAGAAAGTAGGTTGAAGAGATATATGGTCTACCATGGACGGTAGGCTGGCCAAGGTGGAGGCGACCATAGGCAACATGGGGAGAAGCTTGAGGAAGTAGAGACTCACATTGCATCGCTAGACTCCATGGGGGAGGAGATCCAAAGTGAGCTAGAAGCTGCTCTCAACAAAGGCCTGGATGCGGTCACCTAAAAGAATGAATCCTTGGAGGCGGAAGTGCTGACTTTGCGAGATGGCATAGAGGCCATGCGCCATGGCATGGAGGCCATGCGCCAGCGGATGGAGGAGCTTACCAATGAGCTCATGACTTGCAAGACTACCATTAGGAATGGCATGTTTGCTGGGGTGTCCAAATCCATATTGGATGTCCCCAAGCCTAAGGAGTTTAAGGGGACTAGGGCAGTTAAGGAAGTAGACAACTACCTTTGGGGTATGGAGCAGTACTTCCAGGCCATGGGCATGCAAGACGAGGCGATAAAGGTAAGCACCGCTGCTATGTATCTCACTGATGTAGCCTTATTGTGGTGGAGGCGCAGGTGTGATGATGTCAGGCGTGGGAACGCCAAGATTGGAACCTGGGCAGAGTTCCAAAAAGAGTTCAGAGAACAATTTTACCCGGAGTATGCCGATGATGAGGCACGGGCAAAGTTGCGCAGGTTGAGCCAGCAAGGGAACATAAGAGAGTATGTTCAAAAATTCTCTGAACTGATGCTACAGATCTCGGATCTAGGCGAGAAGGACGCATTCTTTGCTTTCATGGATGGGCTGAAGCCGTGGGTGAAGCATGAGCTACAAGGAGGGGAGTTCATGACTTGGCTAAAGCCATGACCACTGCCGAGGCGTTGATAGAGTTCAAGCCTCTGAACAAGTTCGAGTCTACCAAGCCCAAGGGTAAGGGCAGGGACGATAGGGACCGGAAAGAAGCAGTCCAATGGGAAGGACCGTGACCGGGAGTCCAAGGATGGAGACCGAGACCGTTCAACCAAGGATGGCGAGAGGAAGCCATCAGCAGGCAAGTGGAAAGCAAAGGGGGACCGAGAGCCACTAGCATGTTACCTATGTGGAGGGAGCCACATAGCACGCAATTGCCCGCAGAAGGGCAAGCTGGCTGCTGTAGACAGGGAGTCTGACGAGGAGCCAGAGTCAGGGCAGCAAAGCTTGGGTCGTTGGTGCTCAATGCTGTCCAGAGTAAGGGGAGCCGCAAGCCAAAGGGCTTGATGTTTGCGGATCTGATGGTTGCGGGTCAGAAGGTGAGCGCACTGGTGGACACAGGTGCCTCACATCTTTTTATTTCAGGTGATGGAGCCCGGAAGCTCGGACTAAAGGTGCAGAAAGGGACTGGTACCATTAAGACGGTGAACTCCAAGGAAGTTCCAGCCATTGGAGTAGCACGGGGAGTGGAGTTGCAGCTTGGAGATTGGAAAGGCAAGGAGACCATTGAGGTAATACCCCTTGACGACTATGAGTTTGTGATTGGGTTGGATTTCCTTGTTCGGATTAACGCCCTCCTTGTGCCTTTTGCCGATTGTGTTTGCATCTTGGATGCACGGTGCCAATGCCTAGTACCATTGAGGAGAGGGTCTGGAGTTGGGTCACGGGTGGTGTCAGCCATCCAATTTGCCAAGGCGGTAAGCAGACAAGAAGACACCTTCTTGGCAGCCCTGAAATATGATGAGCCAAGGGAGAAGGAGACCGAGTCACCCTTGGAGGTGCTAAAGGTGCTGAAGACCTTTAGTGATGTGATGCCCGCAAAGCTGCCTAGCAAGCTACCACCTAAGAGGGAGGTGGACCACAAGATCGAGCTGGTGTCCGAGGCCAAGCCACCAGCCAGAGCCCCTTACCGAATGTCTCCACCAGAGTTGGAGGAGTTGAGGAAGCAGCTCAAGGAGTTAGTTGATGCTGGCTTCATCAGGCCATCGAAAGCACCCTATGGTGCACCGGTTCTATTCCAGCGCAAGCATGATGGGTCGTTGCGGCTGTGCATAGACTACCGGGCTTTGAACAAGCTGACCATCAAGAACAAGTACCCCATCCCACTCATTGCGGACTTGTTCGATCAACTTGGGAGCGCAAGGTGGTTCACCAAGCTGGATTTGAGGTCAGGCTATTATCAAGTCAGGATCGCGGAGGGAGATGAGCAAAAGACAGCATGTGTCACTCGGTATGGTTCGTATGAGTTCTTGGTGATGCCTTTCGGACTCACGAATGCCCCAGCAACATTCTGCACCCTTATGAACAAGGTACTTCAGTCATTCCTTGATCGGTTTGTTGTGGTTTATTTGGATGACATTGTGATCTACAGCCAGACTTTGGGAGAGCATGTAGACCACTTGAGACAGGTGTTCGAGGTGTTGCGGGCGCACAAGCTGTTTGTCAAGAGGGAGAAGTGCTCATTCGCCCAGCAGGAGATCCCATTCCTGGCCACATAGTGGGAGGTGGCAGGATACGCATGGATGAAGGCAAGATAGACGCCATCCTGGAGTGGCAACCGCCAGCCAAGGTCACTGAGTTGAGATCGTTCCTTGGGCTGGTTAACTACTACAGGCGCTTCATCAAGGGTCACTCAGCAATAGCCACGCCATTGACTGACTTGCTCAAGAAAGGGAGAGCATGGGAGTGGAGCGCAGGGTGCCAGGAAGCCTTTGACAGGTTGAAGCGGGCTGTGACCGAGGAGCCAGTCTTGGCCTTGCCAGACCATGCCAAGCCGTATGAGGTGCATACGGACGCATCAGACTTTGCCATAGGGGGCGTGTTGATGCAAGAGGGACGTCCAGTCGCGTTTGAGAGCAGGAAGCTGAACGAGACTGAACGCAAGTACACGGTCCAAGAGAAGGAGATGACTGCAGTGGTGCACTGCTTGCGCACTTGGCGCCATTACCTGTTGGGGTCGAGGTTCGTGGTGAGGACGGACAATGTGGCAACCAGCTACTTCCAGACGCAGAAGAAGCTGTCCCCCAAGCAGGCGAGATGGCAAGATTTTCTTGCAGAATTTGATTTCCAGATGGAGTACAAGCCAGGACGGGCGAACCTAGTGGCAGACGCCCTGAGCAGAAAGGCTAACCTTGCTGCCATTAGCCAACCAGAGGGGTCACTGGTGCCGCGCATCAAGGAGGGACTTGCGCATGATCCTACAGCCAAGGCTTTGATGGAGTACGCCCAGCAAGGTAAGACTAGGCGGTTTTGGTTGCAGGATGGGTTGCTGTACACCAGGGGCAGTAGACTGTTTGTGCCGCAGCACGGGAAGCTCCGCAAGGAAGTTTTGCAAGAGTGTCATGATTCAAGGTGGGCTGGACACCCAGGAGTGAGCCGCACCTTGGCGCTGATCGAGGACCGGTACTACTGGCCGCACATGAGGGACGATGTGGAGGCCTATGTGAAGACTTGTCTTGTGTGCCAACAGGACAAGGTGGAGCTCAAGAAACCAGGGGGTCTCTTGGAGCCATTGCCAGTGCCAGAGCGACCATGGGAGAGTGTTTCTCTGGACTTTATAGTCGGTCTACCCAAGACAGAGGGGTTTGGAAGCATCATGGTAGTGGTGGACAGGTTTTCCAAATATGGAATCTTCATTCCAGCAACCAAGGAGTGCCCAGCCGAGGAGGCAGCTCGATTGTTCCTGAAGAACATGGTGAAGTACTGGGGAGTGCCGAGGACCATTGTTAGTGATCGGGACGGGCGTTTCACGGGCAGGTTCTGGACTGAGTTGTTCAAGCTGTTGGGGTCAGACTTGAACTTTTCCACCAGCATGCATCCGCAGACCGATGGGCAGACAGAACGTGTGAATGGACTACTGGAGGTCTACCTCAGGCACTATGTGAGTGCCACACAAAGGGACTGGCCAAAGCTACTGGATATTGCGCAGTTTTCCTACAACTTGCAAAGGAGCGAGGCAACGAACCAGAGCCCATTTGAGGTTGTGACAGGGCAACAACCACTAACACCCGGTTCGATTGCTGCAGGTTATACAGGGCCGAATCCAGCAGCATACAAGTTTGCCAAGGCATGGCAGGAGCAAGCTGACTTGGCCAGAGTTTGTCTACACAAGGCGGCCAAGAGGTCGAAGAAGTGGGCAGACCAGAAGAGGCGGGATGTGCAGTTCCAGGTTGGAGACTTGGTGTTGGTGAAGCTGCATCCCATTGTGCGCCACAGGGGGCTGCACAAAGGCCTAGTCCGGAGGTATGAGGGACCTTTCCGAGTAGTCAAGAGAGTAGGCAAGGTTGCCTACAAGCTGGATATGCCACCCAAGCCGAGGGTACACCCGGTGTTCCATGTGAGCATGCTCAAGCCGTTCCATGAGGATGAGGGAGATCCAGGACGGGCAGAGTCAAAGCGTGCACCGTTGGGAGCAAGGGCCTCATATGAGAAGGAGGTCCACAGCATTATGGCTGACCGGGAAGTGAGACGGAAGAACTATCAACCAAGACATGAGTACTTGGTGCGCTGGAAGGGACTTCCAGACAGTGAGGCGAGCTGGGAACCAGCAGAGGACTTATGGCAGTTCGGGGACCAGATCAGGCAGTACCATGCAGAAGACGCAACGAGGGCGTTGCGCAATCAGGTGGGGGAGAATGTCACGCCCTGGGCGGGCGCGCCAGGCACATCAGCCAGACCAGCAGGCGAGCCAGCAGCTAAGGCCCGCAGACCAGGCGTGCTGGCGGGTATCAGTGCGCAAAGCCTATCAAACGAGCTCCAAACGCCCGCCCATCTTGCAGGCCAACTCATGAGACCAAGGCCTGGCATTTGGGCTGCCCGCACCACATCCAGAAGGGCCCGAGGTGCTGGATACGCAAGGGAAGCTTCTGGAACCAGGCAGGATCAGCATCAGCATCCTGGCAGATTTGGTTGACCCTGAAAATCAGGAACCAGCATCTTGATTAAATGTAATCCCATGATTGTAGCCTTTATTCTAGGGATATGCCATTAAGTTGTAGCTGGAGCCTCAACTATAAATAGAGGGCTACTCCACCCTCATTTGTACACCATCAAACACTTCTGTTTCAGTGAATACAAGAGCATTTCTAGAATTCTGTCTTGTTCATCCTGTTTCTCTTTAACTTACGTAATCAGCCCTTCCTATTGTTCTAGTGCCCGCGCGCTTGTGTTTTAGGCTGACTTAGGCACAAAGGAGGATATTCCAAGCCTAAGGCCACATGGATTCTGAGTCTAAGGTCAGAGCCCGTGAAACCCGCACCAAGGCTCAGAGTGTGACGATGGTGATCGTTGCAACCGCCCGCACCAGGGCCCAACATGTGTCGATGGTGTTCGACGCAACCACCCGTACTAGGGCCCAGCATGTGCCGGTGGTGTTCGAGGCAACCACCCGCACCGGTGCCCAGCGTGTGTCGATGGTGATCGAGGCAGCCGCTCACACCGAGGCCTAGCGTGTGTCGATGGTGATCAACCAGTGTGTGCCAATGGTGCTCGAGGAAACCGCCCACACCACCCACACTAGGGCCCAGTGTGTGCCGATGGTGATCGAGGCAACCGCCCGCACCAAGGCCCAGCGTGTGCCGTGGTGCTCGAGGCAACC
>NW_019167937.1:13898053-13905553 GCF_002303985.1 Durio zibethinus | reverse complement strand
GGTAACCACCCACACTAGGGCCCAGCGTGTGTCGATGGTGTTCGACGTATTCACCTCGCACCAGGGGCCATATTCTACCAATGGTGGTTAAGGCAAGAGCTTGTGTCACGCCTTGGGTGGGTGCCCCAGGCACATCAGGTGCACCAGCAAGCGAGTCAGAGGTTTAGGCCCACAGACTAGGTGTGTTGGCGGGTATCTGTGCATAAAGCCTAGCAAATGAGTTCAGAACGCCCACCCAACTTGCAAGCTAGCCCGTGAGCCAGCCTGGCATACAAGCTATCCGTACCATATCCAAAAGGGCCCAAGGTGCTGGACATGCAAGGGAAGCTTCTGAAAGCAGGCAGGATCAGCAGAAGCATCCTGGCAGATTTGGTTGACCCTAAAAATCAAGAGTTAGCATCCTGATTGATTGTAATCTGTATAATCCCTTGATTTTAGCCTTTATTCTAGGGATATTGCCATTAAGTGTAGCTGGAGGCTCAACTATAAATAGAGGGCTGTTCCACCCTTATTGGTACACCATCAAACACCTCTGTTTCAGTGAATACAAGAGCATTTCCAAAATTTTGCCTTCTTATCCTATTTCTCTTTAAGTTGCATAATTAGCCCTTCCCACTGTTCTAGTGCCTGCATGCTTGTGTTTTAGGCTGACTTAGGCATAAAGGAGGAGATTCCAAGCCTAAGGTCGCATGGATTCTGAGTCTAAGGTCAGAGCCCATGACAGTTGGTATCAGAGCAAGTTCGATTCTGCGTGTTTGTGTTGTGCTGGTTAGATCATGATTGAGGAGATGGCATCCCAAAGTGACGCTGCTAACCAACAACCAGAGGCCCATGAGCATGGGCATGGAAGAGAGAGGAAAGCCAGTTCTAGAGATATCTGGTTTACCATGGACGGTAGGTTGGCCAAGGTGGAGGTGACCATGGGCAACATGGGGGAAAAGCTTGAAGGGGTAGAGACTCACATTGCATCGCTAGACTCCATGAGGGAGGAGATCCAAAGTGAGCTGCAAGCTACTTTCAACAAAGGCTTGGATGTGTTCACCCAAAAGAATCAGACCTTGGAGGCTGAAGTGCTGACCTTGCACGATGGCATGGAGGCCATGCTAGCAGATGGAAGAGCTTACCAGTGAGCTCGTTGCTTGCAAGACTGCCATTGGGAATGGCATGTTTGTCAGAGTGTCCAAATCTAGATTGGATGTCCCCAAGCCTAAGGAGTTCAAGGGGACTAAGGTGGCTAAGGAAGTAGACAACTACCTTTGAGGTATGAAGCAGTACTTCCAGGGCATGGGCATGCAAGACGAGGCGATAAAGGTAAGCACCACTGTTATGTATCTCACTGATGTAGCCTTATTGTGGTGGAGGCATAGGTGTGATGATGTCAGGCATGGGAGCGCCAAGATTGGAACCTGGACAGAGTTCCAAAAGGAGTTCAGAGAATTGTTTTACCTAGAGTATACCGATGATGAGGCACGGGCAAAGTTATACCGGCTTAGCCAGCAAGGGGACATAAGGGAGTATGTCCAAAAATTCTTTGAATTGATGCTGTAGATCTCAGATCTAGGCTAGAAGGACACCTTATTTGCTTTCATGGATGGGCTGAAGTTGTGGGTGAAGCATGAGCTACAAAAAAACGGAGTTCATGACTTGTCTAAAGCCATGACTACTGTTGAGGCCTTGATAGAGTTCAAGCCTCTGAACAGGTTCGAGTCTACCAAGCCCAAGAGTAAGGGCAGGGATGATAGGGATCAAAAGAAGCAGTCTAAGGGGAAAGACTGTGACCGAGAGTCCAAGGATGGAGACCGAGACCGTTCAACCAAGGATGGTGAGAGGAAGCCACCAGCAGACAAGTGGAAAGCAAAAGGGGACCGAGAAACACTAGCATGCTACCTACGTGGATAGAGCCACATAGCGTGCAATTGCCCGCAGAAGGGTAAGCTGGCTACTGTAGACAAGGAGTCTGACGAAGAGCCAGAGTCAGGGGCAGTAAAGCTTAGGTCATTAGTGCTCAATGCTATCCAGAGTAAGGGGAGCCGCAAGCCAAAGGGCTTGATGTTTGCGAATCTGATGGTTGCAGGTCAGAAGGTGAGTGCACTGGTAGACACAGGTGCCTCACATCTTTTTATTTCAGGTGATGGAGCCTGAAAGCTCGAACTAAAGGTATAAAAAGGGATTAGTACCATTAAAACGGTGAACTCCAATGAGGTTCCAGCCATTGGAGTAGCACGGGGAGTGGAGTTGCAGCTTAGAGACTAGAAAGGCAAGAAGACCATAGAGGTAATACCCCTTGACGACTATGAGTTTGTGATTGGGTTGGATTTCCTTGTTTGGATTAATGCCTTCCTTGTGCCTTTTGCCAATTGTGTTTGCATCTTGGATGCACGATGCCAATGCCTTGTGCCATTGAGGAGAGGGTCTGGAGTTGGGTCGCGGGTGGTGTCAACCATCCAATTTGCCAAGGCGGTAAGCAAACAAGAAAACACCTTCTTGGCAGCCCTAAAATATGATGAGCCAACGGAGAAAGAGACTAAGTAACCCTTGGAGGTGCTAAAGGTGCTAAAGACCTTTAGTGATATGATGCCCGCAAAATTGCCTAGCAAGCTACCGTCTAAGAGAGAGGTGGACCATAAGATCGAGCTGGTATCCGAGGCCAAGCCACCAGCTAGATTCCCTTACTGAATGTCTCCACCAGAGTTGGAGGAGTTGAGGAAGCAGCTCAAAGAGTTAGTTGATGCTGGCTTCATCGGGCCATCAAAGGTAGCCTATGGTGCACCGGTTCTATTCCAACGCAAGCATGATGGGTTGTTGCGGCTATGCATAAACTACCAAGCTTTGAACAAGCTGACCATCAAGAACATGTACCCCATCCCACTCATTGCGGACTTGTTCAATCAACTTGGAAGTGCAAGGTGGTTCACCAAGTTGGATTTGAGGTCAAGCTACTATCAGGTCAGGATCGCAGAGGTAGATGAGCCAAAGACAGGATGTGTTACTCGGTATGGTTCGTATGAGTTCTTGGTAATGCCTTTCAGACTCACAAATGCCCCAACAACATTCTGCACCCTTATGAACAATGTACTTCAATCATTCCTTGATCGATTTGTTGTGGTTTATTTAGATGACATTGTGATCTACAGCCAGACTTTGGGAGAGCATGTAGACCACTTGAGACAGGTGTTCGAGGTGTTGCGGGCACACAAGCTATTTGTCAAGAGGGAGAAGTGCTCATTCGCCCAGTAGGAGATCCTTTCCTTGGCCACATAGTGGGAGGTGGTAGGATACAAATGGATGAAGGCAAGATACATGCCATCTTAGGATGGCAACCGCCAGCCAAGGTTATTGAGTTGAGATTGTTCCTTGGGTTGGTTAACTACTACGGGCACTTCATTAAAGGTCACTTAGCAATAGCCACGCCATGGATTGACTTGCTCAAGAAAGGGAGAGCATGGGAGTGAAGCGCAGGGTGCCAGGAAGCCTTTGATAGGTTAAGGTGGGTTGTGACCAAGGAGCCAGTCTTGGCCTTGCCAGACCATGTCAAGTCGTATGAGGTGCATACGGATGCATCAAACTTTGCCATAAGGGGCATGTTGATGCAGGAGGGACGTCCAGTTGCGTTCTAGAGCAGGAAGCTAAACGAGACTGAACGCAAGTACACGATCCAAGAGAAAGAGATGACTGCAGTGGTGCACTGCTTGTGCACTTGGTGCCATTACCTATTGGGGTTGAGGTTCGTGGTGAGGATGGACAATATGGCGACCAGCTACTTTCAGACGTAGAAGAAGCTATCCCCCAAGCAGGCGAGATGGTAAGATTTTCTTGCAAAATTTGATTTCCAGATGGAGTACAAGCCAGGACGGGTGAACCTAGTGGCAGATGCCCTGAGCAGAAAGGCTAACCTTGCTATCATTAGCCAACCAGAGCGGTCACTGGTGCCGCACATCATGAAGGGACTTACGCATGATCCTATAGCCAAAGCTCTGATGGAGTACGCCCAGTAAGGCAAGACTAGGTGGTTTTGGATATAGGATGGTTTGTTGTACACCAGGGGCAGTAGACTATTTGTGCCATAGCACGAGAAGCTCCACAAGGAAGTTTTGCAAGAATGCCATGATTCAAGGTGGGCTGGACACCCCGGAGTGAGCCGTACCTTGGTGCTGATCGAGGACCGGTACTACTGGCCACACATGAGGGATGATGTGAAAGCCTATTTGAAGACTTGTCTGGTGTGCCAACAGGACAAGGTAGAGCTCAAGAAACTAGGGGGTCTCTTAGACCCATTGCTAGTGCCAGAGCGACCATGGTAAAGTGTTTCTCTGGACTTTATAGTCGATCTACCCAAAGCAGAAGGGTTTGGAAGCATCATGGTAGTGGTGGACAGGTTTTCCAAGTATGGAATCTTCATTCCAGCAACTAAGGAGTGCCCAGCCGAGGAGGCAGCTCAATTGTTCCTGAAGAACATGGTTAAGTACTGGGGAGTGCCAAGGACCATTGTTAGTGATCGAGACAGGCGTTTCACGGACAGGTTCTGGACTGAGTTGTTCAAGCTGTTGGGGTCAGACTTGAACTTTTCCACTAGCATGTATCCGCAGACCAATGGCCAGATAGAACGAGTGAATGGACTATTGGAGGTCTACCTCAGGCACTACGTGTGTGCCACATAAAAGGACTGGCCAAAGCTACTAGTTATTGCACAGTTTTCCTACAACTTGTAAAGGAGCGAGGCAACGAACCAGAGCCCATTTGAGGTTGTGATAGGGCAATAACCACTAACACCTGGTTTAATTGCTGCAGGTTATACAGGGCCGAATCCAGTAGCATACAAGTTTGCCAAGGCATGGTAGGAGTAAACTGACTTGGCCAGAGTTTGTCTATACAAGGCGGCCAAGAGGTCGAAGAAGTGGACAGACCAAAATAGGTGGGATATGCAGTTCCAGGTTAGAGACTTGGTATTGGTGAAGCTGTATCCCATTGTGCGCCACAGGGGGCTGCAAAAAGGCCTAGTTCGGAGGTATGAGGGACTTTTTCGAGTAGTCAAGAGGGTAGGCAAGGTTGCCTATAAGCTGGATATGCCACCTAAGCTGAGGGTACACCCGGTGTTCCATGTGAGCATGCTAAAGCCGTTCCATGAGGATGAGGGAGATCTAGGATGGGTAGAGTCAAAGCGTGCACCATTGGGAGCAAGGGCCTCATATGAAAGGAGGTCCATAGCATCATAGCTGATCGAGAGGTGAAACAGAAGAACTATCAGCCAAGACAAGAGTACTTGGTGCGCTGAAAGGGACTTCCAGATAGTGAAGTGAGCTGGGAACTAATAGATGACTTATGGCAGTTCGGGGACCAGATCAGGTAGTACCATGCAGAAGACACAATGAGGGCATTGTACAATCAGGTGGGGGAGAATGTCACTCCTTGGCCAGGAGTGCCAGGCACATCAGGTGCACCAACAGGCGAGCCAGAGGTTGAGGCCCGCAGACCAGGCGTGTTGACGGGTATTTGTGTGCAAAGCCTAGCAAACGAGTTCAGAACACCCGCCCAACTTGCAGGCCAGCCCGTGAGACCAAGGCCTGGCATACAAGCTACTCACACCACATCCAGAGGGCCCAAGGTGCTGGACATCGCAAGGGAAGCTTCTGGAAGCAAGCAGGATCAGCAGGAGCATCCTAGCAGATTTGGTTGACCCTAAAAATTAGGAGTTAGCATCCTGATTAATTGTAATCTGTATAATCCCTTGATTTTAGCCTTTGTTCTAGGGATATTTCCATTAAGTGTAGCTGGAGCCTCAACTATAAATAAAGGGCTGCTCCACCCTCATTAGTGATCGAGGTAACCGCTTGTACCAGGGCCCATCTTCTGCCGATAGTGGTCGAGGCAACCACCCACACCAAGGGCCAGCACGTGCCGATGGTGATCGAGGCAACCGCCTTCACCAGGGCCCAGCTTGTGTCGATGGAGGTCGAGGCAAGTGCCCTATACCAAAAGGCAGCCTGTGCCGATGATGGTCGATGCATGTGCCATCACCATGCACCATCATATGCCATTAATGGTCGAGGCCTTGGCCAAAGTTTGATTTTGAGCCACGGTGCACATGCTGGGCTCGAGAATGTGCTGGTACCACATTTTTTTTGCCTGGGGCAGCATCGTCGGAGCATCATCGGAGAACCTAACTGACGGCTTTGGGGTTTCGATGATTGGGGGGCCAGGGGGTGTACGCACATGATGTGCGATGGGTGCTGGTACTTGGTCCTTATATTGGCTCCCTATCCCTCATCAAACCTCGAGATCTCATAGCCCCTTAAAGAGCATTTGAGATTTTATAGGTTTGCTGCCAGTAGCCATTCAAGTGTCTGAAATTGAGACACTTTTTTCAAATGGTCACAAAATCTTCTCCACTTTGAGTTTTTAGCTAAATTTTTTTGTGCATGCCAACAAAAATAGAAGGTTCGCGTCTACAAAATTTAGGGCCAAAACTCCTTCTAAAAAATTTTAAAAAATCTTGAACCGTAAAAAGTTTTAAAAATCTTGAAAAATAGAAAAGGCGTCATCTTGCCACGAAACTTCACATGAAGGCTTAGGGGGACCATTATATGAATTTACAAGCCATAAAAATGGCATTGGTATGGCAAAAATATGAAGATGTGCCTAAACTCACTTACTACCCGATCGATCAAAGGCTTGTGCATCCCACCTCTCTGGCCGACGTAGTGCCTGCCCGCTCGTTTCGTGGATTGACTTAGGCATATCAAGTTCATTCCATGTCTAAGCCCTAAGTGGACTAAGGGTTGTGGCAGCTGGATCGACAGCGGGATCGGTAGCATGCAGAGAGGGATCGGACCGATCCTCGGCTTACGCATTATGCCTCTCCGATTGGCTCAGCGCCCGCACGCTCGTTTCGTGGGTTAACTTAGGCATACGGAGTTCATTGCCAGTCTAAGCATACAGAGTTCATTCCCAGTCTATGATTGAACCAACAGCGGGATCGGTAGCAGCACGTAGAGGGGGATCGAGTCGATTCCTGGCTTACGCATCCTACCCCTTCGGTCAGCTGAGCGTCTACACGCTCATTTTATGGGATGGCTTAGGCATACGAAGTTCATTCCATGTCTAAGCCCCAGCCAGACAGAGGGTTGTGGTAGCTGGAGTGGCAGTGGGATCGGTAGCACGCAGAGGGGGACTGGACAGAACCCCGGCTTGCGTATTATGCCTCTCCGATCGACTGAGGGCCTACACGCTCGTTTCGTGGGTTGACTTAGGCATACAGAGTTCATTCCTAGTCTAAGCATATGAAGTTCATTCCCAGTCTAAGATCGGACAGGCAGTCGGATCGACAGCAGCACGTAGAAAGGGATCGGGCCAATCCCTTGCTTGTGCATCCTACCCTTCTGACCGACTCAGTGCCCTCACGTTCGTTTCAGGGGTTGACTTAGGCATACGGGGTTCATTCCCGATCTAAGCCCCAGTTGGATCGAGGGACTGGTAGCGAGATCGGCAGCACACAAAGAGGGA
>NW_019167937.1:13885553-13895553 GCF_002303985.1 Durio zibethinus | reverse complement strand
TGTCTTAATCAACCAACACCCTTTGTGGGTTTTGGGTTAGCGCGTAGTTGGGCACCGTAACCCGACTTCTGGTTCATCTCGTATCGCCAGTTCTGCTTACCAAAAATGGCCCACTTGGAGCTCTCGATTTCATGGTGCGGCTCAACGGAGCAGCCGCACCATCTTACCTATTTAAAGTTTAAGAATAGGTCAAGGGCGTTGCACCCCCGATGCCTCTAATCATTGGCTTTACCCGATAAAACTCGACGGGGGCTCCAGCTATCCTGAGGGAAACTTCACAGGGAACCAGCTACTAGACGGTTCGATTAGTCTTTGGCCCTTATACCCAAGTCAGACGAACAATTTGCACGTCAGTATCGTTGCGAGCCTCCACCAGAGTTTCCTTTGGCTTCGCCCTGCTCAGGCATAGTTCACCATCTTTCGGGTGTCGATGGCCATGCTTGCACTTAAACCCTTTTCAGAAGATCAAGGTCGATCGGTGGTGCACCCGTGAGAGATCCTGCCAATCAGCTTCCTTGCACTTTACAGGTTTTCTGGCCCGTTGACTCGCACGCATGTTAGATTTTTTGGTTCGTGTTTCAAGATGGGTCGGATGGGGAGCCTGTAGGCCAATGCTTGGAGAATGCTTGTGTCGAGGCACGCCGAGATGACGCATGCTGTGTTCGATGATCATAGTGATGATGTCTCCGCGAGCACATTGAAAGCTTGGGCTTGGGTTGCTGTCGCGACCCGCGTCGGTCCACACCCCAAGCCGATCGATGGATCGGCTCTCACCGTACCACATCCGACGGGGTGCATCGTCGGCCCCCATCTGGTTCCCTTTCGATAATTTCAAGCACTCTCTGACTCTCTTTTCAAAGTCCTTTTCATCTTTCCCTTGTGGTACTTGTTCTTTATCTATCTCTCGCCCGTATTCAGCCTTGGACGAAATTTATCGCCCGATTGGGGCTGCATTCCCAAACAACCTAACTCATGGACAGCGCCTCGTGGTGCGACAAGGTCTGGGCATAACAGGGCTCTCACCCTCTTCGATGCACCTTTCCAAGGGACTTGGGCCCGATCCACCGCTGAGGACGCTTCTCCAGACTACAATTCGAACGTCGAGGGCACCTGATTCTCAAGCTAGGCTCTTCTCGATTCGTTCGTCATTACTAGGGGAATCCTGGTAAGTTTGTTTTCCTTCGCTTATTGATATGCTTAAACTCAACGGGTGATCCCGCCTGACCTGGGGTCACGACATGAGCATCGATCGAGGGATGCGGGGTGTCCGACGGGGTGTGGGGGGTCCGACCGAGGCAATCGCCAGCACCAGGGCCCAACGTGTGCCAATGGTGTTTAAGGTAACTGCCCGTATCGGGGCCCAGCATGTGCCGATGGTGATCGAGGCAAACGCCTGCACCAGGGCCCAGCGTGTGCCGATGGTGCTTGAGGCAACCGCCGATGGTACTTGAGGCAATCGCCCGTACCAGGGCCCAGCGTGTGTTGATGGTGCTGGAGGCAATCGCCCGCACCAAGGCCCAGCGTTTGTCGATGGTGCTCGAGGCAACCGCCTGCACCAGGGCCCAGCATGTGCCGATGGTGCTCGAGGCAATCGCTCGTACCAGGGCCCAGCATGTGCCTATGGTGTTCGAGGCAACTGCCCGCACTAGGGCCTAGCATGTGCCGATGGTGATCAAGGCAACCGCCTGCACCAAGGCCCAGCATGTGCCAATGGTGCTCGAGGCAACCGCCCACACCAGGGCCTATCTTCTGCCGATGGTGGTCAAGGTAACCACCCGCACCAAGGGCCAGCACGTGCCAATGGTGATCAAGGCAACCGCCTGCACCAAGGCCTATCTTATGCTGATGGCGGTCGAGGCAAGTGCCCGTACCAAAGGGCAGCCTGTGCCGATGATGGTCGATTTATGTGCCATCACCATGTGCCATCATGTGCCATTGATGCTTGAAGCCTTGGTCGAAGTTTGATTTTGAGCCACGGTGCACATCTTGGGCTCGGGCATGTGCTGGTGCCATATTTTTTTTGCTCGGGGCAGCATCGTCAGAGCATGACCGGAGAACCTGACCGATGGCATTAGCATTCCGATGATTGGGGGGCCGGGGGGTGTACGCACATGATGTGCGATGGGTGCTGGTACTTGGCCCTTATATTGGCCCCCTATCCCTCATCAAACCTCAAGAACTCACACCCCCTTAAAGAGCATTTAAGATTTTACAGGTTTGCTGCCAGTAGCCATTCAAGTATCTGAAATGGTCACAAAATCTTCTGCACTTTGAGTTTTTAGCTGAATTTTTTTGTGCATGCCAAAAAAAATAGAAGGATCATGTCTACAAAATTTGGGGCTAAAACTCCTTCTAAAATAATTTTAAAAAATCCCAAACCGTAAAAAGTTTTGAAAATCATGAAAAATAGAAAACGAGTCATCTTGCCAAGAAACTTCACATGAAGGCTTAGGAGACCATTGTATGAATTTACAAGCCATAAAAATGGCATTGGAATCGTAGAAATATGAAGATGTGCCTAAACCCACCTACTACCCGATAGATCCATGGCTTGTGCATCCCGCCTCTCTGGCCGACGTAGTGCCCGCCTGTTCGTTTCGTGGGTTAACTTAGGCATACGAAGTTCATTCCGTGTCTAAGCCCCAGGTGAACCAAGGTTTGTGGTAGCTCGATCGGTAGCGGGATTCTCAACATATAGAAGGGGATCGGACCGATCCTCAGCTTGCGTATTATGCCTCTCCAACCGGCTCAACGCCCGTATGCTCGTTTCATGGGTTGACTTAGGCATACGGAGTTCATTCCCAGTCTAAGCATACGGAGTTCATTCCCAGTCTAAGATCGAACCGACAGCGGGATCGACAGCAGCACGTAGAGGGGGACCGAGCTGATCCCAAGCTTGAGCATCCTGCCTCTCCGGTCGGCTGAGCACCCGTACGATCATTTTATGGGTTGGCTTAGGCATACGAAGTTCATTCCATGTCTAAGTCCCAGTCGGACCGAGGGTTGTGGCAGCTGGACTGGCAGCGGGATCAGTAGCACGTAAAGGGGGATCGGACAGATCTCTGCTTGTGCATTATGCCTCTCTGACCGACTGAGCACCCGCACGGCTTGTTTCATGGTTTGACTTAGGTTAAACAAAGTTCATTCCTAGTCTAAGCATACGGAGTTCATTCCCAGTCTAAGATCGGACAGGCAGTCGGATCGACAGCAGCACGCAGAGGGGGACCGGGCCGATCCCCAGCTTGCGCATCCTGCCCCTCTGCCCGCTCAGCGCCCGCATGCTCATTTCAGGGTTGACTTACGCATTCGAGGTTTATTTCCTGATTTAAGCCCTAGCCGAACCAGGGGCTGACAACTGGATCGGTAGCACGCAGGAGGGGGACTGGGTCGATCCTCGACTTAGGCATTTTGGTCTCCGATCAACTGAGTGCCCCGCAGACGCGCACTGTCATGGTTTGATTTAGGCATACGTAGTGCATTCCTGATTCGTCGACCAACCCAAGGGCCAAGGCTATTGACAGCCTTTAGGGCAACAACCAAGGGGGACCAGTAGCGATCCTTGGTCGGCTAGCGTATCCCACCCCCAGCGGACGATTCGGTGCCCGCACGCTCGATGCGGGGATGGACCAAAGCGAGCAGAGTTCGTTCCCATCGGGACCGATGGATGGGGGCCTCGGGGTCAGCCAACACCAGAGGGGCGAGCGTAAAAAGAATGAGGGTCGACGGGGGAGGACGAATCGAAGCAACAAAGGGCTGAAGCTCAATGGATCGTGGCAACAAGGCCACTCTGCCACTACAATACCCCGTTACGTATTTAAGTCATCTGCAAAGGATTCTACCCATCACTCGATGGGGAATTGTACTCCAAGGAGGCCTGCGCGGCTCATCCGCCGTGGGGGCTGCACCTACGACACGTGCCCTTAGGGGCCATGGGCCCTTACTACGGGTCGACAATCGAGCGACGGGCGCGCGCGTCACTTCTAGTCCAGATTCTGACTTAGAGGGATTCAGTCATAATCCAATGCATGGTAGCTTCATGCCACTGGCTTTTCAACCAAGCACGATGACCAATTGTGCAAATCAATGGTTCCTCTCGTACTAGGTTGAATTACAATCATGACGCTGCCATCAGTAGGGAAAAACTAACTTGTCTCATGACGGTCTAAACCCAGCTCACGTTCCCTATTGGTGGGTGAACAATCCAATACTTGGTGAATTCTGCTTCACAATGATAGGAAGAGCCGACATCAAAGGATCAAAAAGTAACACCGCTATGAACGCTTGGTTGCCACAAGCCAATTATCCCTGTGGTAACTTTTCTGACACCTCTAGCTTCAAATCTTGAAAGTCTAAAGGATCGATAGGCCATGCTTTCACGGTTTGTATTCGTACTGGAAATCAAAATCAAATGAGTTTTTACCCTTTTATTCCACACGAGATTTCTATTCTCGTTGAGCTCCTTTTAGGACACCTACGTTTTCTTTTAACAGATGTGCCACCCTAGCCAAACTCCCCACCTGACAATGTCTTTTGCCCGGATCGATCGACTGAGATCGGCCTTGGGTCCAAAAGAAGGGTCGTGCCCCACCTCCGATTCATGGAATAAGTAAAATAACGTTAAAAGTAGTGGTATTTCAATTTCGCCTGGAGGCTTCCACTTATCCTACACCTCTCAAGTCATTTCACAAAGTCAGACTAGAGTCAAGCTCAATAGGGTCTTCTTTCCCCATTGATTCTACTAAGCCCGTTCCCTTGGCTATTGTTTCACTGGATAGTAGACAGGGACAGTGGGAATCTCGTTAATCCATTCATACGCGTCACTAATTACATGACGAGGCATTTGGCTACCTTAAGAGAGTCATAGTTACTCTTGCCGTTTACCCGCGCTTGGTTGAATTTCTTCACTTGACATTCAGAGCACTGGCAGAAATCACATTACGTGAGCATCCGCAGGACCATCGCAATGCTTTGTTTTAATTAAACAATCGGATTCCCCTTATCATACCAGTCTGCGCGACTGTTGTCGCTCGAGAAGCCCTCGATCACGGTTCCCAGTCCTCCCCGGTAGGATCGATGAACTCTCGATGAAATTAGCTCGTCGTAGGCACGGATAGCCATGGGTGGGACTATGGACCCGTTGCTAGCCCTCAGAAGCAACTCTATCTGAGGTTACGAATCCACTGTTGCCAACTTCTCTTACCTACATTGTTCCATCGACAAATGGTGTTCACTTTAGAGACCTATATGGTTATGAGTATGATCGGAAGTGGACAGCACTCGGCCTCTAGATTAAGGCCGTCGGGGCGCACCGGATACACGTCGACTTGCGGTGATTTCCAGCTGCTGGGCCCTACCTCCGGCTGAGCCATTTCCAGGGTGGACGGGCCGTTAAACAGAAAAAATAACTTTTTCTAAGGCCTCCACCGACGTCTCCGGACTCCCTAATGTTGCCTTGAACCGTCACGTCCTAGTTCAAGAATTTTAACCGGATTACCTTTCAAAGCTCACACGGGACGCGCTATCGGACGGGCTTCCCCCGTCTCTTAGGATCGACTAACCCATGTGTAAGTGCCGTTCACATGGAACCTTTCCCTCTTCAGCCTTCAAAGTTCTCATTTGAATATTTGCTACTACCACCAAGATCTGCATCGATGACCGCTCAGCCCGAGCTCGCGCCCCAGGTTTTAGGGTGACCATCGTGCCCTCCTACTCATCGAGGCCTGGCCCTTGCCTCGATGGTTGGGTATAGGTCGTGTGCTTAAGTGCCATCCATTTTTGGGGCTAGTTGATTCGGCAAGTGAGTTGTTACACACTCCTTAGCGAATTTCGACTTCCATGACCACCATCCTACTGTCTTAATCAACCAACACCCTTTATTGGTTCTGGGTTAACACGTTGTTAGGCACCGTAACCTGGCTTTCAGTTCATCTCGCATCGCTAGTTCTGCTTACCAAAAATGGCCCACTTGGAGCTCTCGATTCCATGGCATGACTCAACGGAGCAACTGTGCTGTCCTACCTATTTAAAGTTTGAGAATAGGTCGAGGGCATTGCACCCCTGATGCCTCTAATCATTGGCTTTACCCGATAGAACTCGACGGGGGCTTCAACTATCCTGAGGGAAACTTTGAAAGGAACCAGCTACTAGACGGTTCGATTAGTCTTTCACCCCTATACCCAAGTCAGATGAACGATTTACACGTCAGTATCGTTGTGGGCCTCCTCCAGAGTTTCCTCTAGCTTCGCCCCGTTCAGGCATAGTTCACCATCTTTCGGGTCCTGACGGGCATGCTCGCACTCGAACCCTTCTCAGAAGATCAAGGTCGATCGGTAGTGCACCCGCGAGGGATCCTACCAATCAGCTTCCTTGCATCTTACGGGTTTTCTGGTCCATTGACTCACACACATGTCAGACTCTTTAGTCTGTGTTTCAAGACGGGCCGGATGGGGAGCCCGCAGGCCAACGCTTGGAGCATGCTGGTGCCGGGGCACACCAAGACGGCGTGTGCTGCATTCCACGATCGTGGCGATGACATCTCCATGGGCACATCGAAAGCTCAGGCTTGGGCTACCGCCGCGACCCGTGTCGATCCATGCCCCTAGCCAATTGGTGGACCAGCTTTCGTCATTCCACATCCGATCGGGGTGCATCGCCAGCCCCCATCTACTTCCCTCCTGACAATTTCAAGCACTTTTTGACTCTCTTTTCAAAGTCTTTTTCATCTTTCCCTTGCTGTACTTGTTCGCTATCGATCTCTCGCCCGTATTTAGCCTTGGATGAAATTTACCGCCTGATTAGGGCTACATTCCCAAACAACCTGACTCGCAGACAGCGCCTCGTGGTACTATAAGGTCCGAGCACAATGGGGCTCTCACCCTCTTCGGTGCCCATTTCTAGGGGACTTGGGCCCGGTCTGCCGTTGAAGACGTTTCTCCAGACTATAATTCAGATGTCGAGGGTGCCCAATTCTCAAGCTGGGCTCTTCTCAGTTCGCTCGTCATTACTAGGGGAATCTTGGTAAGTTTCTTTTCCTTCGCTTATTGATATGCTTAAACTCAGTGGGTGATCCCGCTTGACCTGGGGTCGCGATCCGAGCATCGATCGAGCGATGCGGGGGGTTCAACGGGGTCTGGGTGGACAACGAGCACACGTCACCGGGGACGAGGCATGCCGGGAGCTCTACCACTAACGGTCCGGCACAATCATTGTTAGGGACTCATTTTGGGCCAACTGTGACCCACAGGATCGCGGGAAGCCGTCTTTCGCCCGCCCCTTCCCTCAGAGGCCCGACGGGCGGAGGCTCAGAGGGGGGCGATGGTGCATGACACCCAGGCAGGCATGCCCTCGACCTAATGGCTTGGGGTGCAACTTGCGTTCAAAGATTCGATGGTTCACGGGATTCTGCATTCCACACCAAGTATCACATTTCGCTACGTTCTTCATCAATGCGAGAGCCAAGATATCCGTTGCTGAGAGTCGTTTCATTTTTTATGACAAAAAGAGTCACGGCGGTCGACCGTGCACGCACCACAAACGGGATTGGCAACGATGCGCGCAATCCATTTTCATTTGGTTTTTTCATGCGATTCACGCCGGGGGTTCATTGCTTGGCGGCGGGTGAGATGAAGTTGATCGTTTCAACGGCCTCGTAGGGGGGATGGAGCGATCGTCACGCCCGCTCGGGGTCAGAGGGGGCTCAGGGCACTAGGGCACCCTCGCCCCCTCGGTGTTTTGTTAACGCGTTCTCGGGTCATCCGTCGAGCAGGGTTTCGACAATGATCCTTTCGTAGGTTCACCTACGAAAACCTTCTTACGACTTCTCCTTCCTCTAAATGATAAGGTTCAGTGGACTTCTCGCGACGTCGCGGCAGCGGACCATCCACGTCGTCGCGATCTGAACACTTCATCGGACCATTCAATCGGTAGGAGCGATGGGCGGTGTGTACAAAGGGCAGGGATGTAGTCAATGTGAGCTGATGACTCGTGCTAACTAGGAATTCCTCATTGAAGACCAACAATTGCAATGATCTATCCCCATCACGTTGAAATTTCAAAGATTACCCGGGCCTGTCGATCAAGGCTATAGACTCGTTGAATACATCAGTGTAGCGCACGTGCTGCCCAAAACATCTAAGGGCATCACAGACCTGCTATTGCCTCAAACTTTCTTGGCCTAAGTGACCATAGTCTCTTTAAGAAGCTAGCCATGAAGGATCACCTCCGCGTAGCTAGTTAGCAGGCTGAGGTCTCATTCGTTAATGGAATTAACCAGACAAATCGCTCTATCAACTAAGAATGGCCATGCACCACCACCCATAGAATCAAGAAAGAGCTCTCAGTCTGTCAATCCTTACTATGTCTGGACCTAGTAAGTTTCCCCGTGTTGAGTCAAATTAAGTCACAGGCTCCACTCCTAGTGGTGCCCTTCCGTCAATTCCTTTAAGTTTTAGCCTTGCGACCATACTCCCCCCGGAACCCAAAGACTTTGATTTCTCATAAAGTGCCGACGGAGTCCTAAAAGTAACATCCACCGATCCCTAGTCGACATCGTTTATGGTTGAGACTAGGACAGTATCTGATCGTCTTTGAGCCCCCAACTTTCATTCTTGATTAATGAAAACATCCTTGGCAAATGCTTTTGTAGTTGTTCATCTTTCATAAATCCAAGAATTTCACCTCTGACTATGAAATATGAATGCCTCCGGCTGTCCCTATTAATCAGTACTCCGATCCCGAAGGCCAGCACAATAGGACCGAAATCCTATGATGTTATCCCATACTAATGTATACAAGCATAGGCCTGCTTTGAGCACTCTAATTTCTTCAAAGTAACAGTGCCAGAGGAACGACCCAGGCAATTAAGTCCAGGAGCGCATCACCGACAGTAGGGACGAGTAGATCGGTGCTCACAATGAGACGGATCGGATGACCCAACCCTAGTTCCAACTACGAGCTTTTTAACTGCAACAACTTAAATATACGTTATTGGAGCTAGAATTACCGTGGTTGCTAGCACCAGACTTGCCCTTCAATGGATCCTCGTTAAGGGATTTAGATTGTACTCATTCCAATTACCAGACTCAGAGAGCTCGATATTGTTATTTATTGTCACTACCTCCCTGTGTCAGGATTGGGTAATTTGCACGCCTGCTACCTTCCTTGGATGTGGTAGCCGTTTCTCAGGCTCCCTCTTCGGAATCGAACCCTAATTCTCCATCACCCGTCACCACCATAGTAGGCCACTATCCTACCATCGAAAGTTGATAGGGCAAAAATTTGAATGATGCATCACCGGCACAAAGGTCGTGCGATCCGTCGAGTTATCATGAATCATCAAAGCAACGGGCATAGCCCGCGTCGACCTTTTATCTAATAAATGCATCCCTTCTAGAAGTCGGGGTTTGTTGCACGTATTAGCTCTAGAATTACTATGGTTCTTCGAGTAGTAGATAGCATCAAACAAACTATAACTGATTTAATGAGATATTCATAGTTTCACAGTCTAAATTAGTTCATACTTACACATGCATGGCTTAATCTTTGAGACAAGCATATGACTACTGGCAGGATTGATCAGGAAGCATTCCTTCGGGATGTTGGCACCGCATGGGCCTCGATGCACCGATCGAGCAGCGAAGAGAGCCTGACGCGAAGTGCAAGCGTTGTGCGTGTCGAGCACGTGAAATGCGTAGCATCAAATGAACGGGGGCAGAGAGCCCGTACCCGCTAAAGGTTTGCATCTGAGAGTACGATCAAACGCCGGTGCATCAATACGGCCAGAAATGATTGGGTGGCATGCTTGGGACACCGGCCACGATTGACGTCTGACCCGTGGCCCCTCAGGACACGAGACGAATGGCGAGACATCCGATTTCCATCTATTCAGGTATGCAACATAGGATCCCGATCATGCCCTCTGGGTACGATGACTGCATGGGGAGAGATTGAACAGGATGACGGGTTGACAGTTTGATGCATCGAGCATGGAGCCTGCCAACAC
>NW_019167937.1:13868053-13878053 GCF_002303985.1 Durio zibethinus | reverse complement strand
AAAAATTTGAATGATGCATCATCGGCACAAAGGTCGTGCGATCCGTCAAGTTATCATGAATCATCAGAGCAACGGGCATAGCCAGCGTCGACCTTTTATCTAATAAATGCATCCCTTCCAAAAGTCGAGGTTTGTTGCACGTATTAGCTCTAGAATTACTACGGTTATCCGAGTAGTAGATACCATCAAACAAACTATAACTGATTTAATGAGCCATTCGTAGTTTCACAGTTTGAATTAGTTCATACTTACACATGCATGGCTTAATCTTTGAGACAAGCATATGACTACTGGCAGGGTCAACCAGGTAGCATTCCTTCGAGATGTTGGCACGGCGTGGGCCTCGACGCACCAACCGAGCGACGGAGAGAGCCCATCATGGAGTGCAAGCGTCATGCGTGTCGAGCGCATGAAATGCATAACATTAGACGAACAGGGGTCGAGAGCCCGTGCCCGTAAAAGTTTCACATCTGAAAGCACGATCGAACGTCGGTGCACCAATGCGGCCACAGATTATTGGGTGGCACGCTTGGGACACCAACCACAATTGACGTTTGACCCGTGGCCCCTCAAGACACGAAACGGATGAGGGATGGCGAGACATCCAGTTTCCATCGATTCAGGTATACGACACAGGATCCCGATCGTGCCCTCTGGGTACGATGACCGCATGGAGGAAGATTGAAGAGGATGACGGGTCGATAGTTCTATGCATCAAGCACGGAGCCTGCCAACACGCACAAACATAGCACCACTCATATGCCCATTGCGTACAAGTGGAAGCATCCACGCGCACCGGTACACAACCCACCTGATCGATTACTCGACGAGCGAGCGGAAGAAATGAGGTACGAGGCCAAGCCACAACCGCTTGGCATGAGAAAAACACGACCAAGGGCCACGAGACTACCCTTGATATCTGACAGGCAACAACAAAGTGACACCACCAATATCCGTCGAATGCATAGGCTCAAGCTCAGCTCCCCTTTTTAGTATGCACGCCAACCGATCGAGGCCATTGGTGCTTACTAGTCACCGGAGCAACCAATCATCGGACAAAATGGTCGGAAGGCATGCATGCCCTGTATTTCACTTGAGGGACATTGCCCTGGGTGTACGCAATGGGAGGCCCATCATGCACACCTACTCCCTCCATGGGGGGAGAGAGGGGGTGCCGGACCACCACCCCCTAAAGAGCATTAGAGATTTTATAAATATGCTACCAGTAGACATTAAAGTGTCTAAAACGGGGACACTTTTTCCAAATAGGCATATCCGCATCAAGGGTGAGTAGGTGTCGATGGTGGTTGGGGCATGTGCCCGCACCAAGGGCCAGCGTGTGCCGATGGTGGTTGATACGACTACCCGCACCAAGGGCCAGCATGTGCAGATGGTGGTCGAGGTAACCGCCCACACCAGATCAAGGCATGTGCCCACACCAAGGCCCAACGTGTGTCGATGGTGTTCAACGCGAGGGCCATCTTCTACCGATGGTGGTCTAGGTAAGAGCCCGCACTAAGGGTCAGCTTGTGCCGATGGTGCTCGAAGCAACTGCTCGTACCAAGGCCTAACGTGTGCCAATGGTGCTCGAGGCAACCGCTTGTACCAGGGCCCAGCGTGTGTCGATGGTGATCAAGGCAACCGCCATCAACAGGGCCCAGCATGTGCCGATGGTGTTCGAGGCAACCACCCATACTAGGGCCCAGTGTGTGCCGATAGTGCTCGAGGCAATCGCCCGTACCAGGGCCCAACGTGTGTTGATGGTGGTTGAGGCAAGAGCCCGCACCAAGGGCTGGCTTGTATCAATGGTATTCGAGGCAACCACCCGTAGCAGGGCCCAGCGTGTGCCAATGGTGATCGAGGCAACCGCTCATACCAGGGCCCAACGTGTGTCGATGGTGTTCGACGTAACCGCCCACACCAGGGACCATCTTTTGTCGATGGTGGTCGAGGCAAGAGCCTGCACCAAGGGTCAACTTATGCCGATGGTGCTCGGAGCAATCGCTCGTACCAAGGCCCAGCGTGTGCCAATAGTGCTTGAGGTAACCGCCCGTACCAGAGCCCAGCGTGTGTCGATGGTGATCGAGGTAACCACCCGTAACGGGGCCTAGTGTGTGCTGATGGTGTTCAAGGCAACCACCCGCATCAGGGCCCAGTGTGTGCCGATGGTGCTCGAGGCAACCACCCACACCAGGGTTCAACGTGTGTCGATGGTGGTCGAGGCAAGAGCCCACACCATGGGCCAGCTTGTGCCAATGGTGTTCAAGGTAATCGCCCGCACCAGGGCCCAGCTTGTGTCGATGGTGTTTGATGTAATCGCCCACACCAGGGGCCATATTCTATCGACGGTGGTTGAGGCAAGAGCTCGTGTCACACCTTGGGTGGGTACGCCAGGCACACCAGCAGGCGAGCCAGAGGTTTAGGCCCGTAGAGTAGGCATGCTGGCAGGTATCTGCGCGTAAAGCCTAGCAAATGAGTTCAGAATGCTCGTCCAACTTACAGGCCAGCCCGTGAGACCAAGGCATGGCATACAAGCTGCCCGTACCACATGCAGAAGGGCCCAAGGTGTTGGACACACAAGGGAAGCTTCTGGAAGCGGGCAGGATCAACAGAAGCATCTTGGTAGATTTCGTTGACCCTGAAAATCAAGAGTTAGCATCTTGATTGATTGTAATCTGTATAATCCCTTGATTTTAGCCTTTATTCTAGGGATATTGCCATTAAGTGTAGCTGGAGCCTCAACTATAAATAGCGGGCTGCTCCACCCTTATTGGTACACCATCAAACACTTATGTTTCAGTGAATATAAGAGCATTTCCAGAATTTTGCCTTCTTATCCTATTTCTCTTTAACTTGTGTAATCAGCCCTTCCCGTTGTTCTAGTGCCCTCATGCTTGTGTTTTAGGCTGACTTAGGCATAAAGGAGGAGATTCCAAGCCTAAGGTCACACGGATTCTGAGTCTAAGGTCGGAGCCCGTGACAGTTGGTATCAGAGCAACTTTGATTCTGCGTGTTTGTGTTGTGTAGGTTAGATCGTGATTGAGGAGATGGCATCCCTGCTAACCAACAACCAGAGGCCCAGGAGCATGGGCGTGAAAGAAGGAGGAAAGCCAGTTTTAGAGATATCTGGTCTACCATGGACGGTAGGCTGGCCAAGGTGGAGGTGACCATGGGCAACATGGGGGAGAAGTTTGAAGGGGTAGAGACTCACATTGCATCGCTAGAATCCATAGGGGAAGAGATCCACAGTGAGCTACAAGCTACTCTCAACAAAGGCTTGGATGTGTTCACCCAAACGAATCAGACCTTGGAGGCTGAAGTGCTAACCTTGCGCAATGGCATAAAGGCCATGCGCTAGCAGATGGAAGAGCTTACCAATGAGCTCATTGCTTGTAAGACTGCCATTGGGAATGGCATGTTTGTTGGAGTGTCCAAATCCAGATTGGATGTCCCCAAGCCTAAGGAGTTTAAGGGGACTAAGGAGGCTAAGGAAGTAGACAACTACCTTTGGGGTATGGAGCAGTACTTCCAGGCCATAGGCATGCAAGACGAGGGGATAAAGGTAAGCACCGCTATTATGTATCTCAGTGATGTAGCCTTATTATGGTGGAGGCGTAGGTGTGATGATGTCAGGCATGGGAACACCAAGATTAGAACCTGGATAGAGTTTCAAAAGGAGTTCAGAGAATAGTTTTACCCGGAGTATACCGATGATGAGGCACGGGCAAAGTTACGTCGGCTTAGCTAGCAAAGGGACATAAGGTAGTATGTCCAAAAATTCTCTGAATTGATGCTACAGATCTCAGATCTAGGCTAAAAGGACACCTTATTTTCTTTCATGGATGGGCTGAAGCCATGGGTGAAGCATGAGCTACAAAGGAGGGGAGTTCATGACTTGGCTAAAGCCTTGACTACTACCGAGGCCTTGATAGAGTTCAAGCCTCTGAACAAGTTCGAGTCTACCAAGCCTAAGAGTAAGGGCAGGGATGATAGGGATTGGAAGAAGCAGTCCAAAGGGAAGGACTATGACCGGGAGTCCAAGGATGGAGACCGAGACCGTTCAACCAAAGATGGCGAGAGGAAGCCACCAGCAGGCAAGTGGAAAGCAAAAAAGGACCGAGAGCCACTAGCATGCTACCTATGTGGACGGAGCCACATAGCGCACAATTACCCGCAGAAAGGCAAGCTGGCTACTGTAGACAAGGAGTCTGACGAAGAGCCAGAGTCAGGGGTAACAAAGCTTAGGTCGTTGGTGCTCAATGCTATCCAGAGTAAGGGGAGTCGCAAGCCAAAGGGCTTGATGTTTACGGATCTGATGGTTACGGGTCAGAAGGTGAGCGCACCGGTAGACACAGGTGCATCACATCTTTTTATTTCAAGTGATGGAGCCCGAAAGCTCAAACTAAAGGTGCAGAAAAAGATTGGTACCATTAAAACGTTGAACTCCTAGGAGGTTCCAGCCATTAGAGTACCACGAGGAGTGGAGTTGCAGCTTGGAGACTAGAAAGGCAAGAAGACCATAGAGGTAATACCCCTTGACGACTATGAGTTTGTGATTGGGTTGGATTTCCTTGTTTGGATTAACGCCCTTCTTGTGCCTTTTGCCAATTGTGTTTACATCTTGGATGCACGATGCCAATGCCTTGTGCCATTGAGAAGAGGCTCTGGAGTTGGGTCGCGGGTGGTGTCAGTCATCCAATTTGCCAAGGTGGTAAGCAGACAAGAAGACACCTTCTTGGTAGCCCTAAAATATGATGAGCCAAGAGAGAAGGAGACTAAGTCACCCTTGGAGGTGCTAAAGGTGCTGAAGACTTTTAGTGATGTGATGCCCGTAAAGTTTCCTAGCAAGCTACCACCTAAGAGGGAGGTGGACCACAAGATCGAGTTGGTATCTGAGGCCAAGCCACCAGCTAGAGCCCTTTACCGAATGTCTCCACCAGAGTTGGAGGAGTTGAGGAAGCAGCTCAAAAAGTTATTTGATGCTGGCTTCATCAGGCCATCAAAGGCACCCTATGGTGCACCGGTTCTATTCCAGCGCAAGCATGATGGCTTGTTACGGCTATGCATAGACTACCAAGCTTTGAACAAGCTGACCATTAAGAACAAGTACCCCATCCCACTCATTGCGGACTTGTTCGATCAACTTGGAAGCGCAAGGTGGTTCACCAAGTTGGATTTGAGGTCAAGCTACTATCAAGTCAGGAACTTAGAGGTAGATGAGCCAAAGACAGCATGTGTCACTCGGTATGGTTCATATGAGTTCTTGGTAATGCCTTACGGACTCACGAACGCCCCAACAACATTCTGCACCCTTATGAACAAGGTACTTCAATCATTTCTTGATCGATTTGTTGTGGTTTATTTGGATGACATTGTGATCTACAGCCAAACTTTGGGAGAGCATTTAGACCATGTAAGACAGGTGTTCAAGGTGTTGTGGGTGCATAAGCTGTTTGTCAAGAGGGAGAAGTGCTCATTCGCCCAGTAGGAGATCCCATTCCTTAGCCACATAGTGGGAGGTGGCAGGATACAAATGGATGAAGGCAAGATACACGCCATCTTGGGGTGGCAACCACCAGCCAAGGTCATTGAGTAAAGATTGTTCTTTTGGCTTGTTAACTACTACAGGCGCTTCATCAAAGGTCACTCAGCAATAGCCACACCATTGATTGACTTGCTCAAGAAAGGGAGAGCACGGGGAGTGGAGCGCAGGGTACCAAGAAGCCTTTGATAGGTTGAAGTGGGCTGTGACCAAAGAGCTAGTCTTGGCCTTGCCAGACCATGTAAAGTCGTATGAGGTACATACGAATGCATCAAACATTACCATAAGGGGCGTGTTGATGCGGGAGGGACGTCCAGTCGCATTCGAGAGCAGAAAGCTAAACGAGACTGAACATAAGTACACGATCCAAGAGAAGGAGATGACTGCAGTGGTGCACTGCTTGCGCACTTGGTGCCATTACCTATTGGGGTCAAGGTTCATGGTGAGGACGGACAATGTGGCGACCAGCTACTTCCAGACGTAGAAGAAGCTGTCCCCTAAGCAGGCGAGATGGCAAGATTTTCTTGTAGAATTTGATTTCCAGATGGAGTACAAGCTAGGACGGGTGAACCTAGTGGCAGATGCCCTGAGCAGAAAGGCTAACCTTGCTGTCATTAGTCAACCAGAAGGGTCACTGGTGCCGCGCATCAAGGAGGGACTTACGCATGATCCTCCAGCCAAAGCTCTGATGGAGTATGCCTAGCAAGGCAAGACTAGGCGGTTTTGGATGCAGGATGGTTTGTTGTACACCAGGGGCAGTAGACTATTTGTACTGCAGCACGGAAAGCTCCGTAAGGGAAGTTTTTGCAAGAATGCCATGATTTCAAGTGGTTGGATACCCGAAGTGAGCCACACCTTGGCACTTGATCAAGGACCGTACTACTGAGCCACACATGAGAGATGAGGGTGGAGGCCTATTGAAGACTTGTCTTGTGTGCCAACAGGACAAGGTGGGAGCTCAAGAAACCATGGGGGTCTCTTGGAAGCCATTGGTAGTGCCAGAGTGGACCATGGGAGAGTGTTCTCTGGACTTTACAGTCGGGCTTACCCAAAGCAGAAGGGTTTGGAAGCATTCATGGTAGTGGGTGGACAGGTTTTCCAAGTATGGAATCTTCATTCCAGCAACTAAGAGGCCCAGTCGAGGAGGTAGCTCGATTATTCCTTAAAGAACATGGTTAAGTACTAGGGAGTGCCAAGAACCATTATTAGTGATCGGGGACAGGCGTTTCACAAGTAGGTTATGGACTGAGTTGTTCAAGCTGTTGGGGTCAGACTTGAACTTTTCCGCCAGCATGCATCCGCCAGAATCGATGGGTAGATAGAACAAGTGAATGGACTATTGGAGGTCTACCTCAGGCACTATATGAGTGCCACACAAAAGGACTGGCCAAAGCTGCTAGATATTGCACAGTTTTCCTACAACTTACAAAGGAGTGAGGCAACGAACTAGAGCCCATTTGAGGTTGTGACAGGGCAACAACCACTAACACCCGGTTCGATTGCTGCAGGTTATACAGGGTTGAATCCAGTAGCATACAAGTTTGCCAAGGCATGGCAGGAGTAAACTGACTTGGCCAGAGTTTGTCTACACAAGGCGGCCAAGAGGTCGAAGAAGTGGGCAGACCAGAATAGACGGGATGTACAGTTCCAGGTTGGAGACTTGGTGTTGGTGAAACTGTATCCCATTGTGCACCATAGGGGGCTGCACAAAGGCCTAGTCCGGAGGTATGAGGGACCTTTCCGAGTAGTCAAGAGGGTAGGCAAGGTTGCCTATAAGCTGGATATGCCACCCAAGCTGAGGGTACACCCGGTGTTCCATGTGAGCATGCTTAAGCCGTTCCATGAGGATGAGGGAGATCTAGGATAGGTAGAGTCAAAGTGTGCGCCATTGGGAGCAAAGGCCTTATATGAGAAGGAGGTCCACAGCATCATAGCTAACCAAAAGGTGAGACGGAAGAACTATCAACCAAGACAAAAGTACTTGGTGCACTAGAAGGGACTTTTAGATAGTGAGGCGAGCTGGGAACCAGCAGATGACTTATGGTAGTTTGGGGACCAGATCAGGTAGTACCATGCAGAAGACGCAACGAGGGTGTTGCGCAATTAGGTGGGGGAGAATGTCACTCCCTGGGTAGGTGCGCCAGGCACAACAGCAGGTGAGCTAGAGGTTAAGGCCCGCAGACCAGGCGTGCTGGCGGGTATCTACGCGTAAAGCCTAGAAAACGAGTTCAGAACACCCGCCCAACTTGCAGGCCAGCTCGTGAGACCAAGGCCTAGCATACAAGCTACCCGCACCACATCCAGAAGGGCCCAAGGTGCTGGACACGCAAAGAAAGCTTCTGGAAGCAGGCAGGATCAACAGGAGCATCCTAGCAGATTTGGTTGACCCTGAAAATCAAGAGTTAGCATCCTGATTGATTGTAATCTATATAATCCCTTGATTTTAGGCTTTATTCTAGGGATATTGCCATTAAGTGTAGTTGGAGCCTCAACTATAAATAGAGGGCTGCTCCACCCTTATTGGTGATCGAGGCAACCGCCTGCACTAGGGCCCATATTCTGCCGATGGCAGTCAAGGCAACCGCCCACACCAAGGGCCAGCATGTGCCAATGGTGATCGAGGCAACCGTCCACACCAGGGCCTAGCTTGTGCCGATGGCAGTCGAGGCAAGTGCCCGTACCAAAGGGCAGCCTGTGCCGATGATGGTCGATGCATGTGCCATCACCATGCGCCATCATGTGCCATTGATGGTCAAGGTCTTGGCCGAAGTTTGATATTGAGCCACGGTGCACATGTTGGGCTTGGGAATGTGCTAGTGCCCTATTTTTTTCGCTCAGGGCAGCATCACCGGAGCATCACCGGAGAACCTAACCGACAGCTTTGGGGTTCCGGTGATTGGGGGGGCCAGGGGGTCTGCGCACATGATGTGCAATGGGTGCTGGTACTTGGCCCTTATATTGGTCCCCTATCCCTCATGAAACCTCGAGAACTCATAGCCCCTTAAAGAGCATTTGAGATTTTATAGGTTTGCTGCCAGTAGCCATTTAAGTGTCTGAAATTAGGACACTTTTTCCAAATGGTCACAAAATCTTCTCCACTTCGAGTTTTTAGTTGAATGTTTTTGTGCATGCCAATAAAAATAGAAGGATCACGTCTACGAAATTTGGGGCCAAAACTCCTTCTAAAAAAATTTTAAAAAATCTCGAACCGTAAAAAGTTTCAAAAATCGTGAAAAATAAAAAACGAGTCATCTTGCCACGAAACTTCACATGAAGGCTTAGGGGACCATTGTATGAATTTACAAGCCATAAAAATGGCATTGGTATGGCAGAAATATGAAGATGTGCCTAAACCCACCTACTACCCGATCGATCAAAGGCTTACGCATCCCGCCTCTCTGGCCGACGTAATGCCCGCCTGCTCGTTTCGTGGGTTGACTTAGGCATACGAAGTTCATTCCATGTCTAAGCCCCAGGCAGATCAAGGGTTGTGGCAGCTGGATCGACAGCAGGATCGACAACATGCAGAAGGGGACCGGACCGATCCCGGGCTTACGCATTATGACTCTTCGGTCGGCTCAATGCCTGCATGCTCGTTTCATGGGTTGACTTAGGCATACGGAGTTGATTGTCAGTCTAAGCATACGGAGTTCATTCATAGTCTAAGGTCGAATCGACAGCGAGATCGACAGCAGCACGCAGAGGGGGATCGGGCCGATCCCCGGCTTGTGCATCCTGCCTCTTCGGTCAGTTGAGCGCCCGCATGCTCATTTTGTGGGTTGGCTTAGGCATACGAAGTTCATTCCATGTCTAAGTCCCAGTCAGACCGAGGGTTGTGGCAGTTGGACCGACAGTGGGATCGGTAGCACGCAGAAGGGGATCAGACAGAACCCTGGCTTGCGTATTATGCCTCTCTGACCGACTAAGCACCTGCACGCTCGTTTCGTGGGTTGACTTAGGCATACAGAGTTCATTCCTAGTCTAAGCATACGAAGTTCATTCTCAGTCTAAGATCAGACAGGCAGCCAAATCGGTAGCAGCACGCAGAGGAGGACCGGGTCGATCCCCTGCTTGCGCATCTTACCCTTATGATCGGCTCAGCGCCCGCACGTTTGTTTCGGGGGTTGACTTAGGCATACGGGGTTCATTCCTAATCTAGGCCCTATTCGGACCGAGGGACCGATAGCGGGATCGGTAGCACACAGAGTGGGATCAACCGATCATTGGCTTGCGCATTCTGGCTCTCCAACCGGTTAAGCGTCTGCACGCTCATTTTATGGGTTGACTTAGGCATACGTAGTGCATTCTCGGTCTCGACCAACCAAGGGCCAGAGGCTATCGATGGCATTTGGGGCAACAAACAAGGGGGACCAACAGCGGGATCCTTGGTCGGCTCGCGCATCCCGTCCCTAGCGCTCGATTTGAGGGCAGACCAAAGTGAGCGGAGTTCGTTCCCAG
>NW_019167937.1:13863053-13865553 GCF_002303985.1 Durio zibethinus | reverse complement strand
TCCAGCTATCCTGAGGGAAACTTTATAGGGAACTAGCTACTAGATGGTTTGATTAGTCTTTCACTCCTATACCCAAGTCAGACGAACGATTTGCACGTCAGTATCACTGCGGGCCTCTACCAGAGTTTCCTTTGGCTTCGCCCCGCTCAGGCATAGTTCACCATCTTTTGGGTGCCGACGAGCATGCTCGCACTCGAACCCTTCTCAGAAGATCAAGATCAGTCGGTGGTGCACCCGTGAGGGATCTTGCCAATCAGCTTCCTTACACCTTACGAGTTTTTTGGCCCGTTGACTCGCACGCATGTCAGACTTATTGGTTCGTGTTTCAAGACGAGTCGGATGGAAGCCCGCAGGCCAACGCTTGGAGCACGCTGGTGCTGGGGCACGTCGAGATGGCGCGTGCTACATTCCATGATCATGGTGATGACGTCTCCACGGGCACATCGAAAGCTCGAGCTTGGGCCGCTACTGTGACCTGTATCGATCCACGCCCCAAGTCGATCGGTGGACCGACTCTTGTCGTTCCACATTCGACCGGGGTGTTTCGTCGACCCCCATCCGCTTCCCTCCCGATAATTTCAAGCACTCTCTGATTCTCTTTTCAAAGTCCTTTTCATCTTTCCCTTATGTACTTGTTCCCTATCGGTCTCTCACTCGTATGCAGCCTTAGACTGAATTTATCACCCGATTGGAGTTGCCTTCCCAAACAACCTGACTCGTGGACAGCGCCTCGTAGTGCAACCGGGGTCTGAGCACAACGGGGCTCTCACCCTCTTCGGTGCCCCTTTCCAGGGGACTTGGGCCCGATCCACCGTTGATGATGCTTTTCCAAACTACAATTCGAACGTCGGGGGTGCCTGATTCTCAAGCTGGGCTCTTCTTGATTCACCCGCCGTTACTAGGGGAATCCTGGTAAGTTTCTTTTCCTTCGTTTATTGATATGTTTAAACTCAGTGGGTTATCCCGCCTGACCTGGGGTCATGACGTGAGCATCGATCAAGGGATACGGGGGGTCCAACTAAGGCAACCGCCAGCACCAGAGCCCAACATGTGCCGATGGTGTTCGAGGTAACTGTTCGTACCAGGGCCCAGCATGTGCCGATGGTGATCGAGGCAACCGCCCACACCGGGGCCCAGCGTGTGTCGATGGTGATCGATCGACATGTGCCGATGGTGCTCGAGGTAACTGCCTACACCAAGGCCCAGTGTATGCCGATGGTGATCGAGGCAACTGCCCGCACCTGGGCCCAACGTGTGCCGATGGTGCTCGAGGCAACCGCCCGCACCAGGGCCCAGCGTGTGCCTATGGTGTTCGAGGCAACTGTCCGCACCAGGGCCCAGTGAGTGCCGATGGTGATCGAGGCAACCGCCCACACCAGGGCTCAGTGTGTGACGATGGTGATCGAGGCAACCACATGCACCAGGGCCCAGTGAGTGCCGATGGTGATCGAGGCAACCGCCCACACCAGGGCTCAGTGTGTGACGATGGTGATCGAGGCAACCACATGCACCAGGGCCCAATGTGTGCCGATGGTGCTCGAGGCAATCACCCGTACCAGGGCCCATCTTCTACCGATGGTGGTCGAGGCAACCGCTCGCACCAAGGGCCAAAACATGCCAATGGTGATCAAGGCAACCACTCATACTAGGGCCTAGCTTGTGCTGATGGCGATCGAGGCAAGTGCCCGTACCAAAGGGTAGCCTGTGCCGATGATGGTTGATGCATGTGCCGTCACCATGCGCCATCATGTGCCATTGATGGTCGAGGCCTTGGCTGAAGTTCGATTTTGAGCCACGATGCACATCTTGGGCTCGGGCATGTGCTGGTGCCACATTTTTTTTGCTCGGGGCAGCATCGTCGGAGCATCGTTGGAGCATCACCGGAGAACCTGACCGGTGGCATTGGCGTTTCGACGATTGGGGGGCCAGGGGGTGTGCGCACATGATCTGCAATGGGTGCTGGTACTTGGCCCTTATATTGGCCCCCTATCCCTCATCAAACCTCAAGAACTCACACCCCCTTAAAGAGCATTTGAGATTTTACAAGTTTGCTGCCAGTAGCCATTCAAGTGTCTGAAATGGGGACACTTTTTTCAAATGGTCACAAAATCTTCTCCACTTCGAGTTTTTAGGTGAATTTTTTTGTACATGCCAACAAAAATGGAAGGATCACGTCTACAAAATTTGGGGCCAAAACTCCTTCTAAAATAATTTTAAAAAATCCTGAACCATAAAAAGTATCGAAAATCATGAAAAATAAAAAACGAGTCATCTTGCCATGAAACTTCACATGAAGGCTTAGGGGACCATTGTATGAATTTACAAGCCATAAAAATGGCATTAGCATGGCAGAAATATGAAGATGTGCCTAAACCCGCCTACTATCCAATCAATCCATGGCTTGCGCATCCCGCCTCTCTGGCTGGCATAGTGCCCGCCCGCTCGTTTCGTGGGTTGACTTAGGCATATGGAGTTCATTCAATTTCTAAGCCCCAGATGG
>NW_019167937.1:13840553-13858053 GCF_002303985.1 Durio zibethinus | reverse complement strand
AGCGGGCGAGATGACGCTGATCGTTTCATCGACCCTGTAGGGGGGACAGAGTGATCATCATGCCCGCTCGGGGCTGGAGGGGGCTCATGGATCTGGGGCACCCTCGCCCCCTCGATGTTTCATTAACACGTTCTCGGGTCATCCGTCAAGCAGGGTTTCGACAATGATCCTTCCGCAGGTTCACCTACGGAAACCTTGTTACGACTTCTCTTTCCTCTAAATGATAAGGTTCAATGGACTTCTCGCAACGTCGTGGGTGACGGACTGTCCATGTCGTCACGATCTGAACACTTCACTAGACCATTCAATCGGTAGGAGAGATGGGCAATGTGTACAAAGGGCAGGGACGTAGTCAACGTGAGTTGATGACTCATGCTTACTAGGAATTCCTCGTTGAAGACCAACAATTGCAATGATCTATCCCTATCATGATGAAATTTCAAAGATTACCCGGGCCTGTCGGCCAAGGCTATAGACTCATTGAATACATCAGTGTAGCACGCGTATGGCCCAAAACATCTAAGGGCATCACAGACCTGCTATTACCTCAAACTTCCTTGGCCTAAGCGGCCATAGTCCCTCTAAGAAGCTAGCCACGAAGGATCACCTCCACGTAGCTAGTTAGCAGGCTGAGGACTCATTCGTTAACGGAATTAACCAGACAAATTGCTCCACCAACTAAGAACGGACATGCACCACCACCCATAGAATCAAGAAAGAGTTCTCAGTCTATCAATCCTTACTATGTCTGGACCTGGTAAGTTTCCCCGTGTTGAGTCAAATTAAGTCGCAAGCTCCACTCCTGGTGGTGCCCTTCCGTCAATTCCTTTAAGTTTTCTCCTTGCGACCATACTCCCCCCGGAACCCAAAGACTTTGATTTCTCATAAGGTGTCGACGGAGTCCTAAAACTAACATCCACCGATCCCTAGTCAGCATCATTTATGGTTGAGACTAGGACAGTATCTGATCGTCTTCGAGCCCCTAACTTTTGTTCTTGATTAATGAAAACATCCTTGGCAACTGCTTTCGCAATTGTTCATCTTTCATAAATCTAACAATTTCACCTCTGACTATGAAATACGAATGCCCCCGACTGTCCCTGTTAATAATTACTCCGATCCCAAAGGCCAGCACAATAGGACTAAAATCCTATGATGTTATCCCATGCTAATGTATACAAGCATAGGCCTGCTTTGAGCACTCTAATTTCTTCAAAGTAACAGCACCGGAGGAACGACTTGGGCAATTAAGTCAAAGAGCGCATCCTGGCAGTAGGGACTAGTAGATCGGTGCTCACCGTGAGGCGGATCGGACGATCCAACCCTAGTTCCAAGTACAAGCTTTTTAACTGCAACAACTTAAATATACGCTATTGGAGCTAGAATTACCGCGACTGCTGGCACCAGACTTGCCCTCTAATGGATCCTTGTTAAGGGATTTAGATTGAACTTATTCCAATTACCAGACTTAGAGAGCTCAATATTGTTATCTATTGTCACTACGTCCCCGTGTCAGGATTGGGTAATTTGCACGCCTGCTACCTTCCTTGGATGTGGTAGCCGTTTCTCAGGCTCCCTCTCGGAATCGAACCCTAATTCTCCATCACCCGTCACCACCATAGTAGGCTACTATTCTACCATCGAAAGTTGATAGGGTAGAAATTTGAATGTTGCGTCGCGGGCACAAAGGCCGTGTGATCCGTCGAGTTATCATGAATCATCAGAGCAACGGGCATAGCCCGCGTCGACCTTTTATCTAATAAATGCATCCCTTCCAGAAGTCAGGGTTTGTTGCACGTATTAACTCTAGAATTACTATGGTTATTCGAGTAGTAGATACCATCAAACAAACTATAACTGATTTAATGAGCCATTCACAATTTCACAGTCTAAATTAGTTCATACTTACACATGCATGGCTTAATCTTTGAGACAAGCATATGACTACTGGCAAGATCAACCAGGAAGCATTCCTTCAGGACGTTGGCACCGCATAGGCCTCAACACACCGACCGTGAAGAGAGCCCGACGTAGAGCGCAAGCGTCGTGCGTGTCGAGCATGTGAAACGCATAGCATCGAATGAACGGGGGCCAATAGCCCGCACCCGCTAAACGTTCTGCATCTGAGAGCACGATCGAACGCCGGTGCACCAATGCGGCCACGGATGATTGGGTGGCACGCTTGGGACACCGGCCATGATTGACATCTGACTCGTGGCCCCTCGAGACACGAGACGAATGGTGAGACATTCGGTTTCCATCGATTCAGGTATGCAACACAGGATCCCGATCGCGCCCCCTAGGTACGATGACCGCATGGGGGGAGATTAAAGAGGATGACAGGTCGATAGTTTGATGCATCGAGCATGGAGCTTGCAAACATACACAACCATAGCACCACTCATATGCCCATTGCGTACAAGTGGTAGCATCCACGCATATCGGTCCACAACCCACCCGATCGATTACTCGATGAGCGAACGGAGCAAACGAGGTGTGAGGCCAAGCCACAACCGCTTGGCATGAAAAAAACACGAGCAAGAGCCACGAGACTGCCCTTGATATCCGATAGGTAACAACAAAGTGACACCACCAATGCTTGGCCCGACCAGGACCGCACGCGCTAGCTTCGCTGACACCACCCTAGGGGGACTTTACCTGATTCAAGGACTTGTTCCTGGGGTCTCGGGCAGCGTCGACTATGAGCACGGCCTTGTTAAGGCCTAGGCATTTTCATGGCCGACGAGAAGGGAGTACAAAATCGTCAAATACCGAGAGACCTGGCCGAGCCAAGGTCGCAACCGCGGCTTCTGCTCGTACCACCCCAGAGAGTCGTTACCCGATTCAGGGACTTCGTCTGGGGTCTAGGGCAGCATCCGCTGTGTGCACAGGCTCGAGCTCAGCTCCCCTTTTTCGTATGCACGCCAATCGGTCGAGGCCATGAGTGCCTACCAGTCATCGAAGCAACCAGTCACCGAAAAAAATAGTCGAAAGGCATGCACGCCCTGTATTTCGCTTGAGGGACATTGCCTTGGGTGTACGTAATAGGAGGCCCATCACGCACACCTACTCCCCCCATGGGGGGAGAGGGGGTGCCGGACCATCAACCCCTAAAGAGCATTATAGATTTTACAGATATGCTACCAGTAGATGTTAAAATGTCTGAAACGGGGGTAAGTAGGTGCCAATGGTGATTGGGGCATGTGTTCGTATCAAGGGCCAGCGCGTGTCGATGGTGGTTAGGGCATGTGCCCGTACCAAAGGCCACTGCATGCCGATAGTGGTCGATGCAACTGCCCGCACCAAGGCCAGCATGTGCCAATAGTGGTCGAGGTAATCATCGACACCAGATCGAGGCATGTGTTCACACCAAGGCCTGGCGTGTGCCGATGGTGTTCGACGCAGAGGCCATCTTCTACCGATGGTGGTCGAGGCAAGAGCCCGTACCAAGGGTCAGCTTTGCCGATGATGCTCGAAGTAACTGCCTGTACCAAGGCCTTGTGTGTGCCGATGGTGTTCAAGGAAACCACTCATACCAGGGCCCAGCATGTACCGATGGTGATTAAGGTAACCGCCCGCAACAGGGCCCAGTGTGTGCCGATGGTGTTCGTGGCAAATGTCAGCATCCGGGCCCAGCATGTGCCAATGGTGCTCGAGGCAACCACCCGCACCAGCACCCAGCGTGTGCCGATGGTGGCTGAGGCAAGAGCCCGCACCAAGGGTCAGCTTGTACCGATAGTGTTCGAGGCAACCGCCCGCACCAGGGCCCAACGTGTGCCGATGGTGATCGACCAACATGTGTTGATGGTGATCGAGGCAATCGCTCGCACCAGGGCCTAGCGTGTGCCGATGGTGTTCGATGTAACCGCCCACACCAAGGACCATCTTCTATCGATGGTGGTCGAGGTAACCGCCCGCACGAGGGCCCAGCGTGTGTCGATGGTGATTGAGGTAACCGCCAGCACCAGGGCCCAGCGTGTGCTGATGGTGTTCGAGGTAACCGCCCGTACCAAGGGCCATCTTCTGTTGATGGTGCTCAAGGCAACTGCCTGCACTAGGGCCCAGCGTATGCTGATGGTGTTCGACGTAACCGCTCGCACCAAGGGCCATCTCGGCCCCAACAGATGGTTTGGTGCTCGCACGCTCGATTCAAGAGCAGACCGGGGTGAGCGAAGTTCATTCCCAGTCGGGAGCAAGGGACGGGGGGCCCCAGGTCACGCCCAACCCCGGAGGTGGGTGACGTGAAAAGAAGGAGGGTCGGTGGGGAGAGGGATGAATCGAAGCGACAAAGGGCTGAATCTTAGTGGATCGTGGCAGCAAGGTCACTCTGCCACTTACAATACCCCATCATATATTAAAGTCATCTGTAAAGGATTCTACCCTTCGTTCGGTGGGAATTGAGCTCCAAGGAAGCCCGCGCGACTCATCCGCCGTGGGGGCTACACCTACGACACATGCCCTTGGGGGCCATGGGCCCTTACTGCCAATCGGTAATCAGGCAGTGGGTGCACGCGTCGTTTGTAGCCTGGATTCTGACTTAGAGGCGTTCAGCCATAATTCAGCGCATGGTAGCTTCGCACCACTGGCTTTTCAACCAAGCACGATGACCAATTGTGCGAATCAACGGTTCCTCTCGTACTAGATTGAATTACTATCATGACGCCACCATCAGTTGGGTAAAACTAACCTGTCTTATGATGATCTAAACCCAGCTCACGTTCCCTATTGGTGGGTGAACAATCCAACACTTGGTGAATTCTACTTCATAATGATAGGAAGAGTCGACATTGAAGGATCAAAAAGCAACGTTGCTATGAACGCTTGGCTGCCACAAGCCAGTTATCACTGTGGTAACTTTTTTGACACCTTTAGCTTCAAATCTTGAAGGTCTAAAAGATCGATAAGCCATGCTTTCACGGTTCGTATTCATACTGAAAATCAGAATCAAACGAGCTTTTACCTTTTCGTTCCACACGAGATTTCTGTTCTCGTTGAGCTCATCTTAGGACACCTGCGTTATCTTTTAACAGATGTGCCACCCCAGCTAAACTCCCCACCTGACAATGTCTTCCACTCGGATCGACTAGCCGAGGCTGGCCTTAGGTCTAAAAGAAGGGGTCATGCCCCACCTTCAATTCACGGAATAAGTAAAATAACATTAAAAGTAGTGGTATTTCAATTTTGCCCAAGGGCTCCCGCTTATCCTACACCTCTCAAGTCATTTCACAAAGTCAGACTAGAGTCAAGCTCAATAGGGTCTTCTTTCCCTGCTGATTTCACCAAGCCCGTTCCCTTGACTGTGGTTTCACTGGATAGTAGATAGGGATAATGGGAATCTCGTTAATCCATTCATGCGTGTCACTAATTAGATGACGAGGCATTTGGCTAACTTAAGAGAGTCATAGTTACTCCCGCTGTTTACCCACGCTTGGTTGAATTTCTTCACTTTGACATTCAGAGCACTGGGCGAAAATCACATTACGTGAGCATCTGCAGGGACCATCGCAATGCTTTATTTTAATTAAACAGTCAGATTCCCCTTGTCCGTAGCAGTTTTGAGTTGACTGTTCAACGTCTGGGGAAGGCCCCCGAGGGAGCCGTTCAAAGTCCGTCCCTCGGCCGGCTTGCGATGACCCACTCTCATCGTAGGAGCAGTGCACTGGTAGCCGACGAGTTCGCGACTGGGACCCCTGTGCCCAGCCCTCAAAGCCAATCCTTTTCCTGAGGTTATGGATCCATTTTACCGACTTCCCCTACTGGTGGTGATCGAGGCAAGAACCCGTACCGAGGGTCAGCTCGTGCCAATGTTGCTCGAGGTAACCACCCACACCAAGGGCCATCTTCTACCGATGATGGTCGAGGGAACTCCCGCACCAAGGTCCAGCACGTACCGATGGTGTTCAAGGTAATCGCCCTCACCAGGGCCCAGCATGTGCCGATGGTGATCGAGGCAACTGCCCGCACTGAGGACCCTGTATGTGCCGATGGTGTTCGATGCAACCGCCCGCACCAAGGGCCATCTTCTATCAGTGGTGGTCGAGGTAAGAACCCGCACCGAGGGTCGACTTGTGCCGATGGTGCTCAAGGCAACCGCTCGCACTAGGGCCCAGCTTGTGCTGATGGTTTTCAAGGTAAGTGCCCGTACCAAAGGGCAGCTTGTACCGATGATGGTCGATGTATCTGCCATCACCATGCGCCATCATGTACCGTTGATGGTCGAGGCCTTGGTCAAAGTTTGATTTTGAGCCACGGTGCACATGCTAGGCTCGGGCATGTGCTGGAGCCATATTTTTTTTACCCGGGGCACCATCGTCGGAGCATCGTCGGAGAATCTGATCTGCGACATTAGGGGCTCCGACGATTGAAGGGGCCGGGGGGTGTGCGCACATGATGTGCGATGGGTGCTGTTACTTGGCCTTTATATTAGCCCCCTATCCCTTTTCAAACCTCGAGAACTCATGCCGTTTACCCGCGCTTGGTTGAATTTCTTCACTTTGACATTCAGAGCACTGGGCAAAAATCACATTGCGTGAGCATCCACAGGGACCATCGTAATGATTTGTTTTAATTAAACAGTCAAATTCCCCTTGTCCGTACTAGTTCTGAGTCAATTGTTCGATGCTTGGGGAAGCCCCCCGAGGGAGCCGTTCCCAGTCTGTCCCTCGACCGGCACACGGTCACCCGCTCTCACCACGGGAGTAGCTCGAACAGTGCACCGGCAGCCAATGGGTTCAGGACTAGGACCCCCGTGCCCAGCCCTCAGAGCCAATCCTTTTCCCAAGGTTATGGATCCATTTTGCCGACTTCCCTTGCCGATGGTGACCGAGGCAAGAGCCCATACTGAGGGCTGACTTGTGCCAATGGTGCTCGAGGCAACCGCCCACACCAAGCGCCATCTTCTGCCGATGGTGGTTGAGGTAATGCCCGCACCAAGGCCCAGCACGTACCGATGGTGTTCGAGGCAACCGCCCGTACCAAGGCCCAACATGTGCCGATGGCGATCGAGGCAACCGCCCGCACCAAAGCCCAGCATGTACCGATGGTGTTCGACGCAACCGCCTGCACTAGGGGCCATCTTCTATCGGTGGTGGTCGAGGCAAGAGCTCACACCAAGGGTTGGCTTGTGTCGATGGTGCTCGAGGCAACCGCCAGCACTAAAGGTCAAATGTGTCGATGGTGATCGAGGCAATCGCCCACACTAGGGCCTAGTTTGTGCCGATGGTGGTCGAGGCAAGTGCCTGTACCAAGGGGCAACCTGTACCGATAATTGTCGATATTTTACTTATTCTGTGAATCAGAGGCGGGGCACGACCCCTTCTTTGAAACCTAAGGCTAGCCTCGACCGATCGATCCGGGGGGAAGACATTGTCAGGTAGGGAGTTTGGCTGGGGCGGCACATCTGTTAAAAGATAACACAGGTGTCTTAAGATGAGCTCAACGAGAATAGAAATCTCATGTGGAACAAAAGGGTAAAAGCTCATTTGATTCTGATGTCTAGTACGAATACGAATCGTGAAAGCCACAAAAATGGTGTTCGACGTAACTGCCTACACCAGGGGCCATCTTCTGCCAGTGGTGGTTGAGGCAAGAGCCCGCATCGAGGGTTGACTTGTGCCGATGTTGCTGGAGGCAACCGCCCACACCAAGGGTCAGCATGTGCCAATGGTTATCAAGGCAACCGCCCACACTAGGGCCTAGCTTGTGCCGACGGTGGTCGAGGCAAGTGCCCATACCAATGAGTAGCCTATACCGATGATGGTCGATGCATGTGCCATCACCATGCGACATCATATGCCGTTGATGGTCAAGCCCTTCACCAAAGTTTGATTTTGAGCCATGGTGCACATGCTAAGCTCGGGCATGTGCTGGTGCTGCATTTTTGTTGCCCAGGGCACCATCGTTAGAGCATCGTCGGAGAACCTGACCGACGGTATTGAGGGCTCCGACGATTGGGTTGTCGGGGGTGTGCGCACATGATGTACGATGGGTGCTGGTACTTGGCCCTTATATTGGCCCCCTATCTCTCATCAAAGCTTGAGAACTCACGCCCCTTTAAAGAGCATTTGAGATTTTACAGGTTTACTGTCAGTAGCCATTCAAGTGTACGAAATGGGGACACTTTTCTCAAATTGTCACAAAATCTTCTCCACTTTGATTTTTTAGCTGAATTTTTTTATGCATGCCAACAAAAATACAAGGATCACGTCTACCAAATTTGGGGCCAAAACTCCTTCTAAAATTTTTAAAAATCTCGAACCGTAAAAATTTTTGAAAATCGTGAAAAATAGAACATGAGTCATCTCGCCATGAAACTTTACATGAAGGCTTAGGGGACCATTGTATGAATTTACAAGCCATAAAAATGGCATTGGCATAGTAGAAATATGAAGATGTGCCTAAACCAACCTACCACCCGGTCGTGGCGCGCATTGGTGCTCAGCCCGGGCTCAGGAAACCCGCGCGTGGTGCACGGGCTTTGGGGAGGGCTCATATGAATTCATGGGCCACAAAATGGCTTAGGCATATAGATTTCATTCCTATTCTAAGATCGGACTAGACCGAGGGTGTTCGAGGTAGCAGGATCGGTAGCACGCAGAGGGGGATCAGATCGATCCTCAGCTTGCGCATCCTGCCTCTCTGGCCGACGTAGTGCCTGCTTGCTCATTTTGTAGGTTAACTTAGGCATACGAAGTTCATTCCCAGTCTAAGATTGGACCGGACCGAGGGTTGTGGCAGCAGGACCTACAGTAGGATTGGCAGTATGCAGAGGGGAACTGGGCCAATCTTGGACTTACGTATTCTGCCTCTCTAGCCTGCTCAGTGCCCGCATGATCGTTTTATGGGTTGACTTAGGCATAGGGAGTTCATTCCCAGTCTAAGCATATGGAGTTCATTCCTAGTCTAAGATCGGACTAGACCAAGGGTGTCCGAGACAGCAGGATCGATAGCACACAGAGGGGGATCGGGTCGATCCTTGGCTTACGCATGATGCCTATCTGGCCGACACAGTGCTCGTACGCTCATTTCATGGGTTGACTTAGGCATACGGAGTTCATTCCCAGTCTAAGCCCCAGCCGGACCGAGGGACCTACAGCGAGATCCGTAGCACACAGAGGGGGACCGAATCGATCCTTGGCTTGCGCATTCTGCCTCTTCGGTAAGTTGGGCACCCGCACGCTTGTTTCATGGGTTGACTTAGGCATACGTAGTGTGTTCCTAGTGCTGACCAACCAAGGGCCAGACGCTGTCGAGGGTGTTGAGGGCAACAACCAAGGGGGACCTGTAACGGGATCCTTCGCTCGCGCATCCTGCCCCTGTGGTCGGTTCACTACCCGCATGCTCATTTTGTGGGTCGACTGGGGTGAACGAACTTCATTCCGATCGAGACCGAGGGACGGAGGGCCCCGGGTCATGCCCAACCTCAGAGGGGGGTGACGTGAAAAGAAGGAAGGTCGACGGGGGAAGAGGGAGGGATGAATCGAAGCGACAAAGGGTAGAATCTCAGTGGATCGTGGCAAGAAGGCCACTGTGCCACTTACAATATCCTGTCGCATATTTAAGTCATCTGCAAAGGATTCTACCCACCGTCCGATGGGAATTGAGCTCCAAGGAGGCCCACGCGGCTCATCTACCGTGGGGGCTGTACCTATGACATGTGCGCTCGGGGGCCATGGGCCCCTACTATGGGTCGGCAATCGGGCAATGGGCGCACGCATCACTTTTAGCTCGAATTCTGACTTAGAGGTGTTCAGTCATAATCCAGCACATGGTAGCTTCACGCCACTGGCTTTTCAACCAAGCGCGATGAGCAATTATGCGAATCAACAGTTCTTCTCATACTAGGTTGAATTACTATCACGATGCCGCCATCAGTAGGGTAAAACTAACCTATCTCACAATGGTCTAAACTCAGCTCACGTTCCCTATTGGTCGATGAACAATCCAACACTTGGTGAATTTGATTCACAATGATAGGAAGAGTCGACATTGAAGGATAAAAAAGCAACATCGCTATGAACGCTTGGCTGCCATAAGCCAGTTATCCCTTGTGGTAACTTTTTTGACACCTTTAGCTTTAAATTCGAAAGGTCTAAAGGATCGATAGGCCAGGCTTTCACGGTTTGTATTTGTACTGGAAATCAGAATCGAACGAACTTTTACCCTTTTGTTCCACATGAGATTTCTATTCTCATTGAGCTTATCTTAGGATACCTGTGTTATCTTTTAACAAATGTGCCACCCCAGCCAAACTCCCCACTTGACAATGTCTTTCGCCTGGATCAATCGGTCGAGGCTAGCCTTGGGTCCAAAAGAAGGGGTCGTGCCCCACCTCTGATTCACAGAATAAGTAAAATAACATTAAAAGTAGTGGTATTTCAATTTCGCCTGGGGGCTCCCACTTATCCTACACCTCCCAAGTCATTTCACAAAGTCAGACTAGAGTCAAGCTCAACAAGGTCTTTTTTCCCCAGTAATTTCGCCAAGCCCGTTCCCTTGGCTGTGGTTTCGCTGGATAGTAGACAGGGACAGTGGGAATCTCGTTAATCCATTCATGCACATCACTAATTAGATGATGAGGCATTTGGCTACCTTGAGAGAGTCATAGTTACTTCTGCCGTTTACCCGCACTTGGTTGAATTTCTTCACTTTGACATTCAGAGCACTGGGCAGAATCATATTGCATGGGCATCTGCAGGGACCATCGCAATGCTTTATTTTAATTAAACAGTCGAATTCTCCTTATCTGTACCAGTTTTGAGATGACTGTTCGACGCTAGGGGAAGGCCCCCGAGGGAGCTGTTCCCAGTCCATCCCTCGATCGACACGTGACAACCGACTCTCATCACGGGAGCAGCTCGAGTAGTGCATCGACAGTCGACGGGTTCGGGACTGGGACCCCCGTGCCCAGCCCTCAGAGCCAATCTTTTTCTCAAGGTTATGGATCCATTTTGCTGACTTCCCTTGTCGATGGAGGTCGAGGTAAGAGCCCATACCGAGGGTCGGCTTGTGTCGATGGTGCTCGAGGCAACCGCCCACACCAAGGGCCATCTTTTACCGATGGTGGTCGAGGCAATGCCTGTACCAAGGCCCAGCACGTATCGATGGTGTTCGAGGCAACCGCCCGCACCAAGGCCCAGCATGTGCTGATGGTGATTGAGGCAACTGCCTGCACCAAGGCCCAGCATGTGCCGATGGTGTTCGATGCAACCGCCCGCACCGAGCCCGCACCGAAGGTCGGCTTGTGCCGATGGTGCTCGAGGCAACCACCCACACCAAGGGTCAGCATGTGCCAATGGTGATCAAGGCAACCACCCACACTAGGGCCCAGCTTGTGTCGATGGTGGTCGAGGCAAGTGCCCGTACCAATGGGTAGACTGTACCGATGATGGTCGATGCATGTGCCATCACCTTGCGACATCATGTGCCGTTGATGGTTGAGGCCTTGGTCGAAGTTTGATTTTGAGCCACGGTGCACATGCTAAGCTCGAGCATGTGCTAGTGCTACATTTTTGTTGATCGGGGCTCCATCGCCAGAGCACCGTCGGAGAACCTGACCGGTGGTATTAGGGGCTCCGACGATTGGGGGGCCGGGGGGTGTGCGCACATGATGTGCGATGGGTGCTGGTACTTGGCCCTTATATTGGCCCCCTATCCCTCATCAAACCTTGAGAACTAACACCCCCTTAAAGAGCATTTGAGATTTTATAGGTTTGCTGCCAGTAGCCATTCAAGTGTCCGAAATAGGGACACTTTTTTCAAATGGTCACAAAATCCTCTCCACTTTGATTTTTTAGCTGAATTTTTTTGTGCATACCAAAAAAAATACAAGGATCACGTCTACCAAATTTGGGGCCAAAACGCCTTCTAAAAAATTTTTTAAAAATCTCAAACCGTAAAAAAGTTTTGAAAATCATGAAAAACAGAAAACGAGTCATCTTGCCATGAAACTTCACATGAAGGCTTAAGGGACCATTGTATGAATTTACAAGCCATAAAAATGGCATTGGCATGGTAGAAATATGAAGATGTGCCTAAACCTACCTACCACCCGGTCATGGCACGCATTGGTTCTCGACCCTGGCTCAGGACACCCGCGCGTGGTGCGCGGGTGTTGGGGAAGGCTCATATGAATTCATGGGCCATAAAATGGCTTAGGCATATGGAGTTCATTCCTAGTCTAAGATTGGACTAGATCGAGGGTGTTCAAGGTAGCAGGATCAATAGCATGCAGAGGGGGATCGGGCTGTTCCTCGATTTACGCATCCTACCTCTCTAGCAAGCGTAGCGCCCGCCCGCTCATTTTGTAGGTTGACTTAGGCATATAGAGTTCATTACTAATCTAAGATCAGACCGAACCGAACGTTGTGGTAGCAAGACCCGCAGCAGGATCGACAGCACACAAAGGGGGACTGCATCGATCCTCAGCTTACGCATTCTGCCTCTCTGGCTTGCTCAGTGCCCGCATGATCATTTCATGGGTTGACTTAGGCGTAGGGAGTTCATTCCCAGTCTAAGCATACGAAGTTCATTCCTAGTCTATGATTGGACCAGACCGAGGGTGTCCGAGGTAGCAGGATCGATAGCACGCAGAGGGGGACTGGGTCAATCCTCGGCTTACGCATAATGCCTCTTTGGCTGGCTCAGTGCCCGCACGCTCATTTCGTGGGTTGACTTAGGCATACAGAGTTCATTCTTAGTCTAAGCCTCAGTCGGACCGAGAGATTCGTAGTGAGATCTGTTGCACACAAAAGGGGATCGAGTCGATCCTCAGCTTGCACATTTTACCTCTCAGTTAGGCTGGGTACCCGTACGCTCGTTTCATGGGTTGACTTAGACATACGTAGTGCGTTCCTAGTCTTGACCAACCAAGGGCCAGACGCTGTCGAGGGCGTTTACGGCAACAACCAAGGGGGACCTGTAGCAAGATCTTTGGCTCGCACATCCTGCCCCCGCGATCGGTTCAGTGCCCACACGCTCGTTTCGTGGGCTGATTGGGGCGAGGGAAGTTCATTCTCGATCGGGACCGAAGGACGGAAGGCCCTGGGTCATAACCAACCTCGGATGGGGGTGACGTGAAAAGAAGAAAGGTCGGTGAGGGAAAGGGGAGGGACGAATCGAAGTCATTTCGCACCTCTCAAGTCATTTCACAAAGTTAGACTAGAGTCAAGCTTAACAGGGTCTTCTTTCCCCGTTGATTTCGCCAAGCCTATTCCCTTGGCTGTGGTTTCATTGGATAGTAGACAGGGATAGTGGGAATCTTGTTAATCCATTCATGCGCGTCACTAATTAGATGACGAGGCATTTGGCTACCTTAAAAGAGTCATAGTTACTCCCGTCGTTTACCTGCGCTTGGTTGAATTTCTTCACTTTGACATTCAGAGCACTGGGTAGAAATCACATTGCGTGAGTATCTGCAGGGACCATCACAATGCTTTGTTTTAATTAAACAGTCGGATTCCCCTTATCCATACCTGTTCTGAATCGACTGCTCGATGCTCGGGGAAGGCCCCCGAGGGTGCCGTTCCCAATCCATCCCTCGGTCGGCATGCGGTGACCCGTCTCATCGTGAGAGTAGCTCAAGCAGTGCACCGATAGCTGATGGGTTCGGGACTGGGACCCCTATGCCCAGCCCTCAGAGCCAATCTTTTTCCTGAGGTTACGGATCCATTTTACCGACTTTCCTTGCCTACATTGTTCCATCGACCAAAGGCTGTTCACCTTGGAGACCTGATGCGGTAATGAGTATGATCGGGCTTGGATGGCACTCGATCCTCTGAATTTTCAAGGGCCATCGGGGGCGCACCGGACACCATGCGACGTGCGGTGCTCTTCCGGCCACTGGACCCTACCTCCGACTGAGCCGTTTCCAGGGTGGGTGGGTCGTTAAACAGAAAAGCTAACTCTTCCCGAGGCCCCCGCTGATGTCTCTGAACTTTCTAACGTTGTCGTCAACCGTCGTGTCTCGGTTCAAGAATTTTAACCTGATTCCCTTTTAAAGCTTACATGGGACACACTGTCAGACGAGTTTCCCCCGTCTCTTAGGATCGACTAACCCATGTGTAAGTGCCATTCACATGGAACCTTTCCCTTTTTCGACTTTCAAAGTTCTCATTTGAATATTTGCTACTACTACCAAGATCTGCACCGACAGTCGTTCTGCCTAGGCTCGTACCCTAGGTTTTACGACGATCGTCGTGCCCTCCTACTCATCGAGGCTTGGCCCTTGCCCCTGCCCCAACGGCCGGGTATAGGTCATGCGTTGAAGTGCCATCCATTTTCGGGGCTAGTTGATTTGGCAAGTGAGTTGTTACACACTGCTTGGCAGATTTCAACTTTCATGACCACTATCCTACTATCTTAATCGACCAACACCCTTTATGGGTTTTGGGTTAGCACGCAGTTGGGCATCATAACCCGACTTTCGGTTCATCCTGCATCACCAGTTCTACTTACAAAAAATGGCCCACTTGGAGCTCTTGATTTCATGGCACTACTCAATGAAGCAGCCCCCGATGCCTCTAATCATTGCCTTTACTCGATAGAACTCGACGGGGGCTCCAGCTATCTTGAGGGAAACTCCGAAAGGAACCAGCTAATAGACGGTTGATTAGTCTTTCGCCCCTATGCCCAAGTCAAATGAACGATTTACACGTCAGTATTGTTACGGGCCTCCACCAGAGTTTCTTCTGGCTTCATCTCGTTCAGCCATAGTTCACCATCTTTCGGGTCCCGACGGGCATGCTCGCACTCGAACCCTTCTCAAAAGATCAAAGTCGATCAGCGGTGCACCCGTGAAGGATCCTGCCAATCAACTTTCTTACGTCTTACGGGTTTTTTGGCCCATTGACTCACACACATGTCAGACTGCTTGGTCCATGTTTCAAGACGGGCCGGATGGGGAGCCCATAGGCCGACGCTGGGAGCAGGTGAGGTGTTGAAGCACCCCGAGATGGTGCGTGTTGCATTGCATGATCGCGACCATGATGTCTCTGTGGGCACATCGAAAGCTCAGGTTTGGGCCACCGCCGTGACCCGCATCTGCTTCACTTCTGATAATTTCAAGCACTCTTTGACTCTCTTTTCAAAGTCTTTTTCATCTTTCCCTCACGGTACTTGTTCGCTATCGATCTCTTGCCTGTATTCAGCCTTGGGTAGAATTTACTGCCCGATTAGGGCTACATTCCCAAACAACCCGACTTGCGGACAGCGCCTTATGGTGTGACAGGGTCCGGGCACAACGGGGCTCTCACCCTCTCCGATGCCGCTTTTCAAGAGACTTGGGCCCGGTCCGCCACTGAGGATGCTTCTTCAAACTACAATTCAAATGTTGGGGGCACCTGATTCTCAAGCTGGGCTCTTCCTGGTTCGCTCGCCGTTACTAGGGGAATCTTGGTAAGTTTCTTTTCCTCCACTTATTGATATGCTTAAACTCAGCGAGTGATCCCACCTGACCTGGGTCACGATGCAAGCATCGATCGAGCGATACGGGGGGTCCGAGTGGGTCCGGGTGGACAACGAGCATGCATCATTTGGGATGAGGCACGTCGGGAGCTCTACCATCGATGGTCACGGCGCTGTCATTACCGGGGACTCAATTTTGGGCCAACCGCGATCGACTGATCACGAGAGGCCATCTTCTACCTGCTCTCTTCCCTCGGAGCCTGACGAGCGGAGGGTTGGAGGGGGGGTGATGGTGCATGACACCCAGGCAGGCGTGTCCTCAGCCTAATGGCTTTGGGCGCAACTTCTGTTTAAAGACTCGATGGTTCACGGGATTCTGCAATTCATACCAAGTATCGTATTTCACTATGTTCTTCATCGATGTGAAAGCTGAGATATTCGTTGCTGAGAGTTGTTTCGTTTATTCACGACAAAAGGAGTCGCGGCACCGCCCGCGCATGTACCACGAGCTGGATGGCGATGGCGTGCGTGCTCCATTTTCATTTTGGTTCCTTGGCGTGATTCGCACTTTCGTTTTGGTTCCTTGGCACGATTCATGTCGGGGGTTCGTTGTTCGACAACGAACGAGCTGACACCTATCGTTTTGCCCGCCCCGTAGGTGGGATGAATCTACCGTCACGCCCGCCTGGGGTCGAAAGGGGCTCGAGGCATAGGGGCACCCTTGCCCCCTCGATGTTTCGTTAATGAGTCTGTGGGTCGTCCGTCGAGTGGATCATCCATGGGTCATCCTTCCGCAAGTTCACCTATGAAAACCTTGTTACGACTTCTCCTTCCTCTAAATGATAAGGTTCAGTGGACTTCTCACGACGTCATGGGCGGTGAACCATCCACATCATCGCGATCTGAAAACTTCACTAGACCATTCAATCGGTAGAAGCGACGGGCGATGTGTACAAAGGCAGGGACGTAGTCAATGCGAGCTGATGACTCGCGCTTACTAGGAATTCCTCGTTGAAGACCAACAATTGCAATGATCTATCCCCATCATGATGAAATTTCAAAGATTACCCGGGCCTATTAGCCAAGGCTATGGACTCGTTGAATACATCAGTGTAGCGCGCGTGCGGCCAAGAACATCTAAGGGCATCACAAACCTGTTATTGCCTCAAGTCATTTCACCAAGTCAGATTAGAGTCAAGCTCAACAGGGTCTTCTTTCCCCGCTGATTCTGCCAAGCCCGTTCTGTTGGCTGTGGTTTCACTGGATAGTAGACAGGGACAGTGGGAATCTCGTTAATCCATTCATGCGCATCACTAATTAGATGACGAGCCATTTGGCTACCTTAAGAGAGTCATAGCTACTCCCGCCGTTTACCTGTGCTTAGTTGAATTTCTTCACTTTGACATTCAGAGCACTGGGCAAAAATCACATTGCATAAGCATCCACAGGGACCATCTCAATGCTTTGTTTTAATTAAACAGTCAGATTCCCCTTGTTTATACTAGTTCTGAGTCGACTGTTCGATGCCTGGGGAAAGCCCCCGAGGGAGCCGTTCTCAGTCCGTCCCACAGTCGACATGCGATGACCAGTTCTCGCCACGGGAATAGCTCTAGCAGTGCGCCAGCAACCGACGGGTTCAGGACTGGGACCCCCGTACCCAGCCTTCAGAGCCAATCTTTTTCTCAAGGTTACAGATCCATTTTACCGACTTGCCTTGCCTACATTGTTCCTCGACCAGAGGTTGTTTACCTTGGAGACCTGATACGGTTATAAGTACGATCGGGCAGACGGCACTCGGTCTTTCAAATTTTTAAGGGCCACCGGAGGCACATCAGACACCACGTGACGTATGGTGCTCTTCTGGCCGCTGGACCCTACTTTCGAGTGAGTCGTTTCTAGGGTAGACAGGCCGTTAAATAGAAAAGATAACTCTTTTTGAGGCCTCCATTGACGTCTCCGAACTCCCTAACGTTGCCGTTTCCGGACTCCCTAACGTTGCCGTTAGCCACCGTATCCCTGTTCAAGAATTTTAACCTGATTCTGTTTCGAAACTCGTGTGGGATGCACTGTCAGATGGGCTTCCCCGTCTCTTAGGATC
>NW_019167937.1:13830553-13835553 GCF_002303985.1 Durio zibethinus | reverse complement strand
CGAGGGTTGTGGCAACAGGACCCGTAGCAGGATTGGCAGCACGCAGAGAGGGATCAGGCTGATCCTCGACTTACGCATTCTGCCTCTCTGGCCTGCTCAGTGCCCGCATGATCATTTCATGGGTTGACTTAGTCATAGGGAGTTCATTCCCAGTCTAAGCATACGGAGTTCATTCTCAGTCTAAGATCAGACCAAACTAAGGGTGTCCAAGGCAACAGGATCAATAGCACGTAGAGGGGGACCGGGTCGATCCCCAGCTTGCGTATGATGCCTCTCTGCCCGGTTATGGTTGCTCTCATACTAGGTTGAATTATTGTCATGATGCCACCATCAGTAGGGTAAAACTAACCTGTCTCACGATGCTCTAAACCCAACTTACGTTCCCTATTGGTGGGTGAACAATCCAACACTTGATGAATTCTGCTTCACAAGGATAAGAAGAGCCGACATCAAAGGATCAAAAAGTAATGTCGCTATGAACGCTTGGCTGCCACAAGCCAGTTATCCCTGTAGTAACTTTTCTGACACCTTTAGCTTCAAATACAAAAAGTCTAAAGGATCGATAGGCCACGCTTTCACGATTCGTATTCGTACTGGAAATCATAATCAAATGAGCTTTTACCCTTTTGTTCCACACGAGATTTCTATTCTCGTTGAGTTCACCTTAGGACATGTGCATTATCTTTTAACAGATGTGCCACCCTAGCCAAACTCCTCACCTGACAATGTCTTCCACCTGGGTGAGGCTGGCCTTGGGTCCAAAAGAAGAGGTCGTGCCCCACCCTCGATTCACGAAATAAGTAAAATAACGTTAAAAGTAGTGGTATTTCAATTTCGCTCAGGGACTCCCATTTATCCTACACCTCTCAAGTCATTTCACAAAGTCATACTAGAGTCAAGCTTAACAGGGTCTTCTTTCCCCGTTAATTCCGCCAATCGCATTCCCTTGGCTGTCGTTTCATTGGATAGTAGATAGGGACAGTGGGAATCTTGTTAATCCATTCATACGCGTCACTAATAAGATGATGAGGCATTTGGCTGCCTTAAGAAAGTCATAGTTACTCCCGCCATTTACCCGTGCTTGGTTGAATTTCTTCACTTTGGCATTCAGAGCATTGGGCGAAAATCACATTACGTCAGCATCCGCAGGGAACATCATAATGCTTTGTTTTAATTAAACAGTCAGATTCCCTTTGTTCGTACCAGTTCTGAGTCGACTGTTCGATGCCCAGAAAAAGCCCTCGAGGGAGCTATTCCCAGTCCGTCCCCCGACCAACACGCGGTGACCCACTCTCATCACGAGAGCAGCTCGAGCAGTGCATCGGCAGTTGACAGGTTCGAGACTGGGACCCTCGTACCTAGCCCTCAGAGCCAATCCTTTTCTTGAGGTTGCGGATCCATTTTACCGACTTCCCTTGCCTACATTGTTCCATTGACTAGAGGCTGTTCACCTTGGAGACCTGATACGGTTATGAGTATGATCAGGCGTGGACGGCACTCGATCCTTTAGATTTTCATGGGTCGTCAGGGGTGCACCGGACACCACGTGACGTACGCTGCTCTTTCGGTCGCTAGACCTACCTCTAACTGAGTCATTTCCAGGGTGGGTGGGCCGTTAAATAGAAAAGATAACTCTTCCTGAGGCCCCCGTCGACGTCTCTGGACTCCTTAACATTACCGTCAGTTGTTGCATCCTGATTCAGGAATTTTAACCCGATTCCCTTTCGAAGCTCATGCGGGACATGCTGTCAGACGGGCTTCCCCCGTCTCTTAGGATTGACTAACCCATCCGCTTCCCTCTTGACAATTTCAAGCACTCTTTGACTCTTTTTTCAAAGTCCTTTTCATCTTTCCCTCGCGGTACTTGTTGCTATCGATCTTTCGCCTGTATTCAGCCTTGGATGGAATTTATCACCCGATTGGGGTTGCATTCCCAAACAACCTGACTCGGGGACAGCGCCTCGTGGCACAACAGGGTCTGGGCATAACGGGGCTCTCACCCTCTCCAGTGCCCCTTTCCAAGGGACTCGGGCCGAGTCCACCACTAAGGACGCTTCTCCAGACTATAGTTCGAATGTCGGAGGCACCCGATTCTCAAGCTGGGCTCTTTCCGATTCGCTCACTGTTACTAGGGGAATCCTGGTAAGTTTCTTTTCCTCCGCTTATTGATATGCTTAAACTCAGCGGGTGATCTCGCCTGACCTGGGGTCACGAAGTGAGCATCGATCGAGCGATACGGGGGGTCCAACAGGGTTCGGGTGGACAACAAGCATGCGTCACCGGGGACGAGGCACGTTGGGAGCTCTACCATCGATAGTCACGGTGCTGTCGTTGTCGGGGACTCACCTTTGGGCCAACCTCGATCGACGAGATCACGGAAGGCCATCTTCCACCCGTACCCTTCCTTCGGAGCCCGACGAGCGGGGGGTCAGAGGGGGGGCGACGGTGCATGACACCCAGGCAGGCGTGCCCTTAGACTAAATAACTATAACAACTTAAATATATGTGCTTTTTAACTGTAACAACTTAAATAACTGTAACAACTTTCCCTTGGCTGTGGTTTCATTGGATAGTAGACAGGGATAGTGGAAATCTCATTAATCCATTCATGCGCATCACTAATTAGATGACGAGGCATTTGGCTACCTTAAGAGAGTCGTAGTTACTCCCACCATTTACCCGCGCTTGGTTGAATTTCTTCACTTTGACATTCAAAGCACTGGGTAGAAATCACATTGCGTGAGCATCCGCAGGGACCATTACAGTACTTTGTTTTAATTAAACAGTCAGATTCCCCTTGTCCGTACCAATTCTGAGTTGACTATTTGATGCTTGCCAAAGGCCCTCGAGAGAGCTGTTCCCAGTCCATCCCTCGATCGGCACGCGGTCACCCGCTCTCACCGTGGAAGTAGCTCGAGCAATGCAATGGCAGTCGACGGGTTCGAGACTGGGACCCTCGTGCCCAACCCTCAAAGCCAATCTTTTTCTCGAGGTTATGGATCTATTTTGCCAACTTTCTTTGCCTACATTGTTCCACCGACCAGAGGCTGTTCACCTTGGAGACCTGATGTGGTTATGAGTACGATCAGGCACGGACGGCACCTGATCCTCTGAATTTTCAAGGGCTGTCAGGGGCGCACCGGACACCACGTGATGTGTGGTGCTTTTTTGATCGCTAGACCCTACCTCCGACTGAGTCATTTTTAGGGTGGACGGGCCGTTAAACAGAAAAGATAACTTTTCCCGAGGCCCCCCTCGACATCTCTAGACTCCTTAACGTTGCCGTCAACCATCGTGTCCCGGTTCAAGAATTTTAACCCGATTCCCTTTCGAAGCTCACACGGGACACACTGTCGGATGGGCTTCCCCCGTCTCTTAGGATCGACTAACCCATGTGTAAGTGCCGTTCACATGTAACCTTTCCCCTCTTCAGCCTTCAAAGTTCTCATTTGAATATTTGCTACTACCACTAAGATCTGCACCGTCTGGGCTCGCACCTCGGGTTTTGTGACGACCACCACGCCTTCTTACTTATTGGGGCCTGGCCCTTGCCCCGATGATTGGGTATAGGTCACGCACTTAAGCACCATCCATTTTTGGGGCTAGTTGATTCGGCAGGTGAGTTGTTACACACTCCTTGGCCGATTTTGACTTCAACGACCACCGTCCTACTGTCTTAATCGACCAACACCCTTTATGGGTTATAGGTTAGCATGTTGTTGGGTATCGTAACCTGGCTTCCAGTTCATCCCGTATCGCAAGTTCTGCTTACAAAAAATGGCCCACTTGGAGCTCTCGATTTCATGGCATTGCTCAATGAAGCAGCCGCGCCGTCCTACCTACTTAAAGTTTGAGAATAGGTTGAGGGCGTTGCACCCTCAATGCCTCTAATCATTGGCTTTACCCGATAGAACTCGACGGGAGCTCCAGCTATCCTGAGAGAAATTTCTGAGGGAACCAATTACTAGACGGTTCGATTAGTCTTTCGCCCCTATACCCAAGTCAGATGAACAATTTGCTCATCAGTATCACTGCGGGCCTCCACCAGAGTTTGTTCCAGCTTCACCCCACTCAAGCATAGTTCACCATCTTTCGGGTCCCGACGGGCATGCTTGCACTTGAACCCTTCTCAAAAGATCAAAGTCGATTTACGGTACACCCGCAAGGGATCTCGCCAATCAACTTCCTTCTACCTTACGAGTTTTCTGGCCCGTTGACTGACTCGCATGTCAGACTCTTTAGTCCGTGTTTCAAGATGGGTCAGATGGGGAGCCCGTAGGCTGACGTTAGGAGCACGCGGGTGCCGAGGCACGCTGAGATGACACGTGCTACATTCCATGATCGCAGTGATGACGTCTCCGTGGGCACATCGAAAGCTCGAGCTTAGGCCATCACCGCGACTCACATCGGTCCACACCCTGAGCCGATCGGTGGACTGGCTCCCGCCATTCCACATCCAACCGGGGCACATTGTTAGCCCCCATCCACTTTTCTCCTAACAATTTCAAGCACTCTTTGACACTCTTTTCAAAGTCCTTTTCATCTTTCCCTCGCGATACTTGTTTGCTATCGGTCTCTCGCTCGTATTCAGCCTTAGACGAAATTTACCGCGGATAGCACCTCGTGGTGCGACAGGGTCCGGGCACAACGGGGCTCTCACCCTCTCTGGTGCCCCTTTCCAGGGGACTTGGGCCCAGTCTACCGCTGAAGACCCTTCTCCAGACTATAATTCAAACGTCGGGGACACCCGATTCTCAAGCTGGGCTCTTTTTGGTTCGCTCGTCATTACTAGGGGAATCCTGGTAAGTTTCTTTTCCTTCGCTTATTGATATGCTTAAACTCAGCGGGTGATCCCGTTTGACCTAGGGTCACGACACGAGCATCAGCCGAGCGATGCAGGGGGTCCGACGGGGTCCGAGTGGACAACGAGCGTGTGTCACCGAGGACGAGGCACACCGGGAGCTCTACCACCAACAGTCACGGTGCTGTCGTTGCCGGGG
>NW_019167937.1:13825553-13828053 GCF_002303985.1 Durio zibethinus | reverse complement strand
ACACCAACTAAATGTTTCGCATCCGAAAGTATGATCGAACGCCAGTGCACCAATACAACCATGGAGGATTGGGTGGCGTGCTTGGGACACCGGCCACGATTGATGTTCAACCCGTGGCCCCAGGGACACGACACGGATAAGGGATGGTGAGACATTCGGTTTCCATCAATTCAGGTATGCAGCACAAGATCTCGATCGTGCCCCCGGGGTACGATGATCGCGTGGAGGGAGATTGAAGAGGATGACGGGTTGATAGTTTGATGCATCGAGCACGGAGCCTGCCAACGCGCACAACTATAGAACCACTCATATGCCCATTGCGTACAAGTGGCAGCATCCACGCGCGTGGATCCACAACCCACCCGATCGATTACTCGACTAGTGAGCGGAGGAAATGACGTGCGAGGCCATGCCATAACCTCTTGGCATGAGAAAAACACAAGCAAGGGCCACGAGACTGCCCCTGCCATCCGATAGGCAACAACGGTGCCATACCACCAATGCTTGGCCTGGCCGGGACCGCACGCGCGAGCTCCACTGACACCACCCCAGAGGAGTGTTGCTCGATTCAGGGACTTGTTCCTCCGGTCTCGGGTAGCATCAGCTGTGTGCACGACCTCACCGAGGCCAAGGCATTTTTATGGTCGACGAGAAGGGACTATGAGACCGTCAAATACCAAGAGACTTGGCCGGGCCAAGCCCACAACTGCAACTTCTGTTCGCACCACCCTAGGAAGCCGTTGCCCGATTCAGGGACTTGGTCTGGGGTCTAGGGCGGCATCCACCGCATGCACGGTCGAGGCCATGCATGCCTGCCAGTCATCGGAGCAACCAGTCATTGAACAAAATAGTCGAAAGGCATGCATGCTCTGTATTTTCACTCGAGGGACGTTGCCCTGGGTGTACGCAATGGGAGGCCCATCACGCACTCCTACTCCCCCTTTAGGGGGGAGAGGGGGTGCCGGACCAACACCCCCTAAAGAGTATTAGAGATTTTACAGATATGCTACCAGTAGACATTAAAATGTCTGAAATAGGGACACTTTTTCCAAACAAGCATATCCCACACCGAGGGTGAGCAGGTGTCGATGGTGGTCGAGGCATGTGACCGCACTAAGGGTCAGCACGTGCCGATGGTGTTTAATGCGACTGCCCGTACCTAGGGGAGCAAGTGCTGATGGTGTCAAGGCAAGAGCCCGTATCGAAGGCCAGCTTGTGCCGATGGTGCTCGAGGCAACTGCCCACACCAAGGGTCATCTTCTACCGATGGTGGTCGAGGCAACGCCCATACCAAGGCCCAGCATGTACCGATGGTGTTTGAGGTAACCGCCCACACTAGGGCCCAGCATGTGTCGATGGTGATCGAGAAAACCGCCCGCACCAAGGCCCAGCATGTGCCGATGGTGTTCGACGTAACCGCCCACACTAGAGGCCATCTTCTGTCGGTGGTGGTCGAACCAAGAGCCCATACCGAGGGTCAGCTTGTGGCGATGGTGCTCGAGGCAATCAGTCACCCCAAGGGTCAACATGTGTCGATGGTGATCGAGGCAACTGCCCGCACTAGGGCCCAGCTTGTGTCGATTGCGGTCGAGGTAAGTGCCCATACCAAAGGGCAGCCTGTACCGATGATGGTCAATGTATGTGCCATCACCATGCGCCATCATGTGCCGTTGATGGTCGAAGCCTTGGCCGAAGTTTGATTTTGAGCCATGGTGCACATGCTGGGCTCGAGCATGTGTTGGTGCTGTATTTTTTTTACTCGGGGCACCATCGTCGGAGCATCGCCAGAGAACTTAACCGGTGGCATTGGAGGGCTCTGACGATTGGGGGGCCGAGGGGTGTGCGCACATGATGTGCGATGGGTGCTGGTACTTGGCCTTTATATTGGCCCCTTATCCCTCATCAAACCTCGAGAACTCACACACCCTTAAAGAGCATTTGAGATTTTACAGGTTTGCTGCCAGTAGCCATTCAAGTGTCCGAAATGGGGACACTTTTTTCAAATGGTCACAAAATCTTCTCCACTTCGATTTTTTAGCTGAATTTTTTTGTGCATGCCAACAAAAATACAAGGATCACGTCTACCAAATTTGGGGCCAAAACTCCTTCTAAAATTTTAAAAAATCTCGAACCGTAAAAACTTTTAAAAATTATGAAAAATAGAAAACGAGTCATCTTGCCATGAAACTTCACATGAAGGCTTAGGGGACCATTGTATGAATTTACAAGCCATAAAAATGGCATTGGCATGGTAGAAATATGAAGATGTGCCTAAACCCACCTACCACCCGATCGTGGCATGCATTGGTGCTTGGCCCAGGCTCAAAACACCCGCGCGTGGCACGCGGGCGTTGGGGAGGGCTCATATGAATTCATGGGCCACAAAATGGCTTAGGCATATGGAGTTCATTCCTAGTCTAAGATCGGACTGGACCGAGGGTGTCTGAGGCAGCAGGATCGATAGCACGTAGAGGGGGATTGGGTCGATCCTCGACTTGTG
>NW_019167937.1:13815553-13820553 GCF_002303985.1 Durio zibethinus | reverse complement strand
TCACGACGTCGCCCGCGCACGCATCGCGAACGGGATGGTGACGATGCACACGCTCCATTTTCATTTTGGTTCCTTGGTGTGATTCGCGCTTTCATTTTGGTTCTTTGGCACGATTCACATCGGGGGTTCATTGTTCGACATTGGGTGAGCCAACACCGATTGTTTCGCCCGCCCTGTAGGGGGGATGAATCGACCGTAGTGCTCACCCGAGGCCGAAAGGGGCTCGAGGCGTGGGGGCACCCTAGGCCCCCTCGGTGTTTCGTTAACGCGTCCGCAGGTCATCCGTCGAGTGGGGTTTCAACAATGATCCTTCTGTAGGTTCACCTATGAAAACCTTGTTACGACTTCTCCTTCCTCTAAATGATAAGGTTCAGTGGACTTCTCACGACGTCATGGGCAGTGAATCATCCACGTCATCGTGATCCGAACACTTCACTGGACCATTCAATCGGTAGGAGCGACAGGTGGTGTGTACAAAGGGCAAGGACGTAGTCAACGTGAGCTGATGACTCGCGCTTACTAGGAATTCCTCGTTGAAGACCAACAATTACAATGATCTATCCCCATCACGATGAAATTTCAAAGATTACCCGGGCCTGTCGGCCAAGGCTATAGACTCGTTGAATACATCAGTGTAGCGCGCGTGCGACCCAAAACATCTAAGGGCATCATAGACCTGTTATTGCCTTAAACTTCCTTGGCCTAAGCAGCCATAGTCCCTCTAAGAAGCTAGCCACGAAGGATCACCTTCGTGTAGCTAGTTAGCAGGCTGAGGTCTCGTTCGTTAACGGAATTAACCAGACAAATCGCTCCACCAACTAAGAATGGCCATGCACCATGACCCATAGAATCAAGAAAGAGCTCTCAGGCTATCAATCCTTACTATGTCTGGACTTCGTAAGTTTCCCCGTGTTGAGTCAAATTAAGCCACAGGCTCCACTCCTAGTGGTGCCCTTCCATCAATTCCTTTAAGTTTCAGCCTTGCAACCATACTCCCCCCGAAACCCAAAGACTTTGATTTCTCATAAGGTGCCGACGAAGTCCTAAAAGTAACATCCGCCATCCTGGTTGGCATCATTTATGGTTGAGACTAGGACGGTATCTTATCGTCTTCAAACCCTCAACTTTTGTTCTTGATTAATGAAAACATCCTTGGCAAATGCTTTCTCAGTTGTTCGTTTTTCATAAATCCAAGAATTTCACCTCTAACTATGAAATATGAATGCCCCCGACTGTCTCTGTTAATCATTACTTCAATCACGAAGGCCAACACAATAAGATCGAAATCCTATGATGTTATCCCATACTAATGTATAGAAGCGTAGGCCTGCTTTGAGCACTCTAATTTCTTCAAAGTAACAGCGCTACAGGAATGACCCAGGCAATTAAGTTCAGGAGTGCATCACAGGCAGTAGGGATGAGTAGACCAGTGTTCATCATGAGGTGGATCGAATGACCCAACCCTAGTTCTAACTACGAGCTTTTTAACTGCAACAACTTAAATATACGCTATAGGAGCTGAAATTACCGCGGTTACTGGCCACCAGACTTGCCCTTCAATGGATTCTCGTTAAGGGATTTAGATTGTACTCATTCCAATTACTAGACTCATAGAGCCCGATATTCTTATTTATTGTCACTACCTTCCTGTGTCAGGATTGGGTAATTTGCGTGCCTGCTGCCTTCCTTGGATGTGGTAGCCGTTTCTCAAGCTCCCTCTCTGGAATTGAACCCTAATTCTTTGTCACCCGTCACCACCATAGTAGGCCACTATCCTACCATCGAAAGTTGATAGGGCACAAATTTGAATGATGTGTCATCGACACAAAGGCCGTGCAATCCGTCGAGTTATCATGAATCATCAAAGCAATGGACATAGCCCGCATCGACCTTTTATCTAATAAATGCATCCCTTCTAGAAGTCAGGGTTTGTTACACGTATTAGCTCTAGAATTACTACGGTTATCCGAGTAGTAGATACCATCAAACAAACTATAACTGATTTAATGAGCCATTCGTAGTTTCACAATCTAAATTAGTTCATACTTACACATGCATGGCTTAATCTTTGAGACAAGCATATGACTACTAGCAGGATCAACCAGGTAGCATTCTTTCGAGACATTGGCACCACGTGGGCCTTGACGCATCAATCGAGTGGTTGAGAAAGCCTGACATGAAGCGCAAGCATCGTACGTGTCGAGCACGTGAAATACGTAGCATCGGATGAACAAGGGTCGGGAGCTCGCGCCGGTTAATTGTTTCGCATCCAAGAGCACGATCGAATGCTAGTGCACCAATATGACCACGGAGGATTAGGTGGCACACTTAGGACACCGACAATGATTGACGTTTGACCCGTGGCCCCTAGGGACACGAGAAGGATGAGAGATGGTGAGACATTTGATTTCCATCGATTCAGGTATGCAGCACAGGATCCTGATCGTGCCCCCAAGATACGATGATCACGTGGGGGGAGATTGAAGAGGATGATGGGTCGACAGTTCGATGCATTGAGCACAGAGCTTGCCAACAAGCACGACTATAGAACCACTCATATGCCCATTGCATACAAGTGGCAGCATCCACGAACGCCGATCCACAACCCACCCGATCGATTACTCGACGAGTGAGCGGAGGAATTGACGTGTGAGGCCATGCTACAATCGCTTGGCATGAGAAAAACACAAGCAAGGGCCACGAGACTACCTCTGCCATCCGTCAGGCAACAACGGCGTGATACCACCAATGCTTGGCCTGGTCGAGACCGCACGCGTGAGTTCCGTTGACACCACCCTAGGGGAACGTTGCTCGATTCAGGGACTTGTTCCTCAAGTCTCGGGCAGGATCGACTGCGTGCACGGCCTCGTCAAGGCCAAGGCATTTTTATTGTCGATGAGAAGGGATCGTGAGATCGCCAAATATTGAGAGACTTGGTTGGGCCAAGCCCGTAACTACAGCTTCTGCTCGCACCACCCTAGGGAGCCATTGCCTGATTCATGGACTTTGTCTGAGTCTAGGGTAGCATCCGCCACGTGCAAGAGCTCAAGCTTGGCTCCCCTTTTTTGCATGCACTCTAATCGATCGAGGCCATGCGTGCCTGTCGGTCATCGGAGCAACCAGTTACCGGACAAAATGACCAGAAGGCATGCATGCCCTTTATTTTTGCTCGAAGGACGTTGCCCTAGGTGTACGCAATGGGAGGCCCATCACACACACCTACTCCCCCTATGGGGAAGGAGAGGGGTGCCGGACCAACACCCCCTAAAGAGCATTAGAGATTTTACAGATATGCTACTAGTAGACATTAAAATGTTTAAAATGGGGACACTTTTACAAACAAGCATATCCCGCACCGAAAGTGAGCAGGTGCCAATGGTGGTCGAGGCATGTGATCGTACCAAGGGCCAGCGCGTGCCAATGGTGTTCGATGCGACCGCCCGCACCAAGGGCCAGCATGTGCCAATGGTGGTCGAGGTAAGAGCCCGTACCGAGGGTCGGCTTGTGCTGATGGTGGTCGAGACAGCCGCCCACACCAAGGGCCATCTTCTGTCGATAGTGGTCGAGGCAATACCGTACCAAGGCCCAGCATGTACCGATGGTGTTCAAAGCAACCACCCGCTCTAGGGGCCATCTTCTATCGGTGGTGGTCGAGGCAAGAGCCCGCACTGAGGGTCGGCTTGTACCGATGGTGCTCGAGGCAACCACCTGCACCAAGGGTCAGCATGTGTCGATGGTGATCAAGGCAACCGCCCGCACTAAGGCCCAACTTGTACCCATGGCGGTCGAGGCAAGTGCCCATACCAAAAGATAACCTGTACCGATAATGGTCGATGCATGTGCCATCATCATGCGCCATCATGTGCCAATGATGGTTGAGGCCTTGGCCGAAGTTCAATTTTGAGCCACAGTGCATATGTTGGGCTTGGGCATGTGCTGGTGCTGCATTTTTTTTCCCAAGGCACCATCATCGGAGCATCATTGGAGAACCTAACCGATAGCATTGGGGCCTCCGACGATTGGGGGGTCGAGGGGTGTGCGCGCATTATGTGTGATGGGTGCTGGGTGCTGGTAGTTTGCCCTTATATTGGCCCCCTATCCCTTATCAAACCTCGAGAACTCACACCCCCTTAAAGAGCATTTGAGATTTTACAGGTTTGCTGCCAGTTGCCATTTAAGTGTCCGAAATGGAGACACTTTTTTCAAATGGTCATAAAATCTTCTCCACTTCGAGTTTTTAGCTGAAATTTTTTGTGCATGCCAAAAAACATACAAGGATCACGTCTACCAAATTTGGGGCCAAAACTCCTTCTAAAAAAATTTTAAAAAATCTCGAACCGTAAAAAACTTTGAAAATCGTGAAAAATAGAAAACGAGTCATCTTGCCAGAAAACTTCACATGAAGGCTTAGGAGACCATTGTATGAATTTACAAGCCATAAAAATGGCATTGGCATGGCAGATATATGAAGATGTGCCTAAACCCACCTACCACCCGATCGTGGTTTGCATTGGTGCTCGACTCAGGCTCAGGACACGCACGGGCGTTGGGGAGGGCTCATATGAATTCATGGGCCACAAAATGGCTTAGGCATATGGAGTTCATTCCTAGTCTAAGATTGAACCAGACCAAGGGTGTCCAAGGCAGCATGATCGATAGCACGTAGAAGGGGATCAGGTCGATCCTCGACTTACGCATCCTGCCTCTCTGGCCGACGTAGTGCCCGCCTGCTCATTTTGTAGGTTGACTTAGGCATACAGAGTTCATTGCCAGTCTAAGATTGGATTGAACCGAGGGTTGTGGTAGCAGGACCTGCAGCAGGATCGACAGCACGTAGAGGGGGATCGGACCGATCCTCGACTTACGCATTCTGCCTCTCTGGCCTACTCAGTGCCCGCATGATCATTTCGTGGGTTGACTTAGGCATAGGGAGTTCATTCCCAATCTAACCATACGGAGTTCATTCCCAGTCTAAGATCAGACCAGATCGAGGGTGTTCG
>NW_019167937.1:13793053-13803053 GCF_002303985.1 Durio zibethinus | reverse complement strand
ATACGCAATGAGAGGCCCATCACGCACACCTACTCCTCCCGTAGGGGGGAAAGGGGGTGCCGGACCGACACCCCCTAAAGAGCATTAGAGATTTTATAAATATGCTACCAGTAAACATTAAAATGTCTGAAATGGGGATACTTTTTCCAAACAAGCATATCCTGCACCAAGGGTGAGCAGGTGTCGATGATGGTCGAGGCATGTGACCACACCAAGGGCCAACGTGTGTCGATAGTGTTTGATGCGACCGCTCGCACCAAAGGCCAGCATGTGCCGATGGTGGTCAAGGTAAGAGCTCGTATCGACGGCCAGCTTCTGCCAATGGTGCTCGAGGCAACCACCCACACCAAGGGCCATCTTCTGCCGAAGGTGGTCGAGGTAATGCCCGTACCAAGGCCCAGCACGTACCGATGTTGTTCAAGTCTCGACGGGCATGCTCACACTCGAATCCTTTTTAAAAGATCAAAGTCGGTCGACGGTGCATCCGCAAGGGATCCCGCCAATCAACTTCCTTGCACTTTACGGGTTTCCTGGCCCGTTGACTCACATGTATGTCAGACTCTTTGGTTCGTGTTTCAAGACGAGTCGAATGGGGAGCCCGCAGGCCGACGTTGAGAGTACACGGGTGTCGAGGCACACCAAGATGGTGCGTGCTGCATTTCACGATCGCGGTGACGACGTCTTTGTGGGCACATCGAAAGCCCAAGCTTGGGTCGTCATCATGACCCGCGTCGGTCCATGTCCCGAGTCGATCGATAGATCGGCTCTCACTGTTCCACATCTGATCGGGGCGCATCGCCGACCCCCATCTGCTTCTCTCCTGACAATTTCAAGCACTCTTTGACTCTCTTTTCAAAGTCCTTTTCATCTTTCCCTCACGGTACTTGTTCACTATCGGTCTCTCGCCCGTATTCAGCTTTGGATGAAATTTACCGCCCGATTGGGGCTGTATTCCCAAACAATCTGACTCGCGGATAGCACCTCGTAGTGTGACAAGGTTTAGGCACAATGGGGCTCTCACCCTCTCTGGTGCACCTTTCTAGGGGACTTGGGCCCGGTCCATCATGAAGATGCTTTTCCAAACTATAATTCGAATGTCAGGGGTGTTTGATTCTCAAGCTGGGCTCTTTTCGGTTCACTCGTCGTTACTAGGGAAATCCTAGTATGTTTTTTTTCTTCTGCTTATTGATATGCTTAAACTCAGCAGGTGATCCCGCCTGACCTAGGGTCACAACGCGAGCATCGACCGAGCGATACGGGGGCTCCGACGGGGTCCAGGTGGACAACGAGCGCACGTCACCAGGGATGAGGCATGTCGGGAGGTCTACCATCGACGGTCATGGTACTGTCATTGTCGGGGACTCACTTTTGGGCCAACCGCGATCAATGGGATCGCGAAAGGCCATCTTCTACCCACCCCCTTCCCTCAAAGCCCGATGGGTGAAAGGTCGGAGGAGGGGCGATGGTGCATGACACCCAGGCAGGTATGCCCTCAGCTTAATGGCTTCGAGTGCAACTTGTATTCAAAGACTCGATGGTTCACAGGATTCTGCAATTCACACCAAGTATCGCATGTCACTTCATTCTTCATCGATGCCAGAGCTAAGATATCCGTTGCCGAGAGTTGTTTCATTTTTTCGTGACAAAAAGAGTCATGACACCGCCCGCGCACGTACTACGAACGAGATGGTGATGGCTCGCATGTTCCAATTTTGTTTTGGTTCCTTGGCGCGATTCACGCTTTCGTTTTGGTTTTTTGGCACGATTTATGCCGAAAGTTCATTGTTCGACAGCGGGCGAGCCGACATCGATCATTTCGCCTGCCCTGTAAGGGGGACGAATTGACCCACTTGAGGCCAGAAGGGGCTCGGGGCGCGGAGGCACCCTCACCCCCTCGGTGTTTCGTTAACGCGTCTGTGATTCATCCGTTGAGTGGGGTTTCGACAATGATCCTTCCGCAGGTTCACCTATAGAAACCTTGTTACGACTTCTCCTTCCTCTAAATGATAAGGTTCAGTGGACTTCTCGCGACGTCGAGGGTGACGAACCGTCCACATTGTCACGATCTGAACACTTCACCGGACCATTCAATTCGTAGGAGCAACGGGCGATGTGTACAAAGGGCAGGGACATAGTCAACGCGAGCTGATGACTCGCGCTTACTAGAAATTCCTCGTTCAAGACCAATAATTGCAATGATCTATCCTCATCACGATGAAATTTCAAAGATTACCCGGGCCTATCGACCAAGGCTATAGACTGTTGAATACATCAGTGTAGTGCGCGTGTAAACCAGAACATCTAAGGGCATCACAGACCTGTTATTACCTCAAACTTCCTTGGCCTAAGCGGCCATAGTCCCTCTAAGAAGCTAGCCACGAAGGATCACCTCTGCGTAGCTAGTTAGCAAGCTGAGGTCTCATTCGTTAATGGAATTAACCAAACAAATCACTCCACCAACTAAGAACGGCCATGTGTCACGCCCTGGGCGGGTACGCCAGGCACATCAGGTGCACCAGCAGGCGAGCCAGAGGTTGAGGCCCGCAGACCAGGTGTGTTGGCGGGTATCTGCACGTAAAGCCTAGCAAACGAGTTCAAAATGCCTGCCTAGCTTGCAGGCCAGCTCGTGAGACCAAGGCCTGGTATACAAGCTGCCCGCACCACATCCAGAATGACCCAAGGTGCTGGACACGCAAGGGAAGCTTTTGGAAGTAGGCAGGATCAGCAGGAGCATCCTGGCAGATTTGGTTGACCCTGAAAATCAGGAGTTAGCATCATGATTGATTGTAACCTGTATAATCCCATGATTTTAGCCTTTATTCTAGGGATATTGCCATTAAGTATAGCTGGAGCCTCAACTATAAATAGAGGGCTGCCCCACCCTCATTGTACACCATCAAACACTTCTGTTTTAGTGAATATATAGCATATTCCAGCATTCTACCTTGTTCATCCTGTTTCTCTTTAACTTGCGTAATCAGTCCTTCCCATTGTTCTAGTACCCGCATGCTTGTCTTTTAGGCTGACTTAGGCATGAAGGAGGAGATTTCAAGCCTAAGGCCGCACGGATTCTGAGTCTAAGGTCGGAGCCCGTGACACATGCACCACCACCCATTGAATCAAGAAAAAGCTCTCAGTCTGTCAATCTTTACTATGTCTGGACCTGGTAAGTTTCCCCGTGTTAAGTCAAATTAAGCCGCAGGCTCCACTCTTGGTGGTGCCCTTCTGTCAATTCTTTTAAGTTTTAGCCTTGTGACCATACTCCCCCCGGAACCCAAAGACTTTGATTTCTCATAAGGTTCGGACGGAGTCCTAAAAGTAACATCCGTCGATCCCTGGTCAGCATCATTTATGGTTGAGACTAGGACGGTATCTGATCATCTTCGAGCCCCTAACTTTCATTCTTAATTAATGAAAACATCCTTGGCAAATGGTTTCACAATTGTTCATCTTTCATAAATCCAAGAATTTAACCTTTGACTATGAAATACGAATGCCCTCGACTGTCCCTGTTAATCATTACTCCGATCCCGAAGGCCAACACAATAGGATCGAAATCCTATGATGTTATCCCATGCTAATGTATATAGGCATAGGCTTGCTTTAAGCACTCTAATTTCTTCAAAGTAACAGCGTCAGAGGAATGACTCGGGCAATTAAGTCCAGGAGTGCATCATCGACAGTAGGGACGAGTAGATCGGTGCTCACCGTGAGGCGGACCGGATGACCCAACCCTAGTTCCAACTACGGGCCTTTTAACTGCAACAACTTAAATATACGCTATTAGAGCTGGAATTATCATGGTTGTTGGCACCAGACTTGTCCTCCAATGGATCCTCATTAAGGGATTTAGATTGTACTCATTCCAACATAGAGCCCGGTATTGTTATTTATTATCACTACCTCTCTGTGTCAGGATTGGGTAATTTGTGCGCCTGCTGCCTTTCTTGGATGTGGTAGCCGTTTCTCAGGCTCCCTCCCCAGAATCAAACCCTAATTCTTGATCACCCGTCACCACCATAGTAGGCCACTATCCTACCATCGAAAGTTGATAGGGCAAAATTTGAATGATGCGTCACCAGCACAAAGGTCGTGCGATCCATCGAGTTATCATGAATCATCAGAGCAATGGGCATAGCCCGCATCGACCTTTTATCTAATAAATGCATCCTTTCTAGAAGTCAAGGTTTGTTGCATGTATTAGCTCTAGAATTACTATGATTATCCGAGTAGTAGATACCATCAAACAAACTATAACTGATTTAATGAGCCATTCGCAGTTTCATAGTCTGAATTAGTTTATACTTACACATGCATGGCTTAATCTTTAAGACAAGCATATGACTACTGGCAGGATCAACCAGGTAGCATTCTTTTGGGACGTTGGCACTGCGTGGGCCTCGATGCATCGATCGAGCGACTGAGAGAGCCCGATGAGAGAGCCTATCGGTCCACGCCCTGAGCCGATTGACGGACCAGCTCTCACCGTTCCACATCTAATCGGGGCACATCATCGACTCCCATCCGCTTCCCTCCCGACAATTTCAAGCACTCTTTGACTCTCTTTTCAAAGTCCTTTTCATCTTTCCCTCGTTGTACTTGTTCGTTATCGATCTCTTACCTATATTCAGCCTTGGATGAAATTTATCGCCCGATTGGGGTTACATTCCCAAACAAACCGACTCGCAAACAGCGCCTCATGGTACGAAAGGGTTCGGGCACAACAGGGCTCTCACCCTTTTCGGTGCCCCTTTCCAGGGGACTTGAGCATGATCCGTTGCTAAAGATGCTTTTCCAGACTACAATTCGAACGTCGGGGGTGCTCGATTCTCAAGCTGGGCTCTTTCCGGTTCGCTCGCCATGACTAGGGGAATCCTGGTAAGTTTCTTTTCTTTCATTTATTGATATGCTTAAACTCAGCGGATGATCTTGCCTGACCTGGGGTCATGATGCAAGCATCGACCAAGTGATGCGAGGGGTCCGACAGGGTCCGGGTGGACAACAAGCGCGCGTCACCGGGGACGAGGAACACCGAGAGATCTACCACCGACGGTCACAGTGCTATCATTGTCGGGTACTTGCTTTTGGGCCAACCACGATCGACGGGATCACGGGAGGCCATCTTCCACCCGCCCCCTTCCCCTGGAGCCCGACGGGAGGGGGGTCGGAGGGGGGCGATGGTGCATGACACCCAAGCAAGCGTGCCCTCGGCCTAATGGCTTTGAGCGCAACTTTCGTTCAAAGACTCAATGGTTCACGAGATTTTGTAATTCACACCAAGTATCACATTTCACTAAGTTTTTCATCGATGCGAGAGCCGAGATATCCGTTGTCGAGAGTTATTTCATTTTTTCACGATAAAAGGATTCGCGGTGCTACCCGTGCACGCACCGCGAACGGGATGGTGATGGTACGCGCGCTCTGTTTTTGTTTTGGTTCCTTGGCGTGATTCGCGTCGAGGGTTCGTTGTTCGATAGCGGACGAGCCGACACCGATCATTTCGCCCGCCCTGTAGGAGGGATGAATCGACCGTCATGCTCACCCGAGGCCAAAAGGGGCTCGGGGCGTGAGGGCACCCTGCCCCCTCGGTGTTTCGTTAATGTGCCCGTGGATCGTCCGTTGAGCGGGGTTTCAACAATGATCCTTCTGCAGGTTCACCTACGGAAACCTTGTTACGACTTCTCATTCCTCTAAATGATAAGGTTCAGTGAACCATCCATGTCACCGTGATCTGAACACTTTATCAGACCATTCAATCGGTAGGAGCGACAGGCGATGTGTACAAAGGGCAGGAACGTATTCAACGTGAGCTGATGACTCGCGCTTACTAGGAATTCCTCATTGAAGAAAAACAATTGCAATGATCTATCCCCATCACAATGAAATTTCAAAGATTACCCGAGCCTGTTAGCCAAGGCTATAGACTCGTTGAATACATCAGTGTAGCGTGCGTGCGGCCTAGAACATCTAAGGGCATCACAGACCTGTTATTACCTCAAACTTCTTTGGCTTAAGCGACCATAGTCCCTCTAAGAAGCTAGCCACGAAGGATCACCTCCACGTAGCTAGTTCACAAGCTGAGGTCTCGTTCGTTAACGAAATTAACAAGACAAATCGCTCCACCAACTAAGAACGGCCATGCACCACCACCCATAGAATCAAGAAAGAGCTCTCAGTCTGTCAATCCTTACTATGTCTGGACCTGGTAAGTTTCCCCGTGTTGACTCAAATTAAGCCGCAGGCTCCACTCTTGGTGGTGCCCTTCTGTCAATTCCTTTAAGTTTCAGCCTTGCGACCATACTCCACCCGAAACCCAAAGACTTTGATTTCTCATAAGGTGCCGACGGAGTCCTAAAAGTAACATCCATCGATCCTTGGTCGACATCGTTTATGGTTGAGACTAGCACGGTATTTGATCATCTTTGAGCTCTCAACTTTCGTTCTTAATTAATGAAAACATCCTTGGCAAATGCTTTTACAGTTGTTCTTCTTTCATAAATCCAAGAATTTCACCTTTGACTATGAAATACGAATGCCCCTGACTGTCCCTGTTAATCATTACTCCGATCCCGAAGGCCAACACAATCGGATCGAAATCCTATGATGTTATCCCATGCTAATGTATACAAGCGTAGGCTTGCTTTGAGCACTCTAATTTCTTTAAAATAATAGTGCCAGAGGAACGACCCTGGTAATTAAGTCCAGGAGCGCATCATCGGTAGTAGGGACGAGTAGACTGGTGCTCACCGTGAGGTAGACCAAACGACCCAACCCTAGTTCCAACAACAAGCTTTTTAACTGCAACAACTTAAAATACACTATTGGAGCTAGAATTACCGCGACTACTGGCACCAGACTTGCCTCCAATGGATCTTTTTTAAGGGATTTAGATTGTACTCATTCCAATTACCAAACTCATAGAGCCCGGTATTGTTATTTATTGTCACTACCTCCCCGTGTCAGGATTGGATAATTTACGTGCCTGCTGCCTTCCTTGGATGTGGTAGCCATTTTTTAGGCTCTCTTTCTAGAATGGAACCCTAATTCTCCGTCTCTCATCATCATGCCTACTAAACATTCTGCATTCGAGAGCACGATCGAACGTCAGTGCACCAATACGACCACAGAGGATTGGGTGGCACGCTTGGGACACCAGCCACGATTGACATCCAACCTGTGGCCCCTAGGGACACAAGATGGATGGGGGATGGCGAAACATCCGATTTCCATCGATTCAGGTATGCAGCATAGGATCTCGATCGCACCCTCAGGGTACGATGACCGCGTAGGGGGAGATTGAAAAGGATGACGGGTCGACAGTTCGATGCATAGAGCATGGAGCCTGCCAACACGCACAACCATAGTACCACTCATATGTCCATTGCATACAAGTGGCAGCATCCACGCGTACCGATCCACAACCCACCCGATCGATTACTCGACAAGCAAGCGGAAGAAACGACATGTGAGGCCACGCCACAACTGCTTGGCACGAGAACAACACAAGCAAGGACCACGAGACTGCCCCTGCCATCCGACAGGCAACAACGACGCGATACCAGCAATGCTTGGCCTGGTTGGGACTGCACGCGCGAGCTCTGCTGACACCACCCCAGGGGAACGTTGCTCGATTCAGGGACTTGTTCCTCGAATCTCGAACAGCATCGGCTACGTGCACGACCTCGTCGAGGCCAAGGCATTTTTACCGTCGATGAGAAGGGATCGCGAGATCGTCAAATACCGAGAGACTTGGTCGAGCCAAGCCCGTAACTGTAGTTTCTACTCGCACCACCCTAGGGAGCCGTTGCTTGATTCAAGGACTTAGTCTGGGGTCTAGGGTAGCATCTACGACGTCCACGGGCTCAAGCTCGGCTTCTCTTTTTTGCATGCAAGCCAACCGGTCAAGGCCATACGCGCTTGTCGATCATCGGAGCAACCAGTCATCAGACAAAATGGTCAGAAGGCATGCACGTCCTGTATTTTTGCTCGAGGGATGTTACCCTTGGTGTACGCAATGGGAGGCCCATCACGCACACCTATTCCCCCCGTGAGGGGGAGAGGGAGTGTCGGACCAACACCCCCTAAAGAGCATTAGAGATTTTACAGATATGCTACCAGTAGACATTAAAATCTCTGAAAAAAGGGACACTTTTTCCAAACAAGCATATCTCACACTGAGGGTGAGCAGGTGCCAATGGTGGTCGAGGCAGGTGACTGCACCAAGGGCCAACGTGTGTCAATGGTGTTCGATGCGACCGTCCACACCAAGGGCCAGCATGTGTCGATAGTGGTCGAGGCAAGAGCCCGTACTGAGGGCCGGCTTGTACCGTTGGTGCTCGAGGCAACCGCTCACACCAAGGGCCATCTTCTATCGATGTGGTCGAGGCAGTGCCTGCACCAAGACCCAACATGTACCGATGGTGTTCGAGACAACCGCCTACACCAGGGCCCAGCATGTGTCGATGGTGATCGAGGCAACCGCCCGTACCGAGGCCTACCATGTGTTGATGGTGTTTGACTCAATCGCCCGTACCAAGGGCCATCTTTTACCGATGATGGTTAAGGTAAGAGCTCGAACCGAGGGTCGGCTTATTCCGATGGTGCTCGAGATAACCGCTCGCACCAAGGGTCAGCATGTGCCAACGGTGATCGAGGAAACCGTACGCACTAGGCCCAATTTGTGTCGATAGCGGTCAAGGCTAGTGCCCGTGCCAAAGGGTAACCTGTACCGATGATGGTCGATGCATGTGCCATCACTATGCGTCATCTTGTGTCGTTGATGGTCGAGGCCTTGGTCGAAGTTCAATTTTGAGCCACGGTGCACATGCTGGGCTCGAGCATGTGTTGGTGCCACATTTTTTTGCCCGGGGCACCATTGTCGGAGCATCACCGGAGAACCTAACCTGTGGCATTGAGGGCTCTGACGATTGGGGGACCGGGGGGTGTGTGCACATGATGTGCGATGGGTGCTGGTACTTGGCCCTTATATTGGCCCCCTATCTCTCATCAAACCTTAAGAACTCACACCCCCTTAAAGAGCATTTGAGATTTTACAGGTTTACTGCCAGTAGCCATTCAAGTGTCCGAAATGGGGACACTTTTTTCAAATGGTCACAAAATCTTCTCCATTTCAATTTTTTAGCTGAATTTTTTTGTGCATGCCAATAAAAATACAAGGATCACGTCTACCAAATTTGGGGCCAAAACTCCTTCTAAAAAAATTTCAAAAAATCTCAAAATGAGTCATCTTGCCATGAAACTTCACATGAAGGCTTAGGGGACCATTGTATGAATTTACAAGCCATAAAAATGGCATTGGCATGGTAGAAATATGAAGATGTACCTAAACCCACCTACCACCCGATTGTGGAGCACATTGGTGCTCGACCCGAGCTCAAGACACCCACATGTGGTGCACAGGCGTTGGGGAGGGCTCACATGAATTCATGGGCCACAAAATGGCTTAGGCATACAGAGTTCATTCCTTGTCTAAGATCAGATCAGATCGAAGGTGTCCGAGGCAGCAAGATCAGTAGTACATAAAAAGGGATCGAGTTGATCCTTGACTTACGCATCCTGCCTTTCTGGCCGACTTAGTGCCCGTCCGTCCATTTTGTATGTTGACTTAAGCATACGGAGTTCATTCCCAGTCTAAGATCAGACCAGACCAATGGTTGTGGCAGCAAGACCTGCAGCAAGATCGACAGCACGTAGAAGGGGACCGAGCTGATCCTCGGCTTATGCATTCTACCTCTTTGGCCTGCTCAGCGCCTACATAATCATTTTGTGGGTTGACTTAGGCATAGGGAGTTCATTCCCAGTCTAAGATTAGACCAGATCGAGGGTGTTCGAGGTAACAGGATCGATAGCACGCAGAGGGGGATCGGGTCGATCCTCGACTTACGCATGATGCCTCTTTGGCCTGCTCAGCGCCCGCACACTCGTTTTGTGGATTGACTTAGGCATACAGAGTTCATTCTTAGTCTAAGCGCCAGTTGGA
>NW_019167937.1:13783053-13788053 GCF_002303985.1 Durio zibethinus | reverse complement strand
CCGATTGGGGCTGCATTCCCAAACAACTCGACTCACGGATAGCGCCTCCTGATGCGACAGGGTCCGAGCACAACGGCGCTCACACCCTCTTCGATGCCCCTTTCCAAGGGATTTGGGCTCGATCCATCGTTGAGGATGCTTCTCCAGACTATAATTCGAACATCGAGGGTGCCTGATTCTCAAGCTGGGCTCTTCTCGGTTCGTTCACCGTTACTAAGGGAATTCTGGTAAGTTTCTTTTCCTCTGCTTATTGATATGCCTAAACTCAGCGGGTGATCCCACCTGACCTGGGGTCACGATGTGAGCATTGATCGAGCGATGCGGGGGGTCCGACGGGGTCCGGATGGACAACGAGCATGCGTCATCGGGGACGAGGCACGTCGGGAGCTCTACCACCGATGATCACGGTACTGTCATTGTCGAGGACTCACTTTTGGGCCAACCGCGATCGATGGGATCATGAGAGGCCATCTTCCGCTCGTCCCCTTCCCCCGGAGCTCGACGGGTAGGGGGTTGGAGGGGGGGCGACGGTGCATGACACCCAGGCAGGTGTGCCCTTCGCCTAATGGCTTCAGGCGCAACTTGCGTTCAAAGACTCAATGGTTCATGGGATTCTGCAATTCACACCAAGTATCGCATTTCACTACGTTTTTCATCGATGCAAGAGCTAAGATATCTGTTGTCGAGAATCATTTCATTTTTTCATGATAAAAGGAGTCGCGGTGCCGTCCGAGCATTCACCACGAACGGGATGACGACGGGCACGCGTTCTATTTTCATTTTGGTTCCTTGGTGTGATTCGCACTTTCATTTTGGTTCTTTAGCGCGATTCGCATGGGGGTTCGTTGTTCGACAGTGGGCGAGCCAACACCGATCGTTGCACCCGCCCCGTAGGGGGACGAATTGACCTTCATGCCCACCCAAGGCTGGAAGGGGCTCGGGGCGCAGGGGCACCCTTGCCCCCTTAGTGTTTCATTAACGCGTCTGTGGGTTATCCGTCAAATGGGGTTTCAACACTGATCCTTCCACAGGTTCACCTACGAAAACCTTGTTACGACTTATCCTTCCTCTAAATGATAAGGTTCAGTGGACTTCTCGTGACGTCACGAGTGACGAACAGTCCATGTCATCACGATCCGAACACTTCACCGGACCATTCAATCGGTAAGAACGATGGGCGGTGTGTACAAAGGGCAGGGACGTAGTCAACGCGAGCTGATGACTCGCGCTTACTAGGAATTCCTCGTTGAAGATGAACAATTGCAATGATCTATCTCCATCACGATGAAATTTTAAAGATTACCCGGGCCTGTCGACCAAGGCTATAGACTCGTTGAATACATCAGTGTAGCACGCGTGCAACCCGAAACATCTAAGGGCATCACAGACTTGTTATTGCCACAAACTTCCTTGGCCTAAACGGCCATAGTCACTCTAAGAAGCTATCCATGAAGGATCACATCGGTGTAGCTAGTTAGTAGGCTGAGGTCTCATTCGTTAACGGAATTAACCAGACAAATCGCTCCCCCAACTAAGAACGGCCATGCACCACCATCCATAGAATCAAGAAAGAGCTCTCAGTCTGTCAATCCTTACTATGTCTGGACCTGGTAAGTTTCCTTGTGTTGAGTCAAATTATGCCGTAGGCTCCACTCCTGGTGGTGCCTTTTCGTCAATTCCTTTAAGTTTCAGCCTTGCAACCATACTCCCTCCAGAACCCAAAGACTTTGATTTCTCATAAGGTGCCGACGAAGTCCTAAAAGTAATATCCGCTGATCCCTGGTCGGCATCATTTATGGTTGAGACTAAGAGGGTATCTGATCATCTTCGAGCCCTTAACTTTTGTTCTTGATTAATGAAAACATCTTTGGCAAATGCTTTCGTAGTTGTTCATCTTTCATAAATCCAAGAATTTCACCTCTGACTATGAAATACGAATGCCCTCGAGTGTCCCTGTTAATCATTACTCCAATCTTGAAGGCTAACACAATAGGATCGTAATCCTATGATGTTATCCCATGCTAATGTATACAAGCGTAGGCCTCCTTTGAGCACTCTAATTTCTTCAAAGTAACAGTGCCGGAGGAATGACCCGAGCAATTAAGTCCAAGTGCGCATCACCGGTAGTAGGGACGAGTAGACCGATGGTCATCATGAGGCAGACTGAACGACCTAACCCTAGTTCCAACTACGAGCTTTTTAACTGTAACAACTTAAATATATGCTATTGGAGTTGGAATTACCGTGGCTGCTGGCACCAGACTTGCCCTTCAATGGATCCTCGTTAAGGGATTTAGATTGTACTTATTCCAATTACCAAACTCATAGAGCCCGGTATTGTTATTTATTGTCACTACCTCCCTGTGTCAGGATTGGGTAATTTGCGTGCCTGTTGCCTTCCTTGGATGTGGTAGCCGTTTCTTAGGCTCCCTCTCCAGAATTGAACCCTAATTCTCCATCACCCGTCACCACCATAGTAGGCCACTATCCTACCATCGAAAGTTGATAGGGTAGAAATTTGAATGATGCGTCGTCGGCACAAAGGCCGTGCGATCCGTCGAGTTATCATGAATCATCAGAGCAACGGGCATAGCACACGTCGACCTTTTATCTAATAAATGCATCCCTTCCAGAAGTCAAGGTTTGTTACACGTATTAGCTCTAGAATTATTACGATTATCCAAGTAGTAGATACCATCAAACAAACTATAACTGATTTAATGAGCCATTCACAATTTCACAGTCTGAATTAGTTCATACTTACACATGCAGGGCTTAATCTTTGAGACAAGCATATGACTACTGGCAAGATCAACCAGGTAGCATTCTTTCGGGACGTTGGCACTGCGTGGGCCTCGACGCATCGATCGAGTGGCTGAGAGAGCCTAACGCGGAGCGCAAGCATCGTGCGTGTCGAGTATGTGAAATGTGTAGCATCAGACAAACGGGGGTCGAGAGCCCGCGCCTACTAAATGTTTTACATTCGAGAGCATGATTGAACATCGGTGCACCAATACAACCATGAAGGATTGGGTGGCACGCTTAGGACACCGACCACAATTGACGTTCGACCCGTGGCCCCTAGGGACATAAAACCGATGAGAGGTGGTGAGAGATCCGATTTCCATCAATTCAGGTATGCAGCACAGGATCCCGATCATGCCCCCATGGTACGATGACCACATGGAGAGAGATTGAAGAGGATGACGGGTTGACAGTTCGATGCATCGAGCACAGAGCCTGCCAACACGCACAACCATAGCACCACTCATATGCCCATTACGTATAAGTGGCAACATCCACACGCGTCGGTCCACAACCCACTCGATTGATTACTCGACAAGCGAGCGGAGGAAATGACGTGTGAGGCCATGCCACAACCCTGGGTATGAGAAAAACACAAGCAAGGGCCACGAGACTGCCCCTACCATCTGACTGGCAATAATAGTACGATACCACCAATGCTTGGCCTGGCTGGGACTGCACTCGCGAGCTCTGTTGACACCACCCTAGTGAAACGTTGCCCAATTCAGGGACTTGTTCCTCAGGTCTTGGGCAGCATCGACTACTTGCACAGCCTCGTCGAGGCTAAGGCATTTTTGTGGTCGACGAGAAGGGATCGCGAGATCGTCAAATACCGAGAGACTTGGTCGGGCCAAGCCCATAACTATAGCTTCTACTTGCACCACCCAGGGAGCCGTTGCCTGATTCAGGGACTTGGTCTGGGGTCTAGGGTAGCATCCACCGTGTGCACGGGCTCAAGCTCAGCTCCCCTTTTAGGTATGCACACCAACCGATCGAGCCATGCATACCTGTCGGTCATCGGAGCAACCAGTCACCGGATAAAATGGATGAAAGGCATGCACACCATGTATTTTCACTCGAGGGACATTGCCCTGGGGGTACACAATGGGAGGCCCATCATGCACCAAGGGCCATCTTCTACTAATGGTGGTAGAGGCAATGCCCGTACCAAGGCCCAGCACATATCGATGATGTTCGAGGCAACCACTCGCACCAGGCCCCAGCATGTGCCGATGGTGATCAAGGCAACCTCCCGCACCATGGCCCAGCATGTGTCGATGGTGTTCAATGCAACTGCCTGCACCAGGGGCCATCTTCTACCGGTAGTGGTCGAGGCAAGAGCCCGCACCGAGGGTCAGCTTGTATCGATGGTGCTCGAGGCAACCGCCTGCACCAAGGGTCAGCATGTGCTGATGGTGATCGAGGCAACCACCCGCACTAGGGCCCAGCTTGTGCCGATGGTGGTCGAGGCAAGTGCCCGTACCAAAGGGTAGCCTGTACCGATGGTGGTCAATGCATGTGCTATCACTATGCATCATCATGTGTTGTTGATGGTTAAGGCCTTGGTCGAAGTTTGATTTTGAGCCACGGTGCACATGCTGGGCTCTGGCATATGCTGGTGCCGTATTTTTTTTACCCGGGGTGCCATCATCGGAGCATCGTTAGAGAACCTGACCGACAGCATTGGGGGCTCTGACGATTGGGGGGCCGGGGGGTGTGCGCACATGATATGCGATGGGTGCTGGTACTTGGCCCTTATATTGGCCCCCTATCCCTCATCAAACCTCGAAAACTCACACCCCTTTAAAGAGCATTTGAGATTTTATAGGTTTGCTGCTAGTAGCCATTCAAGTGTTCGAAATGGGGACACTTTTTTCAAATGGTCACAAAATCTTCTCCACTTTGATTTTTTAGCTGAATTTTTTTGCATGCCAAAAAAAATACAAGGATCACGTCTACCAATTTTGGGTCCAAAACTCCTTCTAAAAATATTTTAAAAAATCTCGAACCGCAAAAAAGTTTGAAAATCGTGAAAAATAAAAAACGAGTCATCTTGCCATGAAACTTCGCATGAAGGCTTAGAGGACCATTGTATGAATTTACAGGCCATAAAAATGGCATTGGCATAGCAGAAATATGAAGATGTGCCTAAACCCACCTACCACCCGATCGTGGTGCGCATTGGTGCTTGGCTC
>NW_019167937.1:13770553-13775553 GCF_002303985.1 Durio zibethinus | reverse complement strand
CTTGGCCTGGTCGGGACTGCATGCACGAGCTCCACTGACACCACCCCAGGGGAATGTTGTCTGATTCAGAGACTTGTTCCTTGGGTCTCAGGCAGCATCGGGTGCGTGCACGGCCTCGTCGAGGCCAAGGTATTTTTATTGTCGATGAGAAGGGACTGCGAGACCGTCAAATATCGAGAGACTTTATCAGGCTAAGCCCGCAACTACAGCTTCTGCTTGCACCAACCCAGTGAGCCATTACCCGATTCAAGGACTTAGTCTTGGGTCTAGGGCAGCATCCACTGCATGCACGGGCTCAAGCTCGGCTCCCCTTTTTCCTATGTATGCCAATCGACCAAGGCCATACGTGCCTACCAGTCATCGAAAAAAAATGGTCGAAAGGCATGCACGCCCTGTATTTTCGATCGAGGGATGTTACCCTGGTTGTACGCAATGGGAGGCCCATCACGCACACCTACTCCCCCCATGAGGGGGAGAGGGGGTGTCGGACCAACACCCCCTAACGAGCATTAGAGATTTTACAGATATGCTTACCAGTAGACATTAAAATGTCTGAAATGGGGACACTTTTTCCAAACATGCATATCCCACATCGAGGGTGAGCAGGTGCCGATGGTGGTCGAGGCATGTGACCACACAAAGGGCCAGCACGTGTCGATGGTGTTCGATGCGACCTCCCGCACCAAGGGCCAACATGTGCTGATGGTGGTTGAGGTAAGAGCCCGTACCGAGGGCCAGCTTGTGCCGATGGTGCTCGAGGTAACTGCTCACACCAAGGGCCATCTTCTGCCGATGGTGGTCGAGGCAACGCCCTTACTAAGGCCCAGCACGTATCGATGGTGTTTGAGGTAACCGCCCGCACCAGGGCCCAGCATGTGCTGATGGTGATCGAGGCAACCACCCGTTCCAAGGCCCAGCATGTGCCGATGGTGTTTGATGTAACTGCCCACACCAGGGGCCATCTTCTATCGGTGGTGGTTGAGGCAAGAGCCCGCACCGAAGGGTATCAAGTAATCCTCGGCTTGCGTATGATGCATCACTGGCCGGCTCAGTGCCCGTACGCTCGTTTCATGGGTTGACTTAGGCATACAGAGTTCATTCCCAGTCTAAGCCCCACTGGAATGAGGGATCGTAACGGGATCCGTAGCACACATAGAGGGATCTAGTCGATCCTCGGCTTGCGCATTCTGCCTCTCCAGTAGGCTGGGTGCCCGCACGCTCATTTCATAGGTTAACTTAGGCATACGTAATGCGTTCCTAGTCTTGACCAACCAAGGGCCAGACATTGTCGAGGGTGTTTGGGACAAGAACCAAGGGAGACCTACAGCAGGATCCTTAGCTCACGCATTTTGCCCCTACGGTAGGTTCAGTGCCTGCACACTCGTTTCATTGGCCAACTGGGGTGAATGGAGTTCATTCCCGATCAGAATCGAGGGACGGAGGGCCCCGAGTCATGCCCAACCTCGGAGGGGGGGCAACGTGAAAAGAAAGAAGGTCGACGGGGGAAGGGGGAGGGACAAATCGAAGCGACAAAGGGCTGAATCTCAGTGGATCATGGCAGCAAGGCCACTCTGCCACTTACAATACCCCGTAGCATATTTAAGTCATCTGCAAAGGATTCTACCCACTGCCCAATGGGAATTGAGCTCCAAAGAGGCTCGCGCGGCTCGTCTGCCGCGGGGGCTGTACGTACGACATGTGCCTTCGGGGGCCATAGGCCCCTACTGTGGGTCGGCAATCAGGTGATGGGCACGCGCGTCACTTTCACTTCAGATTTTGACTTAGAGGTGTTCAGTCATAATCCAACACATGGTAGCTTTACGCCACTGACTTTACAACCAAGCGCAATGACCAATTGTGTGAATCAACGGTTCTTCTCGTACTAGGTTGAATTACTATCGCGACACCACCATTAGTAGGGTAAAACTAACCTATCTCACGATGGTCTAAACCCAACTCACGTTCTCTATTGGTGGGTGAACAATCCAACACTTGGTGAATTTTGCTTCTCAATGATAGGAAGAGCAGACATCGAAGGATCAAAAAGCAACGTCGCTATGAACGCTTCGTTGCCACATGCCAGTTATCCCTGTGGTAACTTTTCTGACACCTCTAGCTTCAAATTCAAAAAGTCTAAAGGATCGATAGGCCACGCTTTCACGATTTGTATTGGTACTAGAAATCAAAATCAAATGAGCTTTTACCCTTTTGTTCCACATGAGATTTCTGTTCTCGTTGAGCTCATTTTAAGACACCAGTGTTAACTTTTAACAGATGTGCCGCCCCAACCAAACTCTTCACCTGATAATATCTTTCACCTGGATCGACTGGTTGAGGCTAGCCTTGGGTCCAAAAGAAGGGTTCGTGCCCTACCTCCGATTCACGGAATAAGTAAAATAATGTTAAAAGTAGTGGTATTTCAATTTCGCTTGGGGGCTCCCACTTATCCTACATCTCTCAAGTCATTTCACAAAGTTAGACTAGAGTCAAGCTTAATAGGGTCTTCTTTCCCCGCTGATTTCACCAAGCCCGTTCCCTTGGCTGTGGTTTCGTTGGATAGTAGACAGGGACAGTGGGAATCTCGTTAATCCATTCATGCGCGTCACTAATTAGATGACGAGGCATTTGGCTTCCTTACGAGAGTTATAGTTACTCCCGCCGTTTACTCGCGCTTGGTTGAATTTCTTCACTTTGACATTCAGAGCACTAGGCAGTAATCACATTGCGTGACCATCCGCAGCAACCATCGCAATGCTTTGTTTTAATTAAACAATCGGATTCCCCTTATTCGTACCAGTTCTGAGTAGACTGTTTGACATCCGAGGAAGGCTTTCGAGGGAATCATTCCTAGTCTTTCCCTTAGTCGGCATGCATCAACCCGCTCTCACTGCAGTAGCAGCTCGAGCAGTGCACTGGCAGCCAACGGGTTTGGGACTAGGACCCCCGTGCCCAGCCATCAGAGCCAATCTTTTTCCCGAGGTTATGGATCCATTTTATCGACTTTCTTTGCCTACATTATTCCATCAACCAGAGGCTATTCTCTTTGGAGACCCGATGTGGTTATGAGTACAATTGGGCACAGACGACACTCGGTTTTTTAGATTTTCAAGGGCCATCGGGGGCGCATTGGACACCACCCGACATGCGGTGCTCTTTCGACCATTGGACCCTACCTCCGACTGAGCCGTTTCCAGGGTAGGCGGGTCGTTAAATAGAAAAGATAACTCTTTTCGAGGCCTCCGCTGACGTCTCCAAACTCCCTAACATTGTCGTCAACTGTCGCATCTCGGTTCAAGAATTTTACCCCGATTACCTTTTGAAGCTCACACGGGATGCGCTGTCGAACGGGCTTCCCCCGTCTCTTAGGATCGACTAACCCATGTGCAAGTGCCGTTCACATGGAACCTTTCCCTTCTTCGGCCTTCAAAGTTCTCATTTCAATATTTGCTACTACCACCAAGATATGCACCGACGGTCACTCTACCTAGGCTCTCACCCTAAGTTTTACGGTGATTGCCGTGCCCTCCTACTCATCAAGGCCTAGCCCTTGCCCCGACGGTCGGGTATAGGTCACGCGCTTAATTGCCATCCATTTTTGAGGCTAGTTGATTCGGCAGGTGAGTTGTTACACACTCTTTGGTGAATTTTGACTTCTATGACCACCGTTTTGTTGTCTTAATCGACCAACACCCTTTGTGGGTTCCGAGTTAACGCACAGTTGGGCACCATAACCCGGCTTCCAGTTCATCCTGCATCGTCAGTTTTGCTTACCAAAAATGGCCCACTTGGAGCTCTGATTCCGTGGCACTGCTCAACGAAGTAGCCATGCCATCCTACCTATTTAAAGTTTGAGAATAGGTCGAGGGCGTTGCACCCCCGACACTTCTAATCATTGGCTTTACCCGATAGAGCTCGACGGGGGCTCCAGCCATCCTGAGGGAAACTTCAGAGGGAACTAGCTACTAGACAGTTCGATTAGTCTTTCACCCCTATACCCAAGTCAGATGAACGATTTGCACGTCAGTATCGCTGTGGGCCTCCACCAAAGTTTCCTCTGGCTTTGCCCCACTCAGGCATAGTTCACCATCTTTTTTGTCCCAACGGGTATGCTCGCACTCGAACCCTTCTCAAAAGATCAAAGTCGGTAGGCGGTGCACCTGTGAGGGAACCTGCCAATCAGCTTTCTTGCACCTTACGGGTTTCCTAGCCCATTGACTCGTACACATGTCAGACTCCTTGGTCTATGTTTCAAGACGGGCTAGATGGAGAGCCCGCAGGCCGACGCTAGGAGCATACGGGTGTCGAGGCACATTGAGACGGTGAGTGCTGCATTCCATGATCGTTACTAGGGTCCAAGCACAACGGGGCTCTCACTATCTCTGGTGCCCCTTTCCAAGGGACTTAGGCTCGATCCGTTGTTGAAGATGCCTCTCTAGACTACAATTCGAACGTCAGGGGCACCTGATTCTCAAGCTGGGCTCTCCTCAGTTCGCTCGTCGTTACTAGGGGAATCCTGGTAAGTTTTTTTTCCTCTGCTTATTGATATGCTTAAACTCAGTGTGTGATCTTGCTTGACCTGGGGTCGCGACGCGAGCATCGATCAAGTGATACGAGGGGTCTGACAGGGTTCGGGTGGACAATGAGCACGCGTCACCAGGGATGAGGCATACCGAGAGCTCTACCACTGACGATAACGGCACTGTCGTTGTCGGGGACTCACTTTCAGGCCAACCGTGATCGACGAGATCGCGGGAGGCCATCTTCCACCCATCCCCTTCCCTCGGAGCCCGACGGGTGAGAGGTCGGAGGGGGGGTGACAGTGCATGACACCCAAGCAGGCGTGCCCTTGGCCTAATAGCTTTGGGCACAACTTGCGTTGAAAGACTCAATGGTTCACAGGATTCTGCAATTCACACCAAGTATCGCATTTTGCTACGTTCTCCATCGATGCAAGACCCGAGATATCCGTTGACGAGAGTCATTTCATTTTTTCATGACAA
>NW_019167937.1:13760553-13765553 GCF_002303985.1 Durio zibethinus | reverse complement strand
ACGGTGTATGACACCCAGGTAGGCATGCCCTCGGCTTAATGGCTTCGGGCACAACTTGCATTCAAAGACTTGATGGTTTATGGGATTCTGCAATTCACACCAAGTATTACATTTCGCTATGTTCTTCATCGATGCAAGAGCTGAGATATCTGTTGTCGAGAGTCATTTCATTTTTTCATCACAAAAGGAGTTGTGGTAGCACCCGTGCACACATTACGAATGGGATGGCGACGACGCGTGCGTTCCATTTTTATTTTAGTTCCTTGGCATGATTCACATCGGGGTTCATTGTTCGACAGTGGGCGAGCTGACTCTGATCATTTCGCCTGCCCCGTAGGGTGGACGAATCGACCGTCGTGCCCGCCCAGGGTTGAAAGGGGCTCGGGGCACGGTGGCACCCTCGCCCCCTCGGTGTTTCGTTAATGCGTCTGCGGGTCGTCCGTCGAGCTGGGTTTCGACAATGATCCTTCCATAAGTTCACCTACAGAAACCTTTTTACGACTTCTCCTTCCTCTAAATGATAAGGTTCAGTAGACTTCTCACGACATCGCGGGCGACGAACCGTCCATGTCGTTGCCATCTGAACACTCCACTGGACCATTCAATCAGTAGGAGCGACGAGCGGTGTGTACAAAGGGCAGGGACGTAGTCAACGCGAGCTGATGACTCGCACTTACTAGGAATTCCTTGTTGAAGACCAACAATTGCAATGACTTATCCCCAGCATGATGAAATTTTAAAGATTACCCGGGCCTGTCGGCCAAGGCTATAGACTCGTTGAATACATCAGTGTAGTGCACGTGCGGCCCAGAACATATAAGGGCATCACAGACCTGTTATTGCCTCAAACTTCCTTGGCCTAAGTGGCCATAGTCCCTCTAAGAAGCTAGCCATGAAGGATCACCTCCGCGTAGCTAGTTAGCAGGCTGAGGTCTCGTTCGTTAACGGAATTAGCCAGACAAATCGCTCCACCAACTAAGAATGGCCATGCACCACCACCCATAGATTCAAGAAAGAGCTCTCAGTCTGTCAATCCTTACTATGTCTGGACCTAGTAAGTTTCCCCGTGTTTAGTCAAATTAAGCCATAGGCTCTACTCCTGGTGGTGCCCTTCCGTCAATTCCTTTAAGTTTCAGCCTTGAAACCATACTCCCCTCGGAACCCAAAGACTTTGATTTCTCATAAGGTGCCAACTGAGTCCTAAAAGTAACATCCATCGATCCTTGGTTGGCATCATTTATGGTTGAGACTAGGATGGTATCTGATCGGGTTCGAGCCCCCAACTTTCATTCTTGATTAATGAAAACATCCTTGGCCTACTTTGATGTTATTCCATGCTAATGTATACAAGCGTAGGCCTATTTTGAGCACTCTAATTTCTTCAAAGTAACAGCGCCTGAGGAACGACCCAGGCAATTAAGTCCAAGAGTACATCACCGGTAGTAGGGATGAGTAGATCGATGATCACCGTGAGACGAATCGGATGACCCAACCCTAGTTCTAACTACGAGCTTTTTAATTGCAACAACATAAATATACACTATTAGAGCTAGAATTACCGTGACTGCTGGCACCAGACTTGCCCTCAATGGATCCTCGTTAAGGGATTTAGATTGTACTCATTCCAATTACCAGACTCATAGAGCTCGATATTGTTATTTATTGTCACTACCTTCCCATGTCAGGATTGGGTAATTTGCGCGCCTGCTGCCTTCCTTAGTTATGGTAGCCATTTCTCAGGCTCCCTCTCCAGAATCGAACCCTAATTCTGCATCACCCGTCACCACCATAGTAGGCCACTATCCTACCATCAAAAGTTGATAGGGCAAAAAATTTAAATGATGCGTCACCGGTATAAAGGCCGTGCGATCCGTCGAGTTATCATGAATCATCAGAGCAACGGGTATAGCCCGTGTTGACCTTTTATCTAATAAATGAATCCCTTCTAGAAGTTAGGGTTTGTTGCACGTATTAGCTCTAGAATTACTATGGTTATCTGAGTAGTAGATACCATCAAACAAACTATAATTGATTTAATGAGCCATTCACAGTTTCATAGTCTAAATTACTGCATACTTACACATGCATGGCTTAATCTTTGAGACAAGCATATGACTACTGGTAGGATCAATCAGGTAGCATTCCTTTGGGATGTTGGCATCGCATGGGCCTCGACGCACTGACTGAGTGATCGAGAAAGCCTAACATGAAGTGCAAGCGTCGTGCGTGTCGAGCACATGAAATACGTAGCATTGAACAAACGGGGGTCGAGAGCCCGCGCCCACTAAACATTCCGGATCCAAGAGCATGATCGAACATCGATGCACCAATACGGCCATGAAGGATTGGATGGCACGCTTGGGACACCGACCATGATTGATGTCTGACTCGTGGCCCCTAGGGACATGAGACGGATGAGGGATGGTGGGACATCTGATTTCCATCGATTCAGGTATGCAGCATAGGATCCCGATCGTGCCCCTGAGGTATGACGACCGCGTGGGGGGAGATTGAAGAGGATGATGGGTCAATACTTTGATGCATCGAGCACGCAACTGGCCAACACGCACAACCATAGCATCACTCATATGCCCATTACGTACAAGTGGCAGAATCCACGTACACCGGTCCACAACCCACCCGATCAATTACTCGAGAGTGAGCGGAGGAAACGACATGCGAGGCCACGCCACAACCTCTTGGCATGAGAAAAACACAAGCAAGGGCCACGAGACTACCCCTGCCATCCGACAAGCAACAACGGTGTGATACCACTAATGCTTGGCCTAGCCGGGATCGCAGGCGCGAGCTTCACTGACACCACCCCAAGAGGACGTTGCCCGATTCAGGGACTTGTTCCTCGGGTCTCGAGCAACATCGACTGTGTGCACAACCTCGTCGAGGCCAAGGCATTTTTATGGTCGACGAGAAGGAACCATGAGATCATCAAATATCGAGAGATTTAGTTGGGCCAAGCCCACAACCGTAGCTTCTGCTCGCACCACCCTAGGAAGCCATTGCTTAATTCAGGGACTTGGTTTGGGGTCTAGGGTAGCATCCGTCGAGTGCACGGGCTCGAGCTCGACTCCCTTTTTTCATATACACACCAACCGATTGAGGTTATGCACGCCTGCTGGTCACCGAAGCAACCAGCCACCGAACAAAATGGCCGAAAGGCATGCACGCCCTGTATTTTTGCTCAAGGGATGTTGCCCTGGGTGTACATAATGGGAGGCCCATCACTCACAACTATTCCCCCCAAGGAGAGGGGAGAGCGGGTGATAGACCAACACCCCCTAAAGAGCATTGAGATTTTATAGATATGCTACCAGTAGATGTTAAAAAGTCTAAAACGGGGACATTTTTTCGAAGCAAGCATATCCCGCACCGAGGGTGAGCAGGTGTCGATGGTGGTCGAAGCATGTGACCGCACCAAGGGCCAGCGCGTACCGATGGTGTTCAATGCGACCACCCACACCAAGGGCCAGCATATACCGATGGTGGTCGAAGGAAGAGCCCGTACCTAGGGCCAGCTTGTGTCGATGGTGTTCGACTCAACCACCCACACTAGGAGCCATCTTTTACCGGTAGTGGTCGAGGCAAGAGCCCGTACTGAGGGTTGACTTGTGCCGATGGTGCTCAAGGCAATCGCCCTTATCAAGATGTGCGTAAACCCACCTACCACCCGATCATGGCACGCATTGGTGCTCGGCCCGGGCTCAGGACACTCGCATGTGGTGCGCGGGCGTTGGGGAGGGCTCATATGAATTCATGGGCCATAAAAATGGCTTAGGCATATGGAGTTCATTCCTAGTCTAAGATCGAACTGGATCGAGGGTGTCCGAGGTAGCAAGATCGACAGCATGCAGAGGGGGATCGAGCCAATCCTCGGCTTACGCATCCTGCCTCTCTGGCTGGCGTAGTGCCCGTCTGCTCATTTTGTAGGTTGACTTTGGCATACAGAGTTCATTCCCAGTCTAAGATCAGATCGGACCGAGGGTTATGGCAGTAAGACCCGCAGCAGGATTGACAGCACGTAGAGGGAGACCAGATCGATCCTCGGCTTATGCATTCAGCCTCTCTGGCCTGCTCAGTGCTCGCATGCCCGTTTCATGGGTCGACTTAAGCATAGGGAGTTCATTCCCAGTCTAAGCATACGGAGTTCATTTCGGTTTAAGATTGGACCAGACCGAGGGTGTTCAAGGTAGCAGGATCGGTAACACGCAGAGAGGGACTGGGTCGATCCTCAGCTTGCGTATGATGCCTCTCTGGTCGGCTTAGCGCCCACACGCTCATTTCATGGGTTGACTTAGGCATACGGAGTTCATTCCCAGTCTAAACCCTAGTCGGATCAAGGGACCTGCAGTGGGATACGCAGTACATAGAGGGGGACCGGGTCGATCCTTGACTTATGTATTCTACCTTTTCGGTAGGTTGGGTGCCCACACGCTCATTTTGTGGGTTGACTTAGGCATACGTAGTGCGTTCCTAGTCTTGACCAACCAAGGGCCAGACACTGTCGAGGGCGTTTGGGGCAACAACCAAGGGGGACCTGCAGCGAGATCCTTGGTTCGTGCATCCCGTCCCAACGGTCAGTTCAATGCCCGTACGCTTATTTTGTGGGCTGACTGGGGTGAACGAAGTTCATTCTCGATCGGGACGGAGGGGCGGAGGGCCTCGGGTCATGCCCAACCCTGGAGGGGGTGGCGTGAAAAGAAGGAAGGTCGGCGGGGGAAGGGGGGAGGGATGAATCGAAGTGACAAAGGGCTAAATCTCAGTGGATCGTGGTAGCAAGGCCACTCTGCCACTTACAATACCCATCGCATATGGTGAATTTTGCTTCACAATGATAAGAAGAGCCAACATCGAAGGATCAAAAAGCAACGTCGCTATGAACGCTTGGCTGCCACTAGCCAGTTATCCCTATGGTAACTTTTCTAACACCTCTAGCTTTAAATTCGAAAGGTCTAAAGGATCGATAGGCCATGCTTTCATGGTTC
>NW_019167937.1:13735553-13748053 GCF_002303985.1 Durio zibethinus | reverse complement strand
CCGCCCCAAGGACCAGCACGTGCTGATGGTGTTCGATGCGATCGCCCACACCAAGGGCCAGCATGTGCCGATGGTGGTCGAGCAAAGAGCCCGTATCGAGGGTCAGCTTGTACCGATGGTGCTCGAGGCAATCACCCACACCAAGGGCCATCTTCTACCAATGGTGGTCGAGGCAACACCCGCACCAAAGCCCAGCACCTGCCGATGGGGTTTGAGGCAACCGCCAGCACCAAGACCTAGCATGTGCTGATGGTGATTGAGGCAACCTCCTGCACCAAGGCCCAGCATGTGCCAATAGTGTTCGACGTAATCGCTCGCACCAGGGGCCATCTTCTGCTGGTGGTGGTCGAGGCAAAAGCCCGCACCGAGGGTCAACTTGTGCTGATGGTGCTCGAGGCAACTGCCCGCGCCAAGGGTCAGCATGTGCCAATGGTGATCAAGGAAACTGCCTGCACCAGGGCCCAGCTTGTGCCCATGGTGATCGAGGCAAGTGCCCGTACCAAAGGGTAGCCTGTACCGATGATGGTCGATGCATGTGCCATCACCATGCACCATCATGTGCCATTGATGGTCGAGGCCTTGGTCGAAGTTTGATCTTAAGCCATGGTGCACATGTTGGGCTCGAGCATGTGTTGGTGCTGCATTTTTTTTACCTGGGGCACCATCGTCGGAGCATCTCGGAGAACATGACCGACGGCATTGGGGGCTCCGACGATTGGGAGGACGGGGGGTGTGCGCACATGATGTACGATAGGTGCTGGTCCTTGGCCCTTATATTGGTCCCCTATCCCTCATCAAACCTCAAGAACTCATACCCCCTTAAAGAGCATTTGAGATTTTACAGGTTTGCTGCCAGTAGCCATTCAAGTGTTTGAAATGGGGACATTTTTTTCAAATGGTCACAAAATCTTTTCCCCTTTGATTTTTTAGCTGAATTTTTTTGTGCATGCCAAAAAAAATACAAGGATACGTCTACCAAATTTGGGGCCAAAATTCCTTCTAAAACAAATTTTAAAAAATCCCGAACCGTAAAAACTTTTAAAAATCGTGAAAAATAGAAAACGAGTCATCTTACTATGAAACGTCACATGAAGGCTTAGGGGACCATTGTATGAATTTACAAGCCATAAAAATAGCATTGGCATGGAAGAAATATGAAGATGTGCGTAAACCCACCTACCACTCGATCGTGGCACGCATTGGTGCTCGACCCGGGCTCAGGACATCGGTACGTGGTGTGCGGGCGTTGGAGAGGGCTCCTATGAATTCATGGGCCACAAAAATGGCTTAGGGATACAAAGTTCATTCCTAGTCTAAGATCGGATCAGACCGAGGGTGTCCGAGGTAACAGGATCGGTAGCACGCAGAGGGGGATCGGGTCGATTTTCGGCTTGTGCATCCTGCCTCTCTAGCTGGCGTAGTGCCCGCCCATTCATTTTGTAGGTTGACTTAGGCATACGGAGTTCATTCCCAGTCTAAGATTGGACCGGACTGAGGGTTGTGGCAGCAGGAGCTGCAGCAGGATCGACAGCAAGCAGAGGGGGATCGAGCCGATCCTCGGCTTGCGCATTTTGCCTCTCTGGCCTGCTCAGTGCCCGCATGATCTTTTCGTGGGTTAACTTAGGCATAGGGAGTTCATTTCCAGTCTAAGCATACAGAGTCCATTCCGAGTCTAAGATCAGACCAGACCGAGGGTGTCCGAGGTAGTAGGATCGATAGCACGCAGAGGGGGACCGGGTCTATCGTCAGCCTATGCATGATGCCTTTCTGGCCGGCTTAGCACCTGCACACTCGTTTCATGGGTTGACTTAGGCATATGGAGTTCATTTCTAGTCTAAGCCCCAGCCAGACCGAGAGACCCGCAGCGGGATCCATAGCACACAGAGGGGGACCAAGTCGATCCTCGGCTTGCGCATTCTGCCTCTCTGGTAGGCTGGGCACCTGCACGCTCATTTCATGGGTTGACTTAGGCATACATAGTGCGTTCCTAGTCTTGACCAACCAAGGGCCAGACACTGTCGAGGGCGTTTAGGGCAACAACCAAGGAGGACTTGCAGCGGGATCCTTGGCTCATGCATTCCGCCCCTGCGGTCGGTTCAGTGCCCGTAAGCTCATTTTATGGGTTGACTGGGGTGAGCAAAGTTCATTACCGATCGGGACCAAGGGACAGAGGGCCCTGGTCATGCCCAACCCTGGAGGGGGGCGGCATGAAATATGGAAGGTCGGCAGGGGAAGGGGGGAGGGATGAATCGAAGTGACAAAGGGCTGAATCTCAGTGGATCCTGGTAGCAAGGCCACTCTACCACTTACAATACCCTATCACGTATTTAAGTCCTCTACAAAGGATTCTACCTGCCACTCGGTAGCAATTGAGCTCCAAGGAGGCCCGTGCGGCTCGCCTACCGCTGGGGCTGCACCTACGACACGTGCCCTCGGGGGCCATGGGCCTCTATTGAGGGTCGACAATCGAGAAGCAGGTGCACGTGTTGTTTCTAACTTGGATTTTGACTTAGAGGCATTCAGTCATAATCCAGCACACGGTAGCTTCGTGCCATTGGCTTTTCAACTAAGCGTGATGACCAATTGTGCGAATCAACGATTCTTCTCGTACTAGGTTGAATTACTATCACAATGCCGCCATTAGTAGGGTAAAACTAACCTATCTTACGACGATCTAAACCCAGCTCATGTTCTCTATTGGTGGGTGAACAATCCAACACTTGGTGAATTCTGCTTCACAATGATAGGAAGAGTCGACATCGAAGGATCAAAAAGAAACGTCGCTATGAACGCTTGACTACCACAAGCCAGTTATCCCTGTGGTAACTTTTCTGACACCTCTAGCTTCAAATTTGAAAAGCTTAAAGGATCGATAAGCCACGTTTTCACAGTTCCTATTTGTACTGGAAATCAGAATCAAATCAGCTTTTACCCTTTTGTTCCACACGAGATTTTTGTTTTCATTGAGCTCATCTCAGGACACCTGCGTTATCTCTTAATAGATGTGCCGCCTTAACCAAACTCCCCACTTGACAATGTCTTCCGTCTGGATCGACCAACTAAGGTTGACCTGGGGTTCAAAAGAAGGGGTCGTGCCCCACCTCTGATTCACGGAATAAGTAAAATAACATTAAAAGTAGTGGTATTTCAATTTCACTCGAAGGCTTCCACTTATCCTACACCTCTCAAGTCATTTCACAAAGTCAGACTAGAGTCATGCTCAACAAGGTCTTCTTTCCCTGCTGATTCCACCAAGCCCATTCTTTTAGCTGTGGTTTTGCTAGATAGTAGACAGAGACAGTGGGAATCTCATTAATCCATTCATGTGCATCACTAATTAGATGACGAGGCATTTGGCTACCTTACGAGAGTCATAGTTACTCCCGCCGTTTACCCACGCTTGGTTGAATTTCTTCACTTTCACATTCAGAGCACTGGGCAGAAATCACATTGTGTGAGCATCCACAGGGACCATCACAATGCTTTGTTTTAATTAAATAGTCGGACTCCCCTTGTTCGTACCAGTTTTGAGTCGACTGTTCGACACTTGGGGAAGGCCCTCGAGGGAGTCGTTCCCAGTCTGTACCTCGATCGACAAATGGTGACCCATTCTCACTGTGGGAGTAGCTCGAGCAGTGCACCGGTAGTTGATAGGTTTGAGACTGGGACCCCCATGCCCAGCCCCCAGAGCCAATCTTTTTCCCGAGGTTACGGATCCCTTTTGTCGACTTCCCTTGCCTACATTGCTCCCTCAACCAGAGCTGTTCACCTTGGAGACCTAATGGGATTATGAGTATGATCAGATGCGGACGGTGCTCAGTCCTTCAAATTTTCAAATGTCACGGGGGACGCATCGAACGCCACGTGATGTGCAGTGCTCTTCCAGCCACTAGACCCTACCTTCGACTGAGCCGTTTCCAGGGTGGGCGGGCCGTTAAACAGAAAAGATAACTCTTTTTGAGGCCCCCACAGATGTCTTCAAACTCCCTAACGTTACCATCAGTCGTCGTGTCCCGATTTAAGAATTTTAACATGATTCTTTTTTGAAGCTCATAGGGGACACACTGTCGGACTGGCTTTCCTCATCTCTTAGGATCGACTAACCCATGTGTAAGTGTCGTTCGCATGGAACCTTTCCCCTCTTCGGCCTTCAAAGTTCTCATTTGAATATTTGCTACTACCACCAAGATCTGCACTGACGGTCACTTCGCCTGAGCTTGTGCCTCGAGTTTTACAGTGAATACCACCCCCTCCTACTCATTGGGGCCTGGCACTTGCCCTGACGATCGAGTATAGGCCGCGCACTTAAGCACCATCCATTTTCGAGGCTAGTTGATTCAGCAGGTGAGTTGTTACACACTCCTTAGTGGATTTCGACTTCCATGACCACCGTCCTGCTGTCTTAATCGACCAACACTCTTTGTGGGTTCTGGGTTAGTGCATAGTTAGGCACCATAACCTGACTTCCAGTTCATCCCACATCACTAATCTTGCTTACGAAAAATGGCCCACTTGGAGCTCTCGATTCTGTGGTGCTGCTCAACAAAGCAGTCGCATCGTCCTACCTATTTAAAGTTTGAAAACAGGTCGAGGGCGTTGGGCCCCCGATCCCTCTAATCATTGCCTTTACCCGATAGAACTCGACAGGGGCTCTAACTATCCTGAGGGAAACTTCAGAGGGAACCAGCTACTAGATGGTTTGATTAGTCTTTCACCCCTATACCTAAGTCAGACGAATGATTTGCACGTCAATATCACTACGGGCCTTCACCAAAGTTTCCTCTGGCTTTGCCTTGCTCAGGCATAGTTCACCATCTTTCGGGTTTCGACGGGCTTGCTCGCATTCGAACCCTTTTCAAAAGATCAAAGTCAGTCGGCGGTGCACCCGCGAGGGACCACCAATCGCCTTCCTTACGCCTTCCAGGTTTTTTGGCTCGTTGACTCACACGCATGTTAGACTCTTTGGTCCGTGTTTCAAGACGGCCTGGATGGGGAGCCCGCAGGTCGAAGCTGGGAGCACACGGGTGCCGAGGCATGCAAGACGGTGCATGTTGCATTCCACGATCACAACGATGACATCTTCACGGGCACATCAAAAGCTCAAACTTGGGCCACCGTCGTGACCCATGTTGGTCCACGCCTCGAGCCGATCAGAGGATCGACTCTCGCCATTCCACATTTGACAAGGGCGCATCACCGGCCCCCATCCGCTTCTCTTCTGACAATTTCAAGCACTCTTTGAGTCTTTTTTCAAAGTCCTTTTCATCTTTCCCTCGCGGTACTTGTTCGCTATCGATCTCTCACCCGTATTCAGCCTTGGATGAAATTTATCATCGGATTGGGGCTGCATTCCCAAACAACCCGACTTACGGATAGTGCCTCATGGTGCGATAGGGTCCAAGCACATTGGGGCTCTCACCCTCTTCGATGCCCCTTTCCAGGGGACTTGGGCTCAGTTCACCGCTAAGGACGCTTCTCCAGACTACAATTTGAAAGTCAGGGGCACCCAATTCTCAAGCTGGGCTCTTTCTGGTTTGCTCACCATTACTAGGGGAATCCTGGTAAGTTTTTTTTCCTCCACTTATTGATATGCTTAAACTCAACGGGTGATCCTGCCTGACCTGGGGGTCGCGACGCGAGAATCGACAAAGAGATGTGGGGGTTCCGATAGGGTTCGACTAGACAATGAGCGTGCGTCACTGGGGATGAGGCACGCTGGGAGCTCTACAACTGACGGTCACGGCATTGTCATTACCGGGGACTCACTTTTGGGCCAACCGTGATCGATGGGATCACGGGAGGCCATCTTCCACCCGCCCCCTTCCCCTGGAGCCCAACAGGCAAAGGGTCGGAGGGGGAGTGATGGTGCATGACACCCAGGCAGACGTGCCCTCGGCCTGATGGCTTCGGGTGCAACTTGCGTTCAAAGACTCGATGGTTCACGGGATTCTAAAATTCATACCAAGTATCACATTTCACTACGTTCTTCATCGATGCGAGAGCTGAGATATCCGTTGTCAAGAGTTGTTTCATTTTTTCCTGACAAAAGGAGTCACGGTGCCACCCGTGCATGCACCACAAACGGGATGGCGATGGCACACGCGCTTCGTTTTCATTTCGGTTCATTGTTCGATAGCGGGCGAGCCGACACTGATTGTTTCGCCCGCCCCATAGGGGGGGTGAATTGATTGTCTTGCCCACCCGGGGTCGAAAAGGGCTCGGGATGTGGGGGCACCCTCGCCCCCTCGATGTTTCGTTAATGCATCCGTGGGTCATCCGTCGAGCGGGGTTTCAACATTGATCATTTTATAGGTTCACCTACAAAAACCTTGTTATGACTTCTCCTTCCTCTAAATGATAAGGTTCAGTGGACTTCTCACGATGTCACGGGCGGTGAACCATCCACGTCACCGTGATTCAAACACTTCACCGGACCATTCAATCGGTAGGAACGACAAGCGATGTGTACAAAGGGTAGGGACATAGTCAACACGAGCTGATGACTCACGCTTACTAGGAATTCCTCGTTGAAGACCAACAATTGCAATGATCTATCCCCATCATGATGAAATTTTAAAGATTACTCGAGCCTGTCGGCCAAGGCTATAGACTCGTTGAATACATCATTGTAACACATGTACGGCCCAGAACATCTAAGGGCATCACAGACCTATTATTGCCTCAAACATCCTTGGCCTAAGCGACCACCCCAAGGGGACGTTGCCTGATTCAGGGACTTGTTCCTTGAGTCTCGAGCAACATCGACTGCGTGCACAGCCTCATCGAGGCCAAGGCATTTTTGTGGTCGATGAGAAGGAACCGCGAGATTGTCAAATACTGAGAGACTTGGCCGGGCCAAGCCCGTAATCATAGCTTTTGCTTGCACCACCCTAGGGAGCCGTTACCCAATTCAGGGACTTGGTTTGGGGTCTAGGGTAGCATCCGTCATGTGCATGGGCTCGAGCTCGACTCCTCTTTTTGGCATGGATGCCAACCGATCAAGGCCATGCGCACCTATCGGTCACCGGAGCAACCAGTCGTCGGATAAAATGGCCGGAAGGCATGCACGCCCTATATTTTCGCTCGAGGGACGTTGCCCTGGGTGTACGCAATAAGAGGCCCATCACACACACCTACTTTCCCCGTAGGGGGGAAGAAGGGGTGTCGGATCAGTACCCTTAAAGAGCATTAGAGATTTTACAGATATGCTACCAGTAGACGTTAAAATGTCTAAAACGGGGACATTTTTTCCAAACAACCATATCCCGCACGAGGGTGAGCAGGTGCCGATAGTGTTCGAGGTAAGAGCTCATACCGAGGGTTGGCTTGTGTCGATGAGGTTAAGGCAACCATCTACACCAAGGGCCATCTTTTGCAGATGGTGGCCGAGGTAACGCCTGCACTAAGGCCCAGCATGTGTTGATGGTGTTCAAGGCAACCACCCATACCAGGGCCCAGTATGTGTCGATAGTGATCGAGGCAACCGTCCGCACTAAGGCCCAACATGTGTCGATGGTGTTCGATGCAACTGCCCGCACAAGGGGCCATCTTTTACTGGTGGTGATCGAGGTAAGAGCCCGCATCGAGGGTCAACTTGTGCCGATCGTGCTCGAGGTAACTGCCCGCACCAAGGGTTAGCATGTGTCGATGGTGATCGAGGCAACCGCCCGTACCAGGGCCCAGCTTGTGCCCATGGCGATTGAGGCAAGTGCCCGTACCAAAAGGCAGCATGTACCGATAATGGTCGATGCATGTGCCATCACCATACGCTATCATGTGCCTTTGATGGTCAAGGCCTTGGCCGAAGTTTAATTTTGAGCCACGGTGCACATGCTGGGCTCGAGCATGTGCTGGTGCTGCATTTTTTTTGCACGAGGCACCATCACCGGAGCATCGCTGGATAACCTGATTGACGGCATTGGGGGTTCCGACAATTGGGGGGGCTGAGGGGGGTGTGCGCACATGATGTGCAATGGGTGCTGGTACTTGGCCCTTATATTGGTCCCCTATCTCTCATCAAACCTCGAGAACTCACACCCCCTTAAAAGCATTTGAGATTTTACAGGTTTGCTGTCAGTAGCCATTCAAGTGTCTGGAATAGGGAAATTTTTTTCAAATGGTCACAAAATCTTCTCCACTTTGATTTTTTAGCTGAAGTTTTTTGTGCATGCCAAAAAAAAAATACAAAGATCACGTCTACCAAATTTGGGGCCAAAACGCCTTCTAAAAAAATTTTAAAAAGTCTCGAATCGTAAAAAATTTTGAAATTCGTGAAAAATAGAAAACGAGTCATCTTGCCATGAAACTTCATATAAAGGCTTAGGGGACCATTGTATGACGTGAGCAGCGATCGAACGATGCAGGGGGTCCAACGAGGCCCGGATGGACAACAAGCATGCGTCACTGGGGACGAGGCACGTCGGGAGCTCTACCACCGACGGTTACGATGCTGTCATTATCGGAGAGTCCCTTTTGGGCTAATCATGACCGACGGGATCGCGAGAGGCCATCTTTCACTCGCCCCTTCCCTCGAAGCCCTACGGGCAGAGGGTCGGAGGGGCGACGATGCATGACACCCAGGCAGGCGTTTCCTTGGCCTAATGGCTTCAGGCACAACTTGCATTCAAAGACTCAATGGTTCACGGGATTGTACAATTCACACCAAGTATCACATTTTGCTACATTCTTCATCGATGTGAGAGTCGAGATATCTATTGCCAAAGTCATTTCACTTTTTTGTGACAAAAGGAATCCGGCGTCGCTCGTGCACGCACCGTGAACGAGATGGTGACGGCACACGCACTCTATTTTTGTTTCAGTTCCTTGGCGTGATTCATGCTGAGGTTCATTGTTCGACAGCGGGCGAGTTGACACCGATCATTTGCCCACCCCGTAGAGGGGACGAATCGCCCATTACGCCCATCTGGGGCTGGAAGGGGCTCAAGACGCAAGGGTACCCCCACCCCCTCGGTGTTTCGTTAACATGTCTGCAGGTTATCCGTCGAGAGGGGTTTCGACAATGATCCTTCTGCAGGTTCACCTACAAAAACCTTGTTACGACTTTTCCTTCCTCTAAATGATAAGGTTCAGTGGACTTCTCGCGACGTCACGGGTGGTCAACTGTCCATGTCGCTGCGATCCGAACACTTCACCAGACCATTCAATCGGTAGGAGCGACGGGCGGTGTATACAAAGGGCAGAGACATAGTCAATGTGAGCTGATGACTCACGCTTACTAGGAATTCCTCATTGAAGACCAACAATTGCAATGATCTATCCCCATCACGATGAAATTTCAAAGATTACCCGGGCCTGTCAGCCAAGGCTATAGACTCGTTGAATACATCAGTGTAGCGCGCGTGCAGCCCAGAACATCTAAGGGTATAACAGACCTATTATTGCCTCAAACTTCCTTGGCCTAAGTGGCCATAGTCCCTCTAAGAAGCTAGCCACGAAGGATCACCTTCGCGTAGCTAGTTAGCAGGCTGAAGTCTCATTCGTTAATGGAATTAACCAGGCAAATCGCTTCACCAACTAAGAACGGCCATGCACCACCACCCATAGAATCAAGAAAGAGCTCTCAGTCTGTCAATCCTTACTATGTCTGGACCTGGTAAGTTTCCCCGTGTTGAGTCAAATTAAGTCGCAGGCTCCACTCTTGGTGGTGCCATTTCGTCAATTCCTTTAAGTTTTAGCCTTGCGACCATACTCCCCCCGACTGTCCCTGTTAATCATTACTCCAATCCCGAAGGCCAACAAAATAGGATCAAAATCCTATGATGTTATCCCATGCTAATGTATACAAGCGTAAGCCTGCTTTGAGCACTCTAATTTCTTCAAAGTAACAGCACTGGAGGAATGACTCAGGCAATTAAGTCCAGGAGTGCATCGTCGGTAATAAGGATCGAGTAGATCGATGCTCACCGTGAGGTAGACTGGATGACCCAACCCTAGTTTTAACTACGAGCTTTTAAAATGCAACAACTTAAATATACGCTATTGGAGCTGGAATTACCGCGGCTACTGGCACCAGACTGCCGTCCAATGGATCCTCGTTAAGGGATTTAGATTGTACTCATTCCAATTTCCTAACTCATAGAGCCCGATATTGTTATTTATTGTCACTACCTCTTCGTGTCAGGATTGGGTAATTTACGCGCCTGCTGCCTTCCTTGGATGTGGTAGCCGTTTCTCAGGCTCCCTCTACGGAATCAAACCCTAATTCTCTGTCACCCGTCACCACCATAGTAGGCGACTATCCTTCCATCGAAAGTTGATAGGGCAAAAATTTGAATGATGCATCACCGGCACAAAAGCCGTGCGATCCGTCGAGTTATCATGAATCACACAGCAACGGGCATAGCCTGCATCGACCTTTTATTTAATAAATGCATCCCTTTCAGAAGTTAGGGTTTGTTGCACGTATTAGGTCTAGAATTACTATGGTTATCCGAGTAGTAGTACCATCAAACAAACTATAACTGATTTAATGAGCCATTCACAGTTTCACAGTCTGAATTAGTTCATACTTACACATGCATGGCTTAATCTTTGAGACAAGCATATGACTACTGGCAAGATCAACTAGGTAGCATTCTTTCGAGATGTTGGCAACGCGTGAGCCTCGACGTATCGATCAAACGATCGAGAGAGCTCGACGCGAAGCATAAGCATCATGTGTGTCGAGCACGTGAAATGCGTAGCATCGGACGAACGGGGGTCAGAGCCCGCACCTGCTAAATGTTCCACATTCGAGAGCACGATCGAACGTCGGTGCACCAATGCGGCCATGGAGGATTGGGTGGCGCGCTTGGGACACCGGCCATGATTGACGTTTGACCCGTGGCCCCTAGGAACATAAGACAAATGAAGGATGGTGAGACATCCGGTTTCCATCAATTCAGGTATGCAGCATAGGATCCCAATCGTGCCCCCGAGGTACAAGTGCCAGCATCCAAGCGCACTGGTCCACAACCCACTCGATCGATTACTCGACGAATGAGCAGAGAAAATGACGTGTGAGCCATGCCACAACCGCTTGGCACAAGAAAAACATAAGCAAGGGCCACAAGACTGCCCCTGCCATCTGACATGTAACAACGATATGATACCACCAATGCTTGGCCTAGCTGAGACCGCATGCGCGAGCTCCGTTGACACCACCCCAGGGGACGTTGCATGATTCAGGACTTGTTCCTTAGGTTTTGGGTAGCATCGGCTACGTGCATGGCCTCGTTGAGGCCAAGGCATTTTTGTGGTCGATGAGAAGGGACCACGAGACCGTCAAATATTGAGAGACTTGGTCAAGCCATGCCCGTAACCGTAGCTTCTGCTCGCACCACCCTAGGGAGCCATTGCTTGATTCAGGGACTTGGTCTAGGGTCTAGGGTAGCATCCACTACGTGTACGGCTCAAGCTCGACTCTTTTTTTTTGTATGCACGCCAACCGATCGAGGCCATGCGTGCTTGCCGATCACAGGAGCAACCAGTCACCAGAAAAAATGGCCGAAAGGCATGCACACCCTATATTTTTGCTCGAGGGACATTGCCATGGGTGTACGCAATGGGAGGCCCATCACGCACACCTACTCCTCCCGTGGGGGGGAGAGGGGGTGCCGGACCAGCACCACCTAAAGAGCATTAAAGATTTTACAAATATGCTACCAGTACACGTTAAAATGTCTGAAACAGGGACACTTTTTCCAAACAAGCATATCCCTCACCGAGGTTGAGTAGGTGTCGATGGTGGTCGAGGTATGTGACCACACCAAGGGCCAGCGTGTACCGATGGTGTTCGATGCGACCGCCTGTACCAAGGGCCAGCATGTGCTGATGGTGGTTGAGGTAAGAGCCCGTACTGAGGGTCGGCTTGTATCGATGGTGCTCGAGGTAATCGCCTGCACCAAGGGCCATCTTTTACCGATAGTGGTCGAGGCAATGCCCTCACCAAAGCCCAGTACATGTCGATGGTATTCAAGGCAACCATCCGTACCAGGGCCCAGCATGTACCGATGGTGATTGAGGCAATCGCCCGCATCAAGGCCCAGCATGTGCCGATAGTGTTCGATGCAACCGTTCGCACCAAGGGCCATCTTCTATCGGTGGTGGTCGAGGTAAGACCCCGCACCGAGGGTCAACTTGTCCCGATGGTGCTCAGGGCAACCGCCCACACCAAGGGTCAGCATGTGCCGATAGTGATCGAGGTAAGTGCCCCGTACCAAAGGGCAGCCTGTACCGATGATGGTTGATACATTGTGCCATTATATGCCGTTGATGGTCGAAGCCTTGGTCGAAGTTTGATTTTGAGCCAAGGTGCACATGCTGGGCTAGGGCATGTGCTGTTGCAGCATTTTTTTTTCCTCGGGGCACCATCGTCGGAGCATCGTCAGAGAACCTGACCGACGGTATTGGGGGCTTCAGTGATTGGGAGGGTCGGGGGGTGTGTGCACATGATGTACGATGGGTGCTGGTACTTGGCCCTTATATTGGTCCCCTATCCC
>NW_019167937.1:13720553-13730553 GCF_002303985.1 Durio zibethinus | reverse complement strand
GAGATATCCATTACTGAGAGTCGTTTCATTTTTTCATGACAAAAGGAGTCGCGGCACCGCCCACGCACGCACCGTGAACTGGATGGCAATGGCACGCACGCTCTGTTTTCGTTTCGGTTCCTTGGCATGATTCGCACCGGGGGTTTATTGTTCGACAATGGGTGAGCCAATGCCGATCATTCTGCTCACCCCGTAGGGGGAAAAATCGATCGTCGCGCCCACCTGGGGCCAGAAGGGGCTCAAGCATGGGGGCACCCTCATCCCCTCGGTGTTTCATTAACGTATCTCATCCGTCGAGTGGGGTTTTGACAATGATCCTTCCGCAAGTTCACCTACGGAAACCTTGTTACGACTTCTCCTTCCTCTAAATGATAAGGTTCAGTGGACTTCTTGCGACGTCGTGGGGGGCAAAGCGTTCACGTCGTCATGATCCGAACACTTAATCGGTAGGAACGACAGGCGGTGTGTATACAAAGGGCAAGGACGTAGTCAATGCAAGCTAATGACTTGCGCTTACTAGGAATTCCTCGTTGAAGACCAATAATTACAATGATCTATCCCCATCATGATGAAATTTCAAAGAGTACCCGGGCCTATCAGCCAAGGCTATAAACTCATTGAATACACCAGTGTAGCGCGCGTGCGGCCTAAAATATCTAAAGGCATCACAGACCTGTTATTACCTTAAACTTCCTTGGCCTAAGTGGCCATAGTCCCTCTAAGAAGCTAGCCACGAAAGATCACCTCCATGTAGCTAGTTAGCAGGTTGAGGTCTCGTTCGTTAAGAGAATTAACCAGACAAATCGCTTCACCAACTAAGAATGACCATGCACCACCACCGATAGAATCAAGAAAGAGCTCTCAGTTTGTCAATCCTTACTATGTTTGGACCTAGTAAGTTTCACTGTGTTGAGTCAAATTAAGCCGCAGGCTCCACTTCTGGTGGTGCCCTTTCGTCAATTCCTTTAAGTTTCAGCCTTGCGACCATACTTCCCCTTGAACCCAAAGACTTTGATTTCTCATAAGATGCTGGTGGAGTCGTAAAAGTAACATCCATCGATCCCTGGTCGACATCATTTATGGTTGAGACTAGGATGATATTTGATCATCTTCGAGCCCCCAACTTTCGTTCTTGATTAATGAAAATATCCTTGGCAAATGCTTTTGCAGTTGTTCGTCTTTCATAAATCCAAGAATTTCACCTCTGACTATGAAATATGAATGCCCCCGACTGTCCTTGTAATCATTACTTCGATCCTGAAGACCAACACAATAGGACCGAAATCTTATGATGTTATCCCATGCTAATGTATACAAGCGTAGGCTTTCTTTGAGCACTCTAATTTTTTCAAAGTAACAGCGTCGAAGGAATGACTCGGGCAATTAAGTCTAGGAGCGTATCACCGATAGTAGGGACGAGTAGATCGATGCTCACCATGAGGCGGATCGAATGACCCAACCCTAGTTCTAACTACAAGCTTTTTAACTACAACAACTTAAATATACGCTATTGGAGTTGGAATTATCGTGGCTACTGGCACCAGACTTGCCCTTCAATGGATCCTCGTTAAGGGACTTAGATTATACTCATTCCAATTACCAGACTCATAGAGCCCAGTATTGTTATTTATTGTCACTACCTCTCTGTGTCAGGATTGGGTAGTTTGGGCGCCTGCTGCCTTCCTTGGATGTGGTAGCCGTTTCTCAGGCTCCCTCTCTAAAATCAAACCCTAATTCTCCATCACCCGTCACCACCATAGTAGGCCACTATCCTACAATCGAAAGTTGATAGGGCAAAAATTTAAATGATGCGTCATTGGCATAAAGGCTGTGCAATCCATTGAGTTATCATGAATCATCAGTGCAACGGGCATAGCCCATGTCGACCTTTTATCTAATAATGCATCCCTTCCAGAAGTCGGGGTTTGTTGCATGTATTAGCTCTAGAATTACTATGGTTATCTAAGTAGTAGATACGATCAAACAAACTATAACTGATTTAATGAGCCATTCGTAGTTTCACAGTCTAAATTAGTTCATACATACACATGCATGGCTTAATCTTTGAGACAAGCATATGACTACTGGTAGGATCAACCAGGTAGCATTCTTTTGGGATGTTGGCACTGCGTGGGCCTCGATGCACTGACCAAGTGACAGAGAAAGCCTAACATAAAATGCAAGCATCGTGCGTGTCGAGCATGTGAAATGCATAGCATCGAATGAACGGGGGTTGAGGGCCCGCGCCCACTAAACTTTCTGCATCTGAGAGCATGATCGAACACCAGTGCACCAATGCGGCCATGGAAGATTAGGTGGCACGCTTGGGACACCGACCACGATTGACGTCCGACCCGTAGCCCCTCAAGACGTGAGACGGATGAAGGATGGTGAGACATCCTGTTTCCATCGATTCAGGTATGCAGCACAGGATCCCGATCGCACCCCCGAGGTACGACGACCACATGGGGGAGATTGGAGAGGATGACGGGTCAACAGTTTGATGCATCGAGCACGGAGCCTGCCAACACGCACAACAATAACACCACTCATATGCACATTGCGTACAAGTGGCAGCATCCATGCACGTTGGTCCATAACCCCCCCGATTGATTACTCGACAAGTGAGCAGAGGAAACAATGTGCGAGGCCACACCACAACCACTTGGCATGGAAAAAACACAAGCAAGGGCCATGAGTCTACCCCTGCCATCCAACAGGCAAGAATGACGCGATACCACCAATGCTTGGCCTGGCCGAGACCGCACGCGCGAGCTTTGTTGACACTACACTAGGGGAATGTTGCCTGATTCAGGGACTTGTTCCTAGGGTCTTGGGCAACATCGACTGCGTGCACGGCCTCGTCAAGGCCAAGGCATTTTTATGGTCGACGAGAAGGGATCGCGACACCATCAAATATCGAAAGACTTGGCTGGGCCAAGCCCGTAACCACAGTTTCTACTTGCGCCACCCCAGGGAGCCATTGCCTGATTCAGGGACTTGGTCTGGGGTCTAAGGTAGCATCCGCCGCATGCACGGGCTCGAGCTTGACTTTTTTTTTTTACATGCACACCAATCGGTCGACGCCATGGGTGCCTGTCGGTCACCGGAGCAACCAATCATCGGACAAAATGGTCGAAAGGCATGTACGCCCTGTATTTCACTCGAGGGGATGTTACCCTGGGTGTACACAATAGGAGGCCCATCACGCACATGTACTCCCCCTGTAGGAGGGAGAGGGGGTGCCAGACCACCACCCCCTAAAGAGCATTAGAGATTTTACAAATATGCTATCAGTAGACCTTAAAGTGTCTAAAACGGGGACACTTTTTCCAAACAGGCATATCCCGCACCAAGGGTGAACAGGTGCCAATAATGGTCTAGACATGTGCCCGCACCAAGGGCCAGTGCGTGTCGATGGTGTTTGATGCGACTGTCGACACCAAAGGCCATCTTCTACCTATATTGATCGAGGTAGGTGCTCGCATCGATTCTAGCTTGTGTGCATGTTGATTGAGGCATGCATGCACCGATGGTGGTCGAGGTATCTGCCCGTAGTAAGGCCCAGCATGTACCAATGGTGTTCGAGGCAATTGCTCACACCAAGGCCCATCTTCTGTCGATGCTAATCAAGGCATGGCACGTGTTGACGGTGATCGAGTCAAGTGCCCACACCAAGGGTTGGCTTGTACCGATGGTGGTCGATGGATGTGCCCATGTCACACCCAGGCACATCAGGTGCACCAGTAGGTGAGCCAGAGGTTGAGGCTCGCAGACCAAGTGCGCTACGAGTATTCACACGCAAGGCATAAGAGATGAGGCCAAAATGCCCACCCAGCTTACAGGCTAACCCGTGAGGCCAAGGCCTAGCATACAGGCTGCCCGCACCACATCCAAAAGGGCCCAAGGTGCTAGACACGCAAGGAAAGCTTTTGGAAGCATGTAGGATCAGCAGGAGCCTCATGGTAGATTTGGTTGACCCTAGAAATCAGGAGTTAGAATCCTGATTGTTTGTAATCTGTATAATCCCTTGATTTTAGCCTTTATTCTAGGGATATTGCCATTAAGTGTAGCTGGAGCCTCAACTATAAATAGAGGGCTGCTCTACCCTCATTTGTACACCATCAAACACTTTTATTTCAGTGAATATATAGCATATTCTAGCATTCTGCCTTGTTATCCTGTTTCTCTTTAACTTGCGTAATCAGCCCTTCCCATTGTTCTAGTGCCTGCACGCTTGTATTTTAGGCTGACTTAGGCATAAAGGAAGAGATTCCAAGCCTAAGGCCGCATGGTTTCTGAGTCTAAGGTCAGAGCTCATGATAGTTGGTATTAGAGCCAGCTCTAAACCGTTCGATCCACGCCTAGCACCTCGAGGGAGGTAGATAGGGTGGCTAGCCTTCATGACGAGGGCGTCACGAGGTTGGGAGGTAGGCAGCGTGGCTAGCCTCAGTGACGAGGGTGTCACAAGGTTGGGTGTGGAAGAATGTCACGGACCTAAGAAGGAGTCTTAAATCCCATATCGAACATAATAGGAAGGTCACTGGGTTCACACCATCTCAACCTTATGAGGCACTTTTTGTAGGACAAAATCATGAGGCCAGGGGGTCAGAGAGGACAATACCTCACAAGGGTGTGAACCATAGCTGAAAGGTTGATCTAGGACACCAAAAGGGTGAATGCCTGGGTCTCGGAGCCATGTGGGTTTGAAGCTTAAGTCTCGACCCGTGACACCCGCACCAAGGCCCAGCATGTGTCGATGGTGTTCGACATAACCGCCCACACCAGGGGCCATCTTTTGTTGATGTTGGTCGAGGCAAGTGCCCGCACCAAAGGTTGGCTCGTGTCGATGGTGCTTGAACAACCGCCCATACCAAGGCCCAGCATGTGTCGATGGTGTTCGAGGCAATCGCATGCATCTGGGACCATCTTCTACCGATGCTGATCGAGGGATGGCACATGCTGATGGTGGTCCAGGCAAGTGCCCATACCAATTGCCAGATTGTGATGATGGTGGTCGAGGCATGTGCCCGCACCAAGGCCCAACACTTACCGATGGTGCTCGAGGCAACCGCACCAAGGGCCATCTTTTGTTTATGCTCATCGAGGCATGCATGTGTCAATGGTGGTTGAGGCAATTGCCTATTCCAAGGGCCAGCTTGTGTCAATGGCGGTCGAGGTAAGTGCCCGTACCAAAGGGCTGCCTATGCTGATGATGGTCGATGCATGTGCCATCACCATGCACCATCATGTGCCTTTGATGGTTGAGGCCTTGGCCGAAGTTCAATTTTGAGCCACGGTGCACATGCTGGGCTTGAGCATGTGCTGGTGCCATATTTTTTTACCTGAGGCACCACCGTCGGAGCATCGCCAGAGAACATGACCAACGGCATTGGGGGTTCCGACGATTGAGGGTTCGGGGGGGTGTGTGCACATGATGTGTGATGGGTGCTTGTACTTGGCCCTTATATTGACCCCTATCCCTCAACAAACCTTGAAAACTCACACCCCCTTAAAAAGCATATGAGATTTTACAGGTTTGCTGCCAGTAACCATTCAAGTGTCCGAAATAAGGACACTTTTTTAAAATGGCCACAAAATCTTCTACACTTCGAATTTTTAGCTGAATTTTTTTGTGCATGGCAAAAAAAATACAGGGATAAGATCTACCAAATTTGGGGACAAAAATCCTTCTAAAAAAATTTTAAAAATTCCCAAATCGTAAAAAATTTCAAAAATCGTGAAAAATAGAAAACAAGTCATCTTGCCATGAAACATCGCATGAACACTAAGGGGACCATTGTATGAATTTACAAGCCCTAAAAATGGCATTGGCATGGTAGAAATATGAAGATGTGCCTAAACCCACTTACCACCTGATCATGGCACGCATGTGCTTGGCCCGAGCTTAGGACACCCGCACGTGGTGTACAGGCACTAAGGAGTGCTCATATAAATTCACAAGCCATAAAAATGGCATTGGCATGGTAGAAATATGAAGATGTTCTTGAACCCACCTACCACCCAGTCGTGGCGATCATTTGTGCTCAGCTCGGGGTAAGGACACCTACGCGTGGTGCACGGGCATTGGGGATCGCTCATATGAATTCATGGACCAAAAAATGGCTTTAGAACTATAAAAATATGAAGATATCCTTGAACCCACCTACTGCCCGATCGTGGTGTGTAGGGTGCATAGCCCGAGCCCAGGTGCGGTCGTTTAGTGTGTAACCCAGCACAAGCTAATGCTGTTCAAGGGAACTACCCACACCAAGGTCCAGCATGCACAGATAGTGGTCGAAGCATGTGCTGAGACCAAGGGCCAACATGTCTCGATGGTGGTCAAGGCATGTGCAAGTGTCACGGTTAGCAAGCAAGTAGGGACTGGACCCAAAGTTGTAATGGGATAGGGTCCGACAGTCGGGGGGACCATGCCTTAAGGCCTACTCGAGGTGCAGGTCATGAAGAACTGGATCGGGATAGTGGTACGGGTAATGATCAGGACTCCAGGGGCTCAGACACGGTGTTAGGTTCGGTAGAATTGAGCCAGGCCCAGGTTCGGGTGTTGGTGAGCGAGCACGCAGTCAGACAGACATGCGGGTACTGATGATCAAGGTGTGGGCATAAGGTTAGACCAAGGGTGTCTGATGCAGTAGCTTGCACCAAGTGCTAGTGTCACGCCTTGGGCGTGCGCACCAGGAGTTGAGGCCCGCACCCCAACGGCCAAGGGTCAGCACTATACGTAGTGGCGGGGGTTCTAGCAATAGTCATTGCTATTATTGTCCAGACTACCAGCCCGAAAGTTCGACCTATCCGCGACACCGGGACTAAGCCCACAACATGCCCGTACCGCATCCAGGTGGTCCTATGGAGTAGGGCCAAACCAGAACCGTATAGAAAGCCTGCAGGATCTGTAACACACAGAAGGGGACCCAGTTAATCCTCAGCTTGCATATTCTGCCTCTTTAGCAGGCTTAGTGCCCGCACGCTTGTTTCGTAGGTTGACTTAGGCATACGAAGTTCATTCCTAGTCTAAGCTCTGATCAGACCGAGGGTTATGGCAACAAGAACCGTAGCAAGATCGACAGCACGTAGAGGGGGACCCGACCGATCCTCAGCTTGCGCATTCTACCTCTCTGGCTGGCTTAGTGCCCGCACGCTCATTTCGTAGGTTGACTTAAGCATATGGAGTTCATTCTTGATCAGGATCAAGGGATGGAGGGCCCTGGGTCATGCCCAACCCCAGATGGGGGCGACGTAAAAAGAAAGAAGGTTGGTGGGGGAAGGGAAGGGGAGGGGGGAGGGACGAATCGAAGCGACAAAGGGCTGAATCTTAGTGGATCATGAAAGCAAGGCCACTCTGCCACTTACAATACCTCGTCGCGTCTTTAAGTTATCTATAAAGGATTCTACCCATCACTCGATGGGAATTGAGCTCCAAGGAGGCCTATGCGGCTCATCCGTCGTGGGGGCTGCACCTACGACACGTGCCCTTAGGGGCCATGGGCCCCTACTGTAGGCCAAAAATCAGGCCGCGAGCACGCGTGTCACTTCTAGCCTAAATTTTGACTTAGAGGCATTCAATCATAATCTAATGCACGATAGCTTCGCGCCACTGCTTTTCAACCAAGCGCGATGACCAATTGTGTGAATCAACGGTTCTTCTCGTACTAGGTTGAATTACTATCACGACATCGCCATCAGTAGGGGAAAACTAACCTATCCCATGACTGTCTAAACCCAACTCACGTTCCCTATTGGTGGGTAAACAATCCAACACTTGGTGAATTATGCTTCACAATGATAGGAAAAGCCGACATCGAAGAATCAAAAAGCAATGTCACTATGAACGCTTGGCTGCCACAAGCCAGTTATCCCTGTGGTAACTTTTCTGACACCTCTAGCTTCAAATCCCAAAGGTCTAAAAGATCGATAGGCCACGCTTTCATGATTTGTATTCATACTGGAAATCAAAATCAAATGAGCTTTTACCCTTTTGTTCCACACGAGATTTTTGTTCTCGTTGAGCTCATCTTAAGACACATGCGTTATCTTTTAACAGATGTGCCATCCCAGCCAAACTCCCCACCTGACAATGTCTTTCGCTTGGATCGATCGACTGAGGCCAGCCTTGGGTCCAAAAGAAGGGGTGCCTCACCTCTGATTCACGGAATAAGTAAAATAACGTTAAAAGTAGTGGTATTTCAATTTCACCAAGGGGCTCCCACTTATCCTACACCTTTCAAGTCATTTCACAAAGTCGAACTAGAGTCAAGCTCAATAGGGTCATCTTTCCCCGTTGATTCTGCCAAGCCCGTTCCTTTGGCTATGGTTTCATTGGATAGTAGATGAGGATAGTGGGAATCTTGTTAATCCATTCATGCACGTCACTAATTAGATGATGTGGCATTTGGCTACCTTAAGAGAGTCATAGTTACTCCCGTCGTTTACTCGTGCTTGGTTGAGTTTCTTCACTTTGACATTCAGAGCACTGGGTAGAAATCACATTGCGTGAGCATCTGTAGGGACCATTGCAATGCTTTGTTTTAATTAAACAGTTAGATTCCCCTTGTCCTTACCAATTCTAAGTCGACTGTTCGGTGCCCGGGGAAGGCTCCCGAGGGAACCATTCCCAGTTCATCTCCCGATCGACACGCGGTGATCCGCTCTCATTGTGAGAGCAGTTCGAGTAGTGCACCAGTAGGCAACAGTTTCGGGATTAGGACCCCCGTGCCCAGCCCTCAGAGCCAATCCTTTTTCTGAGGTTACGGATCCATTTTGCTGACTTCCTTTACCTACATTGTTCCATCGACCAAAGAGTGTTCACTTTGGAGACCTGATGCGATTATGAGTACGACCGAGCACGGACGGCACTCGGTCCTTCAAATTTTCAAGGGCAGCCAGGGACGCATCGGACACCACCCCAGGGAGCCATTGCCCAATTCAAGGACTTGGTCTGGGGTCTAGGGTAGCATCCGTCGTGTGCACGAGCTCGAGCTTGGCTGTCCTTTTTCGTATGCATGCCAACTGGTCGAGGCCATGGGTGCCTATCGATCATCGGAGCAACCAATCGTCAGAAAAAATGGCTGGAAGGCATGTATGCCTTGTATTTCACTTGAGGGATGTTGCCTTGGGTACATGCAATGGGAGGCCCATCATGCATACCTACTCCCCCGTGGGGGGGAGAGGGGCTGTCGGACCACTACCTCCTAAAGAGCATTAGAAATTTTATAGATATGCTACCAGTAGACCTTAAAGTGTCTGAAACGAGGAAACTTTTTCCAAATAGGCATATCCCACACCGAGGGTGAGCAGGTGTCGATGGTGGTCGAGGCAAGTGCCCACACCAAGGGCCAACGCATGTCGATGCTGTTCGATGTGACTGCCCGTACCAAGGGCCATCTTCTGCCTATGCTAATCGAGGTAGGTCCCCACATCGATTCCAGCTTGTGCGCATGCTGATTAAGGCATGCATGCATCGATAGTGGTCAAGGCATCTACTCGTACCAAGGCCCAGCACGTACCGATGGTGTTCGGGCAACCGCCCATACCAGGGCCCATCTTCTATCGATGTTGATGGAGGCATGGCACATGCCAACGGTGATCGAGGCAAGTGCCCTCACCAAGGGCCGGCTTGTGTCGATGCTCATTAAGGCATGCATGTCTTGATGGTGGTCGAGGTAATTGCCTGTTCTAAGGGATAGCTTGTGTTAATGGTGGTCGAGGTAAGTGCCCATACAAAAGGGCTACCTGTGTCGATGATGTCGATGCATGTGCCATCACCATGCGCCATCATGTGCCGTTGATGGTTGAGGCCTTGGCCGAAGTTTGATTTTGAGCCACGATGCACATGTGGGCTCGAGCATGTGCTGCTGCGACATTTTTTTTGCCCAAGGCACCATCACCGGAGCATCATCGGAGAACTTGACCGACGGCATTGAGGGTTCCGATAATTGATGGTCCAGGGGGGTGTGCGCACATAATGTGCAATGGGTGCTTG
>NW_019167937.1:13675553-13715553 GCF_002303985.1 Durio zibethinus | reverse complement strand
TGGTGCAACAGGGTCTGGGTACAACAGGGCTCTCACCCTCTTCGACACCCCTTTCCATGGGACTTGGGCTCTGTCCATCGCTGAGGACGCTTCTCCAGACTACAATTCGGTCATTGGGGGTGCTCGATTCTCAAGCTAGGCTCTTCTCGGTTCGCTCACCGTTACTAGGGGAATCCTAGTAAGTTTCCTTTCTTTTGCTTATTGATATGCTTAAACTCAATGGGTGGTCCCACCTGACCTGGGGTCGCGAGCATCGATTAAGCGATGCGAGGGGTCTGATGGGGTCCGAGTGGACAATGAGCACGCATCATCGGGGACGAGGCATGCTAGGAGCTCTACCATCGATGGTCACGGCACTGTCGTTATTGAGGACTCACTTTTGGGCCAACCACGATCTACGGGATCATGAGAGGCCACCTTCCGCCCACCTCCTTCCCCAGGAGCCCAATGGGTAGGGGGTCGAGGGGGGGTGACGGTGCATGACACCCAGGCAGATGTGCCCTCGACCCAATGGCTTGGGGCGTAACTTGCGTTGAAAGACTCGATGGTTCACAGGATTCTACAATTCACACTAAGTATCGCATTTCTCTACATTCTTCATCGATGCAAGAGCCGAGATATCCATTGTTGAGAGTCGTTTCATTTTTTCATGACAAAAGGAGTCATGATGTCACCCACATACGCACTGTGAATGGGATAGTGACGGCGCGCGGGCTTCCTTTCGTTTCGATTCCTTGGCACGATTCACATTGGGGGTTCGTTGTTCGACAGTGAGGGAGACGACATCGATCGTTTTTGCCTACCCGATAGGGGGCATGAAGCAACTGTCACGCTCGCCCAGGGTCGGAAGGGGCTCGGGGCACGGGGGCAGCCTCGCCCCCTCGATGTTTCATTAACACGTCCGTGAGTGGTCCGTCGAGTGGGGTTTCGACAATGATCTTTCCACAGGTTCACCTATGGAAACCTTGTTACGACTTCTCCTTCCTCTAAATGATAAGGTTCAGTGGACTTCTCACGATGTCACAGGTGGCGAACCATCCACGTTGTCATGATTTGAACACTTCACCAGACCATTCAAACGGTAAGAGCGATAGGTGATGTGTACAAAGGGCAGGGACGTAGTCAACGTGAGCTGATGACTCGTGCTTACTAGGAATTCCTTGTTAAAGACCAACAATTGCAATGATCTATCCCCATCACGATGAAATTTTAAAGATTAGCCGGGCCTGTCGGCCAAGGCTATGGACTCGTTGAATACATCATTGTAACGCACGTGCGGCCCAGAACATCTAAGGGCATCACAGACCTATCATTGCCTCAAACTTCCTTGGCCTAAGCGGTCATAGTCCCTCTAAGAAGCTAGCCATGAACAATCACCTCTGTGTAGCTAGTTATCAGGCTGAGGTCTCGTTCATTAATGGAATTAACTAGACAAATCGCTCCACCTACTAAAAACGACCATGCACCACCACCTATAGAATCAAGAAATAACTCTTAGTATGTCAATCCTTACTATGTCTGGACCTAGTAAGTTTCCCCGTGTTGAGTCAAATTAAGTCACAAGCTCCACTCCTGGTGGTGCCCTTCTGTCAATTCTTTTAGTTTCAGCCTTGCGACCATACTCCCCCCAAAACCCAAAGACTTTGATTTCTCATAAGGTGCTGGTAGAGTCCTAAAAGTAACATCCATCGATCCCTAGTCGGCATCGTTTATGGTTGAGACTAGGACGGTATCTGATCGTCTTCGAGCCCCCAACTTTCGTTCTTGATTAATGAAAACATCCTTGGCAAATGCTTTCGCAGTTGTTCGTCTTTCATAAATCCAAGAATTTCACCTCTGACTATGAAATACGAATGCCCCCGACTGTCCCTGTTAATCATTACTCCGATCCCGAAGGCCAACACAATAGGACCGAAATCCTATGATGTTATCCCATGCTAATGTATACAAGCGTAGGCCTGCTTTGAGCACTCTAATTTCTTCAAAGTAACAGCGCCGGAGGAACGACCCGGGCAATTAAGTCCAGGAGCGCATCGCCGGCAGTAGGGACGAGCAGACCGGTGCTCACCGTGAGGCGGACCGGACGACCCAACCCTAGTTCCAACTACGAGCTTTTTAACTGCAACAACTTAAATATACGCTATTGGAGCTGGAATTACCGCGGCTGCTGGCACCAGACTTGCCCTCCAATGGATCCTCATTAAGGGATTTAGATTGTACTCATTCCAATTACCAGACTCATAGAGCCCGATATTGTTATTTATTGTCACTACCTCCCCATGTCAGAATTGGGTAATTTGCACGCCTACTACCTTCCTTGGATGTGGTAGTCGTTTCTCAGGCTCCCTCTTAGGAATCGAACCCTAATTCTCCATCACCCATCGCCACCATAGTAGGCCACTATCCTACCATCAAAAGTTGATAGGGCAAAAATTTGAATGATGTGTCACTGGCACAAAGGTCGTGCGATCCATCGAGTTATCATGAATCATCAGAGCAATGGGCGTAGCCTACGTCGACCTTTTATCTAATAAATGCATCCCTTCCAGAAGTTAGGGTTTGTTGCACGTATTAGCTCTAGAATTACTACCGCTATCCGAGTAGTAGATACCATCAAACAAACTATAACTGATTTAATGAGCCATTCATAGTTTCACAGCCTGAATTAGTTCATACTTACACACGCATGGCTTAATCTTTGAGACAAGCATATGACTACTGGCAGGATCAACCATGTAGCATTCTTTCAGGACGTTGGCACTACGTGAGCCTCGACACACCAACCGAACGATGGAGAGAGCCCAACGTGGAGCACAAGCGTCATGCGTGTCGAGCACGTGAAATGCATAGCATTAGACGAACGGGGGTCGAGAGCCCATGCCCGTTAAATGTTTCACATCTGAGAGCACGATCGAACATCGATGCACCAATACAGCCACTGAGGATTGGGTGGCACGCTTGGGACACCGACCAAGATTGACATCCGACCTGTAGCCCCTTAGGACACGAGACGGATGAGGGATGATGAGACATCCGATTTTCATCGATTTAGGTATGTAGCACAGGATCCCGATCGCACCCTCGGGGTACAACACTGCATGGAGGGAGATTAAAGAGGATGATGGGTCGACAGTTCGATGCATCGAGCACGGAGCCTGCCAACACACACAACCATAGCAGCACTGATATGCCCATTGCGTACAACTGGCAGCATCCATGCGCACTGGTCCACAACCCACCCGATCGATTACTCGATGAGCGAGTGGAGGAAACAACATGTGAGGCCATGCCACAATCGCTTGGCACAAGAAAAAAACAAGCAAGGGCCATGAGTCTACCCCTGCCATTCGACAGGCAACAACGGCGCGATACCACCAATGCTTGCCTTGGCCATGACCGCACGCGTGAGCTCCACTGACACCACCCCAGGGGGACGTTGCTCAATTCAAGGACTTATTCCTAGGGTCTTGGGTAGCATCGGCTGTGTGCACGACCTCGTCAAGGCCAAGGCATTTTTATGGTTGACTAAAAGGGACCTCGAGACCCTCAAATACCGAAAGACTTGGTCGAGCCAAGCCCATAATCGTAGCTTTTGCTCGCACCACCCCAGGGAGCCATTGCCCGATTCAAAGACTTGGTCTGGGGTCTAGGGCAGCATCCGCCACGTGCACGGGCTTAAGCTTGGCTCTCTTTTTTTGTATGCACGCCAACCAATCGAGGCCATGGGCACTTGTCGGTCACCAGAGCAACCAATCATTAGATAAAATGGTCAGAAGGCATTTACACCCTATATTTCACTCGAGGGACGTTGCCCTGGGGGTACGTAATGTGAGGCCCATCACGCACACCTACTCTTCCCTATGCCAGACCATCACCCCCTAAAGAGCATTAGAGATTTTACAGATATGCTACTAGTAGACCTTAAAGTGTTTGAAATGAGGACACTTTTTCCAAATAGGCATATCCCGCACCGAGGGTGAGTAGGTGCCGATGGTGGTCGAGACATGTGCCCGCCTCAAGGGCCAGTGCGTGCCGATGGTGTTCGATGCAACTGCCCGCACCATGGGCCATCTTCTACCTATGCTAATCGAGGCAGCTGCCCGTATTGATTCCAGCTTGTGCGCATGCTGATTGAGGAATGCATGCACCGATGGTAGTCGGGTCATCTACCCGCACCAAGGCCCAGCACATACCGATAGTGTTCGAGGCAACCGCTCACACCAGGGCCCATCTTCTACTAATACTGATCAAGGCATGGCACGTGCCAACGGTGATAAAGGTAATGCCCACACCAAGGGCTAGCTTGTGCCGATGGTGGTTGAGGCATGTGCTCGTACCAAGGCCCAGCATGTGTCGATGGTGTTCGACGTAACCGCCCGTACCAGAGGCTATCTTCTGTCGATGGTGGTCGAGACAAGTGTCCACACCAAGGGTCGACTTGTGCTGATAGTGCTCGAGGCAACTACACGCACCAGTGACCATTTTCTGTCGATGCTGATTGAGGCATGGCACATGCCAATGGTGGTCCAGGCAAGCACCCGTACCAATGGCCAGCTTGTGATAATGGTGGTCGAGGCATGTGCTCGTACCAAGGCCCAACACTTGCCGATGGTGGTCGAGGCAACCGTTCGGACCAAGGGCCATCTTCTATCGATGCTCATCGAGGCATGCATGTGTCGATGGTGGTCAAGGCAAGTGCCTATTCCAAGGGCCAGCTTGTGCTGATGGCGGTCGAGGCAAGTGCCCGTACCAAAGGTCTACCTGTGCCGATGACGGTCGATGCATGTGCCATCACCATGCATCATCATGTGCCATTGATGGTTGAGGCCTTGGCCAAAGTTCAATTTTGAGCAATGGTGCACATGCTGGGCTCAGGCATGTGTTGGTGCAGCATTTTTTTGCCTGAGGCACCATCGTCGGAGCATCGCCGAAGAACTTGACCGACGGCATTAGGGGTTTCGACGATTGAGGGTTTGGGGGGGTGTGTGCACATGATGTGCGATGGGTGCTTGTACTTGGCCATTATATTAACCCCCTATCCCTCAACAAACCTTGACAACTCACACCCCCTTAAAGAGCATATGAGATTTTACAGGTTTGCTGCCAGTAACCATTCAAGTGTTTGAAATGGGGACACTTTTTTCAAATGGCCACAAAATCTTCTACACTTTGTGTTTTTAGCTGAATTTGTTTATGCATGGTAAAAAAAATACAAGGATCAGATCTGCCAAATTTGGGGCCAAAAATCCATCTAAAAAAATTTTGAAAAATCTCGAACCGCAAAAAATTTCAAAAATCATGAAAAATAGAAAACGAGTCATCTTGCCATGAAACTTCACATGAAGGTTTAAGGGACCATTATATGAATTTACAAGCCATAAAAATGGCATTGGCATGATAGAAATATGAAGATATGCCTAAACCCACCTACCACCTGATCGTGGCGCGCATGTGCTCGGCCCGGGCTCACGACACTCACGCGTGGTGTGCGGGCATTAGGGAATGCTCATATGAATTCACAGGCCATAAAAATGGCATTGGCATGGCAGAAATATGAAGATGTTTCTAAACCCACCTACCACCCGGTCGTGGCGATCATTTGTGCTCGACCCAGGCTAAGGACACCCGTGCGTGGTGCGCGAGCATTGGGGAGTGCTCATATGAATTAATGGACCACAAAAATTGCTTTGGCACTGCAAAAACATGAAGATATCCCTAAACTCACCTACTGCCCAATCGTGGTGTGCAGGGTGCACGGTTTGGGGCCAGGTGCGGTCACTTGGTGCTCAACCCTGCATGGGCCGATGCTGTTTGAGGGAACTGCCTACACTAAGGTCCAGCATGTGCTGATGACGGTCGAAGCATGTACAGAGACCAAGGGCCAACATGTCTCAATGGTGGTCGAGGCAGTGCATGTGTCACAGTCAGTAAGCAAGCGGGAACTGGCCTCGAGGTTGTAGTGGGATAGGGTCCGACAGCCGGGGGGGACCAGGCCTTGAGGCCTACTCGAGGTGCAAGTCACGAGGAACTGAATCAGGACAGTGGTGCGGGCAGCGATCATGACTCCAGGGGCTCAGACACGGTGTTAGGTTCAGTAGAATTGAGCCAGGCCCAAGTGCGGGTGTTGGTGAGCGGTGCACGGGCACGTAGTCAGATCGACATGCGGGCACTAATGATCGAGGTGCAGGCATGTAGGCAGACCAGGGGTGTCCGAGGTAGTAGCCCACACCAAGTGCTAGTGTCACGCCTTGGGCGTACGCACCAGGCGTTGAGGCCCACACCGCAGCGACCAAGGCTCGAGCATTGTACGCAGAGGCGGGGGTTTCAGCAATAGTCATTGCTATTACTGTCCAGACCGCCCGCCTAAAAGTTTAGCCTGTCAGCAGCACTTACAATGCCTCGGTGGAAATTGAGCTGCAAGGAGGCTTGCACGGCGCATTCGTCTCAAGGGCTGCACCTATGACACGTGCCCTTGGGGGCCATGGGCCCCTACTGCAGTTTAACAATCAGGTGGGGGGTGCGTGCATCACTTTTAGGTCAGATTTTGACTTAGAGGCATTCAGTCATAATCCAATGCATGGTAGGTTCATGCCACTGGCTTTTCAACCAAACGCGATGAGCAATTGTGTGAATCAACAGTTCCTCTCATACTAGGTTGAATTACTATCACGACACCGCCATCAGTAGGGTAAAACTAACCTGTCTCACAACGATCTAAACCCAGCTCATGTTCCCTATTAGTGGGTGAACAATCCAACACTTGGTGAATTCTGCTTCATAATGATGGAAAGAGCCGACATCGAAGGATTAAAAAGCAACGTCGCTATGAATGCTTGGCTGCCATAAGCCAGTTATCCCTGTGGTACCTTTTATAACACCTCTAGCTTCAAATCCTGAAGGAAGTAGACTGTTTGTGCCGTAGCACGGGAAGCTCCGCAAGGAAGTTTTGCAAAATGCCATGATTCAAGGTGGGCTAGACACCCAGGAGTGAGCCGTACCTTGGCACTGATCGAAGATCGATACTACTAGCCACACATGAGGGATGATGTGGAGGCCTACGTGAATACTTGTTTGGTGTGCCAATGTAACCAGGCGGTCTCTTAGAGCCATTGCCAGTGCCAAAGCAACCATGGGAGAGTGTTTCTCTAGACTTTATAGTCAGTCTACCAAAATCAGAGGGGTTTGGAAGCATCATGGTAGTGGTGGACAGGTTTTCCAAGTATGGAATCTTCATTCCAGCAACCAAAGAGTGCCCAGCCAAGGAGGAAGCTCAATTGTTCCTGAAGAACATGGTTAAGTACTAGGGAGTGCCGAGGACCACTGTTAGTGATCGGGATGGGAGTTTCACGGGCAGGTTCTGGACTGAATTGTTCAAGCTATTGGGGTCAGACTTGAACTTTTCCACCAACATGCATTCGCAAACCGATGGGCAGACAAAATGTGTGAATGGACTATTGGAGGTCTACCTCAGGCACTATGTGAGTGCCATACAACAGGACTAGCCAAAGTTGCTAGATGTTGCGTAGTTTTCCTACAACTTGCAAAGGAGCGAGGTAACAAACCAGAGCCCATTTGAGGTTATGACAGGGCAACAACCACTAACACTTGGTTCAATTGCTGTAGGTTATACAGGGTCGAATCCAGAAGCATACAAGTTGGCCAAGGCATTGCAGGAGAAAACTGACTTGGCCAGAGTCTGTCCACATAAGGCGACAAAGAGGTCGAAGAAGTGGGTAGACCAGAATAGGCAGGACGTACAGTTCCAGGTTAAAGACTTCGTGTTGGTGAAGCTGCATCCCATTGTGTGACACAGAGGGCTGCACAAAGGCCTAGGCCAAAGGTATGAGGGACCTTTCCGAATAGTAAGAGGGTAGGCAAGGTTGCCTACAAGCTGGATATGCCACCTAAGCTAAGGGTACACTCGGTGTTCCATGTAAGCATGCTCAAGCCGTTCCATGAGGATGAGGGAGATCTAGGACGGGTAGAGTCAAAACGTACACCATTGGGAGCAAAGGCCTCATATGAGAAGGAGGTCCACAGCATCATAGCTGATCGAGAGGTGAGACAAAAGAACTACCAACCAAGACAAGAGTACTTGGTGCGCTGGAAGGGACTTTCAAACAGTGAGGCAAGCTGGGAACTAGCAGAGGACTTATGGCAGTTCGGGGACTAGATCAGATGGTACCATACAGAGGACGTAATGATGGCATTAGTCAATCAAGTGAGGGAGAATGTCACACCCTGGGTGGGTGCACCAGGCACATTAGGTGCACTAGCACACGAGCCAGAGGTTGAGGCCCACACACCAGATGCACTGGCGGGTATTCGCATGCAAGGCCTAGGAGACAAGGTCAGAATGCCCACCCAGCTTACAGGCTAGCTCGTGAGATGAAGGCCTGGCATGCAGGCTACTTATACCATATCCAAAAGGGCTCAAGGAGCTAGATTCGCAAGTGAACATTCTAGAAGCTTGTAGGATCAGCAGGAGCCTCCTGGTAGATTTGGTTGACCCTAAAAATCAGGAGTTAGAATCCTGATTGATTGTAATATGTATAATCCCTTGATTTTAGCCTTTATTCTAAGGATATTGCCATTAAGTGTAGCTGAAGCCTCAACTATAAATAGAGGGCTGCTCCACCCTCATTTGTACACCATCAAACACTTCAGTTTCAGTGAATACACAGCATATTCTAGCATTCTGCCTTGTTATCCTGTTTCTCTTTAACTTGCATAATCAGCCCTTCCCATTATTCTAGTGCCCGTACGCTTGTGTTTTAGGCTGACTTAGGCATAAAAGAGGAGATTCCAAGCCTAAGGTTGCACGGATTTTGAGTCTAAGGTTAGAGCCTGTGATAGTTGGTATCAGAGCAAGTTCAATTCTGCGTGTTTATGTTGTGCAGGTTAGATCGTGATTGAAGAGATGGCATCCGAAAGTGACGTTGCTAACCAACAACCAGAGGCCTAGGAGCAAGGGCATGGAAGAGGTAGGAAAGCCAGTTGAAGAGATATATGGTCTACCATGGACGATAGGCTGGCCAAGGTGGAGGTGACCATGGGCGACATGGGGGAGAAGCTTGAGGAAGTGGAGACTCACATTGCATCGCTAGACTCCATAGGGGAAGAGATCCAAGGTGAGCTACAAGCTTCTCTTAACAAAGGCATGGACGTGATCACCCAAAAGAATGAGGCCTTGGAGGCTGAAGTGCTGACCTTACGTGATGGCATAGAGACCATGCACCATGGCATGAAGGCCATGCGACAACGGATGGAGGAGCTTGCCAGTGAGCTCGTTACTTGCAAGATTGTCATTGGGAATGGCATGTTTGCTGGAGTGTCTAATTCCAAATTGGATGTGCCCAAGCCTAAGGAGTTCAAGGGGACTAGGGCGGCCAAGGAAGTAGACAACTGCTTATGGGGTATGGAGTAGTACTTCCAGGCCATGGGCATGCAAGACGAGATGATAAAGGTACGCACCGCTGCTATGTATCTCACTGATGTAGCCTTATTGTGGTGGAAGTGCAGGTGTGATGATGTTAGGCGTGGGAGCACCAAGATTGGAACCTGGGCAAAGTTCCAAAAATTGTTCAGAGAGTAATTTTACCTGGAGTGTGTCGATGATGAGGCACGGGCAAAGTTACGTAGGCTGGGCCAGCAAGGGGACATAAGGGAATATGTCTAGAAATTCTCTGAATTGATGCTACAGATCTTGGATCTAGGCGAGAAGGATGCCTTATTTGCTTTCATGGATGGGCTGAAGCCATGGGTGAAGTATGCACTACAACGGAAGGGAGTTCATGACTTGGCTAAAGCCATGACTACTGCTGAGGCCTTAATAGAGTTCAAGCCTCTGAACAAGTTCAAGCTTTCAAGCCCAAGGGTAAGGGCAGGGACGATAGGGACCGAAAGAAATAGTCCAAAGGGAAGGACCGTGATCGGGAGTTCAAGGATGAAGACCGAGATCGTTCAACCAAGGATGGTGAGAAGAAGCCACCAGTAGGTAGGTGGAAAGCAAAAGGGGACCGAGAGCCACTAGCATGCTACCTATGTGGAAAGAGCCACATAGCATGCAATTGTCCGTAAAAAGGCAAGCTAGCTGCTGTAGACAAAGAGTCTGACGAGGAGCCAAAGACAAAGGCAGCAAAGCTTAGGTCGTTGGTGCTTAATGCTGTCAAGAGTAAGGGGAGCCGCAAGCCAAAGGGCTTGATGTTTACGGATCTGATGGTTATGGGTCAGAAGGTGAGCGCACTGGTGGACATTGGTGCCTCACACCTTTTTATTTCAGGTGATAGAGCTCGAAAGCTCGAATTGAAGGTGTAGAAAGGGACTGGTACCATTAAAACGGTGAACTCTAAAGAGGTTCCCACCATTGGAGTAGCGCAAAGAGTGGAGTTGTAGCTTGGAGACTAGAAAGGCAAAGAGACCATAGAGGTAATACCCCTTGATGACTATGAGTTTGTGATTGGGTTGGATTTCCTTGTTCGGATTAATGCCCTCATTGTGCCTTTTACCGATTGTGTTTACATCCTGGATGCACGATGCCAATGCCTTGTGCCATTCAAGAGAGGGTCTGGAGTTAGGTCGTAGGTGGTGTCAGCCATCTAATTTGCCAAGGCGGTAAGCAGACAAGAAGACACCTTCTTGGCAACCCTGAAGTATGAGGAACCAAGAGAGAAGGAAACTGAGTCACCCTTAGAGGTACTAAAGGTGCTAAAGAGCTTTAATAATGTGATGCCTACAAAGCTGCCTAGCCAGTTACCACCTAAGAGGGAGGTGGAGCATACCGAATGTCCCCACCAGAGTTGGAGGAGTTGAAGAAGTAGCTCAAAGAGTTAGTTGATGCTGGCTTCATCAGGCCATCGAAGGCACCATATGGTGCATCAATTTTATTCTAGTGCAAGCATGATGGGTCGTTGTGGCTATACATAGACTACCGGGCTCTGAACAAGCTAACCGTCAAGAACAAGTACCCCATCCCACTCATTGTGGACTTGTTCGACCAACTTGGGAGTGCAAGGTGGTTCACCAAGCTGGATTTGAGGTCAGGCTACTACCAAGTTAGGATCACGGAGGGAGATGAGCCCAAGACAGCATGTGTCACATGGTATGGTTCGTATGAGTTCTTGGTGATGCCTTTCGAACTCACAAATGCCCCAGCAACATTCTGCACCCTTATGAATAAGGTACTTCTATTGTTCCTTGATCAATTTGTTATGGTTTATTTGGATGACATTTTGATCTACAGCCAGACTTTGAGAGAGCATGTAGACCACTTGAGATAGGTGTTCAAGGTGTTATAGGCGCACAAGCTATTTGTCAAGAGGGAGAAGTGCTCATTCACCCAGCAGGAGATCCCATTCTTAGGCCACATAGTGGGAGGTGGTAGGATACGCATGGATGAAGGTAAGGTGCACGTTATCCTAGAGTGGCAACTGCCAGCCAAGGTACTGAGTTGAGATTATTCCTTGGGCTAGTTAACTACTATAGGCACTTCATCAAAGGTCACTCAGTAATAGCCACGCCATTGACTGACTTGCTCAAGAAAGGGAGAGCATGAGAGTAGAGCGCAGGGTGCCAGGAACCCTTTGATAGGTTGAAGCAGGCTGTGACCGAAGAGCCAGTCTTGGCCTTGCCAGACCATGCCAAGCCGTATGAGGTGCATATGGATGCATCAGACTTTGCCATAGGGGGCGTGTTGATGCAGGAGGGACATCCAATCGCATTTGAGAGCAGGAAGCTAAATGAGACTAAGCATAAGTACAATGTCCAATAGAAAGAGATGACTGCAGTAATGCACTGCTTATGCACTTAGCGCCATTACCTATTAGGGTCAAGGTTCATGGTTAGGATGGATATGTGGTGACCAGTTACTTCCAGACACAGAAGAAGCTATCCTCCAAGCAGGCGAGAAGGTAAGATTTTCTTGTGGAATTTGACTTTCAGATGGAGTACAAGCCAGGATGGGAGAACTTAGTGGCAGACGCCCTGAGCAGGAAGGTTAACCTTGTTGCCATTAGCCAACCAGAGGGGTCACTGGTGTCACACATCAAGGAGGGACTTATGCATAATCCTACAGCCAAGGCTCTTATAGAGTACGCCTAGCAGGGTAAGACTAGGTGATTTTAGATGCAGGATGGTTTGTTTTACACCAGAGGTAGTACACTATTTGTGCCACAACACAGGAAGCTCCGTAAGGAAGTTTTGCAAGAATGCCATGATTCAAGGTGGGCTGGACACCCAGGAGTGAGCCGCACCTTGGAGCTGATAGAGGACTGATACTACTGGCCGCACATGAGGGACGATATGGAGGCCTATGTGAAGACTTGTCTTGTGTGCCAATAGGACAAGGTGGAGCTCAAGAAACCAGGCGGTCTATTGGTGCCAGAGTGACCATGAAAGAGTGTTTCTCTGGACTTTATAGTCAGTCTACCCAAAACAGAGGGGTTTGGAAGCATCATGGTAATGGTGGACATGTTTTCCAAGTATGGAATCTTCATTCTAGCAACCAAGGAGTGCCCAGCCGAGGAGGCAGCTCGATTGTTCCTAAAGAACATGGTTAAGTACTGGGGAGTGCCAAGGACCATTGTTAGTGATCGAGACGGGCGTTTCATGGACAGGTTCTGGACTGAGTTGTTCAAGCTGTTGGGGTCAGACTTGAACTTTTCCACCAGCATGCATCTGCAGACCGATGGGCAGACAGAACGTGTGAATGGACTATTGGAGCTCTACCTCAGGCATTATGTGAGTACCACACAACGGGATTGGCCAAAACTGCTAGATGTTGTATAGTTTTCCTATAACTTGCAAAAGAGTGAGGCAACAAACTAGAGCCTATTCGAGGTTGTGACAAGGCAACAACCACTAACATCCAGTTCGATTGCTGCAGGTTTTACAAGGCCGAATCCAGCAATATACAAGTTTACCAAGACATGGCAAGAGCAAACTAACTTGGCCAGAGTCTGTCTATACAAGATGGCAAAGAGGTCGAAGAAGTGGGTAGACCAGAATAGGTGAGACGTGCAGTTCCAGGTTGAAGACTTGGTGTTGGTGAAGCTGCATCCCATTGTGAGCCATAGGGGGCTACACAAAGGCCTAGTCCAAAGGTATGAGGGACTTTTTCGAATAGTCAAGAGGGTAGGCAAGGTTGCCTACAAGCTGGATATGCCACCCAAGCCAAAGGTACACCCGATGTTCCATGTAAGCATGCTCAAGCCATTCCATGAGGATGAGGGAAATCCAGGACGGGCAAAGTCAAAGTGTGCACCATTGGGAGCAAGGGCCTCATATAAGAAAGAGGTCCACAGCATCATAGCTGATCAAAAGGTGAGACAGAAGAACTACCAACCAAGACAAGAGTACTTGGTGCGCTGAAAGGGACTTCCAGACAGTGAGGCAAGCTGGGAACCAGCAGAGGACTTATGACAGCTATCCAGACCGCCCGCTCGGAAGTTTGGCCTATCCGTGGCACTGGGACTAGGCCCACAACATGCCTGCACCACATCCAGGTGGTCCTAGGGAGTGGGGCCAAACCAGAATCGTATAGAAAGCCTGTAGGATCTATAGCACATAGAAGGGGGCCCAGCTGATCCTTAGCTTGCGTATTCTACCTCTTTGGCCTGCTTAGTGCTTGCACTCTTATTTCGTAGGTTGACTTAGGCATATGGAATTCATTATCAGTCTAAGCTCTGACTAGACTGAGGGTTGTGGTAGCAGGAACTATAGCAAGATTGGCAGCACGTAGAGGGGGACCCGACCAATTCTCAGCTTGCGCATTCTACCTCTTTGGTCGGCTTAGTACCCCGCATGCTCATTTTGTCAGTTGACTTAGATATACGAAGTTCATTCCCAATCGAGATCGAGGGATGAAGGGCCGTGGGTCATGCCCAACCCCGAAAGGGGCTGACGCAAAAAGATGAAAAGTCGACAGGGGAAGGGGAAGAGGAAGGGTGAGGGATGAATGCCTCCGATTGTCCTTGTTAATCATTACTCCGATCCAAAGGCCAACACAATAGGATCGAAATCCTATGATGTTATCCCATGCTAATGTATACAAGCGTAGGCCTACTTTGAGCACTCTAATTTTTTCAAAGTAACAGCACCAGAGGAATGACTCGAGTAATTAAGTCCAGGAGCGCATCACCAGTAGTAGGGACGAGTAGATCGGTGCTCATCGTGAGACGAATCAGACGACCCAACCCTAGTTTGAACTATGAGCTTTTTAACTACAACAACTTAAATATATGCTATTAGAGCTGGAATTATCATGGCTGCTGGCACCAGACTTGCCCTCCAATGGATCCTCGTTAAGGGATTTACATTGTACTCATTCCAATTACTAGACTCATAGAGCTCGGTATTGTTATTTATTATCACTACCTCCCCATGTCAGGATTGGGTAATTTGCATGCCTATTGCCTTCCTTAAATATGGTAGCCGTTTCTCAGGCTCCCTCTCTGAAATTCTAATTCTCCATCACCCGTCACCACCATAGTAGGCCACTATCTTACCATCAAAAGTTGATAGGGCAAAAATTTGAATGATGCGTCACTGGCACAAAGGTCATGCGATCCATCGAGTTATCATGAATCATTAGAGCAATGGGCATAGCCTGTGTCAACCTTTTATCTAATAAATGCATCCCTTCGAGAAGTCAGGGTTTGGCACCACGTGGGCCTCGACGCATCGATCGAGTGATAGAGAGAGCCCAACGCGAAGCGCAAGCATCGTGCGTGTCGAGCACGTGAAATGCATAGCATCGGACAAATGGGGGTCGAGAGCCTGTGCCCACTAAATGTTTCACATCCGAGAGCATAATTGAACACCGATGCACCAATACGGCCACAGAGGATAGGGTGGCACACTTGGGACACCAGCCATGATTGACGTCCGACCTGTAGCCCCTCAGGACACGAGACAGATGAAGGATGGCGAGACAACCAATTTCCATCGATTTGAGTATGCAACACAAGATCCCGATCGCACCCTTAAGGTACGATGACCGCATAGACGGAGATTGAAGGGGATGATGGGTCGACAGTTTGATGCATCGAGCACGGAGCCTGCCAACACGCACAACCATAGCACCACTCATATGCCCATTACGTACAAGTGGCAGCATCCACGTGTGCCAATCCACAACCCACCCGATCGATTAGTCAATGAACGAGCAAAAGAAACGATATACGAGGCCATGCCACAACCACTTGGCACAGGAAAAACATAAGCAAGGACCATGAGTCTACGCCTGCCATCCGACAGGCAACAACGACGTGATACCACCAATGCTTGGCGTGGTCGAGACCGCATGCGTGAGCTCCGTTGACACCACCCCAGGGGGACATTGCCTGATTCAGCGACTTGTTCCTAGGGTCTTGGGCAGCATCAACTGCATGCACGGTCTCATCAAGGCCACGGCATTTTTGTGGTAGATGAGAAGGGATCGTGAGATTGTCAAATATCGAAAGACTTGGCTGGGCCAAGCCCACAACCGTAGCTTCTGGTCACACCACCCCTGGGAGCTATTGCCCAATTCAGGGACTTGGTCTGTGGTCTAGGGCAGCATCTGCCGCGTGTACGGGCTCGAGCTCGGCTCTTCTTTTTCACATGCACACCAATCGATCAAAGCCATGGGCACCTACTGATCACCAGAGCAACCAATCATGGGATAAAATGGCTGAAAGGCATGTACACCCTGTATTTCACTCGAGGGACATTGGCCTGGGTGTATGCAATAGGAGGCCCATCACGCACGACTACTCATCCTGTGGGAAGGGAGAGAAGGTGCTGGACCACCACCCCTTAAAGAGCATTAGAGATTTTGTAGATATGCTACCAGTAGACCTTAAAGTGTCTGAAATGGGGACATTTTTTTCTAAATAGGCATATCCTGCATCGAGGGTGAGTAAGTGCCGATGGTGGTCAAAGCATGTGCCCGCACCAAGGGCCAGCACTTGTTGATGGTGTTCGATGCGACTGCCCGCACCAAGGGCCATCTTCTGCCTATGTTGATAAAGGTAAGTGCCTGCATCGATTCCAGCTTTTGCGCATGCTGATTGAGGCATGCAAGCATCGATGGTGGTCGAGGCTCAGATTACATCGCTAGACTCTTTGGGGGAGGAGATCCAAGGTGAGCTATAAGCTGCTCTCAACAAAGGCATGGACGTGATCACCCAAAAGAATGAGGCCTTGGAGGCTAAAATGCTGACCTTGCATGATGGCATGGAGGCCATGCACCATGGCATGGTGGCCATGCACCATGGCATGGTGGCCATGCACCAGCGGATGGAAGAGCTTACTAGTGAGCTCGTTACTTGCAAGACTGCCATTGGGAATGTCTTGTTTGTTGGAGTGTCCAAGTCTAGATTGGATGTCCCCAAGCCTAAGGAGTTCAAGGGGATTAAGGCAGCCAAGGAAGTAGACAACTACCTATGGGGTATGGAGCAGTACTTCCAAGCCATGGGCATGCAAGACGAGGTGATAAAGGTAAGCACCACTGCTATGTATATCACTGATGTAGCCTTATTGTGGTGGAGGCACAGGTGTGATGATGTCAGGCGTGGGAGTGCCAAGATTGGAACCAGAGCAGAGTTTCAAAATGAGTTCAGAGAGTAATTTTACTCAGAGTATGCCGATGATGAGGTGCGGGCAAAGTTACGCAGGCTGAGTCAGCAAGGGGACATAAGGGAGTATGTCCAAAAATTCTCTGAACTGATGCTATAGATCTCGGATCTAGGTGAGAAGGTTGCCTTATTTGCTTTCATGGATGGGTTGAAGCTGTGGGTGAAGCATGAGCTACAACGGAGGGGAGTTCATGACTTGGCTAAAGGCATGACTACTGCTGAAGCCTTGATAAAGTTCAAGCCTCTGAATAAGTTTGAGTCTTCCAAGCCTAAGGGTAAGGGCATGGACGATAGGGATCGAAAGAAACAGTCCAAGGGGAAAGACCATGACCGGGAGTCCAAGATTGGGATCGAGACTGTTCAACCAAGGATGGTGAGAGAAAGCCACCAGCAGGTAAGTGGAAAGCAAAGAGGGACCGAGAGCCACTAGCATGCTACCTATGTGAAGGGAGCCACATAGTGCGCATTACTTGTAAAAAGGTAAGCTGACTGCTATAGACAAGGAGTCTGACGAGGAGTCAAAGTCAGGGGCAGCAAAGCTTAGGTCATGGATGCTCAATGTTGTCTAGAGTAAAGGGAACCACAAGCCAAAGGGCTTGATGTTTACGAATTTGATGGTTGTGGGTCAGAAGGTGAATGCACTAGTGCACACAGGTGCCTCACATCTTTTTATTTTAGGTGATAGAGCCCGAAAGCTCAGACTGAAAGTGCAGAAAGGGACTGGTACCATTAAAATGGTGAACTCCAATGAGGTTCCAGCCATTGGAGTAGCACAGGGAGTGGAGTTGTAGCTTGGAGACTAGAAAGGCAAGGAGACCATAGAGGTAATACCCCTTGATGACTATGAGTTTGTGATTAGGTTGGGTTTCCTTGTTCGGATTAATGCCCTTTTTTTGCCTTTTATCGATTGTGTTTGTATCTTGGATGCACGGTGCCAATGCCTAGTACCATTGAGGAGAGGGTCTGAAGTTGGGTCACCGGGTGGTGTCAGCCATCAAATTTGCCAAGGCTATAAGCAGAGAAGAAGCCACCTTCTTGGCAGCCCTGAAGTATGAGGAACCAAGGGAGAAGGAGACCGAGTCACCCTTGGAGGTGCTAAAAGTGCTGAAGACCTTTAATGATGTGATGCCCGCAAAGCTACCTAGCCAACTACCACCTAAGAGGGAGGTGGACCACAAGATCGAGCTGGTGTCCTAAGCCAAGCCACCAGCTAGAGCCTCTTACTGAATGTCCCCACTAGAGTTGGAGGAGTTAAGGAAGTAGCTCAAAGAGTTAGTTGATGCTGGCTTCATCAAGCCATCGAGGGCACCATATGGTGCACCAGTTCTATTCCAGCACAAGCATGATGGGTCGTTGTGACTGTACATAGACTACCGGGCTTTGAACAGGCTGACCGTCAAGAACAAGTACCTATCCCACTCATTACAGACTTGTTCGACCAACTTGGAAGTGCAAGGTGGTTCACCAAGCTGGATTTGAGGTCGAGCTACTACCAAGTCTGGATCACAGAGGGAAATGAGCCAAAGACAGCATGTGTCACTCGGTATGGTTCGTATGAGTTCTTGGTCATGCCATTTGGACTCACGAATGCCCCAATAACATTTTGCACCCTTATGAATAAGGTACTTTAGTCGTTCCTTGATCAATTTGTTGTGATTTATTTGGACATTGTGATCTACAGCCAGACATTGGGAGAGCATGTAGACCACTTGAGACAGGTGTTCGAGGTGTTACGGGTGTACAAGCTATTTGTCAAGAGGGAGAACTGCTCATTCACCCAGTAGGAGATCTCGTTCCTAGGCCACATAGTGGGAGGTGGTAGGATACGCATGGATGAAGGCAAGGTACACACCATCCTAGAGTGGCAACTGCCAGCCAAGGTCTCTAAGTTGAGATTATTTCTTGGGCTGGTTAACTACTATAGGCGCTTCATCAAAGGTCACTCAGCAATAACCACGCCATTGATTGACTTGCTTAAGAAAGGGAGAGCATAGAAGTGGACCACAGAGTGCCAAAAAGCCTTTGATAGGTTGAAGCAGGCTGTGACCGAAGAGCCAGTCTTCGCCTTGTCAGACCATGCCAAGCTATATGAGATGTGTACGAATGCATCAAACTTTGCCATAAGGGGCGTGTTGATGCAAGAGGGACATCCAGTCACGTTCAAGAGCAGGAAGCTGAATGAGACTAAATGAAAGTACATGGTCCAATAGAAGGAGATGACTGCAGTGGTGCACTGCTTGTGCACTTGGCACCATTACTTGTTGGGGTCAAGGTTTGTGGTTAGGACCCAGAAGAAGTTGTCCCCCAAGCAAGCGAGATGGTAAGATTTTCTTGCGAAATTTGATTTCCAAATGGAGTACAAGCCGGGGTGGGCGAACTTTGTGGCAGACGTCTTAAGCAGGAAGGCTAACCTTGCTGCCATTAGCCAACCAGAGGGGTCACTGGTGCCGTGCATCAATGAGGGACTTACGCATGATCCTACAGCCAAGGCTCTCATAGAGTACGCCCAGTAAGGTAAGACTAGGCGATTTTGGGTGCAAGATGGTTTGTTGTACACCAGGGGCAGTAGGTTGTTTGTACCATAGCACGGGAAGCTATGCAAGGAAGTTTTACAAGAATGCCATGATTCAAGGTGGGCTGGACACCCAGAAGTGAGCTGTACCTTGGCACTGATCAAGGATCGGTACTACTGGCCGCACATAAGGGACGATGTGGAGGCCTATGTGAAGATTTATCTTGTGTGCCAACAAGACAAGGTGGAGCTCAAGAAACCAGGTGGTCTCTTGGAGCCATTGCTAGTGCCAAAGCGACCATGGGAGAGTGTTTCTCTAGACTTTATAGTCAGTATACCCAAAGCAGAGGGGTTTGGAAGCATCATGATAGTGGTGGATAGGTTTTCCAAGTATGGAATCTTCATTCCAGCAACCAAGGAAGTGCCCAGCTGAGGAGGCAGCTCGATTGTTCCTAAAGAACATGGTTAAGTACTAAGGAGTGCCGAGGACCATTATTAGTGATCGGGACAGATGTTTCACGAGCAGGTTCTGGACTGAGTTGTTCAAGCTGTTGGGGTCAGACTTGAACTTTTCCCCCATCATGCATCCGTAGATCGATGGGCAAACAGAACATGTGAATGGACTATTGGAGTCTATTTCAGGCACTATGTGAGTGCCACACAAAGGGACTGGCCGAAGCTGCTAGATGTTGCACAGTTTTACTACAACTTGCAAAGGAGTAAGGCAACAAACTAGAGCCCATTTAAGGTTGTGACAGGGCAACAACCACTAACACCCGGTTCGATTGCTGCAGGTTATACAGGGCCAAATCCAGCAGGATACAAGTTTGCCAAGGCATGGCAGGAGCAAAATGACTTGGCCAGAGTCTATCTACACAAGGCGGTAAAGAGGTCGAAGAAGTGGGCAGACCAGAATAGGTGGGACATGCAGTTCTAGGTTGGAGACTTGTTATTTGTGAAGCTACATCCCATTGTGTGCCACAAGGGGCTACACAAAGGCCTAGTCCAGAGGTATGAGGGACCTTTCCAAGTAGTCAAGAGGGTAGGCAAGGTTGCCTACAAGCGGGATATGCCACTCAAGCTGAGGGTACACCCGGTGTTCCATGTAAGCATGCTCAAGTCATTCCATGAGGATGAGGGAGATCTAGGATGGGTAGAGTCAAAGCGTGCGCCATTGGGAGCAAAGGCCTCATATGAGAAAGAGGTCCACAACATCATAGCTGATCGAGAGGTGAGACAGAAAAACTACCAACCAAGACAAGAGTACTTGGTGCACTGGAAGGGACTTCTAGATAGTGAGGTGAGTGGGGAACCAGTAGAAGACTTATGGCAGTTCGGGAACCAGATCAGGCGGTACCATGCAGAGGACATAACAAGAGCATGGCGCAATCAGGTAAGGGAGAATGTCATGCCCTGGGCGGGTGTGCTAGGCACAACAGGCGTACCAGCATGCGAGCCAGAGGTTGAGGCCTGCAGACCAAGCGTACTGGCGGGTATTCGCATGTAAGGCTTGGGAGACGAGGCCAAAACGCCCACCCAGCTTACAAGCCAAGCCGTGAGGCCAACGCCTGGCATGAAGGCTGCCCACACCACATCCAGAAGGGCCCATGGTGCTCGATACGTAAGTGAACATTCTGGAAGCTTGCAGGATCAGCAGGAGCCTCCTGGCAGATTTGGTTGACCCTAGAAATTAGGAGTTAGAATCTTGATTGATTGTAATCTGTATAATCCCTTGATTTTAGCCTTTATTCTAGGGATATTGCCATTAAGTGTAGCTGGAGCCTCAACTATAAATAGAGGGCTGCTCCACCCTCATTTTTACACCATCAAACACTTCTATTTTAGTAAATACAGAGCATATTCCAGCATTCTGCCTTGTTATCCTATTTCTCTTTAACTTGCGTAATCAGCCCTTCCTATTGTTCTAGTGCCCGCAAACTTGTGTTTTAGGCTGAGTTAGGCATAAATGAGGAGATTCCAAGCCTAAGGCCGTAAAGATTCTAAGTCTAAGGTCGGAGCCCGTGGCACCCGCACCAAGGCCCAGCATGTGCTGATGGTATTTGACATCGGCACATGTTGGGCCTTAGTGCAAGCGGTTGCTATCAACCAAGACAAGAGTACTCGGTGCAATGGAAGGGACTTCCAGACAGTGAGGCAAGTTGGGAACCAGCAGAAAACTTATGACAGTTCAGGGATCAGATCAGGTAGTACCATACAGAGGATGCAATGAGGTGTTACGCAATCAGGTGGGGGAGAATGTCACGCCATGGATGGGCGCGCCAGGCACATCAGGTGTACTAGCACGTGAGCCAGAGGTTGGGTCCTATAGACTAGGCGTGCTAGAGGGTATTTGCGTGTAAGGCCTAGGAGATGAGGCTAGAACACCCGTCCAGCTTGCAGGCTAGCCGTTTAGGCTAAGGCCTGGCATGCAAGTTGCCTGCACCATATCTAGAAGGGCTCAAGGTGCTAGATATGTAAGTGAACATTTTGAAAGCTTGCAGGATCAACAGGAGCCTCCTGGCAGATTTGGTTGACCCCAGAAATCAGGAGTTAGAATCCTGATTGATTGTAATCTGTAGAATCCCTTGATTTTAGCCTTTATTCTAGGGATATTACCATTAAGTGTAGCTGAAGCCTCAACTATAAATAGAGGGCTACTCCACCCTTATTTGTACACCATCAAACACTTCTATTTTAGTGAATACAGAGCATATTCCAGCATTCTACCTTATTATCCTATTTCTGTTTAACTTGCGTAATCAGCCCTTCCCATTATTCTAGTGCCCACACACTTGTGTTTTAGGCTGACTTAGGCATAAAGAAGGAGATCCCAAGCCTAAGGTCGCATAGATTCTAAGTCTAAGGTTAGAGCTCGTGACACCCGCACCAAGGCCCAATGTCACGGACTAAGCTTTCTCTCAACAAGCAATAGACCGTGCGACACTTAATGGACACTTCCACCCAAGTCAGCCTTCAACAGTTCGATATCTGAACAAATAACCATAAGCCATGGTTAGTCCCAAGCATTCATAATAAGGCACATTATATCGAGATCAATCTGAAGCACACACAAAAAGGCACATTCACATCGAGAAAAAGAAAAACACATCGAGGTAACATTCGAGACATTCAATTAGGGTGGATTTTATTATAATCAAGAATCATACATCGGGACTTTCCACCATCACCAGGGCCAGGGGGCAGCCCTTGGTGGATGGCCTAGGCTTGCATAACGACCGGTGAGACAGCCCAACAATACGTTGTCGGCTTACCCCCTAAAGAGCCTTAGAGATTTTAGAGCTATGCTACCACTAACCATTACAATGTTTGAAATGCGGACACTTTTCCTAGCACAAGAGATCTACCCGGCCATGGCCGTATACATGGGTGGCTCATGACAACCTAAACCCCAGTCATGGCCCTATACAAGGTTGGCTCATGACATCCTCCCCCACCTATTTTATTGACATCTTTGTCGACTTGCTGGCTTGAAATTCTTCAATCTTCTTTTTGAATCTCTGGAGGTCGTGTTCTCTTTCCCAGCTGGTTTCTTCTAGTCTTAATCCCTCACACTTCACTAAGTATTCCCAAACTAATCTTCCAGATATCTTGGTTTCCCTGTCGACTAGGATCTCTTTGACTCGATGCTCTAAGGGTGGCTTCATGGTGATGACGACTCTGGTTGGCTCCCTTTGGCTAGCATCTATAGGATCTGCATGGAAAGGTTTCAGGTTGCTCACATGAAATACTGGGTGCACCTTCATCCACTTTGGTGGGTCAATTTTGTAAAAAGCATTCCCCACATTGGAAAAGATCTTCACTGGACTTTTATATTTGCACACCAGTCTATGATCTCTCTTTCTTAAGAATCTGGTTTATTCAGGGACTAGTCGAATAAGGACCAAATCACCAACTTCGAATTGTTGAGCCCCGCGACCTTTGTCTATCCATTTCTTCATTTGCTTCGATGCTTTGTCCAGGCAGGCTTGTGCAATCTTCATGTTTTATTTCCACTCCTTACCGAGGTTGAAGGCTCTCGGATTCTTCCCTCTATATTGTTCCAAGAAAGTGTGGGGTAGCCTTGGTAATTGCTTGGTGACCACCTCAAATGGGCTCTTGTTGGTGGAAGAGCTTTTGTTGGAATTAAAGCAGAGTTGAGCAACATCCAATAATGAAGGCCAATTCTTCTGATTGGCTTGAACAAAGTGCCTTAAATATTCCTCCAGTAATCCATTGAACCGTTCCATTTGATCGTTGATTTGAGGGTGGCAGCTTGAAGAGATGTTGAGTTGGGACCCCAATATCTTGAAAAGCTTTTTCCAGAAGGACCTTGTGAATCTCGGATCTCTATCACTGATAATGTTTTAAGGGAGGCCCCAGTATTTGACCACATGTTTAAATAATAGTCAAGCTATGTCTTTTGCTATACAATACTTGTGAGTGGGAACAAATGTGGTGTACTTGGAGAATCGATCAATCACCAGCAAAATAGCTCTAAGATCACCAACCTTGGGTAAGCTCGAAATGAAATTGAGAAAGATGCATTCCCACGATCTGGTGGGTAGCGATAATGGTTCAAGCATGCCTGCAGGTTTTTTCTTTTCCACTTTGTCTTGTTGGCAAATGAGGCAAGTCTTCGTATAGTCCATCACATCTTGTCGCATGTGAGGCCAATAGTATCCCTATTTCAATAACACCAAAGTGTGTTGCCAGCCCGGATGTCTAGCCCATGGTGTGTCATGACATTCCCTCATCAGCATCTGTCTCAGACTTCCTGCTCTTAGCACAAACAATCGAGGCCCCTTGGTCCATAAGACCTTATTTTCTTGCCAGAAGCACTTGGACTTCCCTTCTTCCACTAGCTTCAGGATGGCACTGGCCTGTGGGTCCTTCCTTAAATGATCGCCAATCAACTTGCGAATGTCTATCGTGGCTCTGCTAGCCACCATTAGGGCAATTCTTCTAAGGGCCGTTAACTCTATTCACCTACTCAATGCATCGACCACTTGATTGGTCTTTCCAGCAGTGTGCTCAAAACAAAAGTCAAACTCTGCTAAAAATTCTTACCATCTAGCTTGTTTCACTGTAAGCCTTGGTTGGGTGAGGAAGTGGCTTACGGCCGCATTGTCTGTCTTCACGACAAAGTGTGAACCCAACAAATAATGTCGCCAAGCCCTCAAGTAGTGAACTATTGCTAGGAGCTCTTTTTCTTGGGCCGTATATTTCCTTTCAGCTTCGCTTAGCTTCCTACTTTCAAATGCTATCGGGTGATGTTGTTGTAAAAGCACTCCTCCAATAGTGAAATCAGATGCATCCATCTGAACTTCGAAAGGCTTTTCAATATCAGGGAGAGCTAAGATGGGATCCTTCATAATAGCATTCTTTAATCCCTCAAAGGCTTCTTGGCACTCACTCGTCCAACACCATTTATGCTCCTTCTTCAATAGCTCTGTGAAGGCCATGGTCTTACGAGAGTACCCTTCCACAAACCTTCTATAATAGTTGGCTAGTCCCAAAAATGAGTGGAGTTCACTAACATTCTTTGGTGTTTGACCACTCCTTGATGGCCCTAACCTTTTTCATGTCCATTCGAATGTGGCCACATTTGACAATGTGACCGAGAAAATGGATTTGGGTCTGAGCAAATGCCCACTTCTCCCTTTCCATGTTCAACTGGTGTCCTATAACCTTCGAAGCACTTGGCCCAGGTGTTCTTGATGTTCTTCCAGAGTGGAGCTATATACCATTATGTCGTCTAAATAGATGACTACAAATTTGTCTAGGTAGTCATGGAACACCTGATTCATCAATGTACAAAATGTGGCGGGAGCATTGGTCAGTCCAAAGGGCATAACAAGAAATTCAAATGCATCATATCGTGTTACACAAGTGGTCTTTGGCTCATCTCCCTCAATGATTCTGACCTGATGGTAGCCAGATCTCAAGTACAATTTGGAAAAGTACTTGGCCCGACTCAATTGGTCAAACAAATCTGCTATAAGAGGGATGGGATATTTGTTTCTCACAGTGACTTTGTTCAGGGCCCTGTAGTCAACACATAATTACAAACTCCCATCATACTTCTTCTGAAATAGCACTGACACTCCGAAAAAAGCCTTTGATGGTCTAATGAACCTGGTTTGTAGAAGCTCATCTAGCTGTTTCCTTAGTTCGACCAACTCTGGCGGGGCCATGCGATAAGGAGCTCTAGCAGGGGGTTTCGCTTCTAGGAGGAGCTCAATTTCATGGTCCACTACTCGTCGAGGGGGTAGAATCTTAGGCAACATCTCTGGCATCACCTCTTCAAATTCTTCCAACACTTTTTCCATGCTATCGGGTATCAGTTCCACTCCTGACCCTTCTTTGTAGATCGACATGGCCACAAAAGAGGGTTCCCCTCTCTTTACCCCTTTCTTGAACTGTAAAGCTGAAATCATTTTCTTCCCACTCTTTGGTAAGATATTGGCTGGCACTACGCATGGGTGTTCCCCTAAGAACAACAAGCAGCTAGCACGGGGATAGGGATCACCTGAGCCAACATCATGAAGTCCAATCTGAGGATGACATCAAAGTCATCCATAGGGAAACTATAAAGTTTACCTTCCCTTCCCATGGCCCCAATTTGGTTGTCACACTCTTGGAGCTTCCACTAATTGTAAAGGCTGGCGAATTGACCGCCTTCATTCTTCCATAATCCTTGCTAACTTAGAGACCACACCTTTTTGCCTCTTCTGGTTTGATGAAAGTATCGGTTGCACCTGTATCTACCATGGCCTTGGTGGCCTTCTCATTGATCGTTAAGTTCACACACATCAGACCTCTATCCTGCTCTTTCTTTATTGTATTCAATTGGGTGTAAAGGGCATTGAGGAGCCTTACTGAACTCATCCTGGCCGACTCTTCTTCAACTTCTTCAATGCCCTCTGGCACTTTTATGGACTCTTGAGATGAGGCCCTTAAGGCATTAAGGGCTCCTCTATGTGGCCATTTGGCCACCCGATGTGGCCCCTTGCAAAGAAAGCAAGCTAGCGGTTGCCTAGGCTTGAAAATCATTGCATTGCTTGTCTTGGGTTGGGTACTATCTCGACCAAAAAACCTCCTGTCTGATCCCCCACTGAATGATCGGTTCAACCTAGTCATCTTTCCCCTACTCCCAAAGTTGAAGCTACTGCCAACTGATGGAGGATTTTTCCATTTTCAGGAGCCATCATTATAATCGTGGAGATGTTTAGCTGCAGCCATGGTCGTGGCCACGTCTTGCACTTTTTGTCTTTGTAGTTCTGTCCTGGCCCAAGTCTTGAGGCCCTTAAGAAAATAAAACATCTTGTCTTTTTCGAACATGTCTCGAATATCCAACATTAGGGTAGAAAAGCTCCTTACAAACTCTCGCACTGTTCCTGTTTGCACCAACTCTCGAAGCCTCCTTCGAGCCATATACTCCACATTTTCAAGGAAAAATTAGTTTTTTAGTTCTCATTTCAGGTCCGTCCAAGTCTTAATCGGACACTCATCATTGACAAACTTGGAGTGCCACCATAGCTTGGCATCCCCTGTGAGGTACATCAATGCCATTGCTACCTTGTCTTTCTTTGAATCCGTGTGTACAGCTCGAAAGTACTGCTCCATGTCAAACAAGAAATTTTCAAGCTCCTTAGCATCTTTTGCCCCCTCATAGCATTGAGGCTCTGGCACTTTGGGCCTTTTCCTTCTTTCCATTGAGCTCGAACTCGATCTGGCCATAGCCATTTGTAAGATGCTCACCTGTGCTCTGAGCTCTTCAAACTCCTTTTGAAGAATATTCAAGGCATCTCTAGCCTCCTCGCTCATGTTGTGGAGAGTATCAGACAACTCCCGCTAGGTTGTCTCGATCTCTCTCACTCAATCTTTAGTCACCATGTGAGTTTTCATTGCGGCCACCACGGCCTTAAATTCCTCAATTCTCTGTTGGTAATTGGGTCCACCACTTGTGGCCATCACCTCCATTTCCTAGCACTCCTCAACTATGCTTCGATACCATGTGTCACAGACTAAGCTTCCTCTCAACAAGCAATAAACCGTGTGACACTTGAATGGACGCTTCCACCCAAGTCAGCCTTCAATAGTTTGATATCTGAACAAATAACCATAAGCCATGGTTAATCCCAAGCATTCATAATAAGGCACATTATATCGAGATCAATCTCAAGCACACACAAGAAGGCACATTCACATCGAGAAAAAGAAAAACACATCGAGGCAACATTCGGGAGATTCAATTGGGGTGGATTTTATTATAATCAAGAATTATACATCGAGACTTCCCACCATCACCAGGGCTAGGGGGCAGCCCTTGGTGGATGGCCTAGGCCTGCATAGCGACCGGTGAGACAGCCCAACAATATGCTGCCGGTTCACCCCCTAAAGAGCCTTAGAGACTTTAGAGCTATGCTACCACTAACCATTACAATGTTTGAAATGGGGATGCTTTTCCTAGCACAAGAGATCTACCCGACCATGGCCTTATACATGGGTGGCTCATGACAACCTAAGCCCCAGTCATGGCCCTATACAAGGTTGGCTCATGACACCCAGCATGTGCTGATGGTGTTCGAGGTAATCGCCCGCACTAAGGCCTAGTATGTACCGATGGTGTTTGATGCAACCACCTGCACCAGGGGCCATTTTCTACAGATGGTGGTCGAGGCAAGTGCCCGCACCAAGGGTCGACTTGTGTCGATGGTGCTCGAGGCAACTGCAAACACAAAGGCTCAGCATGTGCCGATGGTTTTCGAGGCAACCGCACGCACCAGGGACCATCTTCTACCGATGCTGATCGAGGCATGGCACATGCCAATGGTGGTCCATGCAAGTGCTCTTACCAATGGCCAGCTTGTGATGATTGTAGTCAAGGCATGTGCCTGCACCAAGGCCCAACACATGCCGATGGTGCTCAAGGCAACCACTCGCACCAAGGGCCATCTTCTGTCGATGCTCATCGAGGCATGCATGTGTCGATGGTTGTCGAGGTAAGTGCCTGTTCCAAGGGCCAGCTTGTGCCGATGGCAGTCGAGGTAAGTGCCCGTACCAAAGGGCAGTCTGTGCCGATGATGGTCGATGAATGTCCATCACCATGCGCCATCATGTGCGGTTGATGGTCAAGGCCTTGGCCGAAGTTCAATTTTGAGCCACGGTGCACATGCTGGGCTGAGGCATGTGCTGGTGCCACATTTTTTTTTCGGGTCACTATCACCGGAGCATCATCGGAGAACCTGACCGATGACATTGGGGGTTCCAACGATTGAGGGTTCGGGGGGGTGTGCGCACATGATGTGCGATGGGTGCTTGTACTTGGCCCTTATATTGGCCCTTATATTGGCCCTTATATTGGCCCCCTATCCCTCAACAAACCTCGACAACTCACACCCCCTTAAAGAGCATATGAGATTTTATAGGTTTGCTGCCAGTAACCATTCAAGTGTCTGAAATGGGATAATTTTTTCAAATGGCCAAAAAATCTTCTACACTTCGTGTTTTTGGCTGAATATTTTTATGCATGGCAAAAAAAATACAAGGATCAGATCTACCAAATTTGGGGCCAAAACTCCTTGTAAAAATATTTTAAAAATCTTGAACCACAAAAAATTTAAAAATCATGAAAAATAGAAAAAAAGTCATCTTGCCATGAAACTTCACATGAAGGCTTAGGGGACCATTGTATAAATTTACAAGCCATAAAAATGGCATTGGCAAGCTAGAAATATGAAGATGTGCCTAAACCCACCTACCACCTGATAATGGCGCACATGGTGCTCGACCAGGGCTCAGGACACCCGCACGTGGTGTGCAGGCACTAAGGAGTGCTCATATGAATTCACAGGCCATAAAAATGGCATTGACATGGCAGAAATATGAAGATGTGCCTGAACCCACCTACTTCCCGGTCGTGGCGATCGTTGGTGCTTGGACTAAGCTCAGGACACCCGCGCGTGGTGTACGGGCATTGAAGAGCGCTCATATGAATTCATGGACCACAAAAATGGCTTTCACACTGTAGAAACATGAAGATATCCCTGAACCCACCTATTGGCCGATCTTGGTATGCAGGGTGCACGGCCCAGGCCCAGGTGCGATCGTTTGGTGCATGACCCAGCACAGCCTGATGCTGTTTGAGGGAACTGCCCGCACCAAGGTCCAGCATGCACCGATGGCGGTTGAAGCATGTGTCGAGACCAAGGGCCAACATGTCTCGATGGTGGTCGAGGCATGTGCATGTGTCACGGGCTCTGACCTTAGACTCAGAATCCGTGCAGCCTTAGGCTTGGAATCTCCTCCTTTATGCCTAAGTCAGCCTAAAACACAAGCATGCAGGCACTAGAACAATAGGAAGGGCTGATTACGTAAGTTAAAAGAAACAGGATAATAAGGAAGAATGCTAGAATATGCTATATATTCACTGAAACAGAAGTGTTTGATGGTGTACAAATGAGGGTGGAGCAGCCCTCTATTTATAGTTGAGGCTCTAGCTAGACTTAATAGCAATATCCCTAAAATAAAGGCTAAAATCATGGGATTATACAAATTACAATCAATTAGGATTCTAACTCCTGATTTCTAGGGTCAACCAAATCTGCCAGGAGGCTCCTGCTGATCCTGTAAGTTTTCAAAAGCTTCACTTGCATATCCATCACCTTGAGCCCTTCTGAATGTGGTGCGGGCAGCCTGCATGCCAGGTCTTGGCCTCACGGGCTTGCCTACAAGCTGGGCAGGCATTCTGACCTTGTCTCCTAGGCCTTGCATGCAAATACCCACCAGTGCACCTGGTCTATGGGCATCAACCTTTGGCTTGCCTGCTGGTGCGCCTGATGTGCCTTATTATGGTGGAGGCGCAGGGGTGATGATGTCAAGCATGGGAACGCCAAGATTGGAACCTGGGTAGAGTTCCACAAAGAGTTTAGAGAGTAATTTTACCTGGAGTATGCTGATGATGAGGTGCGGGAAAAGTTACACAGGCTGAGCTAGCAAAGGGACATAAGGGAGTATGTCTAGAAATTCTCTGAACTAATGCTACAGATCTCGGATCTAGGTGAAAAGGATGCCTTATTTGCTTTCATGGATGGGCTGAAGCTGTGGGTGAAGCATGAGCTACAACGGAGGGGAGTTCATGACTTGGCTAAAGCCATGACTACTGTTGAGGCCTTGATAGAGTTCAAGCCTCTAAATAAGTTTGAGTCTTCCAAGCCCAAGGGTAAGGGCAGAGACGATAGGGATCGAAAGAAATAGTCTAAGGGGAAGGACCGTGATCGAGAGTCCAAGGATGGAGATTGAGACCGTTCAACCAAAGATAGCGAGAGGAAGCCACCAGCAGGCAAGTGGAAAGCAAAAGGGGATTGAAAGCCACTAGCATGCTATCTATGTAGAGGGAGCCACATAATGTGCAATTACCCTCAGAAGGGCAAGCTGGCTGCTGTAGACAAGGAGTCTGATGAGGAGCCAGAGATAAGGGCAGTAAAGCTTAGGTCGTTAGAGCTCAATGCTGTCCAGAGTAAGGGGAGCTGTAAGCCAAAGGGCTTGATATTTGTAGATTTGATGGTTGCGGGTCAGAAGGTGAGCACACTAGTGGACACAGGTGCCTCACATCTTTTTATTTCAGGTGATAAAGCCTGAAAGCTCATACTAAAGGTGCAGAAAGGGACTGGTACCATTAAAATGGTGAACTCCAAGGAGGTTCCAACCATTAGAGTACCATGGGGAGTGGAATTATAGCTTAGAGACTGGAAAGGCAAGGAAACCATAGAGTTAATACCCCTTGACGACTATGAGTTTGTGATTGGGTTGGATTTCCTTGTTTGGATTAACACCCTCCTTGTGCCTTTTGCCAATTGTGTTTGCATCTTGGATGCACGATGCCAATGCCTAGTGCCATTGAGGAGAGAGTCTGGAGTTAGGTCACGGGTGGTGTCAGCCATCCAATTTGCCAAGGCGGTAAGCAGACAAGAAGACACCTTCTAGGCAGCCCTGAAGTATGAGGAACCAAGGAAGAAGGAGACCGAGTCACCCTTGGAGGTGCTAAAGGTACTGAAGACCTTTAGTGATGTGATGCCCACAAAGTTGCCTAGCCAGCTACCACCAAAAGGGAGGTGGACCACAAGATCGAGTTGGTGTCTAAGGCCAAGCCACCAGCTAGAGCCCTTTACCGAATGTCCCCACCAGAGTTGGAAGAGTTGAGGAAGCAGCTCAAAGAGTTAGTTGATGCTAGCTTCGTCAGGCCATCGAAGAAACCATATGGTGCATCAGTTTTATTCCAGCGTAAGCATGATGAGTCATTGTAGCTGTGCATAGACTACCAGGCTTTGAACAAGCTGACCATCAAGAACAAGTACCTTATCCCACTCATTACGAACTTGTTTGACAAACTTGGGAGTGCCAGGTGGTTCACCAAGCTAGATTTGAGGTCGAGCTAATACCAAGTCAGGATCACGGAGGGAGATGAGCCAAAGACAACGTGTGTCACTCGATATGGTTCATATGAGTTCTTGGTCGTGCCATTTGGACTCACAAATACCCCAGCAACATTCTGAACCCTTATGAACAAGGTACTTCAGTCGTTCCTTGATCGATTTGTTATGGTTTATTTGGATGACATTGTGATCTACAGCTAGACTTTGGGAGAGCATGTAAACCTCTTAAGACAGGTGTTCGAGGTGTTACGAGCACACAAGCTATTTTTCAAGAGGGAGAAGTGCTCATTCACCCAGTAGGAGATCCCGTTCCTAAGCCACATAGTGGGAGGTGGCAGGATACGCATGGATGAAGGCAAGGTGCACGCCATTCTGGATTGGTAACTGCCAGCCAAGCTCACTGAGTTGAGATCATTCCTTGGGCTAGTTAACTACTACATGCATTTCATCAAAGGTCACTCAGCAATAGCCATGCCATTGACTGACTTGCTCAAGAAAGGGAGAGCATAGAAGTGGAGCGCAGGGTGCCAGGAAGCCTTTGACAGGTTAAAGCAGGCTGTGACTGAGGAGCCAGTCTTGGCCTTACTAGACCATGCCAAGCGATATGAGTTGCATACAAACACATCAGACTTTGCCATAGGGGGTGTGTTGATGCAGGAGGGACGTCCAGTCACGTTTGAGAATAGGAGGCTAAACGAGACTGAGCGTAAGTACTTGGTCCAAGAAAAAGAGATGACTGCAGTGCCACACTGCTTGCGCACTTGGTGCCATTACCTGTTGGGGTCGAGGTTCGTGGTTAGGATGGACAATGTGGTGACCAACTACTTTCAGAAGTAGAAGAAGCTCTCCCTCAAACAGGCGAGATGGCAAGATTTTCTTGCAGAATTTGATTTCCAGATGGAGTACAAGCCAGGACGGGCGAACCTAGTGGTAAATGCCCTGAGCAGGAAGGTTAACGTTGCTGCCATTAGCCAACCAGAGGGGTCACTAGTGCTGCGCATCAAGGAGGGACTTACGCATGATCCTACAACCAAGGCTCGACTATTCCTGAAAAACATGGTTAAGTACTGGGGAGTACCGAGGACCATTGTTAGTGATCGGGACAGGCATTTCACAGACAAATTCTAGACTGAGTTGTTCAAGCTGTTGGGGTCAGAATTGAACTTTTCCACCAACATGCATCCGCAGACCGATGGGCAGACAGAACGTGTGAATGGACTATTGGAGATCTACCTTAGGCACTATGTGAGTGCCACATAAAAAGACTAGCCAAACCTGCTAGATGTTGCACAGTTTTCCTACAACTTACAAAGGAGTGAGGCAACGAACCAGAGCCCATTTGAGGTTGTGACAGGGCAACAACCACTAACACTCGATTCGATTGCTACGAGTTATACAAGGTTGAATCCAGCAGCATATAAGTTTTGCCAAGACATGGCAAGAGCAAACTAACTTGGCCAGAGTCTGTCTACATAAGGCAACCAAGAGGTCGAAGAAGTGGGTAGACCAAAATAGGTGGGACGTGCAGTTCCAGGTTGGGGACTTGGTGTTGGTGAACTGCATCCCATTGTGCACCACAGGGGGCTGTACAAAGGCCTAGTCCGAAGATATGAGGGACCTTTTCGAGTAGTCAAGAGGGTAGGCAAGGTTGCCTACAAGCTGGATATGCCACCTAAGTTGAAGGTACACCTGGTGTTTCATGTAAGCATGCTCAAACCATTCCATAAGGATGAGGGAGATCTAGGATAGGCAGAGTCAAAGTGTGCACCATTGGGAGCAAGGGCCTCATATGAGAAGGAGGTCCACAGCATCATAGCTGATCGAAAGGTGAGACGAAAGAACTACCAACCAAGACAAAAGTACTTGGTGCATTGGAAGGGATTTCTAGACAGTGAGGTGAGCTGGGAACTAGCAGAAGACTGATGGTAGTTTGGGGACCAGATCAAGTAGTACTATACAGAAGACGCAACGAGGGTGTTACGCCAGGCACATCATGCACACCAACAGGAGAGCCAGAGGTTGACCCCGTAGACCAGGTGCACTGGCGGGTATTTATGCGCAAGGCCTAGGAAACAAGGTCAGAATGCCCACCCAACTTGCAGGCAGCCTATGAGACCAAGGCCTGGCATGCAGGCTACTCACACCACATCCAGAAGGGCCCAAGGTGCTGGATACGCAAGTGAAGCTTCTGGAACCTTGCAGGATCAGTAGGAGCATCTTGGCAAATTTGGTTGACCCTAGAAATCAGGAGTTGGAATCCTAATTGATTGTAATCTATATAATCCCATGATTTTAGCCTTTATTCTAGGGATATTACCATTAAGTGTAGCTGGAGCCTCAACTATAAATAGAGGGCTGCTCCACCCTCATTTGTACACCACCAAACACTTCTGTTTTAGTGAATACAAAGCATATTCCAGCATTCTGCCTTGTTATCCTGTTTCTCTTTAACTTGCGTAATCAGCCCTTACCATTGTTCTAGTGCCTACAGACTTATGTTTTAGGTTGACTTAGGCATAAAGGAAGAGATTCCAAGCCTAAGGCCGCACGGATTCTGAGTCTAAGGTTGGAGCCCGTGACACAAGTGTCACGGTCAGCAGGCAAGCTGGGACTGGCCCTTAGGTTATAGTGGGATAAGGTTCGACAGCCGGGGGGACCAGGCCTTGAGACCTACTCGAGCTATAGGTTATGGGGAACTGGATCGGGATAGTGGTGCGAGCAATGATCAGGACTCCAGGGGTCAGACACGGTGTTAGGTTTGGCAGAATTGAGCCAGGCCCAAGTACAGGTGTTGGTAAGCGGTGCACAGGCACGCAGTCAGACCGACGTGAGGGCATTGATGATTGAGGTGTGGGCATGGGGTCAGACCAGAGGTGTCCAAGGCAGCAGCCCACACCAAGTGCTAGTGTCGGGCCTTGAGCGATAGCACCAGGAGTTGAGGGCCGCGCACCAACAGCCAAGGCTCGAGCACCGTATGCAGAGGCGGGGGTTCCAACAATAGTCATTGTTATTGCTATCAAGACCACCCTCTCGAAAGTCTGGCCTATCCGTGGCACTAGGAGCAGGCCCATAACATGTCTGCACTGCATCTAGGAGGTCCCAGGGAGTAGGGCTGAATCTGAATCATATAGAAAGCCTGTAGGATTTGTAGCACACAGAGAGGGACCCGACTGATCGTCAGCTTGTGTATTTTACCTCTCTGGTCGGCTTAGTGCCCACACGCTTGTTTCGTAGGTTGACTTAGGCATACGAAGTTCATTCCTAGTCTAAGCTCTGACCGGACCGTAGGTTGTGGTAGCAGGAACCGTAGCAAGATCGACAGCACATAGAGGGGGACCCGATCGATCCTTAGCTTGTGCATTTTGCCTCTCTGGCCAGCTTAGTGCCCGCACGCTCATTTCATAGGTTGACTTAGGCATACGAAGTTCATTCTCGATCGAGATTGAGGGACAGAGGGCCCCGAGTCATGCCAAGCCACGGAAGGGGGCGACATAAAAAAAAAAAAGAAGGTCAACAGGAGAAGGGGAGAGGGGTGGAACGAATCAAAGCGACAAAGGGCTGAATGTCAGTGGATCATGGAAGCAAAGCCACTCTGCCACTTACAATACCTTGTCACGTATTTAAGTCATCTGCAAAGGATTCTACCCATTGCTCGATGGGAATTGAGCTCCAAGGTGGCCCGTACAGCTCGTCCGTCGTGGGGTTTGCACCTACGACACGTGCCCTTGGGGGCCATGGGCCTCTACTGCTAGTCAACAATCGGACGACGGGTGCGCGCATCGCTTCTAGCTCAGATTCTGACTTAGAGGCATTTAGTCATAATCCAACACACGGTAGCTTCGCACCACTGGCTTTTCAACTAAGCAAGATGACCAGTTATGCGAATGAACGATTCCTCTCATACTAGGTTGAATTACTATCATGATGCCGCCATCAGTAGGGTAAAACTAACCTATCTCATGATGGTCTAAACCCAGCTCACATTCCCTATTGGTGGGTGAACAATCCAACACTTGGTGAATTCTGCTTCACAATAATAGGAAGAGCCAACATCGAAGGATCAAAAAGCAATGTCGCTATGAATGCTTGGCTGCCACAAGCCAGTTATCCCTATGGTAACTTTTTTAACACCTCTAGCTTCAAATCCCTATGGAAGCCGTTTCTTAGGCTCCCTCTCCGGAATCGAACCCTAATTCTCCGTCACCCGTCACCACCATAGTAGGCCACTATCCTACCATCGAAAGTTGATAGGGCAGAAATTTGAATGATGCGTCACTGACACAAAGGCCGTGCGATCCGTCAAGTTATCATGAATCACCAAAGCAACAGGCATAGCCCACATCAACCATTTATCTAATAAATGCATCCCTTCCAGAAGTCAAGGTTTGTTGCACGTATTAGCTCTAGAATTACTACAATTATTCGAGTAGTAGATACCATCAAACAAACTATAACTGATTTAATGAGCCATTCACAATTTCACAGTCTGAATTAGTTCATACTTACACATGCATGGCTTAATCTTTGAGACAAGCATATGACTACTAGCAGGATCAACCAAGTAGCATTCCTTCGAGAATCGGCACCGCGTAGGCCTCGACGCATCGATCGAATGGCAGAGAGAGCCCAACACAGAGCGCAAGCATCGTGCATGTCGAGCACGTGAAATGCATAGCATCAGACGAACGGAGGTCGAAAGCCTGCACCCACTAAATGTTCCTCATCCCAGAGCATGATCCAACATCGGTGCACCAATACGACCACGGAGGATTAGGTGGTGCGCTCGAGACACCAACCACGATTGACGTTCGACCTGTAGCCCCTCAGGACACGAGATGGATGAGGGATGGTGAGACATTTGATTTTCATCAATTTAGGTATGCAGCACAGGATCTCGATTGTACCACCAAGGTACGAACGACCACATGGGGGCAGATTGAAGAGGATGACGGGTCAACAGTTCGATGCATCGAGCATGAAGCCTGCCAACATGCACAACCATAGCACCACTCATATGCCATTGCGTACAAGTGGCATCATCTACGGGCGTCAGTCCACAACCCACCTGATCAATTACTCAACGAGTGAGTGGAGGAAACGATGAGTGAGGCCATGCCACAACCGCTTGGCATGAGAAAAACACAACCAAGGGCCACGAGTCTGCCCCTGCCATCCGATAGGCAACAATAGCATGATACCACCAATGTTTGGCCTGGTCGAGACCACACGCCTAGCTCCATTGACACCACCCCAGGGGGATGTTACCCGATTCAGGGACTTGTTCCTAGGGCCTTGGGCAGCATCGACTGCGTGCAAGGCCTCGTCAAGGCCAAGGCATTTTTTTGGTCACAAGAAGAGACCGCGAGACCGTCAAATACAGAAAGATTGGCTGGGCCAAGCCCGCAATCGCAGCTTCTGCTTACACCGCCCTAGAGAGTCGTTGCCTGATTCAGGGACTTGGTATGGGGTCTAAGGCAGCATCCACCGTGTGCACGGGCTCGAGCTTGGCTCTCTTTTTTCACATGCATGCTAACCGATCGAGGCCATGGGTGCCTGCCGATCATCAGAGCAACCAATCATCGGATAAAATGGTCGGAAGGCATGTACACCCCATATTTCACTCGAGGGACGTTACCCTAGGTGTACGCAATGGGAGGCCCATCACATACACCTACTACCCCCCACAGAGGGTGCCGGACCACCACCCCCTAAAGAGCATTAGAGATTTTACAAATATGCTACCAATCGACCTTAAAGTGTCTGAAACAGGGACACTTTTTCCAAACAGGCATATCCAACACCAAGGGTGAGCAGGTACCGATGGTGGTCAAGGAATGTGCCCGCACCAAGGACCAGCGCGTTTCGATGGTGGTCGATGCGACTGCCCGCACAAAGGGCCATCTTTTGCCTATGCTAATCGAGGCAGGTACCCGTATCGATTCTAGCTTGTGTGCATGCTGATTGAATCATGCATGCACCGATGGTGGTCGAGGCATCTACCTGTACCAAGGCCCAGCACGTACCGATGGTGTTCGAGGCAACAGCCCACACTAGGGCACATCTTCTACCGATGCTGATCAAGGCATGGCACATACCGATGCTGATCGAGGCAAGTGCCCACACCAAGGGCCTGCTTATGCTGATGGTGGTCGAGGCATGTGCCTGCACCAAGGCCCAGCATATGCCGATGGTGTTCGAGGTAACTGCCCATACCAAAGCCCAGCATGTGCTGATGGTGTTTAACGTAACCGCTTGCACTAGGGGCCATCTTCTGTCGATGGTGGTTGAGGGAAATGCCCATACCAAGGGCCATCTTCTATCGATGGTGCTCGAAGCAACCGTCCGCACCAAGGCCCAGCATGTGCCGATTGTGTTCGAAACAACTGCATGCACCAAGGACCATCTTCCATCAATGCTGATTGAGGCATGGCACATGCCAATGGTGGTCCAGGCAAGTGCTCGTACCATTGGCCAACTTGTGATGATGGTGGACGAGGCATGTGCCTGCACCAAGGCCCAACACGTGTCGATGGTGCTCGAGGCAACCGCCCTTACCAAGGGCCATCTTCTGTCGATGCTCATCGAGGCATGCATGTGTCGATGGTGGTCGAGGCAATTGCCTGTTCCAAGGGCCAGCTTGTGATGATGGCGGTCGAGGCAAGTGCTCGTACCAAAGGGCAGCCTGTGCCGATGATGGTCAAAGCATGTGCCATCACCATGTGCCATCATGTGGCGTTGATGGTTGAGGCCTTGGCTGAAGTTTGATTTTGAGCCACGGTACACATGCTGGGCTCGGGCATGTGCTGGTGCTGCATTTTTTTTGCTCGAGGCACCATCGTCGGAGAACCTGACAGACGGCATTGGGGGTTTCGATGATTGAGGGTCCGGGGGTGTGTGCGCACATGATGTGTGATGGGTGCTTGTACTTGGCCCTTATATTGGACCCATATCCCTCAACAAACCTTGATAACTCACAACCCCTTAAAGAGCATATGAGATTTTACAAGTTTGCTGCCAGTAACCATTCAAGTGTCTAAAATGGGGACACTTTTTTCAAATGGCCACAAAATCTTCTACACTTCGAGTTTTTAGCTGAATTTTTTTGTGCATGGCAACAAGGATCATATCTACCAAATTTGGGGCCAAAACATCTTCTAAAAAAAGTTTAAAAATCCTGAACCGTAAAAACTTTCAAAAATCATGAAAAATAGAAAATGAGTCATCTTGCCATAGAACTTCACATGAAGGCTTAGGGGACCATTGTATGAATTTACAAGCCATAAAAATGGCATTGGCATGGAAGAAATATGAAGACGTGCCTAAACCCACTACCACTTGATCCTGGTGCGCATGGGGCTCGACCCTGGCTCAAGACACCCGCGTGTGGTGTGCAGGTGCTGGGGAGTGCTCATATGAATTTACAGGCCATAAAAATGGCATTGGCATAGCGAAAATATGAAGATGTGCCTGAACCAACCTACCACCCGATCATGGCGATCATTGGTGCTCGGCTCGAGCTCAGGACACCCGCGCGTAGTGTGCGGGCATTGGGGAGTGCTCATATGAATTCATGGACCATAAAAATGGCTTTGGCATTGTAGAAACATGAAGATATCATTGAACCCACCTACTGCCCTATTGTGGTGCGTAGGGTGCACTACCGGGGCCCAGGTGCGGTCGCTTGGTGTGTGACCCAGCGTGGGTCGATGCTGTTCGAGGGAACTACCCGCACCAAGGTCCAGCATGTGTCGATGGTTGTCGAAGCATGTACCAAGACCAAGGGCCAACATGTCTCGATGGTGGTCGAGGCATGTGCATGTGTCATGGTCAGCAAGCAAGCCGGGACTGGCCTCAGGGTTTCTAGTGGGATAGGGTCTGACAGTCGAGGGGACCAGGCCTTGAGGCCTACTCGAGGTATAGGTCATGGGGAATTGGATCAGGACAGTGGTATGGGCAGTGATCAGGACTCTAGGGGCTCAAACACGGTGTTAGGTTCGGTAGAATTAAGCTAGGCCCAGGTGTGGGTGTTGGTGAGTGGTGCATGGGCATGCAGTCAGATCGACGGGCAGGCACTGATGATTGAGGTGCGAGCATGCAGTTAGACCAGGGGTGTTTGAGGCAGCAGCCTGCACCAAGTGCCAGTGTCACGCCTTGGGTGTGTGCACCAGGAGTTAGGCCCGCGCCCCAGCGGCCAAGGCTTGAGCACATTACGCAGAGGCGGGGGTTCCAGCAATAGTCATTGCTATTGCTGTCCAGACCGCCCACCCGAAAGTCTAGCCTATCTATGACACTGGGACCAGGCCCACAAAATGCCTGCACCACATCCAGGTGGTCCCAGGGAGTGGGGCCAAACCAGAATTGTATAGAAAGCTTGCAGGATCTACAGCACACAGAGGGGGACCCGATCGATCCTTAGCTTGCGTATTCTACCTCTC
>NW_019167937.1:13640553-13673053 GCF_002303985.1 Durio zibethinus | reverse complement strand
ATTGACCAACACCCTTTGTGGGTTCTATGTTAGGACGCAATTGAGCACCATAACCCGACTTCCGATTTATCCTGCATCATCAGTTTTGCTTACCAAAAATGGCCCACTTGGAGCTCTCGATTCCATGGTGCGGCTCAACGAAGCAGCCGCATTGTCTTACCTATGTAAAGTTTAAGAATAGGTCGAGGGTGTTACGCCCCTAATGCCTCTAATCATTGGCTTTACCTGATAGAACTCACCGAGGGCTCCAGCTATCCTGAGGGAAACTTCAGAGGGAACCAGCTACTAGACGGTTCGATTAGTCTTTCGCCCCTATACCCAAGTCAGACGAACAATTTGCATGTCAGTATCGTCGTGGGCTTCCACCAGAGTTTCCTCTGGCTTCGCCTTGCTCAGACATAGTTCACCATCTTTTGGGTCCAAACGAGCATGCTCGCACTCGAACCCTTCATAGAAGATCAAAGTCGATCGACGATGCACCCACGAGGTATCCCACCAATCATCTTCCTTACGTCTTACGGGTTTCTTGGCCCGTTGACTCACATGCATGTCAGACTCCTTGGTTTGTGTTTCAAGATAGGCCGGAGGGAAGCCTGCAGGTCGACGTCGAGAGCACGTAGGTGTCGAGGCACACCGAGATGACGCGTGCTACATTCCACGATTGTGGTGACGATGTATCCATGGGCACATCGAAAGCCCGGCCTTGGGCCGTTGTGACCCATGTCGGTCCATACCCCAAGTCGATCGGTGGATCGACTCTTGCCATTCCATATCCGATCGAGGTGCATCACCGACCCTCGTCTGCTTCCCTCCTGACAATTTTTAGCACTCTTTGACTCTCTTTTCAAAGTCCTTTTCATCTTTCCCTCATAGTACTTGTTCGTTATTAGTCTCTCACTCGTATTCAACCTTGGATGAAATTTATCACAGATTGGGGTTGCAATCCCAAACAACCTGACTCGTGGACAGCACCTCATGGAGCGACAGGGTCCGGGCACAACGAGCCTCTCACCCTCTCGATGCCCCTTTCCAGGGGACTTGGGCCAGGTTCGCTACTAAGGACGCTTCTTCAGACTACAATTCAGACACCAGGGGCACCCGATTCTCAAGCTAGGCTCTTCCCGGTTCGCTCATCATTACTAGAGGAATCCTGGTGAGTTTCTTTTCCTCTACTTATTGATATGCTTAAACTCAGAGGGTGATCCCGCCTGACCTGAGGTCATGACGCGAGCATCAATCAAGCGATGCGTGGGGTTTGGGTGGACAACGAGTGTGTGTCACTGGGGACGAGGCATGTCGGGAGCTCTACCACCGACGATCACGGCGCTGTCATTATCGAGGACTCACTTTTGGGCCAACCACGACCGACGGGATCGCAGGAGGCCATTTTTCGCCTGTCCCCTTCCCTCGGAGCTCGATGGCGGGGGGTCCGAGGGGGGCCGATGGAGCATGACACCCAAGCAGGCGTGCCCTTCACCTAATGGCTTCGGGCGCAACTTGCATTCAAAGACTCGATTGTTCACGAGATTCTGCAATTCACACCAAGTATCACATTTCGCTACATTCTTCATCGATACGAGAGCTGAGATTTCCGTTACAGAGAGTCGTTTCATTTTTTTATGACAAAAAGAGTCACAGCACCGTCTGTGCATGCATCGTGAACTGGATGGCGACGGCGCGTGCGCTCAAATTCACATCGGAGGTTCATTGTTCGACAAGAAGTGAGACGACGTCGATCGTTTTGCCTGCCCGATAGGGGGACGAAATGACCGTCGCACCTGCCCAGGGTTGGAAAGGGCTCGGGGCATGGGGGCACCCTCACCCTCTCGGTGTTTCATTAATGCATCCGTGGGTCATCCATCGAGCGGGGTTTGGACAATGATCCTTCCATAGGTTCACCTATGAAAACATTGTTACGACTTTTCCTTCCTCTAAATGATAAGGTTCAATAGACTTCTCACGACGTCGCGGGCAGCGAACCGTCCATGTCTTCATGATCTAAACACTTCATCGGGCCATTCAATCGGTAGGAACGATGTGCAGTGTGTACAAAGCATGGACATAGTCAATGCAAGCTGATGATTCATGCTTACTAGGAATTCTTCGTTGAAGACCACCAATTGTAATGATCTATCCCTATCATGATGAAATTTTAAAGATTACCCTGGCCTGTCGACAAAGGCTATGACTCATTGAATACATCAGTGTAGCGTGCGTGCGGCCCAGAACATCTAAGGGCATCACAGACCTATTATTGCTTCAAACTTCCTTGGCCTAAGTGGCCATAGTCCCTCTAAGAAGCTAGCCACGAAGGATCACCTCCGCGTAGCTAGTTAGTAGGTTGAGGTCTCATTCGTTAACGGAATTAACCAGACAAATCGCTCCACCAACTAAGAACAACCATGCACCACCACCCATAAAATCAAGAAAGAGCTTTCGGTCTGTCAATCCTTACTATGTTTGGACCTGATAAGTTTCCCCGTGTTGAGTCAAAATAAGCCGCAGGCTCCACTCCTGGTGGTGCCCTTCCGTCAATTCCTTTAAGTTTCAGCCTTACGACCATACTCCCCCAAGAACCTAAAGACTTTGATTTCTTATGAGGTGCCGACGGAGTCCTAAAAGAACATCCACTGATCCCTGGTCAGCATCATTTATGGTTGAGACAGGATAGTATCTAATCGTCTTCGAGCCCCTAACTTTTATTCTTGATTGATGAAAACGTCATTGGCAAATGCTTTCGCAGTTGTTCATCTTTCAAAAATCCAAGAATTTCACCTCTAACTATGAAATACGAATGCCCCCGACTGTCCCTGTTAATCATTACTCTGATCCCAAAGGCCAACACAATAGGACCAAAATCCTATGACGTTATCCCATGCTAATGTATACAAACGTAGGCCTGCTCTGAGCACTCTAATTTCTTCAAAGTAACAGTGTCAGAGGAATGACCCGAGCAATTAAGTCTAAGAGCACATCACTGGCAGTAAGGATGAGTAGATCGGTACTCACCGTGAGGCAGACCTGACAACCCAACCCTAGTTTTAACTACAAGCTTTTTAACTGCAACAACTTAAATATACGCTATTGGAGTTGGAATTACCGTGGCTGCTGGCACCAGACTTGCCCTCCAATGGATCCTCGTTAAGGGATTTAGATTGTACTCATTCCAATTACAAGACTCATAGAGCCTGGTATTGTTATTTATTGTCACTACCTCCCTATGTCAGGATTGGGTAATTTGCGCGCCTGCTGCCTTTCTTGGATGTGGTAGCCATTTCTTAAGCTCTCTCTCCGAAATCGAACCTTAATTCTCCATCACCCGTCACCACCATAGTAGGCCACTATCCTACCATCGAAAGTTGATAGGGCAAAAATTTGAATGATGCGTCACCGACATAAAGGCCGTGCAATCTGTCGAGTTATCAAGAATCATCAGAGCAAGGAGAGTAGCCCACGTCGACCTTTTATCTAATAAATGCATCCCTTCTAGAAGTCGAGGTTTGTTGCACGTATTAGCTCTAGAATTACTACGATTATCCGAGTAGTAGATACCATCAAACAAACTATAATTGATTTAATGAGCCATTCACAATTTCACAGTCTGAATTAGTTCATACTTACACATGCATGGCTTAAGCTTTGAGACAAGCATATGACTACTGGCAGGATCAACCAGGTAGCATTCTTTCGGGACATTAGCACCGCGTGGGCCTCTACGCACCGATCGAACAACAGAGAGAGCCCAACACGGAGCGCAAGTGTCGTACGTGTCGAGCACGTGAAATGCATAGCATTGGACGAATGGGGGCCGAGAGCCCGTGCCCGCTAAACATTTCACATTCGAGAGCACGATTGAACACCGGTGCACCAATATGGCCGTAGAGGATTGGGTGGCACACTTAGGACACCGACCACGATTGACGTCTGACCCATAGCCCCTCAGGACACGAGATGGATGGGGGATGGTGAGACATCCGGTTTCCATCGATTCAGGTATGTAGCACAGGATCCCGATTGCACCCTCGGGGTATGATGATCGCATGGGGGAGATTGAAGAGGATGACGGGTCGACAATTTGATGCATCGAGCATGGAGCCTGTCAACACACACAACCATAGCACCACTCATATGCCCATTATGTACAAGTGGCAGCATCCACGCACACCGGTCCATAACCCATCCAATCGATTACTCGATGAGTGAGCAAAGGAAATGATGTGCGAGGCCATGCCACAACAGCTTGGCACTGGAAAAACACAAGCAAGGGCCACGAGTCTGCCCAGGCTATCCGACGGGCAACAACGATAGGATACCACCAATGCTTGCCTTGGCCGAGACCGCACGCATGAGCTCCGCTGACACCACCCCAGGGGGACGTTGCCTGATTCAGGGACTTGTTCATGGGGTCTTGGGTAGCATCGACTGTGTGCACGACCTCGTCAAGGCCAAGGTGTTTTTGTGGTTGACGATAAGGAACCACGAGACCGTCAAATACCAAGAGACTTGGCCGGGCCAAGCCCATAATTACAGCTTCTGCTCGCACCACCCCTGGGAGTCGTTGCTTGATTCAGGGACTTGGTCTGGGGTCTAGGGTAGCATTTACCCCATGCACGGGCTCGAGCTCAGCTTCCCTTTTTCTTATACACGTCAACCGATCGAGGCCATGGGTGCCTGTCAGTCATCGGAGCAACCAATCATCAGACAAAATGATTGGAAGGCATGCACGCCCTGCATTTCACTCGAGGGACGTTGCCTTGGGTGTACGCAATGGAAGGCCCATCGTGCACACCTACTGGGGGGAGGGGGGTGCCAGACCACCACCCCCTAAAGAGCATTAGAGATTTTACAGATATCCTACCAGTAGACCTTAAAGTGTCTGAAACGGGGACACTTTTCCAAACAGGCATATCCCGCACCAAGGGTGAGTAGGTGCCGATGGCGGTCGAGGCATGTGTCCGCACCAACGACCAGCGAGTGTTGATGGTGTTTGATGCGACTGCCCACACCAAGGGCCATCTTTTGCCTATGCTGATCGAGGCAGGTGCCCACATCGATTCTAGCTTGTGCGCATGCTAATTAAGGCATGCATGCATCGATGGTGGTCGAGGCATCTACCTGCAGCAAGGCCCAGCATGTGCTGATGGTGTTTGAGGCAACCACACACATTAAGGGCCATCTTTTGTCGATGTTGTTCGAGGCATGGCATGTGCCGATGATGATTGAGGCAAGTGCCTGCACCAAGGGCTGACTTGTGTCGATGGTGGTCGAGGCATGTGCCCACACCAAGGCCTAGCATGTGCTGATGGTGTTCGAGGCAACCACCCGTACCAATGGGAATCTTCTACCGATGGTGATCAAGGCAACCGCCCGAACTAAGGCCCAGCATGTGCCGTTGGTGTTTGACGCAACCACCTACACTAGGGGCCATCTTCTATCGATGGTGGTCGAGGTAAGTGCCCGCACCAAGGGTCGGCTTGTGTCGATGGTGGTCGAGGCAACCACACACCAGGGACCATATTTTGTCGATGCTGATCGAGGCATGGCACGTGTCGATGGTGGTTGAGGCATGTGCTTGTGTCATGCCCTGGGCGAGTGCACCAGGTACATCAGGTGCACCAGTAATTGAGCCAAAGGTTGAGGCCCGTAGACCAGTGCATTGGCTGGTATTTACGTGCAAGGCCTAGGAGATAAGGTCAGAACGCCTGCCCAGCTTGCAGGCTAGCTCGTGAGGCCAAGTTTTGGCATGCAGGCTGCCCGTACCACATCCAGAAGGGCCTAAGGTGCTGGATACGCAAGTGAAGCTTTTGGAACCTTGCAGGATCAGCAGGAGCCTCCTGACAGATTTGGTTGACCCTAGAAATTAGGAGTTAGAATTCTGATTGATTGTAATATGTATAATCCCATGATTCTAAAGATATTGCCATTAAGTGTAGCTGAGCCTCAACTATAAATAGAGGGCTGCTCCACCCTCATTTGTACACCATCGAACACTTCTGTTTTAGTGAATACAGAGCATATTCTAGCATTTTGCCTTGTTATCCTGTTTCCCTTTAACTTGCGTAATCAGCCCTTCCCATTGTTCTAGTCCCCGTACGCTTGTGTTTTAGGCTGACTTAAGCATAAAGGAGGAGATTCCAAACCTAAGGCCACACGGATTCTGAGTCTAAGGTTGGAGCTCGTGACATTTGGTATCAAAGCAAGTTCGATTCTGAGTGTTTGTATTGTGCAGGTTAGATCGTGATTGAAGAGATGGCATCCAAAAGTGACGTTGCTAACTAACAACCAGAGGCTCAAGAGCCAGGGCGTGGAAGAGGTAGGAAAGCCAGTTCAAGAGATATATGGTCTACCATGGACGGTAGGCTAGCCAAGGTGGAGGTGACCATGGGTGACATGGGGGAGAAGCTTAAGGAAGTAGGGACTCACATTGCATCACTAGACTTCATAGGGGAGGAGATCCAAGGTGAGCTACAAGTTGCTCTCAACAAAGGCATGGACGTGATCACCCAAAAGAATGAGGCCTTAGAGGCTGAAGTGCTGACCTTGCACAATGGCATAGAGGCCATACACCAGTAGATGGAGGAGCTTACCAGTGAGGTCGTTGTTTGCAAGACTGCCATTGGGAATGGCATGTTTGTTGGAGTGTCCAAGTCCAGAATGGATGTCCCCAAGCCAAAGGAGTTCAAGGGGACTAGGGTGGCCAAAGAAGTAGACAACTACCTATGGGGTATGGAGTAGTACTTCCAGGCCATGAGCATGCAAGACGAGGCGATAAAGGTAAGCATCGCTGCTATGTATCTCACTGATGTAGCCTTATTGTGGTGGAGGCACAGATGTGATGATGTCAGGCATGAAAGCACCAAGATTGAAACCTAGGCAAAGTTCTAAAAGTAGTTCAGAGAGTAATTTTACCTAGAGTATGTCGATGATGACGCATAGGCAAAGTTACGCAGGCTGAGCCATAAGGGGACATAAGGGAGTATGTCTAAAAATTCTCTGAACTGATGCTACAGATCTCAGATCTAGATGAGAAGGATGCCTTATTTGCTTTCATGGATGGGCTGAAACCATGGGTGAAGCATGAGCTACAACGGAGGGGAGTTCATGACTTGGCTAAAGCCATGACTACTGCTGAGGCCTTAATAAAGTTCAAGCCTCTGAACAAGTTCGAGTCTTTCAAGCCCAAGGGTAAGGGCAGGGACGATAGGGATTAAAAGAAGCAGTCCAAGGGGAAGGACCGTGACCAAGAGTCCAAGGAGGGAGATCGAGACCATTCAACCAAAGATGGTGAGAGGAAGCCACCAGCAGGCAAGTGGAAAGCAAAGGGGGATCAAGAGCCATTAGCATGCTACCTATGTGGAGGGAGCCACATAGCATGTAATTACCCGCAGAAAGGCAAGCTGGCTGCTGTAGACAAGGAGTCTGACAAAGAGCCAGAGTCAGGGGCAGCAAAGCTTAGGTTGTTGGTGCTCAATATTGTCCAAAGTAAGGGGAGCCGCAAGCCAAAGGGCTTGATGTTTACGGATCTGATGGTTGCGGGTTAGAAGGTAAGCACACTGGTGGACATAGGTGCCTCACATCTTTTTATTTCAGGTGATGAAGCCCGAAAGCTCAGACTAAAGGTGCAGAAAGGGATTGGTACCATTAAAACGGTGAACTCCAAAGAGGTTTCAACCATTGGAGTAGCACGGGAGTGGAGTTACAGCTTGGAGACTAGAAAGGCAAGGAATAGAGGTAATACCCATTGACTATGAATTTGTGATTGTGTTGGATTTCGTTGTTCGAATTAACACCCTTCTTGTACCTTTTATCAATTGTGTTTGCATCTTGGATGCAAGGTACCAATGCCTAGTGCCATTGAAGAGAGGGTCTAGAGTTGGGTCACGGGTGGTGTCAGCCATCCAATTTGCCAAGGCGGTAAGTAGACAAGAAGACACCTTCTTGGCAGCCCTAAAGTATAAGAAACCAAGGGAGAATGAGATCGAGTCACCCTTGAATGTGCTAAAGGTGTTGAAGACCTTTAGTGATGTGATACCCGTAAAGTTGCTTAGCCAACTACCACCTAAGAGGGAGGTGGACCATAAGATTGAGTTGGTGTCCGAGGCCAAGCCACCAGCTAGAGCCCCTTACCGAATGTCCCCACCAAGTTGAAGGAGTTGAGGAAGTAGCTCAAAGAGTTAGTTGATGCTGGCTTCATCAGGCTATTGAAGGCACCATATGGTGCACCAGTTCTATTCCAACGCAAGCATGATGGGTTGTTGCAGCTGTCCATAGACCATCGAGATTTGAACAAGCTGACCATCAAGAATAAGTACCTTATCCCACTCATTGTGGACTTCTTCGACCAACTTAGGAGCACAAGGTGATTCACCAAGCTGGATTTGAGGTCGGGTCACTATCAAGTCAAGATCGCAGAGGGAGATGAGCCAAAGACAGCATGTGTCACTCGGTATGGTTCGTATGAGTTCTTGGTGATGCCTTTTAGACTCATGAATGCCCTAGCAACATTCTATACCCTTATGAACAAGGTACTTCAGTCATTCCTTGATCGATTTGTTGTGGTTTATTTGGATGACATTGTGATCTACAATCGAATTTTGAAAAAGCAAGTAGACCACTTGAGACAGGTGTTTGAGGTGTTTCGGGTGCACAAGCTATTTGTCAAGAGGGAGAAGTGCTCATTCGCCCAGCAAGAGATCCTGTTTCTTGGCCACATAGTGGGAGGTGACAGGATACGCATGGATGAAGGCAAGGTACACGTCATCCTAGAGTGGCAACCGCCAGCCAAGGTCACTGAGTTGAGATCATTCTTTGGGTTGGTTAACTACTACAGGTGCTTCATCAAAGGTCACTCAGCAATAGCCACGCCATTGACTGAGTTGCTCAAGAAAGGGAGAGCATGGGAGTGAAGCGTAGGGTGCCAGAAAGCATTTAATAGGTTGGAGCAGGTTGTGACCGAGGAGCCTGTCTTGGCCTTGCCAGACCATGCCAAGCCATATGAGGTGCATATGGATGCATCAAACTTTGCCATAGGGGGCGTGCTGATGCAGGAGGGACATCCAGTCGCGTTCGAGAGCAGGAAGCTGAACAAGACTAAGCATAAGTACATGGTCCAAGAGAAGGAGATGACTGCAGTGGTGCATTGTTTATGCACTTGGTGCCATTACCTGTTGGGGTCGAGTTTCATGGTTAGGACGGACAATGTGGCAACTAGCTACTTCCAGACGCAGAAGAAGCTATCCCTCAAGCAGGCAAGATGGCAAGATTTTCTTACAAAATTTGACTTTCAAATGGAGTATAAGCCAGGGCGAGTGAACCTAGTGGCAGACTCCTTGAACAGAAAGGTTAACCTTGCTGCCATTAGCCAACCAGAGGGGTCACTAGTGTCGCACATCAAGGAGGGACTTACACATGATCCTATAGCTAAGGCTTTCATGGAGTATGCCCAACAAGGTAAGACTAGGTGATTTTGGATGCAAGATGGTTTGTTGTACACCAGAGGCAGTAGACTATTTGTGCCGTAGCACGAAAAGCTCCGTAAGGAAGTTTTACAAGAGTGTCATGATTCAAGATGGTCTGGACACCCTCGAAGTGAGCCGCACCTTGGCACTGATCAAGGACCTGTACTACTGGCCGCACATGAGGGACGATGTGGAAGCCTATATGAAGACTTGTCTTGTGTGCCAACAGGACAAGGTGGAGCTCAAGGAACTAGGCGGCCTCTTGAAGCCATTGCCAGTGCCAGAGCAACCATGTAAGAGTGTTTCTCTGGACTTTATAGTCAGTCTACCCAAAGCAAAATGGTTTGAAAGCATCATGGTAGTGGTGGATAGGTTTTCCAAGTATGGAATCTTCATTCCAGCAACCAAGGAGTGCCCAGTCGAGGAGGTAGCTCGATTGTTCCTGAAAAACATGGTTAAGTACTAGGGAGTGCCAAGGACCATTGTTAGTAATCAGGACGGGCATTTCACAGGCAGGTTCTGGACTGAGTTGTTCAAGCTGTTGTGGTCAGACTTGAACTTTTCCACTAGCATGCATTCGCAGACCGATGGGCAGACAGAACGAGTGAATGGACTATTGGAAGTCTACCTCAGTCACTATGTGAGTGCCACACAAAGGGACTGGCCAAAGCTGCTAGATGTTGCACAGTTTTCCTACAACTTGCAAAGGAGTGAGGCAATGAACCAGAGCCCATTTGAGGTTATGACAGGGCAAGAACCACTAACACCTGGTTTGATTGCTGTAGGTTATACAGGGCTAAATCTAGCAACATATAAGTTTGCCAATGCATGGCAAGAGCAAATTGACTTGGCTAGAGTCTGTCTACACAAGGTGGCCAAGAGGTCGAAGAAGTGGGCAGACTAGAATAGGCGAGACATGCAGTTCCTAGTTAGGGAGTTATGTTGGTGAAGCTGCCCGGTGTTCCATGTAAGCATGCTCAAACTATTCCATGAGGATGAGGGAGATCCAGGATGGGCAGAGTCAAAGCGTGCACCATTGGGAGTAAGGGCCTCATATGAAAAGGAGGTCCACAGCATCATAGCTGACCAGGAGGTGAGACGGAAGAACTACCAACCAAGACAAAAGTACTTGATGCGCTGGAAGGGACTTCTAAATAGTGAGGCAAGTTGGAAACCAACAGAAGACGTATGGTGGTTCGGGGACTAGATCAGGTAGTACCATGCAGAAGATGCAATGATGGCATTACGCAATCAGGGGGGGAGAATGTCACTCCCTGGGTGGGTGCGCTAAGCACATCAGGCGAGCTAGAGGTTGAGGCCCGCAGACCAAGCGCACTGGCAGGTATTTATGCGTAAGGCCTAGGAGACAAGGTCAGAATGCTTGCCCAACTTGCAAGCCAGCTTGTCAGGCCAAGGCCTGGTGTGCAGGCTGCCCGTACCACATCCAAAAAGGCCCAAGGTGTTGGATATGTAAGTGAAGCTTCTGGAACCTTGCAGGATCAACAAGAGCCTCCTGGCAGATTTGGTTGACCTTAGAAATCAGGAGTTAGAATCCTGATTGATTGTAATCTGTATAATCCCATGATTCTAGGGATATTACCATTAAGTGTAGCTAGAGCCTTCAACTATAAATAAGGGCTGCACTACCCTAATTTGTACACCATCAAATATTTCTGTTTCAGTGAATACGGAGCATATTCTAGCATTTTACCTTGTTATCCTATTTCTCTTTAACTTGCATAATCAGCCCTTCCCATTGTTCTAGTACCTGTACGCTTGTGTTTTAGGCTGACTTAGGCATAAAGGAAGAGATTCCAAGCCTAACACCGCACGGATTCTGGGTCTAAGGTTGGAGCTTGTGACACCTACACCAAGGCCCAACACCTGTCGATGGTGCTCGAGGCAACCGCCTGCACCAAGGGCCATCTTCCACCGATGCTCATTGAGGCATGCATGTGTCAATGCTGGTCGAGGCAAGTGCCTATTCCAAGGGCTAGCTTGTGCCAATGGCGGTCAAGGCAAGTGCCCTTACCAAAGGGCAGCCTGTGCCGATGATGGCCGATGATGTGCAATCACCATGCGCCATCATGTGCTGTTAATGGTCGAGGCCTTAGCTGAAGTTTGATTTTGAGCCACAGTGCACATGTTGGGCTCGAGCATGTGCTAGTACAACATTTTTTTTGCCCGAGGCACCATCACCGGAGTATGGTCGGAGAACCTGACCGACGGTATTGACGGTTCTAGCGATTGGGGGTCCGGGGGGTGTGCGCACATGATGTGTGATGGGTGCTTGTACTCAGCCCTTATATTGGCCCCCTATCCCTTAACAAACCTCAACAACTCACACCCCCTTAAAGAGCATATGAGATTTTACAGGTTTGTTGCCAGTAACCATTCAAGTGTCTGAAATGGGGACACTTTTTTCAAATGGCCACAAAATCTTCTACACTTTGAGTTTTTAGCTAAATTTTTTTTTGCATACCAAAAAAAATAAAAGGAGAAGGTCTACCAAATTTGGGGCCAAAAATCCTTCTAAAAAAAGTTTAAAAAATCTCGAACCACAAAAAATTTCAAAAATCATGAAAAATAAAAAACGAGTCATCTTGCCATGAAACTTCACAAGAAGGCTTAGGGGACCATTGTATGAATTTAAAAGCCATAAAAATGTCATTGGCATGGCATAAATATGAAGATGTGCCTAAACCCACCTACCATCAGATCGTGGCGTGCATGGTGCTTGGCCTGGGCTTAGGACACCCGCGTGTTGTGTGCAGGCACTGGGGAGTGCTCATATGAATTCACATGCCATAAAAATGGCATTGGCATGGCAAAAATATGAAGATGTGCCTAAACCCACCTACCACTTGATTGTGGTGCTCATTGGTGCTCGACCCGAGCTTAGGACACCCGCACGTGGTGCGCGGGCATTAGGGAGCGCTCATATGAATTCATGGACCACAAAAATGGCTTTGGCACTATAGAAACATGAAGATATCCCTGAACCCACTTACTGCCCGGTCATGGTGCGTAGGGTGCATGACTCGAGCCCAAGTGCGATCGCTTGGTGCGCGACCCAGCATGGGCTGATGCTGTTCAAGGGAACTACCCGCACCAAGGTCTAGCATGTGTCGATGGTGGTCAAAGCATGCACCGAGACCAAGGGCCAACATGTCTCGATAGTGGTCGAGGCATGTGTATGTGTCACGGTCAGCAAGCAAGTCGAGACTGGCCTGAGGTTGTAGTGGGATAGGATCTGACAGTCGGGGGGACTAGGCCTTGAGGCCTACTCGAGGTGCAAGTTATGGAGAACAGGATTGGGATAGTGGTACAGGCAGTGATCAGGACTCCAAGGGCTTAGGCACAGTGTTAGGTTCGGCAGAATTGAGCCAGGCCCAGGTGCGGGTGTTGGTGGGCGATAGACGGTGCGCGGGCATGCAGTCAGACCGACACATGGGCATGCAGTCAGACCGACACATGGGCATGCAGTCAGACTAGGGTCGCACCAAGTGCCAGTGTCGCGCCTTGGGCGTGGGCACCAAGAGTTGAGACCCGCCCCCCAGCGGCCAAGGCTCAAGCACCATATGCAAAGGCGAGGGTTCTAGCAATACTCATTGCTATTGCTGTCCAGACCACCTGCCCGAAAGTCTGGCCTATCCGCAGCATCGAGACCAGGCCCACAACATGCTCGCACTGCATCTAAGTGGTCCCAGGGAGTGGGGCCGAACCAGAATCGTATAGAAAGCCTGCAAGATCTGTAGTACACAGAGGGGGACCTGACCGATCCTCAGCTTGCATATTCTGCCTCTCTGGCTAGCTTAGTGACCTCACGCTTGTTTCGTAGGTTGACTTAGGCATACGAAGTTCATTCCCAGTCTAATCTCTGATCGGATCGAGGGTTATGGCTGTAGGAACCGTAGCAAAATCGACAACATGTAGAGGGGGACCCGATCGCTCCTCAGTTTACGTATTCTACCTCTCTGGTCGACTTAATGCTCGCATGCTCATTTCATAATTTGACTTAGGCATATGAAGTTCATTCCCGATTGGGACTGAGGGACGAAGGGCCTCGGGTCATGCCCAACCCTAGAGAGGGTGGCGTAAAAAGAAGGAAGGTCAGTAGGGGAAGCGAAGGGGGAAGGGGGAGGGATGAATCGAAGCTACAAAGGGCTGAATCTCAGTGGATCATGGCAGCAAGGCTACTCTGCCACTTACAATACCCTGTCACATATTTAAGTCATCTGCAAAGGATTCTACCCACCGCTCGGTGGGAATTGAGCTCTAAGGAAGCCCGTGCGGCTCGCCCGCCATGGGGGCTGCACCTACGACACGTGCCATTGGGGGCCATGGGCCCCTACTGCGGGTTGACAATCGAGTGATGGACGTGCGCATCACTTCTAGCCTAAATTCTAACTTAGAGGCATTCAGTCATAATCCAATGCATGGTAGCTTCGTGCCATTGGCTTTTCAACCAAGCGCGATGATCAATTGTGCGAATCAACGGTTCCTTTCATACTAGGTTGAATTACTATCACATCGTCACCATCAGTAGGGTAAAACTAACCTATCTCATGATGGTCTAAACCCAGCTCATGTTCCCTATTGGTGGGTGAACAATCCAACACTTGGTGAATTCTACTTCATAATGATAAGAAGAGCCAACATCGAAGGATCAAAAAGCAACGTCGCTATGAACACTTGGCTGCCACAAGCCAGTTATCCTTATGGTAACTTTTCTGACACCTCTAGCTTCAAATCCTGAAAGTTTAAAAGAATGATAGGCCATGCTTTTAGGTTCATATTCATACTGGAAATCTGAATCAAACGAGCTTTTACCCTTTTGTTCCACATGAGATTTTTGTTCTCATTGAGCTCATCTTAAAACACTTGCGCTATCAGTTTCTCACCCGTATGCAGCACACAGAAGGGGACTCGGCTGATCTTCAGCTTGCGTATTCTGCCTCTCTAGCTAGCTTAATGCCTGCACGCTCGTTTCGTAGGTTGACTTAGGCATATGGAGTTCATTCTTGATCGAGACTGAGGGACAGAGAGGCCTGGGTCATGCCTAACCCCGGAGGGGGGCGACGTAAAAGGAATAAAGGTTGGCTGGAGAAGGGGAGGGGGAAGGAGGAGGGACGAATCGAAGCGACAAAGGGCTGAATCTCAGTGGATCGTGGCAGCAAGGCCACTCTGCCACTTATAATACCTCGTCACGTATTTAAGTCATCTGCAAAAGATTCTACCCTCCACTCAGTGGGAATTGAGCTCCAAAGAGGCTCGCGTGGCTCGTCTGCTGTGGGGGTTGCACCTACAACATGTGCCCTTGGGGGCCATGGGCCCCTACTGTGGGTCGGCAATTAGGCGACGGAAGCACGTGTCACTTCTATCCCAGATTCTGACTTAGAGGTGTTTAGTCATAATCCAACGCACGATAGCTTTGTGCCATTGGCTTTTCAACCAAGCGCGATGACCAATTGTGCGAATCAATGATTCCTCTCGTACTAGGTTGAATTACTATCACGCCATCACCATCAGTAGCGTAAAACTAACCTATCTCATGATGGTCTAAACCCAGCTCACGTTCCGTATTGGTGGATGAATAATCTAACACTTGGTGAATTCAGCTTCACAATGATAGGAAGAGCCTACATCGAAGGATTAAAAAGCAATGTCGCTATGAACGCTTGGCTGCCACAAGCCAGTTATCCCTGTGGTAACTTTTTTGTCACCTCTAGCTTCAAATCCCAAAGGTCGAAAGGATCAATAGGCCACGCTATCATGAGATTTTTGTTCTTGTTAAGCTCATCTTAGGACACCTGTGTTATCTTTTAATAGATGTGTCACCCCAGCCAAACTCCTCACCTGACAATGTCTTTCACCCGGGTGAGGCCGACCTTGGGTACAAAAGAAGGGGTCGTGCCCCACCTCTGATTCATGAAATAAATAAAATAATGTTAAAAGTAGTGGTATTTCAATTTTGCTCGGGGGCTCCCACTTATCCTACACCTCTCAAGTCATTTCACAAAGTCGGACTAGAGTCGAGCTCAATAAGGTCTTTTTTCCCCGCTGATTCTACCAAGCCCATTCCCTTAGCTGTGATTTCGCTGGATGGTAGACAGGGATTGTAGGAATCTTGTTAATCCATTCATGCCCGTCACTAATTAGATGATGAGGCATTTGGCTACCTTAAGAGAGTCATAGTTACTCCTGTCGTTTACCCGCGCTTGGTTGAATTTCTTCACTTTGACATTCAGAGCACTGGGCAGAAATCACATTGCATGAGCATCCGTAAGGACCATCGCAATGCCTTTTTTTAATTAAATAGTCAGATTGCCCTTATCCGTACCAATTTTGAGTCGATTGTTCATCACCCGGGGAAGGCCCCCGAGGGTGTCGTTCTCAGTCCGTCCCCCGATCGGCACGCGGTGACCCGTTCTCACCATGGGAGCAGCACGAATAGTGCACTGGCAGTCGATGGGTTCAGGACTGGGACCTCTGTGACCAGCCCTCAGAGCCAATCCTTTTCTCGAGGTTATAGATCCATTTTATTGACTTTTCTTACGTACATTATTCCATGACCAAAGGCTGTTCACCGTGGAGACCTGATGCGATTATAAGTACGATCGGGCACAGACAGCACTCGATCTTTTGGATTTTCAAGGGCCATCGAGGGTGCACTAGATACCATGCGATGTACGGTGCTCTTTCGACCTTTGGACCCTAGCTCTAGCTAAGTCATTTCCAGGGTAGACGGGTCGTTAAATAGAAAAGATAACTCTTTCTGAGGCCCCCGTCCACGTCTCCGGACTCCCTAAAGTTGTCGTCAGTTGTCGTATCCCAGTTCAAGAATTTTAACCTGATTCCCTTTCGAAGCTCACGTGGGACGTGATGTCAGACGGGCTTTCCCTGCCTCTTAGGATCGACTAACCCATGTCCAAATGCCATTCACATGGAACCTTTCCCTTCTTCGGCCTTCAAAGTTTTCATTTGAATATTTGCTACTACCACTAAGATCTGCACCGATGGCATTTCACCTGGGCTCGTGCCCCAGGTTTTACGACGATCGTCACACCCTCCTACTCATCAAGGCTTAGCCCTTGCCCCGATGATCGGGTATAGGTCGCACGCTTAAGCGCCATCCATTTTCGGGGCTGGTTGATTCGACAGGTGAGTTGTTACACATTCCTTAGTGGATTTTGACTTCCATGACCACCGTCCTACTGTTTTAATCAAGCAACACCCTTTATGGGTTTCAGGTTAGCACGTAGTTGGGCACCGTAACTCGGATTTCAGTTCATCCCACATCACCAGTTCTGCTTACCAAAAATAGCCCACTTGGAGCTCTCGATTCTGTGGCACAGCTCAACGAAGTAGTCACGTCGTCTTACCTATTTAAAGTTTGAGAATAGGTCGAGGGCATTATGCTCCTGATGCCTCTAATGATTGGCTTTACTCAATAGAACTCGTTGGGGCTTCAGCTAGCCTGAGGAAAACTTCAGAGGGAACTAGCTACTAGACGGTTTGATTAGTCTTTCACCCCTATACCCAAGTCAGACGAATGATTTGCACGCCAGTATCGATGTGGGCCTCCACCAAAGTTTCCTTTGGCTTCACCCCGCTCAGGCATAGTTCACCATCTTTCGGGTCCCGATGGGCATGCTCTCACTCGAACCCTTCTTAGAAGATCAAGGTCGATCAATGGTGCACCCATAAAGGATCCTATCAATCAACTTTCTTGTGCTTTACAGCTTTCTTGGCCCATTCACTCGTACACATGTCAGACTCCTTGGTTTGTGTTTCAATATGGGTCAGATGGGGAACACGCAGGTGTCAAGGCATGCTGAGACACCGCGTGCTGCATTCCATGATCACGGTGATGATGTCTCTGAGGGCATATCGAATGCCCAAGCTTGGGCCATCACCACGACCCGCGTCGGTCCACGCCCCGAGCCGATCCCCCATCCGCTTCCCTCCCGACAATTTCAAGCACTCTTTGACTCTCTTTTCAAAGTCCTTTTCATCTTTCCCTCATGATACTTGTTTGCTATTGATCTCTCGTCCATATTTAGACTACAATTTAGATGTCGGGGGCACCCGATTCTCAAGTTGGGCTCTTCTCGGTTCGCTCACCGTTACTAGGGGAATCCTGGTATGTTTCTTTTCTTTCGCTTATTGATATGCTTAAACTTAGCGGGTGATCCCGCCTGACCTGGGATCATGACGTGAGCATCGATCGAGTGATGTGGGGGTCCGACGAGGTCTAGGTGGACAATGAGCGTGCATCACTGGGGATGAGGCATATCGAGAGCTTTACCCCCGATGATCACAGCGCTGTCATTGTCGGGGACTCACTTTTTGGCCAACCATGACCGATGGGATCACGGGAGGCCATCTTTTGCTCGCCCCTTTCCCCTGGAGCTCGATGGCAGGGGTTTGGAGGGGGGGCGATAGTGCATGACACCCAGGCAAGCGTGCCCTCGACCTAATGGCTTCGGGCGCAACTTATGTTCAAAGACTCGATGGTTCACGAGATTCTATAATTCACACCAAGTATCGTATTTTGCTACGTTCTTCATCGATGCGAGAACCGAGATATCCGTTGCCTAGAGTCATTTCATTTTTTTACGACAAAAGGAGTCGTAGTGCCATTCGCTCATGCATCGCCAATGGGATGGTGATGGCTCACGTGCTCCATTTCAGTTTCGGTTCCTTGGAGTGATTCACGCTGTGGGTTCATTGTTCGACAACGAGTGAGACGATGTCGATCATTTCACCCACCCGGTAGGGGAGATGAAGTGAACCATCACACCTGCCCAAGGGTCAAAAAGGGCTCGGGGCACGGGGGCACCCTCGCCCCTTTGGTGTTTTCTTAACGCGTCTGTCGATCGACCGTCGAGCAGGGTTTCGATAGTGATCCTTCCGCAGGTTCACCTACGGAAACCTTGTTATGACTTCTCCTGACTCTAAATGATAAGGTTCAGTGGACTTCTTGTGACGTCATGGGCGGTGAACCATCCAGGTCATCGTGATCCGAACACTTCACTGAACCATTCAATCGGTAAAAGTGACAGGCGGTGTGTACAAAGGGTAGGGACATAGTCAACGCGAGCTGATGACTCGGACTTACTAGGAATTCCTCGTTGAAGACCAACAATTGCAATGATCTATCCCTATCACGATGAAATTTCAAAGACTACCTGGGCCTATCAGCCAAGGCTATAGACTCATTGAATACATCAGTGTAGCATGCGTGCGGCCAGAGCATCTAAGGGCATCACAAACCTGTTATTGCCTCAAACTTCCTTGGCCTAAACGGCCATAGTCCCTCTAAGAAACTAGCCACGAAGGATCATTTTCGCGTAGCTAGTTAGCAGGCTGAGGTCTCGTTCATTAACGAAATTGACCAGACAAATCGCTCCACCAACTAAGAATGGCCATGCACCACCACCCATAGAATTAAGAAAGAGCTCTTATTCTGTTAATCCTTACTATGTCTGGACCTGGTAAGTTTCCCCTGTGCTCCCGAGCCTCTAATCATTGGCTTTACCTGATAGAACTCATCGGGGGCTCCAGCTATCCTGAGGGAAACTTCGAAGGGAACTAGCTACTAGACCATTCGATTAGTCTCTTGTCCCTATACCCAAGTCCAACGAACGATTTACACGTCAGTATCACTGCGGGCCTCCACCAGAGTTTCCTCTGGCTTCACCCCGCTCAGGCATAGTTCACCATCTTTCGGGTCTCGACGGGCATGCTCGCACTCGAACCCTTCTCAGAAGATCAAGGTCGATCGACGGTGCACCCACGAGGGATCCTGCCAATCAGCTTTCTTGTGTCTTATAGGTTTCCTGGCTCGTTGACTCACACGTATGTCATACTCTTTGGTTCGTGTTTCAAGACGAGTCGGATGGGGAGCTCGCAGGTCGAAGCCAGAAGCACGATGTGCTGAGGCACGTCGAGACAGCACCTACTGCATTCCATGATTGTGGTGAAGATGTCTCCGTGGGCACATCAAAAGCTCGGGCTTGGTCAACATCGTGACTCGCGGTGGTCCACACCCTGAGCTGATCGATGGATTGACTCTCATCATTCCACATCCGACTGGGGTGCATCGTCGGCCCCCAACCGCTTCCCTCCTGACAATTTCAAGTGCTCTTTGACTCTCTTTTCAAAGTCCTTTTCATCTTTCCCTTATGGTACTTGTTCGCTATCGGTCTCTCACCCGTATTCAGCCTTGGATGGAATTTACCGCTCGATTGGGGCTGCATTCCCAAACAACCTGACTAGCTGACAGCGCCTCGTGGTGTGACAGGGTTCGGGCACAACGAGGCTCTCACCCTCTTTGACGCCTCTTTCCAGGGGACTTGAGCCTGGTCCATCACTGAGGATGCTTCTTCAGACTGCAATTCGAACGTCGGGGGCACCCGATTCTCAAGCTGTCTCTTCTCGGTTCCCTCACCGTTACTAGGGGAATCTTGGTAAGTTTTTTTTCCTCCACTTATTGATATGCTTAAACTCAGCATGTGATCCTGCCTGACCTGGGGTCATGATGCAAGCATTGATCAAGCAATGCAGTCTGATGGGGTTCAGGTGGACAATGAGCGCGGGTCACCTGGGACGAGGCACGCCAGGAGCTCTACCACCGACGGTCACGGTGCTGTCATTGTCAGGGACTTGCTTTTGGGCCAACCACGACCTACGGGATCGCGGAAGGTCATCTTCCGCTTGCCCCCTTCCCTCAAAGCTCGATGGCAGAGGGCTTGAGAGGGGGCGATGGTGCATGACACCCAGGCAGGCGTGCCCTCGACCTAATGGCTTCAGGTGTAACTTGCGTTCAAAGACTCGATGGTTCACGAGATTCTATAATTCATACCAAGTATCGTATTTCGCTACGTTCTTTATCGATGCGAGAGCCAAGATATCCATTACCAAAAGTTGTTTCATTTTTTTACGATAAAAGAAGTCACGGTGCCACCCATGCATGCACCGCGAACGGGATGGCAACGGCTTGTGCACTCTGTTTCTGTTTCGGTTCCTTGGCACGATTCACGCTAGGGGTTCGTTGTTCGACAACGAACGAGATGATGTCGATCATTTTGCTCACCCGATAGGGGGGACAAAGTGATCGTCTCACCTATCCAGGGATGGAAAGGACTCGAGGCATGGGGGCACCATCATCCCCTCGATGTTTCGTTAACGCATCCGTGGGTAGTCCGTCGAGCGGGGTTTCGACAATGATCCTTTCGTAGGTTCACCTATAAAAACTATGTTACGACTTTTCCTTCCTCTAAATGATAAGGTCCAGTGGACTTCTCGTGACGTCGTAGGTGGTGAACCATCCACATCGCCGTGATCTGAACACTTCACCGGACCATTCAATCGGTAGGAGCGACGGGTGATGTGTACAAAAGGTAGGGACGTAGTCAACGCAAGCTGGTGACTCACGTTTACTAGGAATTCCTCATTGAAGACCAACAATTGCAATGATCTATCCCTATCATGATGAAATTTTGAAGATTACCCGAGCCTGTCGGCCAAGGCTATAGACTCGTTGAATACATCAGTGTAGTGCGCGTGCAACCCAGAACATCTAAGGGCATCACAGACCTGTTATTGCCTCAAACTTCCTTGGCCTAAATGGCCATAGTCCCTCTATGAAGCTAGCCATGAAGGATCACCTCCATGTAGCTAGTTAGCAGGCTGAGTTCTCGTTTGTTAACGAAATTAACCAGACAAATCGCTCCACCAACTAAGAACGACCATGCACCACCATACATAGAATCAAGAAAGAGCTCTCAATCTGTCAATCCTTACTATGTCTAGACCTAGTAAGTTTCCTCGTGTTGAGTCAAATTAAGCCGTAGGCTCCACTCTTGGTGGTGCCCTTTCGTCAATTCCTTTAAGTTTCAGCCTTGCGACCATACTCCCCCTAAAACCTAAAGACTTTGATTTCTCATAAGGTGCTGACGGAGTCCTAAAAGTAATATCCGTCGATCCCTGGTCGATAATTTTTATGGTTAAGACTAAGATGGTATCTGATCGTCTTCGAGCCCCTAACTTTCGTTCTTGATTAATGAAAACATCCTTGGCAACTGCTTTCACAGTTGTTCATCTTTCATAAATCCAAGAATTTCACCTCTGACTATGGAATACGAATGCCCCCGACTGTCCCTGTTAATCATTACTCTGATCCTGAAAGCCAACATAATAAGATCGAAATCCTATGATGTTATCCCATGCTAATGTATACAAGCGTAGGCCTACTTTGAATACTCTAATTTCTTTAAAGTAATAGTGCCAGAGGAACAACCCGGGTAATTAAGTCTAGGAGCGCATCATCAACAGTAGGGACGAGTAGACCGATGCTCACCGTGAGGTAGATCGGATGACCCAACCCTAGTTCCAACTACGAGCTTTTTAACTGCATTAACTTAAATATACACTATTGGAGTTGGAATTACTGCAGCTGTTGGCAACAGACTTGCCCTCCAATGGATCTTCATTAAGGGATTTAGATTGTACTCATTCCAATTACCAGAATCATACAGCCCGATATTGTTATTTATTGTCACTACCTCTCCATGTCAGGATTGGGTAATTTACGCGCCTGCTGCCTTTCTTAGATGTGGTAGCCGTTTCTTAGGCTCCCTCTTTGGAATCGAACCTTAATTCTCCATCACCCATCACCACCATAGTAGGCCACTATCTTACCATCAAAAGTTGATAGGGCAAAAATTTGAATGATGCGTCACCGGCACAAATGCCGTGCAATCTGTCGAGTTATCATGAATCATCAGAGCAATGGGCGTAGCCCAGGTCGACCTTTTACCTAATAAATGCATCCCTTCCAAAAGTTGAGGTTTGTTGCACGTATTAGCTCTAGAATTACTACGATTGTTCGAGTAGTAGATACCATCAAACAAACTATAACTAATTTAATGAGTCATTCGTAGTTTCACAGTCTGAATTAGTTCGTACTTACACATGCATGGCGTAATCTTTGAGACAAGTAGATGACTACTGGTAGGATCAACCATGTAGCATTCCTTCGGGACGTTGGCACCACGGGGGCCTCGATGCACTGACCAAGCCACGGACAAAGCCCAACGTGGAGTGCAAGCGTCATGCGTGTCGAGCACGTGAAATGCATAGCATCGAACGAACGGGGGCTGGGAGCCCACACTCGCTAAACGTTTTGCATCCGAGAGCACGTTCGAACACCGGTGTGCCAATACAGCCACGGAGGATTGGGTGGCACGCTTGGGACACCGACCATAATTAACGTCCGAATCATAGTCCGTCAAGACACAAGACTGATGAGGGATGGTGAGACATCCGATTTCCATCGATTCAGGTATGCAGCATAGGATCTCGATCGCACCCTTGAGGTACGATGACCACATGGGGGGAGATTGAAGAGGATGACGGGTTGGCAGTTTGATGCATCGAGCACGGAGCCTACCAACATGCACAACCATAGCACCACTCATATGCCCATTGCATACAAGTGGTAGCATCCACACGCACCGGTCCACAACCCACCCGATCGATTACTCAATGAGCGAGTGGAGGAAACGACATGCAAGGCCATGCCACAACCGCTTGGCATGGGAAAAACACAAGCAAGGGCCACGAGTCTACCCGAGCCATTCGACAGGCAACAACTGCGCGATACCACCAATGATTGGCCTGGCCGAGATCGCACACGCGAGCTCTACTGCCACCCCTCCAAGGGGACGTTGCCCGATTCAGGGACTTGTTCCTAGGGTCTTGGGTAGCATCGACTGCATGCACAGCCTCATCAAGGCCAAGACATTTTTGTGGGTGATGAGAAGGAACCACGAGATCGTCAAATTCTAAAAGACTTGGCCGGGCCAAGCCCGTAACCGTAGCTTCTGCTCGTACCACTCCAGGGAGCCATTGCCTGATTCGAGGACTTGGTCTGGGGTCTAGGGCAGCATCTGCCACATGCACGGGCTCGAGTTCGGCTCTCTATTTTTGTATGCATGCCAACCGATCGAGGCCATGGGCACCTACCAGTTATCGGAGCAACCAATCATTGGACAAAATGGTCGAAAGGCATGCACGCCTTATATTTCACTCGAGGGACGTTACCCTGGGTGTACGTAATGGGAGGCCCATCACGCACACCTACTCCCCCCATGGGCTGAGAGAGGGGGTGCTAGACCACCACCCCCTAAAAAATGTTAAAGATTTTGTAGATATACTACCAGTAGACCTTAAAGTCTTTGAAATGGGGACATTTTTTCCAAATAGGCATATCCCGCACTGAGGGTGAGTAGGTGCCGTTGGTGGTCGTGGCATGTGCCAACACCAAAGGCCAGCGCGTGTCGATGGTGTTAGATGCGACTGCCTGCACCAAGGGCCATCTTTTGCCTATGTTAATCGAGGTAGGTGCCCGCATCGATTTCAGCTTGTGTGCATGCTGATTGAGGCATGTATGCTCCAATGGTGGTCGAGGTATCTGCCCGCACCAAGGCCCAGCACGTGTCGATGGTGTTTGAGGCAACCTCCCACACTAGGGGCCATTTTTTACTGAGGCTAATCGAGGCATGGCACACACCAAGGGTCAGCTTGTGCCCACACCAAGGGTCAGCTTGTGCCGATGGTAGTTGAGGCATGTGCCCGCACCAAGGCCCAGCATGTGTCGATGGTGTTTGAGGCAACCACCCTCACCAAGGGCCATCTTCTATCGATGGTGATCAAAGCAACCACTTGCACCAAGGCCCAGCATGTACTGATGGTGTTTGATGCAACTGCCCACACCAGGGGCCATCTTCTGCCAATGGTGGTCGAGGTAAGTACTCGCACCAAGGGTCAGCTTGTATCGATGGTGCTCGAGGCAACCTTCTGCACCAAGGCCCAGCATGTGTCGATGGTGTTTGAGGCAACCGTACGTACCAGAAACCATCTTCTATTGATGCTGATCGAGGTATGGCACGTGCCGATGGTGGTCCAGGCAAGTGCCTGTATAAATGGCCAGCATGTGACGATGGTGGTCGAGGCATGTGCCCTCACCAAGGCCCAACATGTGCCGATGGTGCTCGAGACAACCACCCGTACCAAGGGCCATCTTCTGTCGATGCTCATCAAAGCATGCATGTGTCAATGATAGTTGAGGCAAGTGCCTATTCCAAGGGCCAGCTTGTGTCGATGGCGGTCGAGACAAGGGCCTGTATCAAAAGGTAGCGTATGCCGATGATGGTCGATGCATGTGCCATCACCATGCACCATCATGTGCCATTGATGGTCGAGACCTTAGCCGAAGTTTGATTTTGAGCCAAGGTGCCCATGTCGGGCTCGGGCATGTGCTGGTGCTGCATTTTTTTTACTCGAGACACCATCGTCGGAGCATTGCTAGAGAACCTGACCGACGGCATTAGGGGTTCCGACGATTGGGGGTCCGGGGGGTGTGTGCACATGATGTGCAATGGGTGCTTCTACTTGGCCCTGATATTGGTCACCTATCCCTCAATAAACCTTGAAAACTCACAGCCCCTTAAAGAGCATATGAGATTTTACAGGTTTGCTGCCAGTAACTATTCAAGTGTCTGAAATGGGGACACTTTTTTCAAATGGCCACAAAATCTTCTACACTTTGAGTTTTTAGCTGAATGTTTTTTTGCATGCAAATGAAAATACAAGGATCAGGTGTACCAAATTTAGGGCCAAAACTTCTTCCAAAAAATTTTAAAAAATCCCAAACTTTAAAAAATTTCAAAAATCATAAAAAATAGAAAACAAGTCATCTTGCCATGAAACTTCACATGAAGGCTTAGGGGACCATTGTATCAATTTACAAGCCATAAAAATGGCATTGGAATCTAAGGATGTGCCTAAACCCACCTACCACCCGATCGTGGCACGCATGGTGCTCGACCCGACCTCAGGACACCAGCGCGTGGTGTGCGGGCACTGGGGAGTGCTCATATGAATTCACAGGCCATAAAAATGGCATTGGCATGATAGAAATATGAAGATATGCCTAAACCCACCTACCACCCAGTCGTGGTGCTCATTGGTGCTCAGCCCGGGCTCAAGACACCTACGAATGGTGCGCGAGCATTAGGGAGCTCTCATATGAATTCATGGACCATTCAATTGGTAGGAGCAATGGGTGGTGTGTACAAAGGGTAGGGATGTAGTCAACATGAGCTGATGACTCATGCTTATCTCTCCTTTTTCACATGCACGCCAACCGGTCGAGGCCATGGGTGCTTGTCGGTCACCGGAGCAACCAATCGTCGGACAAAATGGTTGAAAGGCATGCACGCCCTGTATTTTGGTCGAGGGAGGTTGCCCTGGGTGTACGCAATGAGAGGCCCATCATGCACACCCACTTTCCCTGTGGGGGGAGAGAGGGTGCCAGACCACCACCCCCCTAAAGAGCATTAGAGATTTTACAGATATGCTACTAGTAGACCTTAAATTGTCTGAAAATAGGGACACTTTTTCCAAACAAGCATATCTCGCATCGAGGGTTAGCAGGTGCCGATAGTGGTCGAGGCATGTGTCCGTACCAAAGGCCAGCACGTGCTAATGGTGTTCGATGCGATTGCCCGTACCAAGGGCCATCTTCTACCTATGCTGATCGAGCAGGTGCCTGCTGTCATGGACCTAAGAAAGAGTCTTAAATCCCACATCGAACATAATAGGAGGGTCACTGGGGTATAAAAGGGTTCACACCACCTCTTCCTTGTGAGGCACCTTTTGTAGGACAAAATCGTGAAGCCAAGGGGTCAAAGCGAATAATACCTCACAAGGGTGTGAACCGTGGTAGGTAGGTTGATCTGGGACACCGAATGAGTGGATACCCGAGTCCTAGAACCGCGTGGGTTCGAAGCTTAAGTCTTGATTCATGACAAGTGGTATCAGAGCCAACCCTAAACCATTCGATCCATGCCAAGCACCTTAAAAGAGGTAGGTAGGGCGGCCAGCCTTCGTGACAAGGGTGTCACAAGGTTGGGTGGGGGAGAATGTCATGCCTTGGGCGGGCGCACCAGGCACATCAGGTGCACCAACACACGAGCCAGAGGTTGAGGCCCACACACCAGGTGTGCTGGTGGGTATTTACACACAAGGCCTAGGAGATGAGGCTAAAACGCCCGCCCAGCTTGCAGGCTAGCCTGTGAGGCCAATGCCTGGCCAATAGGCTACTTGCACCACATCCAAAGGGGCCCAAGGTGGGAGATACGCAAGTAAAGCTTCTGGAAGCTTGCAGGATCAGCAGGAGCCTCCTAGCAGATTTGGTTGACCCTAGAAATTAGGAGTTAGAATCCTGATTGATTGTAATCTTTGTAATTCCTTGATTTTAGCCTTTATTCGAAGATATTGCCATTAAGTGTAGCTGGAGCCTCAAATATAAATAAAGGGCTTCTCCACCCTCATTTGTACACCATCAAACACTTCTGTTTCAATGAATACAGAGCATATTTTCAGTATTCTACCTTGTTATCCTATTTCTCTTTAACTTGCATAATTAGCCCTTCCCATTGTTCTAGTGCCCGCACGCTTGTGCTTTAGGCTGACTTAGGCATAAAGAAGAAGATTCCAAGCCTAAGGCCACACAGATTCTGAGTCTAAGGTCAAAGCCCGTGACAGTTGGTATCAGGCAAGTTCGGTTTTACGTGTTTGTGTTGTGTAGGTTAGATCATGATTGAGGAGATGGCATCCCAAAGTGATGTTGCTAGCCAACAACCAGAGGCCCAAGAGTAGGGGCATGGAAGAGGCAGGAAAGCCAGTTTAAGAGATATATGATCTACCATGGATGGTAGGCTGGCCAAAGTGGAGGTGACCATGGGAGACATGGGGGAGAAGCTTGAGGAAGTGGAGACTCACATTGCATCACTAGACTCCATGGGAGAGGAGATCTAAGGTGAGCTACAAGCTACTCTCCATAAAGGCATGGACGTGATCACCCAAAGGAATGAGGCCTTGGAGGCTAAAGTGCTGACCTTGTGCGATGGCATGGAGGCCATGCATCACCGGATGGAGGAGCTCGCCAGTGAGCTTGTTGCTTGTAAGACTGCCATTGGGAATGGCATGTTTGCTGGAGTGTCTAAGTCCAGGATGGATGTCCCCAAGCCTACAGAGTTCAAGGGAACTAGGGTGGCCAAGGAAGTAGACAACTACCTACGGGGTATGGAGCAATATTTCCAGGCCATGGGCATGTAGGACGAGACAATAAAAGTAAGCACTACTGCTATGTATCTCACTGATGTAGCCTTGTTATGGTGGAGGCACAGGTGTGATGATGTTAGGCATGGGAGCACCAAGATTGGAACTTGGGTAAACTTCCAAAAAGTGTTCAGAGAGCAATTTTACCCGAAGTATGCTGATGATGAGGCACGGGTAAAGTTATGCAGGCTGAGCCAACAAGGGGACATAAGAGAGTATGTCCAAAAATTCTCCGAACTAATGCTACAGATCTCAGATCTAGGTGAGAAGGATGCCTTATTTACTTTCATGGATGGGCTGAAGCTGTGGGTGAAGCATGAGCTACAATGGAGGGGAGTTCATGACTTGGCTAAAGCCATGATTACTATTGAGTCCTTGATAAAGTTTAAGCCTCTGAACAAGTTTGAGTCTTCCAAGCCCAAGGGTAAGGGCAGGGACGATAGGGATCGAAAGAAGTAGTCCAAGGGGAAGGACCCTGACCGAGAGTCCAAGGATGGGGACCGAGACCATTCAACCAAGGATGGTGAGAGGAAGCCACCAGCAAGTAAGAGGAAAGCAAAGGGGGATCGAGAGCCACTAGCATGCTACCTATGTGGAGGGAGCCACATAGCATGCAATTGCCCATAAAAGGGCAAGCTAGCTACTGTAAACAAGGAGTCTGAAGAGGAGCTAGAGTCAGGGGCAGCAAAGCTTAGGTTGTTGGTGCTCAATGTTGTCCAGAGTAAGGGGAGCCGTAAGCCAAAGGGCTTGATGTTTGCGGATCTGATGGTTACGAGTCAGAAGGTGAGTGCACTGGTGGACTTAGGTGCCTCTCATCTTTTTATTTTAGGTGACGGAGTCCAAAAGCTCAAACTAAAGGTGCAGAAAGGGACTGGTACCATTAAAATGGTGAATTCCAAAGAGGTTCTAGCCATTGGAGTAGCATAGGGAGTGGAGTTATAGCTTGAAGACTGGAAAGGCAAGGAGACCATAGTGGTAATACCCCTTGACAACTATGAGTTTGTGATTGGGTTGGATTTCCTTGTTCAGATTAACACCCTCTTTATGCCTTTTGCCAATTGTATTTGCATCTTGGATGCACAGTGCCAATGCCTAGTACCATTGATGAGAGGGTCTAGGGTTGGGTTGCAGGTGGTGTCAACCATCCAATTTGCCAAGGTGATAAGCAAAGAAGAAGACACCTTCTTGGCAGCCCCGAAGTATGAAGAACCAAGGGAGAAGGAGACTGAGTCACCATTAGAGGTGCTAAAGGTGTTAAAGACCTTTAGTGATGTGATGCCCGCAAAGCTGCCTAGCCAGCTACCACATAAGAGAAAGGTGGACCACAAGATCGAGCTAGTGTCCGAGGCCAAGCTGCTAGCTAGAGCCCCTTATAGAAAGTTCTCACCAGAGTTGGAAGGACATTCAGTCGTGTTTGAGAGTAGGAAGCTGAATGACACTGAGCATAAGTACACAGTCCAAGAGAAAGAGATGACTGTAGTGGTACACTACTTGTGCACTTAGCACCATTACCTGTTGGGGTCTAGGTTCATGGTCAGGACAGACAATGTGGCAACCGGCTACTTCCAGACGTAGAAGAAATTGTCCCTCAAGCAGGCGAGATGGCAAGATTTTCTTGCAAAAATTGATTTCCATATGAAGTACAAGCCAGGGCTGGCGAACCTAATGGTAGATGCCTTGAGCAGGAAGGCTAACCTTGCTGCCATTAGCCAACCAGAGGGGTTACTGGTGCCACGTATCAAGGAGGGACTTGCACATGATCCTACAGCCAAGGTAAGACTAGGCGATTTTGGGTGCAGGATGGTTTGTTGTACACCATGGGCAGTAGACTATTTGTGCTGCAGCTTGGAAAGCTCTGCAAGGAAGTTTTGCAAGAGTGCCATGATTCAAGGTGGGCTAGACACCCAAGAGTGAGCCACACCTTGGCACTGATCAAGGATCGGTACTACTGGCTACACATGAGGGACAATGTGGAGGCCTATGTGAAGACTTATCTTGTATGCCAACAGGACAAGGTAGAGCTCAAGAAATCAGGTGATCTCTTGGAGCCATTGCCAGTGCCAGAGCGACCATGGGAGAGTGTTTCTCTAGACTTTATAGTCGGTCTACCCAAAGTAGAGGGGTTTAAAAGCATCATGGTAGTGGTGGACAGGTTTTCCAACAACCAAAGAGTGCCCAGCTGAGGAAGCAGCTTGATTGTTCCCGAAGAACATGGTTAAGTATTGGAGAGTGTCAAGGACCATTATTAGTGATCGAGACAGGCATTTCACGGGCAGGTTTTGGACTAAGTTGTTCAAGCTGTTGGGGTCAGACTTGAACTTTTCCACCAGCATGCATCCACAGACCGATGGGCAAATTGAGCGTGTGAATGGACTATTGGAGGTCTACCTCAAGCACTATGTGAGTGCCACACAAAGGGACTGGCCGAAGTTATTAGATGTTGCACAGTTTTCCTACAACTTGCAAAGGAGCAAGGCAACGAACTAGAGCCCATTTGAGGTTGTGACAGGGTAACAACCACTAACACCCAATTCGATTGCTGTAGGTTATATAGGGTCGAATCCAGCAGCATACAAGTTTGCCAAGGCATGGCAAGAGCAGGTTGGAGACTTGGTGTTGGTGAAGCTGCATCCCATTGTACGCCATAGGGGGCTGCACAAAGGCCTAGTACGGAGGTATGAGGGACCTTCTCGAGTACTCAAGAGGGTAGGCAAGGTAGCCTACAAGTTGGATATGCCACCCAAGTCGAGTGTACACCCGATGTTCCATGTATGCATGCTCTGTTCCATGAGGATGAGGGAGATCCAGGACGGGCAGAGTCAAAGTGTGAGCCATTAGGAGCAAGGGCCTCATATGAGAAAGAGGTCTACAGCATCATAGCTAATCGGAAGGTGAGATAAAAAAATTGTCAACCAAGACAAGAGTACTCCGTGCACTGGAAGGGACTTCTAGACAGTGAGGTGAGCTGGGAACTAGCAGAGGACTTATGGTAGTTTGGGGACTAGATCAGGTACTACCATGCAGAGGACGTAATGAGGGTGTTGCGCAATTAGGTGGGGGAGAATGTCACCCACTGGATGGGCATGCCAGGCACATTAGGCGCACTAGCATGCGAGCCAGAGGTTGAGGCCTGCACACCAGGTGTGCTGGCTGGTATTTGTGCACAAGGCCTAAGAGACGAGGCCAAAATGCTATCCCAGCTTACAGGCCAGCCCGTGAGGCCAAGGCTTAGCTAGCAGGCTGCTCGCACCACATCTAGAAGGGCCCAATGTGGGAGATACGCAAGTGAAGCTTCTGAAAGCTTGTAGGATCAGCAGGAGCCTCCTGGCAGATTTGGTTGACCCTAGAAATCAAGAGTTAGAATCCTGGTTGATTGTAATCTTTGTAATCCCTTGATTTTAGCCTTTATTCTAGGGATATTGCCATTAAGTGTAGCTGGAGCCTCAACTATAAATAGAGGGCTACTCCACCCTCATTTGTACACCATCAAACACTTCTGTTCAATGAATACAGAGCATATTTCCTGCATTCTGCCTATTATGTTGTTTTTCTTTAACTTGCGTAATTAGCCCTTCCCATTGTTTTAGTGCCCCCACGCTTGTGTTTTAGGTTGACTTAGGCATAAAGAAGGAGATTCCAAGCCTAAGGCCTCACACATTCTGAGTCTAAGGTTAGAGCCCGTGACACCCGTACTGGTTCCAACTTATGCACATGCTGATTGAGGCATGCATGCGTTGATGGTGGTCAATGCATCTACCCACACCAAGGCCCAGCACGTGCCGATGGTGTTTGAGGCAACCGCTCACACTAGGGGCCATCTTCTGCTGATGCTGATCGAGGCATGGCACGTGCCGATAGTGATCGAGGCACGTGTTGATGGTGATTGAGGCAAGTGCCCGCACCAAGGGCTGACTTGTGCCGATGGTGGTCAAGGCATGTGCCCGTACCAAGGCCCAACATGTGCCGATGATGTTCGAGGCAACCACCCGCACCAAGGCCTAGCATGTGCCGATGGTGTTCGAGGCAACCACCCGACCAAGGCCCAGCATGTGTCGATGGTGTTCGATGCAACCGTCCACACCAGGGGCCATCTTCTGTCGATGGTGGTTGAGGCAAGTGCCTGCACTAAGGGCTGGCTTATGCCAATGGTGCTCGAGGTAACCACCCGTACTAAAGCCCAGCATGTGCCGATGGTATTCGAGGTAACCACACGCATCAGGGACCATCTTCTATCGATGCTGAATGAGGCATAGCACGTGCCGATGATGGTCCAAGCAAGTGCCCGTACCAATGGCCAGCTTGTGACGATGGTGGTTGAGGCATGTGCCCTCATCAAGGCCCAACACGTGTCGATGGTGCTCGAGGCAACCGCCTACACCAAGGGCCATCTTCTACCAATGCTCATCAAGGCATGAATGTGTTGATGGTGGTCGAGGCAAGTACCTATTCCAAGGGCTAGCTTGTGCCGATGGCGGTCGAGGCAAGTGCCCGTACAAAAGGGTAGCCTATGCCGATGATGGTCGATGCATGTGCCATCACCATGCACCATCATGTGTCGTTGATGGTTGAGGCCTTGGCCAAAGTTTGATTTTGAGCCACGGTGCACATGTTGGGCTTGGGGCACGTGCTGGTGCAGCATTTTTTTTGCCCGGGGCACCATCACCGAAGCATCGTTGGAGAACTTGATTGGCGGTATTAGAGGTTTCGACAATTGGGGGTCCGGGGGGTGTACACACATAATGTGTGATGGGTGCTTGTACTTGGCCCTTATATTGGCCCCCTATCCCTCAACAAACCTCGACAACTCACACCCCCTTAAAGAGCATATGAGATTTTACAGGTTTGCT
>NW_019167937.1:13600553-13635553 GCF_002303985.1 Durio zibethinus | reverse complement strand
ATTCTACAATTCACACCAAGTATCACATTTGACTACGCTCCTCATCGATGCGAGAGTCGAGATATCTGTTATCGAGAGTTGTTTCATTTTTTGTGACAAAAGGAGTCATGGTACGCGCGCTCCATTATCATTTCGATTCCTTGGCACAATTCACTCCGGGGGTTCATTATTCGATAGTAGATGAGCTGACACTGATCGTTTCACCTACCCCGTAAGGGGGACGAATCGATCGTCGTGCCCGCCCGGGGTCGGAAGAGGCTCGGGGCGTGAGGGCACCCTTGCCCCCTCGGTGTTTCATTAACGCATCCGTGGGTAGTCCGTCGAGCGGGGTTTCAACAATGATCCTTCTGCAGGTTCACCTACAGAAACCTTGTTACAACTTTTTCTTCCTCTAAATGATAAGGTTCGTGGACTTCTCACGACGTCACGGGCGGTGAACCATCCACGTCGCCATGATCCGAACACTTCACCAAACCATTCAATCGATAGGAGCGACGGGCGGTGTGTACAAAGGGTAGGGACGTAGTCAACGTAAGCTGATGACTCACGTTTACATAAATTCCTCATTGAAGACCAACAATTGCAATGATCTATCCCCATCACGATGAAATTTCAAAGATTACCCGGGCCTGTTGGCCAAGGCTATACACTCATTGAATACATCAGTGTAGCGTGCGTGCGGCCCAAAACATCTAAGGTCATCACAGACCTGTTATTGCCTCAAACTTTCTTAGCCTAAGCGACCATAGTCCCTCTAAGAAGCTAGCCATGAAGGATCACCTTTGCGTAGCTAGTTAGCAGGCTTAGGTCTCGTTCGTTAATGGAATTAACCAGACAAATCACTCCACCAACTAAGAATGGCCATGCACAACCACCCATAGAATCAAGAAAGAGCTCTCAGTCTGTTAATCCTTACTATGTCTGGACCTGGTAAGTTTCCCCGTGTTGAGTCAAATTAAGCCGCAGGCTCCACTCCTGGTGGTGCCCTTCTGTCAATTCTTTTAAGTTTCAGCCTTGCGACCATACTCCCCCTGGAACCCAAAGACTTTGATTTCTCATAAGGTGCCGACGGAGTCCTAAAAGTAACATCCATCAATCCCTGGTCGACATCGTTTATGGTTGAGACTAGGATGGTATCTGATCATCTTCGAGCCCCCAACTTTCATTCTTGATTAATGAAAACATCCTTGGCAAATGCTTTCATAGTTGTTTGTCTTTCATAAATCCAAGAATTTCACCTCTGACTATGAAATACGAATGCCCCCGACTGTCCCTATTAATCATTACTCTGATCCCGAAGGCCAACACAATAGGATCGAAATCCTATGATCTTATCCCATGCTAATGTATACAAGCATAGGCCTACTTTGCGCTACCCGGGCAATTAAGTCCAGGAACGCATCGTTAGCAGTAGGGACGAGTAGATCGATGCTCACCGTGAGGCGGATCGGATGACCCAACCCTAGTTTCAACTACGAGCTTTTTAACTGCAACAACTTAAATATATGCTATTGGAGCTGGAATTACCACAGTTGTTGGCACCAGACTTACCCTTCAATGGATCCTCGTTAAGGGATTTAGATTATACTCATTCCAGTTACCAAACTCATAGTGCCCGGTATTGTTATTTATTGTCACTACCTCTCCGTGTAAGGATTGGGTAATTTGCGCGCCTGCTGCCTTCCTAGGATGTGGTAGCCGTTTCTTAGGCTCCTTCTTCGAAATCGTACCCTAATTCTCCGTCACCCATCACCACCATAGTAGGCCACTATCCTACCATCAAAAGTTGATTGGGCAAAAATTTGAACGATGCATCACCGGTACAAAGGCCGTGCGATCCGTTGAGTTCTCATGAATCATCAGAGCAACGGGCATAGCCCGCATCGACCTTTTATCTAATAAATGCATCCCTTCCAAAAGTCAAGGTTTGTTGCATGTATTAGCTCTAGAATTACTATGATTATCCGAGTAGTAGATACCATCAAACAAACTATAACTATATTAATGAGCCATTCACAGTTTCACAGTCTGAATTAGTTCATACTTACACATGCATGGCTTAATCTTTGAGACAAGCATATGACTACTGGTAGGATCAACCAAGTAGCATTCTTTCAGGACGTTGGCATCACGTGGGCCTCGATGCATCGATCAAGCGTCAAAGAGAGTGCGACGCGAAGCGCAAGCGTCGTGCATGTTGAGCACGTGAAATGCGTAGTATTAGATGAATGGGGGTCGAGAGCCCGCACCCGCTAAACATTTCACATTTGAGAGCACGATCGAATGTCGGTGCACCAATGCAGCCACGGAGGATTGGGTGGCACGCTTGGGACACCGGCCATGATTAACGTCCGATCCGTGGCCCCTAGAGACATGAGATGGATGAGGGATGGTGAGACATCCGATTTCCATCTATTCAAGTATGCAACACAGGATCCCAATCGTGCCCCCGAAGTACGACGATCACGTGGGGGGAGATTGAAGAGGATGATGGGTTGATAGTTCGATGCATCGAGCACAGAGCTTGCCAACACACACAACCATAGCACCACTCATATGCCCATTGCGTACAAATGGCAGCATCCATGCGCACCGATCCATAACCCACCTGATCGATTACTCGATGAGCGACTGGAGAAAACGACGTGCGAGGCCACACCACAACGCTTGGCAAGAGAAAAACACAAGCAAGGGCCACGAGACTGCCCCTGCCATCCGATAGGCAACAATGGTGTGATACCACTAATGCTTGGCCTAGCCGGGATCGCACGCACGAGCACCGCTGACGCCCCCTAAGGGGATGTTACCCAATTCAAGGACTTGTTCCTCGAGTCTCGGGTAGCATCGGCTGTGTGTACGGCCTCATCAAGGCTAAGGCATTTTTGTGGTCGACGAGAAGGGACCACGAGATTGTCAAATATCGAAAGACTTGGCCGGGCTAAGCCCGCAACCGTAGCTTCTGCTCGCACCACCCCAGGGAGTCGTTGCTCGATTTAGGGACTTGGTCTGGGGTCTAGGGCAGCATCCATCGCGTGCATGAGCTTGAGCTCAGTTTCTTTTTTTCGCATGCATGCCAATCGGGTTGAGGCCATGCATGCCTGTCGATCACTGAAGTAACCAGTTGTCAGATAAAATTACAAGAAGGCATGCACACCTTGTATTTTCGCTCGAGGAACATTGCCCTAGGTGTACGTAATGGGAGGCCCATCACGCACACCTACTCCCCTCGTGGGGGGGAGAGGGGTGCCAGACCAGCACCCCCTAAAGAGCATTAGAGATTTTACAAATATGCTACCAGTAGACATTAAAATGTCTGAAACAGGGACACTTTCCAAACAAGCATATCCCACACCGAGGGTGAGCATGTGTCAATGGTGGTCAAAGAATGTGATCACACCAAGGACCAGCACGTGCCGATGGTGTTCGATGTGATTGCCCGCACCAAGGGTCAGCATATGCTGATGGGGGTCGAGGCAAGAGCCCGCACCGACGGCTGGCTTGTGCCGATGGTGCTCGAGGCAACCGCCCGCACCAAGGTCCATCTTCTGCCGATGGTGATCGAGGCAACGCCCGCACCAAGGCCCAGCACATGCCAATGGTGTTCGAGGCAACCGCTCGCACCAGGGCCCAGCATGTGCCGATGGTGATCGAGGTAACCGCCCCAACTAAGGCCTAACATGTGCCAATGGTGTTCGACTCAACCACTTGCACTAGGGGCCATCTTCTACCGATGGTGATCGAGACAACGACCTGCACTAGGGCCCAGCCTGTGTCGATGGTGTTTGATGCAACTGCCCGCACTAGGGGCCATCTTCTGTCAGTGGTGGTCGAGGTAAGAGCCCACACCGAGGGTCGGCTTGTGCCGATGGTGCTCGAGGTAACCACCAGCACCAAGGGTCAGCATGTGTCGATGGTGATCGACATCACCACCCGCACTAGGGCCCAGCTTGTGCCAATGGCGGTCGAGGTAAGTGCCCATACCAAAGGGCAGCCTGTATCGATGATGGTCGATGCATGTGCCATCACCATGTGCCATCATGTGCCGTTGATGGTCGAGGCCTTGGCTGAAGTTTGATTTTGAGCCACGGTGTACATGCTAGGCTCAGGCATGTGTTGGTGCCACATTTGTTTTGCCCGAGGCACCATCACAGGAGCATCGTTGGAGAACCTGACCGGTGACATTGGGGGCTCCGACGATTAAAGGGGCCGGGGGTGTGCGCACATGATGTGCGTTGGGTGCTGGTACTTGGCCCTTATATTGGCCCTTTATCCCATATCAAACCTCGAGAACTCATACCCCCTTAAAGAGCATTTGAGATTTTACAGGTTTGCTGTCAGTAGCAATTCAAGTGTCTGAAATGGGGACACTTTTTTCAAATGGTCACAAAATTTTCTCCACTTTGATTTTTTAGCTAAACTTTTTTTTTGCATGCCAAAAAAATACAAGGATCACGTCTACCAAATTTAGGGCCAAAACTTCTAAAAAAGTTTTAAAAAATCTCGAACCGTAAAAACTTTTAAAAATCATGAAAAATAAAAAACGAGTCATCTTGCCATGAAACTTCACATGAAGGCTTAGGGGACCATTGTATGAATTTACAAGCCATAAAAATGGCATTGGCATGGCAGAAATATGAAGATGTGCCTAAACCCACCTACCACCCGGTCGTAGCACGCATTGGTGCTTGACTCGGGCTTAGGACACCCGCACGTGGTGCACGGGCATTGGGGAGGGCTCATATGAATTCATGGGCCACAAAAATGGCTTAGGCATATGGAGTTCATTCCTAGTCTAAGATCGGATCGGATCGAGAGTGTTCGAGGTAGCAGGATCGGTAGCACATAGAGGAGGATCAGGTCGATCCTCAGCTTACGCATCCTGCCTCTCTGGTCGGCGTAGTGCCTGCCCGCTCGTTTTGTAGGTTGACTTAGGCATACGGAGTTCATTTCTAGTCTAAGATCAGACCGGATCGAGGGTTGTGGCAGCAAGACCCACAGCACACAAAGGGGGACCAGGCCGATCCTCGACTTACGCATTCTACCTCTCTGGCCTGCTCAGTGCCCGCATGATCAATTCATGGGTTGACTTAGGCATAGGCAGTTTATTCCCAGTCTAAGCATACGGAGTTCATTCCTAGTCTAAGATCAGACCAGACCGAGGGTGTTCGAGGCAGCAGGATCGGTAGCACGTAGAGGGGGACCGAGTCGATCCTCAGCTTATGCATGATGCCTTTCTGGTTGGCTCAGTGCCCGCACACTCATTTCGTAGGTTATACAGAGTTCATTCCCAGTCTAAGCCCCAGTCGGATCGAGGGACCTGCAGCGAGATCCACAACACACAGAGGAGGATCAGATCGATCCTTAGCTTAAGTCCAGTGCACGGTATTGGAGCTGGAATTACCCCGACTGCTGGCACTAGACTTGCCCTCCAATGGATCCTCGTTAAGGGATTTAGATTGTACTCATTCCAATTACCAGACTCATAGAGCCCGGTATTGTTATTTATTGTCACTACCTCCCCATGTCAGGATTGGGTATTTTGCACGCCTGCTGCCTTCCTTGGATGTGGTAGTCATTTTTCAAGCTCCCTCTCCGAAATCGAACCCTAATTTTTCCGTCACCCGTCACCACCATAGTAGGCCACTATCCTACCATCGAAAGTTGATAGGGCAAAAATTTGAATGATGCATCATCGGTACAAAGGCCATGCAATCCGTCGAGTTATCATGAATCATCAAAGCAACAGGCATAGCCCGCATCGACTTTTTATCTAATAAATGCATCCCTTCCAGAAGTCAGGGTTTGCTGCACATATTAGCTCTAGAATTACTATGGTTATCTGAGTAGTAGATATCGTCAAACAAACTATAACTGATTTAATGAGCCATTAGTAGTTTCACAATCTGAATTAGTTCATACTTATACATGCATGGCTTAATCTTTGAGATAAGCATATGACTACTGGCAGGATCAACCAAGTAGCATTCCTTCAGGACGTTGGCATCGCGTGGGCCTCGACACACCGACCGAGCGGTCGAGAGAGCCCGACGCGGTGCGTAAGCATCGTGTATGTCAAGCACATTAAATGCATAGCATAGGACGAACGACGATCGAGAGCCCACACCCGCTAAATGTTCCGCATCTGAGAGCACGATTAAACGTCAGTGCACCAATCCGACCATGAAAGATTGGGTGGCATGCTTGGGACACCGACCACGATTGACATCCGACCCGTGGCCCCTAGGGACACGAGATGGATGAGAGATGGTGAGACATCTGGCTTCCATCGATTTAGGTATGCAACATAGGATTTCGATCGTGCCTCTGACTTATGATGATCGCGTGGGAGGAGATTGAAGAGGATGACGGGTCGATAGTTTGATGCATTGAGCACGGAGCCTGTCAACACGCACAACCATAGCACCACTCATATGCCCATTGCGTACAAGTGGCAGCATCCACGCGCGTCAGTGCACAACCCACCCGATCGATTACTCGATGAGTGAGCAGAGGAAATGACATGCAAGGCCACACCGTAACCGCTTGGCATGAGAAAAACACAAGCAAGGGCCACCAGATTACCCCTACCATCTGACAGGCAACAACGGTGCGATACCACCGATGCTTGGCCTGGTTGGGACGGCATGAACGAGCTCCACTGACACCACCCCAGGGGGACGTTGCTTAATTTAGGGACTTGTTCCTTGGGTCTCGGGCAGCATCGGATGCATGCACGGCCTCGTCGAGGCCAAGGCATTTTTATGGTCGATGAGAAAGGACCGCGAGACCGTCAAATACAGAGAGACTTGGTCGGCCAAGCCTGCAACCGTAGCTTCTGCTCGCACCACCTCAAGGAGCCGTTGCCCGATTCAGGGACTTGGTCTGGGGTCTAGGGTAGCATCCACTATGTGCACGGGCTTGAGCTCGGCTCTTCTTTTTCGCATGCCTGCCAACCGGTCGAGGCCATGCATGCCTATCGGTCACCGGGGCAGTTAGTCATCGGACAAAACGGTCGAAAGGCATGCACACCCTGTATTTTTGCTGGAGGGATGTTGCCCTAGGTGTACGCAATGGGAGGCCCATCATGCACACCTACTCCCTCTGTGGGGGGGAGAAGAGGTGCCAGACCAGCACCTCTTAAAGAGCATTAGAGATTTTATAGATATGCTACTAGTAGACGTTAAAATGTCTGAAACAGGGATACTTTTTCCAAACAAGCATATCTCGCATCGAGGGTGAGCAGGTGCCGATGGTGGTCGAGGCATGTGACCATACCAAGGGTCAGCACGTGCTGATGGTGTTCGATGTGACTGTTCGTACCAAGGGCCAGCATGTATCGATGGTGGTCGAAGCAAGAGCCCATACCGAGGGTCAGCTTGTGTGCATGCTGATTGAGGCATGCATGCACCGATGGTGGTCGAGGCATTTACCTGCAGTAAGGCCCAGCACGTATCGATGGTGTTCAAGGTAACCACCCACACCAAGGCCCGTATTCTACCGATGCTGATTGAGGCATGGCACGTGTCGACGGTGATCGAGTCAAGTGCCTGTACCAAGGGTTGACTTGTGTCGATAGTGGTCAAGGCATGTGCCCGCACCAAGGCCCAGCATGTGCTGATGGTGTTTGACACAATCGCCTGCACCAAGGGCCATCTTCTACCGATGGCGGTCGAGGCAAGTGCCCGCACCAAGGGTTGGCTTGTGTCAATGGTGCTCGAGGCAATCGCCCGCACCAAGGCCCAGCATGTGTCGATGCTGTTTGAGGCAACCACATGCACCAGGGACCATCTTTTATCGATGCTGATCAAGGGATGGCACGTGCTGATGGTGGTCCAGGCAAGTGCCCATACCAATTGCCAGCTTGTGATGATGGTGGTCGAGGCATGTGCCCGCACCAAGGCCCAACACTTGCCAATGGTGCTTGAGGCAATCGCCCGTACCAAGGGCCATCTTTTACTGATGCTCATCGAGGGATGCATGTGTCGATGGTGGTTGAGGCAAGTGCCTATTCCAAGGGCCAGCTTGTGCGATGGTGGTCAAGGCAAGTGCTCGTACCAAAAGGTTGCTTGTGCCGATGATGGTCGATGCATATGCCATCACCATGCACCATCATGTGCCTTTGATGGTCGAGGCCTTGGCCAAAGTTCGATTTTGAGCCACGGTGCACATGTTGGGCTCGAGCATGTGTTGGTGCCACATTTTTTTTGCCCGAGGCACCATCGTCGGAGCATCGTCGGAGAACATGACCGACGGCATTGGGGGTTCCGACGATTAAGGGTCTGGGTGGGTGTGCACACATGATGTACTTGGCCCTTATATTGACCCCCTATCCCTCAAAAAACCTCGACAACTCACACCCCCTTTAAGAGCATATGAGATTTTACAAGTTTGCTGTCAGTAACCATTCAAGTGTCTAAAATAGGGACACTTTTTTAAAATGGCCACAAAATCTTCTACACTTCGCGTTTTTAGCTGAAATTTTTTGTGCATGGCAAAAAAAATACAAGGATAAGATCTACCAAATTTGGGGACAAAAATCCTTTCTAAAAAAAGTTTAAAAAATCCTGAATCGTAAAAAATTTCAAAAATCATGAAAAATAAAAAATAAGTCATCTTGCCATGAAACTTCACATGAAGGCTAAGGGGACCATTGTATGAATTTACAAGCCCTAAAAATGGCATTGGCAAGGCAGAAATATAAAGATTTGCCTAAAGCCACCTACCACCTGACCGTGGCACGCATGTGCTCGGTCCAGGCTTAGGACACCCACACGTGGTGTGCGGGCACTGGGGAGTGCTCATATGGATTCATAAGCCATAAAAAATGGCATTGGCATGGCAGAAATATGAAGATGTTCCTGAACCCACCTACCACCCGATCGTGGCAATCATTTGTGCTCAACCTAGGCTAAGGACACCCGCGCGGGGTGTGCGGGCATTGGGGAATGCTCATATGAATTAATGGACCATAAAAATGGCTTTGGCACTACAGAAACATGAAGATATCCCTGAACCCACCTACTGCTTGATCGTGGTGCGTAGGGTGCAGGACCCGGGCTCAGGTGCGATTGTTTGATGCGTAACCCAGCACGGGCCGATGCTGTTCGAGGGAACTACCCGCACCAAGGTCCAGCATGCATCGATGGTGGTCGAAGCATGTGCCAAGACCAAGGGACAACATGTCTCGATGGTGGTCGAGGCATGTGCATGTGTCACAGTCTACAAGCAAGCCAGGATTGGCCCTAGGGTTGTAGTGGGATAGGGTCCGACAGTCGGGGGGGACTAGGTCTTAAGGCCTACTCGAGGTGCAAGTCATGAGGAACTAGATTGGGATAGTGGTACGAGCAGTGATTAAGACTCCAGGGGCTCAGACACGGTGTTAGGTTTGGTAGAATTGAGCCAGGCCCAGGTGCAGGTGTTGGTGAGTGGTGCGTAGGCACACAGTCAGACCGAGGCATAGGCACTGATGATCGAGGTGTGGGCATACGGTCAGACCAAAAGTGTCTGAGGCAATAGCCTACACCAAGTGCTAGTGTCGCACCTTGGCATGCGCACAGGAGTTGAGGCCTGCGCCCTAGCGGCCAAGGGTCGAGCACCATACGTAGAGACGGGGGTTCAAGTAATAGTCATTGCTATTACTGTCCAGACCACCCACCCAAAAGTTCATCCTATCCGCAGCACCAAGACCAGGCCCACAACATGCCCGCACTGCATCTAGGTGGTCTCAGGGAATGGGGCCAAACCAGAATCATATATAAAGCTTGCAGGATCCGCAGCACACAGAGGGGGACCCGATCGATCCTCAGCTTACGTATTCTACCTTTCTGGCTGGCTTAGTACCCGCATGCTTGTTTCATAGGTTGACTTAGGCATACGGAGTTCATTCCCAATCTAAGCTCCAACTGGACCGAGGGTTATGGCAGTAGGAACTGCAGCAAGATTGGTAGCACGTAGAGGGGGACCTGACCGATCCTCAGCTTGCGCATTCTACCTCTCTGGCCAGCTTAGTGCCCGCACGCTTGTTTCGTAGGTTGACTTAGGCATACGGAGCTCATTCTCAATCAGGATCGAGGAAGAGAGGGCCCCGGGTTATGCCTAACCCCGGATGGGGGTGACGTAAAAAGAAGGAAGGTCGGTGAGGGAAGGGGAAGGGGAGGGGGGAAGGATGAATCGAAGCGACAAAGGGCTGAATCTCAGTGGATCGTGGAAGCGAGGCCACTCTACCACTTACAGTACCCCGTCGTGTCTTTAAGTCATTTGCAAAGGATTCTACCCATCATTCATTAGAAATTGAGCTCCAAGAAGGCCCGCGTAGCTCGTCCGCTGGAGGGGCTGCACCTACGACACGTGCCCATGGGGGCCATGGGCCCCTACTGTGGGTCAAAAATCGGGCAACGGGTACGCGCATCACTTTTAGCCTGAATTCTGACTTAGAGGCATTCAATCATAATCTAACACACGATCGCTTAGCGTCGTTGCTTTTCAACCAAGCGCGATGATCAATTGTGTGAATCAACGATTCTACTCATACTAGGTTGAATTACTATCGTGACATCACCATCAGTAGGGTAAAACTAACCTATCTCGCAACGGTCTAAACCCAACTCACGTTCCCTATTGGTGGGTGAACAATCCAACACTTGGTGAATTTTGTTTCACAATGATAGGAAAAGCCGACATCGAAGGATCAAAAAGCAACGTCGCTATGAACGCTTGGCTGCCACAAGCCAGTTATCCCTGTGGTAACTTTTCTGACACCTCTAGTTTCAAATCCCAAAGGTCTAAAGGATCGATAGGCCATGCTTTCACAGTTCGTATTCATACTGGAAATCAGAATCAAATGAGCTTTTACCCTTTTATTCCACACAAGATTTCTGTTCTTGTTGAGCTCGTCTTAGGACACCTACGTTATCTTTTAACAAATGTGTCACCCCTACCAAACTCCCCACTTGACAATGTCTTTTGCCCGGATCGATCGATCAAGGCCAGCCTTGGGTCTAAAAGAAGGGGTCGTGCCCCATCTCCAATTCACAAAATAAGTAAAATAATGTTAAAAGTAGTGGTATTTCAATTTCGCCCGAGGGCTCCCACTTATCCTACACCTCTCAAGTCATTCCACAAAGTTGAACTAGAGTCAAGCTGAACAGGGTCATCTTTCCCCACTGATTTTGCCAAGCCCGTTCCCTTGGCTGTGGTTTCGCTAGATAGTAGGCAGAGATAGTGGGAATCTCATTAATCCATTCATGCGCATCACTAATTAGATGATGAGGCATTTGGCTACCTTAAGAGAGTCATAGTTACTCCCACCATTTACCCGCGCTTGGTTGAGTTTCTTCACTTTGACATTCAGAGCACTGGGCAGAAATCACATTGCGTGAGAATCCGCAGGGACCATCACAATGCTTTGTTTTAATTAAATAGTCAGATTCCCCTTGTTTGTACCAGTTCTAAGTCAACTATTTGGCACCCAAAACAGGCCCTCGAGGGAGCTGTTCCCAGTCCATCCCCCGACTAGCACGCGGTGACTTGCTCTCGCCGCAAGAGCAGCTCGAGTAGTGCATCGACAGTCGGCGAGTTTGGGACTAGGACCCTCGTGCCCAGCCCTCAGAGCCTATCCTTTTCCCGAGGTTACGGATCCATTTTACCGACTTCCTTTACCTACATTGTTCCATTGACCAAAGGTTGTTCACTTTGGAGACCTGATACGGTTATGAGTACGACCAGGCGCGGACGGCACTCGATCATCTGAATTTTCAAGGGCCACCGGGGGTGCACTGACACCACCCAAGGGAGCCGTTGCCCGATTCAAGGACTTGGTCTAGGGTCTAGGGTAGCATCCACCATGTGCATGGGCTCAAGCTCGGCTCTCCCTTTTCGTATGCACGTCAACCGATCGAGGCCATGGACGCCTGTCGGTCATCGGAGCAACCAATCGTCGGACAAAATGGTTGGAAGGCATGTATGCCCTATATTTTACTCAAGGGGCGTTGCCCTGGGTGCATGCAATGAGAGGCCCATCACACACACCTACTCCCCCCGTGGGGGGGCAGAGGGGGTGCCGGACCACCACCCCCTAAAGAGCATTAGAGATTTTACAGATATCCTACCAGTAGACCTTAAAGTGTCTGAAATGGGGACACTTTTTCCAAACAGGCATATCCTGCATCGAGGGTGAGCAAGTGCCGATGGTGGTCGAGGCATGTTCCCACACCAAGGGCCAGCGTGTGCCGATGGTGTTCGATGCGATTGCCCGTACCAAGGGCCATCTTCTGCCTATGCTGATCGAGGCAGGTGCCCGCATCGATTCTAGCTTGTGCGCATGCTGATTGAGGCATGCACGCATTGATAGTGGTCGAGGCATCTGCCCTACCAAGGCCCAGCACGTATCGATGGTGTTCAAGGTAACCGGCCACACAAGGGCCTATCTTCTGTCGATGCTGATCGAGGCACGGCACGTGCCAACAGTGATCGAGGCAAGTGCCTGCACCAAGGGTCAACTTGTGCTGATTCTCATCAAGGCATGCATATGTCGATGGTGGTCGAGGCAACTGCCTGTTCCAAGGGCCAGCTTGTGCTGATAGCGGTCGAGGCAAGTACTCATACGAAAGGGCTACCTGTGCTGATGATGGTCGATGCAAGTGCCATCACCATGCGCCATCATGTGCCGTTGATGCTCGAGGCCTTAGTCGAAGTTTAATTTTGAGCCATGATGCACATGCTGGGCTCGGGCATGTGCTGGTGCCATATTTTTTTTGCTCGAGGCACCATCGTCGGAGCATCATTGGAGAACCTGACTGACGGCATTGGGGGTTCTGACGATTGATGGTCCGGGGGGTGTGCGCACATGATGTGTGATGGGTGCTTGTACTTGGCCCTTATATTGACCCCCTATCCTCAGCAAGCCTCGACAACTCACACCCCCTTAAAGAGCATATGAGATTTTATAGATTTGCTGCCAGTAACCATTCAAGTGTCTGAAATGGGTACACTTTTTTAAAATGGCCACAAATCTTCTACACTTCGAGTTTTTAATTGAATTTTTTTGTGCATGGCAACAAAAATACAAGGATAAGATCTACCAAATTTGGGGCCAAAACTCCTTCTAAAAAAAGTTTAAAAAATCTTGAACTGCAAAAAATTTCAAAAATCATGAAAAATAGAAAACGAGTCATCTTGCCATGAAACTTCACATGAAGGCTTAGGGGACCGTTGTATGAATTTACAAGCCACAAAAATGTCATTGACATGGCAGAAATATGAAGATGTGTCAAAACCCACCTACACCCGATCGTGGCGCACATGTGCTCGACCCGGGCTCAGGACACCTGCGGGTGGTGTGCAGGCGCTGGGGAGTGCTCATATGAATTCACAAGCCATAAAAATGTCATTGGCATGGCAGAAATATGAAGATGTTCCTGAACCCACCTGCCACCCGATTGTGGTGATCATTTGTGCTCAGCCCGGGATAAGGACACCTGCGCGTGGTGCACGGGCATTGGGGAGCTCTCATATGAATTCATGGACCACAAAAATGGCTTTGGCACTATAGAAAAATAAAGATATCCCTGAACCCACCTACTGCCCGATAGTGGTGTGCAGGGTGCACGGCCTGAGCCCAAGTGCGGCCACTTAATGCGTAACCCAGCATGGGTCGATGCTGTTCGAAGGAACTGCCCGCACTAAGGTCCAGCATGCATCAATGGCGATCGAAGCATGTGTCGAGACCAAGGGCCAACATGTCTCGATGGTGGTCGAGGCATGCGCATGTGTCGCGGTCAGCAAGCAAGTCGGGACTGGCCCTGGGGTTGTAGTGGGATAGGGTTCGACAGCCAACAGGGACCAACCCTTGAGGCCTACTTGAGGTGCAGGTCATAGGGAATTGGATCAAGCCAGTGGTACGGGGCAGTGATCAGGACTCCAAGGGCTCAGACACGATGTTAGGTTTGGTAGAATTGAGCCAAGCCCAGGTGTGGGTGTTGGTGAACGGTGCACGAGCACACAGTCAGACCGATGTACAGGCACTGATGATCGAGGTGTGGGCATACGGTCAGACTAGGGGTGTCCGAGGTAGCAACCCACAGTAATTGCCAGTGTCGCACCTTGGGCGTGCACACTAGGAGTTGAGGCCCGTACCCCAGCGGCCAAGGCTCGAGCATCGTACGCAGAGGTAGGGGTTCCAGTAATAGTCATTGCTATTGTTGTCCAGACTGCCTGCCCAGAAGTTCGGCCTATCTGCGGCACTGGGACCATGCCCACAACATGCCCGTACATAAGGGGGAACAGGCCGATCCTCAACTTGCATATTCTATCTTTCTGGTCAATTTAGTGCCCGCACGCTTGTTTCGTAGGTTGACTTAGGCATACGGAGTTCATTCCTAGTCTAAGCTCCGATCAAAGCGAGGGTTGTGGCAGCAGGAACCGTAGCAAGATCGGTAGCACATAGAAGGGGACTCGATCGATCCTCAACTTGCGCATTCTACCTCTCTGGCTGGCTTAGTGCCCGTACGCTCGTTCCATACATTGACTTAGGCATATAAAGTTCATTCTCGATTGGGATCAAGGGATGAAGGGCCTTGGGTCATGCCCAACCTCGAAAGGGGGTGGCCTAAAAGAAGAAAGGTCGGTGGAGGAAAGGGAGGGGGAGGGGAGGGGAGGGGGGAGGGACAAATTGAAGCGATAAAGGGTTGAATCTTAGTGGATCGTGGAAGCAAGGCCACTCTACCACTTACAATACCCCATCGCATATTTAAGTCATCTGTAAAAGATTATACCACCGCTCGATAGGAATTGAGCTCCAAGGAGGCCAGTGCAGCTCATCTGCCGTAGGGGCTGCACCTACGACACGTGCTCTTGAGGGCCATGGGCCCCTACTAAGGGTTGGCAATCGGGCGACGGGCGCGCGCCTCTTCCAACTTTAATTCTGACTTAGAGGCATTCAGTCATAATCCAGCACATGGTAGCTTCGCACCACTAGCTTTTCAACCAAGCGCAATGACCAATTATGCGAATCAACAGTTCCTCTCGTACTAGGTTGAATTACTATTACGACGTCGCCATCAGTAGGGTAAAACTAATCATCTCACGACAGTCTAAACCCAGCTCACGTTCCCTATTGGTGGGTGAACAATCCAACACTTGGTGAATTCTACTTCATAATGATAGGAAGAGCCGACATTGAAGGATCAAAAAGTAATGTCACTATGAATGCTTGGCTGCCACAAGCTAGATATCCCTGTGGTAACTTTTTTGACACCTCTAGCTTCAAATCTCGAAGGTCTAAAGGATCAATAGGCCACGCTTTCACAATTCGTATTCGTACTGGAAATCAGAATAAAATGAGCTTTTACCCTTTTCTTCCACACGAGATTTCTGTTCTCGTTGAGCTCATCTTAGGACATCTACGTTATCTTTTAACAGATGTGCCAACCCAGCTAAACTCCCCACCTGACAATGTCTTTTGCCCGGATCGACCAACTGAGGCTGACCTTAGGTCCAAAAGAAGGGGTCGTGCCCCATCTTCGATTCACGAAATAAGTAAAATAACATTAAAAGTAGTGGTATTTCAATTTCGCCCGAGGGCTCCCACTTATCCTACACCTTTCAAGTCGGTTCACAAAGTCGACCTAGAGTCAAGCTCAACAGGGTTTTCTTTCCCCGTTGATTCCACCAAGCCTGTTCCTTTGGCTGTGGTTTCACTGGATAGTAGACAAGGATAGTGGGAATCTCGTTAATCCATTCATGCGCATCACTAATTAGATGATGAGGCATTTGGCTACCTTAAGAGAGTCATAGTTACTCCTACCATTTACCCACGCTTGATTGAATTTCTTCACTTTGACAGTTAGAGCACTGGGCAGAAATCACATTGCATGAACATCCGTAGGACCATCACAATGCTTTGTTTTAATTAAATAGTTAGATTCCCCTTATCCATACCAGTTCTAAGTCGATTGTTCGGTGCTCAGGGAAGGCCCCCGAAGGAGCCGTTCGTAGTCCATCCTTGACTGGCACACGACGACCCGCTCTCATCGTGAGAGCAGCTCGAGCAGTGCATCAGTAGCCGACGGGTTTGAGACTAGGACCCCCATGCCCAGCCCTCAGAGCCAATCCTTTTCCCGATGTTATGGATCCATTTTACTGACTTCCCTTACCTACATTATTCCATCGACCAAAGGTTGTTCACTTTGGAGACCTGATGCGGTTATGAGTATGATCGGGCGCAGACGGTATTCAATCTTCTAAATTTTTAAGGGCTACCAGGGGCGCACCGAACACCACATGACATGCGGTGCTTTTTCGACCACTGGACCTTACCTCAGGTTGAGACGTTTCCATGGTGGGCAAGCCGTTAAATAGAAAAGATAACTCTTCCTGAAGCCCCCGTTGAGTGCCATCCATTTTCAGGGCTAGTTGCTACAAACTCCTTAGCGGATTTTGACTTCCATGACCACCGTCCTATTGTCGTAATCAACCAACACCCTTTGTGGGTTTTGGGTTAGTGCACAGTTGGGCACCGTAACTGACTCCAGTTCATCCTACATCGCCAGTTCTGCTTACCAAAAATGGCCTACTTGGAGCTCTCGATTCTGTGGCAAGGCTTAATGAAGCAGCTGCACCGTCCTACCTATTTAAAGTTTGAGAATAGGTCAAGGGCATTGCGCCCCCGATGCCTCTAATCATTGGCTTTACTCGATAGAACTCACCGGGGGCTCCAGCTATCCGGAGGGAAACTTTAGAGGGAACCAGCTACTAGATAGTTCGTTAGTCTTTCGCCCCTATACCCAAGTCAGACGAACAATTTGCACGTCAATATCACTGCGAGCCTCCACCAGAGTTTCCTTTGGCTTTGCCCCACTTAGGCAAAGTTCACCATCTTTTGGGTCTCGACGGGCATGGTCGCACTCGAACCCTTCTTAGAAGATCAAAGTCGATCGATGGTGTACCCGTGAGGGATCCTGCCAATCAGCTTCCTTACGCCTTACGGGTTTCTTGGCCTGTTGACTCGTATGCATGTCAGACTCCTTGGTCCGTGTTTCAAGACGGGTCGGATGGGGAGCCCACAGGTCGACATCAGGAGCACGCGGGTGCCGAGGCACATCGACACGACACATGCTGCATTCCATGATCACGATGATGATGTCTCCACGGGCACATCGAAAGCCTAGGCTTAGGTCATCGATGCGACTCACGTTGGTCCATGCCCCAAGCTGATCGTCGGATCGGCTCTTGTCATTCCACATCCGATTGGGGCATAGGCCCCCATTCGCTTCCTTCCTGACAATTTCATACACTCTTTGACTCCCTTTTCAAAGTCCTTTTCATCTTTCCCTCGTGGTACTTGGTCATTATCGGTTTCTCGCTTGTATTCAGCCTTGGACGGAATTTACTACCCGATTGGGGCTGCATTCCCAAACAATCTGACTTGTGGATAGCGCCATGTGGTGCGACAGGGTCTTGGCACAATGGGGCTCTCACCCTCTCTGGCACCCCTTTCCAGGGGACTTAGGCCCGGTCCACTGCTGAGGACGCTTCTCCAGACTAAAATTTGGTCATCGGGGGTGCTTGATTCTCAAGCTGGGCTCTTCTCGATTCACTCACCGTAACTAGGGGAATCCTAGTAAGTTTTTGTTCCTCCGTTTATTGATATGCTTAAACTCAGTAAGTGGTATTGCCTGACCTAGGGTTGCTACACGAGCATCAATTGAGCGATGCGGGGGGTTCGACAGGGTCGGGTGGACAACGAGCACACGTCACCGAGGACGAGGCACGTCGAGAGCTCTACCACCAACAGTCACGGCACTATCATTGTCGGGGACTCGCTTTTGGGCCAATCGTGATCGACGGGATCACGGAAGGCCATCTTACACCCGCCCCCTTCCCTCGGAGCCCGATGGGCGGGGGTCAAGGGGGGCGACGGTGCATGACACCCAGGTAGGCATGCCCTCGACCTAATGGATTGGGGTACAACTTGCGTTGAAAGACTCGATGGTTCATGAGATTCTGCAATTCACACCAAGTATCGCATTTCGCTACATTCTTCATTGATGCGAGAGTCGAGATATCCGTTGCCGAGAGTCATTTCATTTTTTCGTGACAAAAAGAGTCGCGATGCTGCCCGTGCACGCATCACGAATGGGATGGTGATGACGCGCGTGCTCTATTTTTGTTTCGGTTCCTTGGCACGATTCACATCGGGGGTTCGTTGTTCGATAGCAAAGGAGACGACGTCGATCATTTTGCCTGCCCGATAGGGGGCACGAAGCGACCGTTGCACTCACCCAAGGTCAGAAGGGCTTGGGGCACGGGGGGACCCTCACCCCTTCGATTTTCATGAACGCATCCGTGGGTCATCCGTCGAGCGGGGTTTCGATAATGATCCTTCCACAGGTTCATCTACGAAAAACCTTGTTACGACTTCTCCTTCCTCTAAATGATAAGGTTCAATGGACTTCTTACGACATTGCAGGTGGTGAACCATCCACGTTACTGTGATCCGAACACTTCACTGGACCATTCAATTGGTAGGAGCGATGGGCGATGTGTACGAAGGGTAAAGACGTAGTCAACGGGAGCTGATGACTCATACTTACTAGGAATTCCTCGTTAAAGACCAACAATTGCAATGATCTATCCCCATCATGATGAAATTTTAAAGATTACCTAGGCCTGTCCACCAAGGCTATAGACTCGTTGAATACATCATTGTAGTGCACGTGCGACCCAGAACATCTAAGGGCGTCACAGACCTGTCATTGCCTCAAACTTCCTTGGCCTAAGCGGCCATAGTCCCTCTAAGAAGCTAGCCACGAAGGATCACCTCCGTATAGCTAGTTAGCAGGCTGAGGTCTCATTCATTAACGACATTAACCAGACAAATTGCTCCACCAATTAAGAACGGCCATGCACCACCACCCATAGAATCAAGAAAGAGCTCTCAGTCTGTCAATCCTTACTATGTCTGGACCTAGTAAGTTTCTCTGTGTTGAGTCAAATTAAGCCGTAGGCTCCACTCCTGGTGGTGCCCTTCTGTCAATTCCTTTAAGTTTCAGCCTTGCGACCATACTCCCCCCGGAACCTAAAGACTTTGATTTCTCATAAGGTACCGACGGAGTCCAAAAAGTAACATTCGCGGATCCCTGGTCGGCATTATTTATGGTTGAGACTAGGACGGTATCTGATCGTCTTCGAGCCCCTAACTTTCATTCTTGATTAATGAAAACATCCTTGGCAAATGCTTTCACAATTGTTCGTCTTTCATAAATCTAAGAATTTCACCTCTGACTATGAAATACGAATGGCCCTGACTGTCTCTGTTAATCATTACTCTGATCTGAAGGCCAACACAATAGGACAAAAATCCTATGATGTTATCCCATGCTAATATATACAAGCGTACGCCTGCTTTGAGCACTCTAATTTCTTCAAAGTAACAGCGTCGAAGGAAAGACCCGAGCAATTAAGTCCAAGAGCACATCACCGACAGTAGGGATGAGTAGATCGGTGCTCACCGTGAGATAGACCAGATAACTTAAATATACGCTATTAGAGCTAGAATTACCGTGGCTGCTGGCACCAGACTTGCCCTCTAATGGATCCTCATTAAGGGATTTAGATTGTACTCAATCCAATTACCAGACTCATAGAACCCGATATTGTTATTTATTGTCACTACCTCTCTATGTCAGAATTGGGTAATTTACGCGCCTGCTGCCTTCCTTAGATGTGGTAGCCATTTCTCAAGCTCCCTCTCAGGAATCGAACCCTAATTCTCCGTCACCCATCACCACCATAGTAGGCCACTATCCTACCATCGAAAGTTGATAGGGAAAAAATTTGAATGATGCGTCACCAGCACAAAAGCCGTGTGATCCATCGAGTTATCATGAATCATCAGAGCAACGAGCGTAGCCCGCGTCGACCTTTTATCTAATAAATGCATCCCTTCCAAAAGTCAGGGTTTGTTGCATGCATTAGCTCTAAAATTACTATGGTTATCCGAGTAGTAGATACCATCAAACAAACTATAACTGATTTAATGAGCCATTCGCATTTTCACAGTCTAAATTAGTTCATACTTACACATGCATGGCTTAATCTTTGAGACAAGCATATGACTACTGGCAGGATCATCTAGGTAACATTCTTTTGGGACGTTGACACCGCGTGGGCCTCGACGCATCAACCAAACGACGAAGAGAGCCCAATGCGGAGCGCAAGCATCATGCGCGTTAAGCACATGAAATGCATAGGATCGGATGAACAGGGGTCAAGAGCCCACGCCCGCTAAACATTCTGCATCCAAGAGCACGATCGAACACCGGTGCACCAATGCGGACACCAGCCAAGATTGACGTCTGACCCATAGCCCCTCAGGACATGAGACGGATGAGGGATGGTGAGACATCCGATTTCCATCAATTCAGGTATACAGCATAGGATCCCGATCGTACCCTCAGCGTATGATGACCGCATGGGGAGAGATTGAAGAGGATGATGGGTTGACAGTTCGATGCACCGAGCACGAAGCCTGCCAACATGCACAACCATAGCACCACTCATATGCCAATTACATACAAGTGGTAGCATCCATGCGCATCGATCCACAACCCACCCAATCGATTACTCGATGAGTGAGCGAAAGAAATGATGTGCGAGGCCACGCCACAACCGCTTGGCACGGGAAAAACATAAACAAGGGCCATGAGCCTGCCCTTGCCATCCAACAGGCAACAACGGCGTGATACCACCAATGCTTGGCCTGGCCATGACCGCATGCGTGAGCTCCGCTGACACCACCCCAGGGGGACGTTGCTCGATTTAGGGACTTGTTCCTAGGGTCTTGGGTAGCATCGACTGTGTGCACGGCCTCGTCAAGGCCAAGGCATTTTTATGGTCGATGAGAAGGGACCTCGAGACCGTCAAATACTAAAAGACTTGGCCGGGCCAAGCTCGCAATCGCAGCTTCTGCTCGTACCACCCCAGGGAGCCAATGCCCGATTCAAGGACTTGGTCTGCGGTCTAGGGTAGCATCCACCACGTGCACGGGCTCGAGCTTGTCTCTCTTTTTTCACATGTATGCCAACAGGTCGAGGCCATGGGCGCCTGTCGATCATCGAAGCAACCAATCATCGAATAAAATGGTCGAAAGGTATTTACACCCTGTATTTCACTTGAAGGACGTTACCCTAGGTGTACACAATGAGAGGCCCATCACGCACACCTACTCCCCCCGTGAAGGGGGGAGAGGGGGTACCGGACCACCACCCCCTAAAGAGCATTAGAGATTTTGTAGATACGCTACCAATAGACCTTAAAGTGTTTGACACTTTTTCCAAATAGGCATATCTCGCACCGAGGGTAGCAGGTGCCGATGGTGGTCAAGGCATGTGCCCGCACCAAGGGCCAGCACGTGTCGATGGTGTTCGATGCGACTGCTCACACCAAGGGCCATCTTCTACCTATGCTAATCGAGGTAGGTACCTGCATTGATTGTAGCTTGTGCGCATGCTGATTGAGGCATGCATGCATCGATGGTGGTTGAGGCATCTGCCCGTACCAAGGCCTAGCACGTGCTGATGGTGTTCGAGGCAACCACTCACACCAGGGCCTATCTCATGCCTATACTGATCAAGGCATGGCACGTGCTGATGGTGATAGAGGCAAGTGCCCACACCAAGGGCCAGCTTGTGTCGATGGTGGTCGAGGCATGTGCCCGTGCGAAAGCCAAGCATGTGCGATGGTGTTCAATGTAACCGTCTGCACCAAGGCCCAGCATGTGCCAATGGTGTTCGATGCAACCGCCTGCACCAGAGGCCATCTTCTATCGATGGTAGTCGAGGCAAGTGCCTGCACTAAGGGCAGGCTTGTGCCTATGGTGCTCGAGGTAACCGTATGCACCAGAGACCATCTTCTGTCGATGCTGATCAAGGCATGGCACATGTCGATGGTGGTCCAAGTAAGCACCCGTACCAATGGCGAGCTTGTGATAATGGTGGTCGAGGCATGTGCCCACACCAAGGCCCAACACGTGCCGATGGTGCTCGAGGTGACCGATCGCACCAAGGGCCATCTTCTACCGATGCTTATCGAAGCATGCATGTGTCAATGGTGGTCAAGGCAAGTTCCTGTTCCAAGGGCCAGCTTATGCTGATGGCGGTTGAGGCAAGTGCCCGTACCAAAGGGTTGCCTGTATCGATGACGGTCGATGCATGTGCCATCACCATGCGGCATCATGTGCCGTTAATGGTTGAGGCCTTGGCCGAAGTTTGATTTTGAGCCACGGTGCACATGCTAGACTCGGGTATGTGCTGGTATAGCATTTTTTTTGCTCGAGGTACCATCGTCGGAGCATCGCCAGAGAACTTGATCGACGACATTGGGGGTTCCGACGATTGAGGGTTTGGGGGGGTGTGCGCACATGATGTACGATGGGTGCTTGTACTTGGCCCTTATATTGGCCCCCTATCCTTCAACAAACCTCGACAACTCACACCCCCTTAAGAAGCATATGAGATTTTACAGGTTTGCTGCCAGTAACCATTCAAGTGTTTGAAATGGGGACACTTTTTTCAAATGGCCACAAAATCTTCTACACTTTGAGTTTTTAGCTGAATTGTTTTATGCATGGCAAAAAAAATACAAGGATCAGATATACCAAATTTGGCGCCAAAACTCCTAAAAAATTTTGAAAAATCTCAAACCATAAAAAGTTTAAAAAATCATGAAAAATAAAAACAAGTCATCTTGCCATGAAACTTCACATGAAGGCTTAAGGGACCATTGTATGAATTTACAAGCCATAAAAATGGCATTGGCATGGTAGAAATATGACGATGTGCCTAAACCCACCTACCACCCGATCGTGGCGTGCATGTGCTCGGCCCGGGCTCAGGACACCCACGCGTGGTGTGCGGGCACTAGGGAGTGCTCATATGAATTCACAGGGCATAAAAATGGCATTGGCATGGCAGAAACATGAAGATGTTTCTAAACCCACCTACCACCCGGTCGTGGCGATCATTTGTGCTCAGCCTGGGCTAAGGACACCCGCGCGTGGTGCGCGGGCATTGGGGAGCGCTCATATGAATTCATGGACCACAAAAATGGCTTTGGCACTATAGAAACATGAAGATATCCCTAAACCCACCTACTACCCGATCGTGGTGTGCAGGGTGCACGACCCAGGCCCAGGTGCAGCCGCTTGGTGCGTAACCCAACAGGGGTCGATGCTGTTCGAGGGAACTGCCACACCAAGGTTCAGCATGTGCCGATGGCGGTTGAAGCATGTGCCAAGACCAAGGGCCAACATGTCTCAATGGTGGTCGAGGCATGTGGATGTGTCACAATCAGCAAGCAAGCCGAGACTGGCCCAAGGGTTGTAGTGGGATAGGTTCTGACAGTCGGAGGGGACTAGGCCTTGAGGCCTATCGAGGTGCAGGTCACAGGGAACTAGATCAAGATAGTGGTACGAGCAGTGATCAAGACTCCAGGGGCTCCAACGTAGTGGTAGGTTCAGTAGTATTGAGCCAGGCCCAGGTACGGGTGTTGGTGAGCGGTGTGCAGTCAGACCGACGTGCGAGCACTAATGATCGAGGTGCAGGCATGTAGGTAGACCAGGGGTGTCTGAGGTAGTAGCCCGCACCAAGTGCCAGTGTCATGCCTTGGGCATGCGCACCAGGTGTTCAGGCCTACGCCCCAGTGGCCAAGGCTTGAGCACCATACACAGAGGTAGGGGTTCCAGCAATAGTCATTGCTATTGCTGTCCAGACTGCCCGCTTGGACGTTCGACCTATCCATGGCACCAGAACCAGGCCCACAACATGCCCGAACCGCATCCAGGTCATCCTAGGGAGTGGGGCCAAACCAAAAACGTATAGAAAGCCTATAGGATCTGCAACACACAGAGGGGGACCCGACTGATCCTCAGCTTGTGTATTCTGCCTCTCTGGCCTGCTTAGTGCTCGCACGCTTGTTTCGTAGGTTGACTTAGGCATACGAAGTTCATTCCTAATCTAAGCTCCGATCGAACTGAGGGTTGTGGCAGCAGGAACCGTAACAAGATCGACAGCACGCGGATGGGGACTCGATCGATCCTCAGCTTGCGTCTTTTACCTCTCTGGCCGACTTAGTGCTCGTATGCTCATTTCGTAGGTTGACTTAGACATACAGAGTTCATTCTTGGTTGGAATTGAGGGACAGAAGGCCCCAGGTCATGTCCAACCCCAGAAGGGGGCAACGTAAAAAGAAGGAAGGTCAGTGAAGGAAGGGGAGGGGGAGGGATGAATCGAAGTGACAAAGGACTGAATCTCAATGGATCGTGGAAGCAAGGCCACTCTGCCACTTACAATACCCCGTCGCATATTGAAGTCATCTGGAAAGGATTCTATTGATCGCTCGATGGGAATTGAGTTCCAAAGAGGCTTGCATGGCTCGTCCGTCGTAAGGGCTGCACCTACGACACGTGCCCTTGGGGGCCATGGGCCCTTACTGCGGGTCGACAATCAGGCGAGGGGCACATGCATCACTTCTAGCCCAAATTCTGACTTAAAGCCATTCAATCATAATCTAATGCATGGTAGGTTTGTACCACTGGCTTTTCAACCAAGTGCATGACCAATTGTGTGAATCAATGGTTCCTCTCGTACTAGGTTGAATTACTATCACAATGCCGCCATCAGTAGGGTAAAACTAACCTGTCTCACAACGGTCTAAACGTAGCTCACGTTCCCTATTGGTGGGTGAACAATCCAACACTTAGTGAATTCTGCTTGACAATGATAGGAAGAGCCGACATCGAAGGATCAAAAAGCAACGTCGCTATGAACGCTTGGCTGCCACAAGCCAGTAATCCCTGTGGTAACTTTTTTGACACTTCTAGCTTCAAATCTCGAAAGAAGTAGACTGTTTGTGTCGTAATACGGAAAGCTCTGCAAAGAAGTTTTGCAAGAATGCCATGATTCAAGGTGGGCTGGACACTCAGGAGTGAGTCATACCTTAGCGTTGATCGAGGACTGGTACTACTGGCTGTACAAGAGGGACAATGTGGAGGCTTATGTGAAGACTTGTCTTGTGTGCCAATAGGACAAGGTGGAGATCAAGAAACCAGAAGGTCTCTTGAAGCCATTGCCAGTGCCAGAGTGACCATGGGAGAGTGTTTCTCTAGACTTTATAGTCAGTCTACCCAAATCAGAGGGGTTTAAAAGCATCATGGTAGTGGTGGACAGGTTTTCCAAGTATGGAATCTTCATTCCGGCAACCAAGGAGTGCCCAGCTGAGGAGGTAGCTCGATTGTTCTTGAAAAACATGGTTAACTACTGGGGAGTGTCAAGGACCACTACTAGTGATTGGGACAAGCGTTTCACGGGCAGGTTCTGGACTGAATTGTTCAAGCATGGGGTCAAACTTGAACTTTTCCACTAGCACGCATTCACAGACCGATACGCAAACAAAATGTGTGAATGGACTATTGGAGGTCTACCTCAGGCACTATGTGAGTGCCACACAACAGGACTGGCCAAAGCTACTAGATGTTGCACAGTTTTCCTACAACTTGCAAAGGAGTGAGGCAACAAACCAGAGCCCATTTGAGGTTATGATAGGGCAACAACCACTAACACCCGGTTCGATTGCTATAGGTTATACAGGGCCAAATTCAGTAGCATATAAGTTTGCCAAGGCATTGCAGGAGCAAACTAACTTGGCCAGAGTCTATCTACACAAGGCGACAAAGAGGTTGAAGAAGTGGGCAAACCAGAATAAGCGGGACGTGTAGTTCCAGGTTGGAGACTTAGTGTTGGTGAAGCTACATCCTATTGTGCGACATAAGGGGCTGCACAAAGGCCTAGTCTGAAGGTATGAGGGACCTTTCCGAATAGTCAAAAGGGTAGGCAAGGTTGCCTACAAGCTAGATATGCCACCCAAGCTGAGGCTACACCCGGTGTTCCATGTAAGCATGCTCAAGCCGTTCCATGAGGATGAGGGAGATCCAGGATGGGCAGAGTCAAAACATACGCCATTGGGAGCAAGGGCCTCATATGAGAAGGAGGTCCACAGCATCATAGCTAATCGAAAGGTGAGACGAAAGAACTACCAACCAAGAGAAGAGCACTTGGTGCGCTAGAAGGGACTTTTAGACAGAGAGGTAAGCTGGGAACCAGTAGAGGACTTATGGTAGTTTGGAGACCAGATCAGGTGATACCATGCAAAGGATGCAACGAGGGCATTACACAATCAGGTGGGGGAGAATGTCATGCCTTAGGCAGGCGTGCCAAGCACATTAGGTGCACCAGTATGTGAGCTAGAGGTTGAGGCCCGCACATTGGGCGCACTGGTGGGTATTGGCGTACAAGGCCTAAGAGACGAGGTCAGAACGCCCACCCAGCTTGCAAGCCAGCCTGTGAGACCAAGGCCTGGCATGCAGGCTACCCGTACCACATCCAGAAAGGCTCAAGGAGCTAGATTCGTAAGTGAACATTCTAGAAGTTTGTAGGATCAGTAAGAGCCTCCTGGCAGATTTGGTTGACCCTAGAAATCAAGAGTTAGAATCCTGATTGATTGTAATTTGTATAATCTCTTGATTTTAGCCTTTATTCTAGGGATATTGCCATTAAGTGTAGCTGGAGCCTCAACTATAAATAGAGGGCTGCTCCACCCTTATTTGTACACCATTAAACACTTCTGTTTTAGTGAATACACAGCATATTCTAGCATTCTACCTTGTTATCTTGTTTCTCTTTAACTTCCATAATCAGCCCTTCCCATTGTTCTAGTGCCTGCACGCTTGTGTTTTAGGCTGACTTAGGCATAAAGGTGGAGATTCCAAGCCTAAGGCCACACGGATTCTGAGTCTAAGGTTGGAGCCCATGATAGTTGGTATCAGAGCAAGTTCGATTTTATGTGTTTATGTTGTGCAGGTTAGATCGTGATTGAGGAGATGGCATCCCAAAGTGACGTTGCTAACCAAAACCAAAGACCCAGGAGCAGGGGCATGAAAGAGGTAGGAAAGCCAGTTCAAAAGATATATGGTCTACCATGGACGGTAGGCTGGCCAAGGTGGAGGTGACCATGGGTGACATAGGAGAGAAGCTTGAGGAAATGGAGACTCACATTGCATGGCTAGACTCTATAGGGGAGGAGATCCAAGGTGAGCTGCAAGCTTCTCTCAACAAAGGCATGGACGTGATCACCTAAAAGAATGAGGCCTTGAAGGCTGAAGTGCTGACCTTGCACGATGGCATGGAGACCATGCACCATGGCATGGAGGCCATGGGCGACGGATGGAGGAGCTTGCCAGTGAGCTCGTTACTTGCAAGACTGTCATTGGGAATGGCATGTTTGCTAGAATGTCTAAGTCCAGATTGGATGTGCCCAAGCCTAAGGAGTTCAAGGGGACTAGGGTGACCAAGGAAGTAGACAACTACCTATGGGGTATAGAGCGGTACTTCCAGGCCATGGGCATGCAAGACGAGGTGATAAAGGTAAGCACCGTTGTTATATATCTCACTGATGTAGCCTTATTATGGTGGAGGCGCAGGTGTGATGATGTTAGGTGTGGGAGCACCAAGATTGGAACCTGGGCAAAGTTCCAAAAAGTGTTCAGAGAGTAATTTTACCCGGAGTATGCCGATGATGAGGCACGAGTGAAGTTACACAGGCTAAGCCAACAAAGGGACATAAGGGAGTATGTTCAGAAATTCTCTGAATTGAAGCTACAGATCTCGAATCTAGGCGAGAAGAATGCCTTATTTGCTTTCATGCTTTCATGGATGGGCTAAAGCCATGGGTGAAGCATATACTACAACAGAGGGGAGTTCGTGACTTGGCTAAAGCCATGACTACTGCTGAGGCCTTGATAGAGTTTAAGCCTCTGAACAAGTTCGAGTCTTCCAAGCCCAAGGGTAAGGGCAGGGATGATAGGAATAAAAAAAAAAGTCCAAGGGGAAGGACCGTGATCGAGAGTCCAAGGATGGAGTTCGAGATCATTCAACCAAGGATGACAAGAGGAAACCACCAGTAGGCAAGTGGAAAGCAAAGGGGGACTAAGAGCCACTAGCATGCTACCTATGTGGAGGGAGCCACATAGCACGTAATTACTTGTAAAAGGGCAAGCTGGCTACTGTAGACAAGGAGTCTGACGAGGAGCCAAAGATAAAGGCAACAAAGCTTGGGTCGTTGGTGCTCAATGCTATCAAGAGTAAGGGAAGCCACAAGCCAAAGGGCTTAATGTTTATGGATCTGATAGTTGCGGTCAGAAGGTGAGCGCATTGGTGGACACAGGTGCCTCACACCTTTTTATTTCAGGTGATGAAGCTCGGAAGCTCGGACTGAAGGTGCAAAAAGGGACTAGTACCATTAAAATGGTGAACTCCAAGGAGGTTCCAGCCATTGGAGTAGCGCAGGGAATGGAGTTGCAGCTTGGAGACTGGAAAGGCAAAGAGACCATAGAGGTAATACCCCTTGACGACTATGAGTTTATGATTAGGTTGGATTTCCTTGTTCGGATTAACGCCCTCCTTGTGCCTTTTACCGATTGTGTTTGCATCCTAGATTGACAGTGCCAATGCCTTGTGCCATTAAAGAGAGAGTCTGGAGTTCGGTCGCGGTGGTGTCAGCCATCCAATTTGCCAAGGCAGTAAGCAGACAAGAAGACACCTTCTTGGCAGCCCTGAAGTATGGAAAACCAAGAGAGAAGGAGACTGAGTCACCCTTGGAGGTACTAAAGGTGCTGAAGACCTTTAGTGATGTGATGCTTGTAAAGCTGCCTAGCCAGCTACCACCTAAGAGAGAGGTGGACCATAAGATCGAGCTAGTGTCTGAGGCCAAGCCACTAGCTAGAGCCCCTTACCGAATGTCCCTACCAGAGTTGGAGGAGTTGAGGAAGTAGCTCAAAGAGTTAGTTGATGCTAGCTTCATCAGGCCATCGAAGGCACCATATGGTGCAATGGTTTTATTCCAGTACAAGCATAGTGGGTCGTTATGGCTATGCATAGACTATCGGGCTCTGAACAAGCTGACCGTTAAGAACAAGTACCCCATCCCACTCATTACGGACTTGTTCGACCAACTTGGGAGTGCAAGGTGGTTCACCAAGCTAGATTTGAGGTCAGGCTACTACCAAGTCAGGATCACAGAGGGAGATAAGCCCAAGACAACATGTGTCACATGGTATGGTTCATATGAGTTCTTGGTGATGCCTTTCAGACTCACAAATGCCCCAGCAACATTCTGCAACCTTATGACCAAGGTACTTCAATCGTTCTTTGATCAATTTGTTGTGGTTTATTTGGATGACATTGTGATCTACAACCAAACTTTAGGAGAGCATGTAGACCACTTGAGATAGGTGTTCGAGGTGTTACGGGTGCACAAGCTATTTGTCAAGAGTGAGAAGTGCTCATTCGCCCAACAGGAGATCCCATTCCTAGGCCACATAATGGGAGGTGGTAGGATACGCATGGATGAAGGCAAAGTGAACGCTATCCTGGAGTGGCAACTGCCAGCCAAGGTCACTGAGTTGAGATCATTCCTTGGGTTGGTTAACTACTATAGGCACTTCATCAAAGGTCACTCAGCAATAGCCATGCCATTGATTGACTTGTTCAAGAAAAGGAGAGCATGGGAGTGGAACGCAGGGTGCTAGGAAGCCTTTGACAGGTTGAAACAGGCTGTGACCGAAAAGCCAGTCTTGGCCTTGCCAAACCATGCCAAGTCGTATGAGGTGCATACAGATGCATCAGACTTTGCCATAGGGGGCATGCTGATGCAGGAGGGACATCCAATCACGTTCGAGAGTAAGAAACTGAACGAGACTGAGTGTAAGTACATGGTCCAAGAGAAAGAGATGACTGCAGTAATGCACTGCTTACGCACTTGGTGCCATTACCTATTAGGGTTGAGGTTCATGGTTAGGATGGATAATGTGGTGACTAGCTACTTCCAGACGTAAAAAAAGCTATCCCTCAAGCAGGTGAGAAGGCAAGATTTTTTTATGAAATTTGACTTTCAGATGGAGTATAAGCTAGGACGGACGAACTTAGTGGTAGACGCCCTGAGTGGGAAGGCTAACCTTGCTGCCATTAGCCAACCAGATGGGTCATTGTGCCGTGCATCAAAGAGGGACTTGCACATGATCCTATAGCCAAGGCTCTTATGGAGTACACCCAGCAAGGTAAGACTAGGTGATTTTAGATGCAAGATGGTTTGTTTTACACTAGGGGCAGTAGACTGTTTATGCCATAGCACGAGAAGCTCTATAAGGAAGTTTTGCAAGAATGGCATGATTCAAGGTGGGCTGGACACCCAGGAGTGAGCCGCACCTTGGTGTTGATCGAGGACCGGTACTATTGGCCGCACATAAGGGACAATGGGAGGCCTATGTAAAGACTTGTCTTGTGTGCCAATAGGATAAGGTGGAGCTCAAGAAACCAGGTGATCTATTAGAGCCATTGCCAGTGCCAGAGTGACCATGGAAGAGTGTTTCTCTGGACTTTATAGTCAGTGTACCCAAAGCAGAGGGGTTTGGAAGCATCATGGCAGTGATGGATAGGTTTTCCAAGTATGGAATCTTCATTCCAGCAAAAAAGGAGTGCCCAACCAAAGAGGCAGCTAGATTGTTCCTGAAGAACATGGTTAAGTACTAGGGAGTGTCGAAGACCATTGTTAGTGATCGGGACGGGCATTTCACGAGCAGGTTCTGGACTGAGTTGTTCAAGCTGTTGGGGTCAGACTTGAACTTTTCCACTAACATGGATCCGCAGACCGATGGGCAGACAGAACGTGTGAATGGACTATTGGAGGTCTACCTTAGGCACTATGTGAGTGCCATACAACAAGACTGGCCAAAGCTATTAGATGTTGCGCAGTTTTCCTACAACTTGCAAAGGAGCGAGGCAACGAACCAAAGCCCATTCGAGGTTGTGATAGGGTAACAACAACTAAGACCCGATTCGATTGCTGCAGGTTATACAGGGCCGAATCCAGTAGCATACAAGTTTACTAAGGCATGGCAGGAGCAAACTGACTTGGCCAGAGTCTGTCTACACAAGGCGACAAAGAGGTCGAAGAAGTGGGCAGACCAGAATAGGCCAGACGTGTAGTTCTAGGTTGAAGACTTGGTGTTAGTGAAGCTACATCCCATTGTGCGCCACAGGGGGCTACACAAAGGCCTAGTCCGAAGGTATGAAGGACCTTTCCGAATAGTCAAAAGGGTAGGCAAGGTTGCCTACAAGTTGGATATACCACCCAAGCGAGGGTACACCTAGTGTTCCATGTAAGCATGCTCAAGCCGTTCCATGAGGATGAGGGAGATCCAGGATGAGCAAAGTCAAAGCGTGCACCATTGAGAGCAAGGGCCTCATATGAAAAGGAGGACCACAACATCATAGATGATCGAAAGGTGAGATGAAAGAACTACCAACCAAGACAAGAGTACTTGGTACACTGGAAGGGACTTCCAGACAGTGAGGCAAGCTGGGAACCAACGGAGGACTTATGGCAGTTCAGGGACCAGATCAGGTAGTACCATGAAGAGAATGCAACGAGGGCATTGCGCAATCAGGTGGGGGAGAATGTCATGCCCTGGGTAGGCACGCCAGGCACATCAGGTGCACCAGCATGCAAGCCAGAGGTTGAGGCCTGCACACTAAGTGCGTTGGTAGGTATTCACATTCAAGGCCTAGGAGACGAGGTTAGAACGCCCGCCCAGCTTGCAGGCCAACCCGTGAGACCAAAGCCTGGCATGCAGGCTACCCGCACCACATCCAAAAGGGCTCAAGGAGCTAGATTCGCAAGTGAACATTCTGGAAGCTTGTAGGATTAGTAGGATCTTCCTGGTAGATTTGGTTGACCCTAGAAATTAGGAGTTAGAATCTTGATCGATTGTAATTTGTATAATCCTTTGATTTTAGCCTTTATTCTAGGGATATTGCCATTAAGTGTAGCTGGAGCCTCAACTATAAATAGAGGGCTACTCCACCCTCATTTGCACACCATTAAACACTTCTGTTTCAGTGAATACATAGCATATTCCAGCATTCTGCCTTATTATCCTGTTTCTCTTTAACTTACGTAATCAGCCCTTCCCATTGTTCTAGTGCCCACACGCTTGTGTTTTAGGCTGACTTAGGCATAAATAAGGAGATTTCAAGCCTAAGGCTACATGGATTCTGAGTCTAAGGTCAGAGCCTGTAACACCCGCACTAAGGGCTGGCTTATGTCGATGGTGCTCGAGGCAACCGCCTGTACCGAGGCCCAGCATGTGTCGATGGTGTTCAAGGTAACCGCATGCACCAGGGACCATCTTCTATCAATGCTGACCAAGGCATGGCACGTGCCGATGGTGGTCCAAGCAAGTGCTCGTACCAATGGCCAGCTTGTGATAATGGTGGTCGAGGCATGTGCCCGTACCAAGGCTCAACACGTGTCGATGGTGCTCGAGGCAATTGCCTGCACCAAGGGCCATCTTCTGCTGATGCTCATCGAGGCATGCATGTGTCGATGGTGGACAAGGCAAGTGCCTATTCCAAGGGCCAGCTTGTGTCGATGGCGGTCGAGGTAGGTGCCCGTACCAAAGGGTTGCCTGTACCAATGATAGTCGATGCATGTGCCATCACCATGCGCCATCATGTGCCGTTGATGCTCGAGGCCTTGGCTGAAGTTTGATTTTGAGCCACAGCGCACATGCTAGGCTTGAGCATGTGCTGGTGCAGCATTTTTTTTGCCCGAGGCCCCATCGTCGAAGCATGATCGGAGAACCTGATCAGCAGCATTGGGGGTTCCAACGATTGAGGGTTCGGGGAGGTGTGCGCATATGATGTGCTATGGGTGCTTGTACTTGGCCCTTATATTGACCCCCTATACCTCAACAAACCTCGACAACTTACACCCCCTAAGGAGCATATGAGATTTTACGGGTTTGCTGCCAGTAACCATTCAAGTGTCTGAAATGGGGACACTTTTTTCAAATGGCCACAAAATCTTCTACACTTCAAGTTTTTAGCTGAATTTTTTTGTGCATGGCAAAAAAAATACAAGGATCAGATTACCAAATTTGGGGTCAAAACTCTTTCTAAAAAAATTTAAAAAAATCTCTAACCATAAAAAATTTTAAAAATTATGAAAAACAGAAAGGGAGTCATCTTGCCATGAAACTTCACATGATGGCTTAGGGGACCATTGTATGAATTTACAAGCCATAAAAATGGCATTGGCATGGCAGAAATATGAAGATGTGCCTAAACCCACCTACCACCCGATCGTGGTGAGCATGTGCTCAGCCCGGGCTCAAGACACCTGTGCGTGGTGTGTAGAGGAGAGTGCTTATATGAATTCATAGGTCATAAAAATGGCATTGGCATTGCAAAAATATGAAGATGTTCCTGAACCCACCTACCACTCGATCGTGGCGATCATTTGTGCTCGACCCGAGCTAAGGACACCCGCACGTGGTGCACCGGCGTTGGGGAGTGCTCATATGAATTCATGGACCACGAAAATGTCTTTGGCACTATAAAACCATGAAGATATCCCTGAACCCACCTACTGCCCAATCATGGTGTGCAGGGTGCATGACTCGGGCCCAGGTGCAGCTGCTAGGTGCATAACCCAGCATGGGCCGATGCTATTCGAAGGAACTACCCACACCAAGGTCGAGCATGCGTTGATGGTGGTCGAAGCATGTGCCAAGACCAAAGGCCAACATGTCTCGTGGTGGTCGAGGCATGTCCATGTGTCGGGGTCAGCAAGCAAGCCAGGACTGGCCCCGAGGTTGTAGTAGGATAGGGTCTGACAACCAGGGGGACCAGGCCTTAAGGCCTGCTCGAGCTGTAGGTCATGAGGAACTAGATCAGGACAGTGGTGCGGGCAGTGATCAGGAATCCAGGGGCTCAAACATGGTGTTAGGTTCAGTAGAATTGACCCAGGCCCAGGAGCAAGTGTTGGTGAGTGGTTCGCAGGCACACAATCAGACCGGCGTGTGGGCACTGACGATCGAGGTGCTAGCATGCGATCAGACCAGGGGTATCTGAGGTAGCAGCCTACACCAAGTGCCAGTGTCACGCCTTGGGTGTATGCACCAGGAGTTGAAGCCTACACCCCAAAGGCCAAGGCTCGAGCACCGTACGCAGAGGCAGGGGTTCCAGTAATAGTCATTGCTATTGCTGTCCAGACCACCCGCCTGAAAGTTGGGACTATCCGTGGCACTGGGACTAAGCCCACAACATGCCCTCACCGCTTCCAGGTGGTCCCAGAGAGTGGGCCAAAACCAGAACCGTATAGAAAGCCTGCAGCATTTGCAGCACACAGAGGGGTACCCGACCGATCCTCAGCTTGCGTATTCTACCTCTCTGGTCGGCTTAGTGCCCGCACGCTTGTTTCGTAGGTTGACTTAAGCATACGGAGTTCATTCCCAATCTAAGCTCTGACTGGATCGAGGGTTATGGTAGCAGGAACCGTAGCAAGATCGACAGCATGCAGAGGGGGCCCCGGTCGATTCTCAGCTTGGGCATTCTACCTCTCTGGTCGGCTTAGTGCCCATACGCTCATTTTGTAGGTTGACTTAAGCATACGGGGTTCATTCCTGATTAGGATCGAGGGATGGAGGGCCCCGGGTCATGCCTAACCTCGGAGGGGGGCGGCGTAAAAAGAAGGAAGGTCGACGAAGGAAGGGGAGGGGGGAGGGGAGAGGGATGAATCGAAGCTACAAAGGGCTGAATCTTAGTGGATCGTGGAAGCAAGGCCACTCTACCACTTACAATACCCTGTCATATATTTAAGTCATCTGCAAAGGATTCTACCCACCGCTCGGTGGGAATTGAGTTCCAAGGAGGCCCGCGCGGCATGTTTGTCACGAGGGCTGCACTACGACATGTGCACTTGGGGGCTATGGGCCCCTACCTACGGGTCGGCAATCAGGCGAGTGGCGTGTGCGTCACTTCTAGCCTGGATTTTGACTTAGAGGCATTCAATAATAATCCAACGCATGGTAGATTCGTGCCACTGGCTTT
>NW_019167937.1:13593053-13598053 GCF_002303985.1 Durio zibethinus | reverse complement strand
CCACATCTGATTGGGGTGCATTGTCGGCCCCTATCCGCTTCCCTTCTGACAATTTCAAGCACTCTTTGACTCACTTTTCAAAGTCCTTTTCATCTTTCCCTTGTGGTACTTGTTCGCTATCGGTCTCTCACCCGTATTAAGCCGTGGACAGAATTTACCGCCCGATTGGGGCTGTATTCCCAGACAATCAGACTCGTGGACAACGTCTCGTGGTGTGACAGGGTCTGGGCACAACGGGGCTCTCACCCTCTTCGATGCCCCTTTTCAGGGGACTTGGGTCCAGTCCGCCACTGAGGATGCTTCTCCAGACTACAATTCGGTCACTGGGGGTGCCCGATTCTTAAGCTAGGCTCTTCTTGGTTCACTCGCTGATACTAAGGAAATCCTGGTAAGTTTTTTTTCCTCTGCTTATTGATATGCTTAAACCCAACGAGTGATCCCACCTGACCTGGGGTCGCGACGCGAGCATCGATCTAGGATGCGGGGGGTCCAACGAGGTCCGGGTGGACAACGAGCGCACGTCACCAGGGACGAGGCACTCTGATAGCTCTACCACCGATGGTAACGGTGCTGCCGTTGTTGGGGACTCACTTTTGGGCCATCTTCCACCTGCGCCCTTCCCTCGGAGCCCAATGGGCAGGGGGTCGAGGGGGGCAGCTGTGCATGACACCCAGGTAGGGGTGCCCTCGGCATAATGGCTTGGGGCGTAACTTGCGTTCAAAGACTCGATGGTTCACGGGATTCTGCAATTCACAACAAGTATCGTATTTCGCTACATTTTCATCGATGCAAGAGCTGAGATATCCGTTGTCGAGAGTTTTTTCATTTTTTCATGACAAAAAGGAGTCGTGACTCCACCCGCGCACGCACCGCGAACGGGATGGTGACGACGCACGTGCTTCATTTTTGTTTCAATTCCTTGGCATGATTTGCATCGAAGGTTCATTGTTTGACAGCGAGCGAGACGACGCCGATCGTTTAGCCCGCCCGATAGGGGGCACGAAGCGACCGTCATGCCCGCTCGAGGTTGCAAGAAGCTTGGGGCACGAGGGGACCCTCACCCTCTTGATGTTTTGTTAATGCATCCGTTGGTCATCCGTTGAGCGAGGTTTCGACAATGATCTTTCCATAGGTTCACCTACAGAAACCTTGTTACGACTTCTCCTTCCACTAAATGATAAGGTTCAGTGGACTTCTCGCGATGTCGGGGGCGGTGAACCGTCCACCTCACCGCGATCCAAACACTTCAAGAGACCATTCAATCGGTAGGAGAGACGGGCGATGTGTACAAAAGGCAGGGACGTAGTCAACACGAGCTAATGACTCATGCTTACTAGGAATTCCTCATTGAAGACCAATAATTGCAATGATCTATCTCCATCACGATGAAATTTCAAAGATTACCCAGGCCTATCAGCCAAGGCTATAGACTCGTTGAATACATCAGTGTAGCGCGCGTGCGGCCCAAAACATCTAAGGGCATCATAGACCTGTTATTGCCTCAAACTTCCTTGGCCTAAGCAGCCATAGTCCCTATAAGAAGCTAGCCACGAAGGATCACCTTTGCATAGCTAGTTAAGAAGCTGAGGTCTCGTTCGTTAATGGAATTAACCAGACAAATCACTCCACCAACTAAGAACGGCCATGCACCACCACCCATAGAATCGAGAAAGAGCTCTCAGTTTGTCGATCTTTACTATGTCTGGACCTAGTAAGTTTCCTCATGTTGAGTCAAATTAAATCGTAGGCTCCACTCCTGGTGGTGCCCTTCCATCAATTCCTTTAAGTTTCAATGTTGTGACCATACTCCCCCAAGAACCCAAAGACTTTGATTTCTCATAAGGTGTCGACGGAGTCCTAAAAGTAACATCCACCAATCCCTAGTCGACATCGTTTATGGTTGAGACTAGGACGGTATCTGATCGTCTTTGAGCCCCTAACTTTCATTCTTGATTAATGAAAACATCCTTGGCAAATGCTTTCACAGTTGTTCATCTTTCATAAATCCAAGAATTTCACCTCTGACTATGAAATACAAATGCCTCCGACCATCTCTGTTAATCATTACTACGATCCGAAGGCTAACACAATATGACCAAAATCTTATGATGTTATCCCATGCTAATGTATACAAGCATAGGCCTGCTTTGAGCACTCTAATTTCTTCAAAGTAATAGTGCCAGAGGAATGACCCGGGTAATAGTCCAGAAGCATATCACCGGTAGTAGCAACGAGTAGACCGATGCTCACCGTGAGGCAGACCGGACGACCCAACCAACCGGTTGAGGCCATGGGCACCTGTCGGTCACCAGAGCAACCAATCATCCGATAAAATGGTCAAAAGGCATGTACGGCCTGTATTTCACTCGAGTGACGTTGCCCTGGGTGTACGCAATGGGAGGCCTATCATTCACAACTACTCCCCCGTGGAAGGAGGGGAGAGGGGGTGCCGAACCACCACCCATAAAGAGCATTAGAGATTTTGCAGATATGCTACCAGTAGACCTTAAAGTGTCTGAAATGGGGACACTTTTTCCAAGCAGGCATATCCCGTACTGAGGGTGAGAAGGTGCCGATGGTGGTCGAGGCATGTGCCCATACCATAGGCCAACGTGTGTCGATGGTGTTCGATGTGACTACCCATGCCAAGGGCCATCTTCTGCCTATGTTGATTGAGGCAGGTACCCACATCGATTCCAGCTTGTGCGCATGCTGATTAAGGCATTAATGCATCGATGGTGGTCGAGGCATCTGCCCGTACCAAGGCCTAGTACATACCGATAGTGTTCGAGGTAATCGCCCACACCAGGGCCCATCTTCTGTTGATGCTGATCGAGACATGGCATGTGCCAATGATGATTGAGGTAAGTGCCCGCACTAAGGGCCGGCTTGTGCCGATGTTGGTCAAGACATGTGTCCGCACCAAGGCCCAGCATGTGCCCGCACCAAGGCTCAGCATGTGTCGATGGTGTTCGATGCAACAGCCACACCAGGGGCCATCTTCTAGCGATGGTGGTCAAGGCAAGTGCCCGTACAAAGTGTCAGCTTGTGCTGATGGTGCTCAAGGCAACTGCCCGTACCAAGACCAGGCATGTACCGATGGTGTTCGAGGCAACCGCATGCACCAAGGACTATCTTTTGTTGATGCTGATTGAGGCATGGCACGTGTCGATGGTGGTCCAGGCAAGTGCCCATACCAATGGCCAGCTTGTGATGATGGTGGTCGAGGCATGTGCCCGCACCAAGGCCCAACACGTGCCGGCACCAAGGCCCAACACGTGCCGATGGTGGTCGAGGCAACCGCCCGTACCAAGGGTCATCTTCTGCTGATGCTCGTCAAGGTATGCATGTGTCGATGGTGGTTGAGGCAAGTGCCTATTCCAAGGGCCAACTTGTGTCGATGGCGATTGAGGTAAGTGCCCGTATCGAAGGGCTACCTGTGCCGATGATGGTCGATGCATGTGCCATCACCATACGCCATCATGTGCCGTTGATGGTTGAGGCCTTGGCCGAAGTTTGATTTTGAGCCACGGTACACATGCTAGGCTAGAACATCTACTGGTGCTGTATTTTTTTTGCCTGAGGCCCCATCATCGAAGTATCGCTAGAGAACCTGACCGGCAGCATTGGGGGTTTCGACGATTGAGGGTCCGGGGGATGTGCGCACATGATGTGCGATGGGTGCTTGTACTTGGCCTTTATATTGACCCCCTATCTCTCAACAAACCTCAAAAACTCACACCCCTGTAAAGAGCATATGAGATTTTACAGGTTTACTGCCAGTAACCATTCAAGTGTTTGAAATGGGGACACATTTTTCAAATGGCCACAAAATCTTCTACACTTTGAGTTTTTAGCTGAATTTTTTTTTTGAATGGCAACAAAAATACAAGGATCAGATCTACCAAATTTGGGGCCAAAAATTATTCTAAAAAATTTAAAAAAAATCCTGAACCACAAAAAATTTCAAAAATTGTGAAGAGTAGAAAACGAGTCATCTTGCCATGAAACTTCACATGAAGGTTGAGGGGACCATTGTATGAATTTAAAAGCCATAAAATGGCATTGGCATGGTAGAAATATGAAGATGTGCCTAAACCCACCTACCACCCGATTGTGGCGTGCATGTGCTCAGCTCAGGCTCAGGACACTCGCGCGTGGTGTGCGGGCGCTGGGGAGTGCTCATATGAATTCACAGGCCATAAAAATGGCATTGGCATGGCAAAAATATGAAGATGTTCCTGAACCCACCTACCACCAGGTCGTGGTGATCATTTGTGCTTGGCTAGGGCTCAGGACACCTGCACGTGGTGCGCAGGTGTTGGGGAGCGCTCATATGAATTCATGGACCACAAAAATGGCTTTGGCACTATAGAAACATGAAGATATCGCTGAACCCACCTACTACTCGATCGTGGTGTGCAAGGTGCATGGCCCGGGCCCAGGTGTAGTCGCTTGGTGCATAACCCAGCACGGGCCGATGTTGTTCGAGGGAATTACCCGCACCAAGGTCCAGCATGCACCGATGGTGGTCGAACCATGTGCCAAGACCAAAGGCCAACATGTCTCGATGGTGGTCGAGGCATGTGCATGTGTCACAATCAGCAAGCAAGCCAGGATTGGACCTGGGGTTGTAGTGGGATAGGGTCCGACAGTCGAAGGAGACCAAGCCTTGAGGCCTACCCGAGGTGCAGCTCATGGGGAACTGGATCGGGATAGTGGCACGAGCAGAGATCAGGACTTCAGGGGCTTAGACATGGTGTTAGGTTCGATAGAATTTAGCTAGGCCCAGGTGCGGGTGTTGGTGAGCACTGCACAGGCATGAAACCAGACCAACATGCAAGAATTGATGATCGAGGTGTGGGCATGCGATCAGAGTAGGGGTGTCCAAGGCAACAGCCTGCACCAAGTGCCAGTGTCACGCCTTGGGCGTGTGCACCAGGAGTTGAGGCCCGTGCCCCAGCGGCCAAGGCTCGAGCACCATACGCAGAGGTGGGGGT